>CM066036.1:158877183-160077183 GCA_033557465.1 Ichthyophis bannanicus | reverse complement strand
TTTGCCAGGAACCTTTCCAAACATTTATTAAACACAGCTACACAAACAGCCTTTACTACTTCCTCTGGTAATTGAGTGCAGGGTGTGATGATGTGTGGAAGGACAACATATTTTCACATAGTGGTCTGGAATGGCCTACACCGCAGCTGCAGTGCATGTCCCCTAGTCCTACAACATTCAGATGATATAGATAATTGATCAACAATTACCTCTTCCACTGCAGATAATATTCCCCAGACCTCTAACCTAACACCACAGAGCCGTCCCTTTCCCAGGTCAGAGACATAACATTGTCATGTGGTGATAGGGTCCCTGGAGAGGCAGATTGTTGTGGGGGGATGTGTGTCTGTCCAGGTATGCCTTCGCCCCTCACAGAGACTGCACCCTAGGCACCCACCTATCTGCACGTTGGCTGGCCTGGGACCGGGCACCACCAACACTGATGGCACATGGGAATGTCAGCATGGCGTGAGGGGGGAAGGGGGAAGGGGGAAGGGAGCGGCACCCACCTGCAGCAGACAAAAGCCATGGCCAGATCCAGTGCACCATGCACATTACATCTGTCAAGTTCTGTCTGATGGGACGCATGCAATTCCCATGGACAGTGATAGCAATGTGGCAGCACCATAGTGCACCACACACAGTTGGCATGCAGAAGATCACAGGTTCAGATCCTGGCTGTAGATTCTGCAGTGCATGTCCCTACATTTTATCCCACAGTGCAGGTACAACACCAGCATGTGCAACCCCCAATGAATTGGCCAACAAGGGTACAAACACCCACACAGACAAGCTTTACTATCCTCAACTGGAAGGAAAGTCCTGCTGATGGCCCCGGCACACTGAGCGGCCATTAACAACAGTGCACTACTACTAGCTCCTGCACAATGAGCACACCTTAACAATGCCTGAGCTGAGACTGGGACCAGAGTAGCAGGCAGGAATGACAACCATCCCCATTTGGCACAGTGCATTGATATGAGTGTGTGTGTGTGTGTGTGTGTATGTCTATCCATTGTTTTGTGTTTTTCTACTCCTCACTGAGCCTTGCAGTGCCTAAGCTGTTTCCAGAGCTACCACCGTCCATGGGAATTGCATGCTTCCCATCAAACAGAAATTGACAGATGTAATTCGCATGGTGCACTGGATCTGGCCATGGCTTTTGTCTGCTGCAGGAAATGTCTGCCTCCGCCCTTTCAGGGAAGTTCTGCTCTGTATCCTGGGGAACTCTGGGAACACTGGGTGCAGTCTATACTAGAAATTGCTCCCTACTATGGACTCAAGAACCCTATGCCTGTCACAACATGCATTATATAAAATACATCATATGTAGTAACATTTATAACTGCTCTCAAGCAGGCATAATGAGGTTCATTTTAAAAGGCTTAATCATGATTTAGGATATCTGAAAGCATGCATGTGGAGATCGAAATCACCGAGACGTCTTCAAAACCATTCCACAAATGATGTTTACAGACATTTGCAGAGCAGGGATGCCCAAGTAGGCAAGGGTTTGTGGTGGAGGCTTTGCTGGGTAGATGCAATGGACTTACACCTCTCCGTTTGATTTCGGGAATGACAGGAATGTCTGCAGGCACATCCATGTTTAGACCTATTGCAGGCATGAACAGGCATCAGGAAAGTGCTTGTTTTGGCCTGAAAACTTCCAGAGAATGTAGAGAAGATGGAGAGTTAGGTGACTAGCCTAAGCTCACAAAACCCCACATGGTATTTGAACTCTGACTACCCTGCTTTCAACCCACTACTTTAACTATTAGACATTATGCTATTAGACATCCAAGTTCTGAGATATTATTCTTGGGGTGTCTATGTAGACGTCTTTATAGATGTCCATATTGGGCACTTCCAAGTTTCCGAAATCACGCCTGCATTTGCACGTACATGCATTTTTTTAGATGTTCTGGCTTCTTCATCTCAGATAGCACTTGGACATCCCATTGTAAAATGTGCCTTTACATCTATACTTCAAATGGAGATGCTATTGCCACTGGATTTGCATTAGTATTTTATAAAGACACATTGTCATCAATGTGTCTTTATAAAATAGGAACCATCCTGCCCAGTTAATGTAAATGCCCTATTATAAATTTACCCCATAAGGGGGTCATTCTGAACCAAGGAAAGCAGGGATGGACGTCCCAATGGGATGTCCATCCCTGCTATTTATGCCGGCTTCAGCACCCGACTAACTTCCCTGCCGGTTGTGCGGGGAAGTTAGTCAGGGGTGGGGAATGGGCAGCCTAGGGGCAGAAGGTGGGCGGTCGCTGGCCCTGGACATACAGGGCCAATTCTAATGTCGACTCTGAACGTCCAGGGCTGGTGAAATGGCCGGGGAAGTTATTCCTCTGAGGTGGAATAACTCCCCTGGACCTTGTTTTTAAATTCGGGGTGCGGAAGGGGCTGGAGGGAAATACCTGCTGTCCGACCCTGGCCTTCGGAGGCCAGATCGGCAGTCAGGCTGTGGGGAGTTTGCAGTATTTGTTGGCGGCTGGCATCGCAGCTTTTAAATGGAGCCGCGATGCCATGGCAATGTGACGCCATGGTGCCGCGGTTCCATTTAAATGCCCTGACTGAGTGAGCCGGGTGCAGTCCTTCATGTGCAGACCGGACAGAATCACTGTGCTAGATGTGCCCCACGGGATCAGAATCACGATCCCCTCTGTGCGTCTGGTTCAGACCGGACGCACAGAGTGGATGGACGTGCAGGACAGAATCGGGCCCTAAATGTATTCTATTTTTTTGCTATTCTCCCCATTTGTTTATGGAGTAAATGTATATCATTTTGTCCAAATCAGAATTGCTAACTAAGCAATACGTTTAACAGGAAGTCAGCATTGGGTGGTCTGAGGGGGCAGAAGCAAACAGCCCTGTGGCACCAAAGTTGTAAGGTAAGTGCCGCAGGGCTGTTTGTGGCCATTTCTCGCAAGCTGCAGGTCCCAGAGAGGGGCGGCAGCAGTGGTGGCAATGGGTGCTGCAGAGGATTGGGGTGGAAGGGATGAGATTCACCTAGGGTGCCTCATCTCTTTGTGCCAGCCCTCTCTATAAGTTTGGGGTTACAGCATCATTCTCTACAGATTGAGAAACATAAAAGTAATTAAATCCTGCTCACAAATAAAAAATAGTATTTTCTAAATTAAATTAATATTCTGTTTCAAGAGCAATATGGCCCTTATTTTAGAAACATTCCCAGTCTAAATAGTGGCTTTTAAAAATGTAGATATGCAAAAAGTGATTTTAAAAAGCTGCTATTTACACGTGATGATCCACACCATACATAGATTTCAAAGACACATGGTTAGGGCCAGGACAGGGAGTGATTTGAGTGGGCCTAAGATATAGATGTATATTCCTCAGTTAAGAAAAGGCATGGATATGGATATTAAAAGTTTAAACATTGGCTTTTATACCAGCCCTGAGACACGCATAAATGCCAAGCTTGAAGGAGCAGGTTTAAAAAGCCGAGGCCTCCTCCCAGTTCCCAACACTACTACTACCACTATTAATCATTTATAAAGCACTACAAGATGTATGCAGCACTGTACAAATACATGTAAAACAGATGGTCCCCGCTTGTCAGAGCTTACAATCTAATCAGGACAGACAACATCAGTTGAGAACAAGTGTGCAACCTGGGAAAGGCAAAGGGGTATGTTTACTAAACAGCGATAACGTCATCGCGCGATACAGTAACGTTATCAAGCAATAACGTCTCCGGCGGTGTTAAAGCACACAGAGGGTGGAGTAAGTCTTTTCAGAGAGCGGAGAGAAGGGGTCAATGGGTGGAGAGTGGGCGGTGAGAGGCTCCAGACACACTAACGCTGTGAAATGTAGGGCAGAACATTACCGTGATTGAAAACCTCTCGTTAGAAGCAGAATTGCAGGAGAGAGAAACCATTTCAGTCAGCAATGTACAGCAAAGCCAGGGAGAACCAGAAGAGTGATAGTAGTGCTACATGTGTAGCAACAGCATAGTGCCCAAGTACGAAAGGGCACTACGGTGAGGCTGCAAATGAGTTACAGGGGGCTGAATGCTGGACATGCAGTGGGACAGCTGGGGCACAGGGTGGGCTAGGCAGATGCCTAGGTGCCACATAGGAAGGCAGAAACAGAAAATCAGCAAGACAGCAACTGACCAAGGGCAAACATGTCCACGAGTGTGTGTCCCACAGTGCACCAATGGACATTACCCAGCAGGTACCCCAAAGGGCACATAACATTGGCAGACGGTGATGGGGGAAGCGTGGATGTCTATGTAGGCACTCATACCCCAGACCCCACACCATAGGCAGCCTCCTACTGGCACAATGGATAGCCTGGGACTGCGCACCACCAGCACCACCGGCATAAGGGCATGCCAGCATGGTGGGGGGGGGGGGGCGCTGCTGGTGGTGGAGGGGGCAGTGGCATCTGCCCACAGTAGACCAAAGCAAAGCCCTGATTAGGTGGGTGGTGTGCAGTGAAACAGACAAGGTCTGTCTGAAGAACAGTCATGGTATCTCCAAGGAATGACCAGCCTCTGTGGCAACAGTTTGGTGCAGAACATGCAGCTGGTGTGTTCAGGGGCAGAAGGTCAAAGGTTCAAGTCCCAGCTGTTGCTCCTGCAGACCATGTCCCTATATTTTACCCTAAAGAGCACATACAACATAAACATGTGCACTCCCCAGAGCAGAGGTTCCCAACTGCAGTCCTGGAGGGCCAAACACCATAGAGGTTTTCATGCTGTCCCTAATAAATATTCATGAGATGCATTTGTATGCACTTCCCCCATTGTATGCAAATGTATCTCTTGAATATTCATTAGGGACAGTCTGAAAACCTGAATGGTGTTTGGCCCCCCAGGACTGGAGATGGGAACCTCTGCCATAGAGCATCGGCCAACAGGGGCACAAACACTCACACCCACAGGCTCCACTATCCAAAGCCTCATGGAGAGTCAGGCTGTTGGGTCAGGCGTGGAGCAGCAGCTACCACTACTAGCACCTGCATACCCTTGCAATGCCATCATAAACATGGACATATGCTCCATATATATCAAAAGGTTGCTATGAGTAGTTTCAGATAACAAAGCCTAAATTAAACACAATTTATTAACAGAGATTCATCATAGCAACCTTTCTGATATATGTGGAGTGTGTTTCCTTTTTTTTCCTGACAGTATTACCACCCTGGAGAGTGTCCCTAACAGTATTGAGTACCTTAGCAATGCCTGCACTGTGCCCAGGACTGCTGTGGTGGCCAGGGCTGCCAACCACCTATATCTTTGCACAATGCTGAAATAGGTGTGAGAGTGTGTGCATGTCTATCCAGTGTTTTGTGGCTGCCTACACCTTACTGAGCTCACAATGCTTGCAGTTTCTAGTGTTAGCCTGCCAATGTGCATAACGTGGAGCAAGGTATTGCAGGTATGGGCCAAACAGGATGGTCTGGGCAGGATGCATCTGCACAAGGCATAGGGCAAAGTCTGGGATAATGTAGTAGCCGACCACCACCTGCACGGACAGGATGGCCACAGCATGTCATGCTGCGAAGTCACTCTCACTCTGACTGAGCAGTGCCTATGGCATGTCTAGGTTCCCACAAAGTGCTATACAGTGTTTCTCTCCAGTGATATCTGTGAGTTCCCTTTTTTGGGGCCCAATCACTGACATACCTGTTTGGTGTTTGTACTTACATCCCACATCTTGGTGCACATAGCTTCTCTGAGAACATGTACTAGTTAGCAGACTGTCTGCAGTTAGCATGTGTATGGCTGGAACACCTTGCAGGGTGCAGCTTGACTGTGCCCTCTGGTGGTGAATGTCAGATTGTGGTGGGGGGCAGCTGAGCTTTGCCAGGTCTAATGCCTGTCTGCCAGTGCCCTATGTGATAAGTGCAGTTCTGTATCACCTGCCATGGATGGTGTCCATTCACCAACTGGACTGGGGTTGCTGGTCCCACAGCCCTTCCTTATGTCCCTCTACTGCCTCCATTGCAAATATGTAGAGTGTGGGTCTGATGGGGGCAGATCCTGTCTACCACCTTAACCCAGAGAGTATGATACATGGTGCTACATAATCCACATGTGAGTCGAGACACACCCCTGCTCTTACAACATGTGACCATGGCAGTCACACTGGATATACACTATTTCAGTTGTGTCATGGTCCACAAGGACTAGTCAAGACTGGGGAATGCAGATGGATACAGGTGCATCCCAGGTATGTTTGCAAAGAATACCTGCCACGCACTGGCACTGATGGGGACCTGCAGCAAAGGCTATCTCAGCCAACATGGATACTGCAGACCTGGTGCTGGGTGACCCACCTCACCCTCAGGGTGAGCACAGGACCCGCACAATGTCACGGTCTGTAGCTACTCTGTGCCAGTCGCACACATGGTCAGTTCCCCCTACCAGGCTGAGGTGCTGTGGAGATACATACTCCATCCTGTGATCAGATGTAGACTGCTGTTCTGCATGTGCAGTGCATCATGGGTACTGGTGGGTTTACCCTATCCTGGTGACCACCGCAGACAGATTATGCGATGACCTGCAGTCTTTCTGTAGCCAGCCAGCACTATGATAAACGCTATAGAGGTGTAGCTCACTGGTTAATACAATGACTGCTTAGGCAGTGGTCATGAGTTTGGTCCTGTAGTGGTGTTATTTAATGTGGCATTTCCTTTTAATTCCTGTAACACTCAGACACATCTCTACAATCTGTGTTGCCAGCCATCAGCCATAAATACCCTCACCTCAGGGCTGTAACCTATAGGGCACATTATAAAGTGCCTTGTCAGCCAGGACACTGTATAAGGCGCCCTATAAAGCATCCTATAGGGCACATTATAAGGTGCCTTGTCAGTCAAGGTGCTGTATAAGGCGCCCTATAGGGCACCCTATAAAGCTCCCTATAGAGCACACTATAAGGTGCCTTGGCAGACAGGGCACTTTATATTGTGCCCTATGGGGCGCCTTAGGTTACGGCACTGAGGTGAGGGTGTTTTTGCTGGCAGCACAGATAGTAGAGATGTGTCTGAGTGTTACAGGCAGGAAAAGGGATTGCCTTGAACAGCCTTATTAGATGAGATCTCTGAGGGATCAAACCCATGATCTCTGGATCTGCTGTCATTGTATTAACCAGTGGGCTACACCTCTATAGTTTCTGACCTAGCGCTGCCATAAAATTAATGTTACCACGTGTTAAAGAGCCAAGACGCTCTCTATCGTGCAATACAGTCATTGCTTCCTTGACACCGGAACGCCCACTTCTTTATATGGCATTCCTCACGTTCACGCTGCACTTTTCGCCGGTAACATTAGGAAGGTTTAGTAAACATACCCCAAAGAAACACATAGAAGAGCAAGGGATTATGATCCAAAAGCAGCTTCAGAAGTGAGTTTTTAGCATGGATTTCAGAAGGAGCACAGAGATTAAGCCTGACATATGCATTCAGGTACTTTGTTCCAGGCATAAGGAGCCAACAAGGGAGAGAAGGGTGCCTTCCGCAGGAGAACAGTAACAGGAAGAGTGGAGGGCAAGGACCACAGCCCACACAGGGATAATTCACAAAAACCTTTATTGGAGACCCAACTAAACGTTTTCAGCCAGAAGCCTTCCTCAGGGGTCTAAAATTTAGACATAAACAACATATTAAAAATCAAAATTAAAAAATGCATTAAAAATATTATTACTGCATAAAAATATAAAATACGTTACCAAAAAGGCCAATTAGAGACATATAAAAAGGTGGAACAAACCACTCTTCTCAGTCGATATAAGATAAAACAGATAAATAAATAAAACATAAACAAAGTAGCAATACTATACAGTATACATAAAATACATTATTAATATATGAAAAAGTTACAAACAAAGGATAATGTAATAGTAAAAGGACTGGAGAATGGCTGATGTCATGGTTTAACCGAAGGACAGTCTTGCCAAACAAATCTGATTGAGTTCTTTGACTGGGTGACCAAGGAACTAGATCAGGGGCATGCGATGGATGTCATCTACCTGGATTTCAGCAAAATCTTTGATACTGTTCCTCATAGGAGGCTTGTCAACAAACTCAGTAGCTTGGAGATGGGTCCCAAGATGGTAAACTGGATTAGAAATTGGTTTACTGACAAACGATAGAAGGTGATTGTACATGGAGCTCACTTGGATGAGAGGAAGGTGATTACCGGGGTGCCCCAGGGTTCGGTCCTGGGCCCGGCACTGTTCAATGTATTTGTGAGTGATATTGCTGAAGGACTGAATGGAAAAGTCTGTCTTTTTACAGACGACACAAAAATTTGCAACAGAGTGGACTCCCCCGAGGGAGTGGCTAACATGAGGAAAGATCTACAAAAGCTGGAAGACTGGTCTAATGCTTGGCAACTCCGATTTAATGTGAAAAAGTGCAGTGTCATGCACTTGGGTAGCAGAAATCCAAGGGAAATGTACATGATAGGGGGCGAGAGGTTGATATGCACGGCTCAGGAGAAAGACCTTGGTGTGATTATCTCTGATGATCTCAAGGTGGCAAAACAGTGCGACAAGTCGGTGCAAAAGCCAGGAGGATGTTGGGCTGCATACAAAGAGGGATTACCAGCAGAAAGGAAGAGGTACTTATGCCACTGTATAAGTCACTGGTGAGGCCTCACTTGGAATACTGTGTCCAGTTTTGGAGACCGTATCTTGCAAAAGATGAAAAAAACTGGAAACGGTTCAGAGGAAAGCGACCAAAATGATTTGGAGCCTTCGTCAGAAGCCTTATGAGAAGAGACTTGAAGACCTAAATATGTACACTTTGGAGGAGAAGAGGGACAGGGGAGATATGATTCAGACCTTTAAATACTTAAAGAGAAATGATGAACAAACAAACCTCTTCCAAAGACGGGGAAACTGTAAAACTAGAGGTCATAACATGAAGCTGCAAGGTGGTAAATTGAAGGGCAATGTCAGGAAATATTTTTTCACTGAAAGGGTGGTGGATGCTTGGAATGCCCACCCGATGGAAGTGGTGGGGGGCAAACACGGTGATGGAATTCAAAAAGGCATGGGACAAACACAGTGGATCCCTTTACAGCAATAGGATAAAAACAAAATGGTACCATCTAACTTCTGAACCATATAACGTCTCAACAAATATATAACGTCTCAACATATAGGGGTGTCCTACCTGGAGTGGTGGGTATACCCCTAAACAAAGACATGGGGAGGGGTGGCCTGCACAGAGCGACAGGTGCACCTACTCTTGCCATCTTGCTGGGCAGACTAGATGGACCATGCTGGTGTTTATCTGCCGTCATTTACTATGCTACTATGTAAAAATAAAAATGAAAGTACATACAAATATAAAATACATTACCAGAAACAGACAATAAGAGGTATAAGAGGGGTGGAAAGAATCACACTTCCCAATCTATAAAAGGTAAAAAAAAAAAAAAAAAAAAAGTAAAAAAAAAAAATATATATATGAGCATATTGGCCATGCATAACACTAGACACTATAAATAAACAAAAAGCAAACTACTATATGTATTGACATATCAGTATACTTTTAAATTATGTTTTTCTTAGTTCCTCTTTTTATCTGATTCATTTTCTTCTTTTTTTCTTTCTTTATTTTGTGTGTTATGGACATAGCCTTTTATTTCTTAGCTATTAGGGTTTTCATTTATAGTTTTTTGTATACTGATATGTCAATACATATAGTAGTTTGCTTTTTGCTTATCTACAGTGTCTAGTGTTATGCACGGCCAATATGCTCAAATATATATATATATTTTTTTTTTTATTTTTTTTTACCTTTTATAGATTGGGAAGTGTGGTTCTTTCCATCCCTCTTATACCTCTTATTGTCCCTTTCTGGTAATGTATTTTATATTTGTATGTACTTTTATTTTTATTTTTACTATTACATTATCCTTTGTTTGAAACTTTTTCAGATATTGATAATGTATTTTATGTATACTGTATAGTATTGCTACTTTGTTTATGTTTTATTTATTTATCTGTTTATCTTATATCGACTGAGGTTTGTTCCACCTTTTATATGTCTCTTATTGGCCTTTTTGGTAATGTATTTTATATTTTTATGTAATAGTAATATTTTTAATGTATTTTTTATTTTGATTTTTAATATGTTGTTTATGTCTAAATTTTAGACCCCTGAGGAAGGCTTCTGGCCGAAACATTTTAGTTGGGTCTCCAATAAAGGTTTTTGCGAATTATCCCTGTGTGGGCTGTGGTCCTTACCCTCTGTTCTTCCTGTTACCAGGCATAAGGAGCAGCAATTTGAAAGGATAGAAGGCTGGAGTTGGCAGTGAAAGAAAAGGGCATAGAGAGAAGCAAGCCAGTAGAACAGCAGGGTTCATGAGGAGGGGTATAGGAAGGGAGGAGAGAAGAAAGGTAGAGAGGAGCGGTAGAATGAATGTATTTATAGGTCAAAAGGGGAAGTTTGATTGGATGCAGAAACAGAAGGGGAGCCAATGAAGTGACTTGAAAAGAGGGGTTATATGAGTATAACGGGGCTGACAAATTAGCCATGCAGCTGAATGTTCTAACAGATTGAAGGGGAGAGAGATGACTCATAGAGAGACCAGCAAGGAGGAGGTTGCAATTGTCTAGACGGCAGATGACTAAAGAGTAGTGTGTTCAGAAAGGAAGGGGTGAATTTTGCTAATATTAGAGAAAGAAATGACAATGTGTGTGGAAACAGAAAATGAAGAGTCAAAGATGGGCATCCAGTTCAAACTTCTCCTACTGACCTATAAATGCATTAACTCTGCAGCTCATCACTACCTTTCTTCCCTTATCTCTCCTTACAACCCCCCTCTGGAACTCCGCTCTTCTGGCAAGCTCCTTCTATCTATGCCCTTCTCTTCTATTGCTAACTCCACCTTGCTGCATCTTACGCCTGAAACAAACTACCTGTGTCTGTATGCTAGGCACCTTCTCTGACCCTCTTCAAATCCAGGCTGAAAACTCACCTCTTCACTGCTGCTTTTGGATCTTCACTCACCTGATCTCCTTTTTCTTTTCCCTTTCCCCTTGTTTTATATCAGCCTACACCTTCTGTGTTGTCTGTCTTGACTAGATTGTAAGCTCTATGAGCAGGGACTATTTCTTACATGTCTTGTAGCACTATACAAATGCTCAGTAGTAGTAGTAGGGTAGATGAAACAGGAAATAGAAGAGTGTTATCCACAGATATAGGAGGAATAGGAAAGGTGGGTTTAGGGGGAAAAATAAGAAGTTTGGTTTTGGCCATGTTCAATTGCAAAGGGCGGTGAGACATCCAGACAGCAATGCTAGGCAAGCAGAGATTCATGTCTGGTGTGTCAGAGAAATATCAGACATAGAGAGATATATCTGAGAGTCATCGGTGTAAACGTTGTACTGAAAGTCATGGGAAGAGATGAGTTCACCACGGAACTGGGTATGCAGAGAGAAAAGGAGGGGCCCAGGACAGATCCTTAGTGTACACTAACTGAAAACGAGATAGCATAAGAGGAGGAACCACCAGAACGAACACTGAAAGAGTAACGGGAGAGATAAGAAGAGAACTAGGATATTACGGAGCCCCTAAAACCAAGTGAGGACAATGTGTTGAGGAGAAGGTGGTGGTCAACAGTGTCAACAGCAGTAGAAAGGTCAAGAAGAATGAGGACTAAGTAAAGCCTTTGGATTTAGCCAGGAACAAGTCACTGGAGACTTTAGCAAGAACTGTCTCAGTAGAATGTAAGAGACAAAAGTCAGATAGTAGTGGATCCAGAAGGACTTGAGAGGAAAGAAATTCAAGGCAGTGGCAGAGAACTGCACATTCAAGAAGTTTAGAAATGAAGGGAAGAAGGAAGATTGGTCAATAATTGGTTTGAGGGCTACTGGGACAGTTGCAGTGGAGAGGGATAGATTTAGAATATGAAAGATGGAAGGGGATGACAGAGGAGGAGATGGGTGGGGATAGGATCAGGGGAACAGGTAGTGAGTCTGGAGGAGGAAAGAAGATAAGTGTTTTTTTTCTGAGATCTTAGAAAAGGATGAAAGGGTAGCAGAGATAGAGGGGGTATTAAAGAGGGGGAAGGGGCAATGAAGATGATCTTGTGGGGAATTGGAGTGTAATTTTGTGGACTTTGTCATGGAAATAATCGGCTAGGGTTCGGGCAGAAAGGCAAGGAGGGGTTGAAGGTGGAGGTGCCATGAGAAGAAAGTTGAGAGTTTAAAAGAAATGGCGAGGCTCGGAGGCAAGAAAGTTAGTCAGATGGATATAGTAGTTTTGCTTTGTGAGTGCTACGACTAATTGGAAGGAGGCAAGCTTGAATTTGAAATGAAGAAAGTCAGAAAGGATGTGGGATTTGAGCTAAATGCGCTCAGCTGAGTGGGCACAGGAGTATAGATATGGGTAGTCGAAGATAGCCAGGGCTGAGGTATAGTGCACCTGACAGGACATAGTGTGGGTGGAGCAAGAGCATCTAGAGTGCAGAATTATAAGCAATTATAGACTTAGAGGACAAGGTGGATGAAAGAGGTGATGAGACAATGTTGGAGAGGGCCAATGGATCAATAGCATGAAGATTTCTAAAAAGATAGGAAGAGACTGGACGAGATTGAGAAGGCGAGTGAAGAAGAGTGAAGCTTAGCAGTTGATGGTCAGATAAGGGAAGAACTGAGATATGGAAATTAGAGGGTAAACAATTAGAGGAGAAAACAAGGTCAAGACAATAACCATTTTGATGAGTAGGTGCAGTAGAGCAAAGCTGGAGGTTGAATGAAGAGGTAAGGGAAAGGGGCTTAGAAGCATAAGGGTCAGAAGGGTTGTCACTGAGAATAAGGGAGGGGTAAGATGAATCCTGGAAGAAGGAAAGCCATGAGTCAAGGTTGAAGAGAAAGATAGAGAAGGATTTATCTGGAGGTCTATAAATAGCTATTCAGAGAGGTAAGGGATTAAAAAGGCGGGTGAAATGGACTTCAAAAGATGGAAAGGAGTGAGACTGAGGTAGAAAGGGGGTTTGAAATTGTCAGGAAAGAGAAAGTAGAAACCCAATACCTCCACCACGGCCGTGTGACAAGGTGTGAGGTAGAATTGGTAGCCACCGTGACAGAGGGTAGTGACTGAAGCTGTGTCATCAGGGAGGAGCCAGATCTTAATAAGAGTCAGGAAATGGAGAGAATTAGAAATAAAGGGTAAATGAGAGTTTATTAGACATGGAGTGTGCGTTCCATAGGGTGCATGAGAAAGGGAGGGAGGAGGGGGAAAAAGAGGGATATGAATGATATTGGATCAGTTGTGTGAGGAATTGTTTAAATATCATCCCCCTCTCGATATATCCTGACAAATCACTTCCTCCTCTTCACTTTCTCATTCAAAATAGGATCTGTCTTGGCACCTCACTCTGTAAATGAGCAGAATGGGAATAATGGTGCCAGATAATCTACAGGAGTTTGGAACCTTGACATTTAGGAGCATGTTTACTAAAATATGGCAGTGCACCATATGTTAAGCCCCAATCTTTAGCATGAGGTTGGTGCCAGGCCTGCATTAACAAATGAAAGCATGCCTGGTATGTCCCCATGGTGCCAGCATGGGTTCCCCATCACCCGCACGCTGTGCGGTTTGCCACTATTGCCATGGATGCACTTAATGACACCCATTCAGGTGATGGTAAGTGCCCCCTCACGGAGAGCAACATTGACAGCATGCGTTAAAGATGCCCGTGTTAACTGCAGTGTGCATGCTGTGCCCCAGAATAATCCAGTTTCTCTCCCAACCAGCGCTAAGCAGTTAACTTGGGATTCATAGTGTGGCTACATATTTGGCATGCGGTAATGGGTACTGCCGCATACTTAGTATGCACTAAACTCAGCATGCATCATTACCGTGCTTTATTAAAAGTATCCCTTAGAATATAAAAGCTCTGGTTTGGTATTATTATGCCACTCTTTTACTACTTTTTCATATATATTTTTTTTACAGTATTATTACTCGTGGTTTTTAAAGGTTTTAACCTAATATTTATTGGAATTCCCTTTATGTAGAACTTACTCCATGGCTCCTTTAGTTTGCAATATCAGCCAAACAAATCCATTAGTATTTACTGTTCCAGTTGCCCCTCACAGAAGCTGGCTATATGGTCCCTCTTCAGTTCTGCTCTCTTCCTTTCCGCTTTCTGTATTGCATCCTGTTACCATGACGACCACTGAGTTTATGACGGGCTCCTGTGCTAAAATGGCATTTGGATGTGTATGCCAATCTGTACATATAAATGGTTTAGATGCTTCTAAAATAAACTCCCATTATGTTTCTGGATTTTCAGAAGGCATTTGACAAAGACCTTCATAAGAAACCCCTGAAGAAATTAAAAAGTCATCAGATAGGAAAGTCTGTCTTATAGTGGAATGGGAATTGGTTTAAAGATATTAAACAAAGAGTAAGGCTAGATGGTGAAATTTCTCAGTAGATAAAGTTAGAGTGACTCAGGGATCTGTATTGTGTCTGGTACTTTGTAGCATGTAGAAATAGTTCAGAAAAGGAAACAACAAGTTAGATGATCTAATTTGTAGATGTCACAAAATTATGCAAAGTTGTGAAATCACAAGCAGGTTGAGAGATATTGCAGGAGAACCTTGTGAAACAGGTAGACTAAACATTCAAATGGAAAAAGAAAAGCAATGTGGAAAAGTGTAAAGTGATGCAGAGAGAGAATAATAATAATCCAAACTATTAATACATGATGCTACAGTGCATTTCCCTTAGATTTCACCATTTAGGAAAAAGGATCTAGGTGCCATTGTGGGCAATACTCTGAAATCCTTTGCTTAATGTGCAGCAGTGGAAAAAACAAAACAAAACAAATAGAATGCTAGAAACTATTATGAAAGAAACGAGGAATAAAACAAAGATTATCATCTGTCACCACATGGTGTGACCTCACCTTCAATATGTTGTGCAGTTCCGGTTGCTGCATCTCAAAAAAGATATAGTGAAGTCAGTGGCATTCCTAGCCACCCTGTCATCCACAATGTGGCACTGTGTGCCGCGATGCAGCTCCCCAAACCCAACCTGCTCCATGGTGGCAGTATGGCAAGCTTACAGTTAAGCTGGCTAGCCATGGTGCTTCATGCTGCAAGGGCCTGTTGCTCTTCTCTCCCAGCTGCAGTCTTATGATTCATGAGACTTCAGCTGGGAGAAAAGAGTGGCCGGCCCCTGGAGTGTAAGACACTGCGGCAAACCAGCTTATTTGTAAGTTTGCTGTGCTGCCTCCAAGGGGCTGATGGGGGTGCACCCTCCTCCCTGCCGGCACCCGGAGAGAGCCACACCCACTGCCCCTCCCTTGGTACGAGTGGAATGATACACATAAGGGAAACCAATGTAAAGGAACTGGAATAGACTCCTCTGTGAGGAAAGACTAAAGAGAATATGATTCTTCAGCTTGGAGATGAAATGGCTAAAGAAAGATATGACAGAGGTCTAAAAAATCATGAGTGGCATAGAACAGATAAACGCCAATTGCTTGTTTGATCTTTCATAAAGAACAAAGGGGTATGTTTACTAAAGGGCGTTAAGGGAGCCAATGTACTGTTAATGCCCGTTACCGGCACCCTCAAGCCCCTTTACCGGCGAAAAAGCTGCTTTAACAGGCGATAAAGGATCCAGCAGGGTAAAGGGCACAGTATTTATTTATTTACTTATTTCAAACATTTTTATATACTGCCCCTTCCAAAGATTAGAGGCGGGTTACAGAGAATTAAACCATTTTACATTGAACATAGTAACGGAAATATTAACCATAAACCAGTAGGTGGAAAGTGGGCATTAACGGGGTGGAGAGAGAGCATTAACAATGGTAGTTCCCTTAATGCCTGTTGTGCTAACATGTGTTAAAGCCCTGGTCCTGTGCGCCATGTGCATTGCAACATGTGCTAGGGTCTACCTGATGGGAGAAGCACGTCAGCCCCAGGGACTGTTATAACCATATGGTAGCATTGCAGTTCAATGCACACAGTTGGTGTGTATATGAGTGGAGGATCACAGGTTTAAGTCTTGTCTGTGGATCATGCATTGCATGTCCCTGTGGCTAAACTTTAGCCTACAGTGCAGGTAGAACACCAGCATGTGCAACCCCAGTGAATTGGCCAGCAAGGGTACAAACACCCATTAGCCACACAGACAGGCTCCACTATCCACAGCTGGATGGAGAGTCTGTCTGATAGCACAGACACACTGAGTGGGCGTTAACATCAGAGTGGGGCGTTAACTCCTACACAATAAGTAAACGTTAACAATGCTTGAGCTGATATCGAGACCAAAGTGGCAGGCAGGAATGCCAACCATCTCCATTTTTGCACAGTGCTGTGATATGTGTGTGTGTGTGTGTGTCTGTCTGTCTGTCTCTCCATTTTTTTGTGGCTTTGTATACCTCTCTGAGCCTTGCATTGCCAAAGCTGTTCCCAGCATTCATCTGCAAATATGCATGATGAGCATAGTATTGTGGGTATGGTCTGAAACAGGGCAGATAGGCCAGGATGTGTCTGCATCAGAGGTAGGGTTAATGGCTGAGATGTCATAGTGCCCATCTGCCATATGCATGGACTGTGTGGCCAAAGCATGTCATGCTGGTAGGGCACTCTAACTCTGACCGAGCAGTGACCATGGCATGGCTATGTAGCCACATAGTGTTCTATAGTGTCTGGGTGCAGTGATGTGGGTGCACTTTCTTTCCTGGGGATTCAATCAAATGGTGAGGATCAATGTCATTTATCCCAAGCTTGGGTGCACATGATTGCTCTGTGCACCTGTAATGTGTGCTGACCCAGCAGATCTCTGTGGTTGGTATGTGCATGCCTGAAAAATGCAGTGGTGGGCAGCAGGTGCAATGTGATTATGCTTGCTGTGGGTGATTGTTAGTCCTAGGCAGTTGGAACAGGAGGTGTTCCAGGCCTATTTCCTGTGATAACAGTAGGACCAACAGAATGCTAGTAGTAAACCCCTACAAGCCTTGATGCCCCCTACAGCAGATGGTATCAACAGTTTAACAGTGGGCATTGACATACATTGCTTTACAAGGACCCCTGTCCAACAGCAGCAAGACACAGGACCAAATATAATTAATACATGCAACATACTACAATTGCACAGAAAACAAAATAACTACCATAGCTTACTAGCACTGATAGTAATCTGTAGCAACCACCTTTTGGATTGCAAGTTTTGGGGACCAGGTGCTGGGCACCCATCCTCACCCTCAGGGTGACCACTGAAACTGCGCAATAGCACAGTTTGTAGCTGTTATGTGATTGAAGCACAAACTGTCAGTGCATCGTACTGAGCTGATGAGATGGATCAGTCCATTTGCCATTTGGTGATCAGCTGCAGACTACAGTTCTGCATGTGTAGTGCATCATGGGTACTGGAAGGGTTAACCTATATGGCAGAGCTACTCAAATCCGGTCCTGGAGGTCCGCAACCCTGCAGGTTTTTGGGATATCCCTAATGAATATGCATGAGATATATATGCATTAGAAATAGCCTGCCAACCTGACTGGTTTGTGGCCCTTCAGGGCTGGATTTGGAGACCCCTGCCTTACACCTCTGTCATTTAAGATTGTAAGTGGGCAAGGTACAGATGTCCTAGACATCAAAAGGGTAGATAGAATGTGTCACGTTCCTCCTCGATTCTCACCACCACCAAAAAGTTATATTTCAGAATGTGTTTCTGTCACATTTTATGTCTGTCACAACCTTCATGGACTGACAACTTCTCCTTGTGACCTTGAACTGATCTCTTAATCCACCAATATACAGAACAAATTAAGCTAAGACAAGAGAGTGAACATTGTATGGGACAGGTGTAGCCACATGCAGGTAGCTGCTGTAAGAAATGCCAGTACCCAAATTTGAGTAAGTGGGAAATAGATGCCATAGCAAGAAGGTCATAGTCATTAAAAAGAACATCATTTTTTAGCTCTGCAATATTATGAATCCTTTGGGGAATTGCAGTTAGTTAAGGTTTTTGTGAACTTGATTAGAGGTCCATGCTTAAGATTTTAAATAGTGTTTTCAGAGATGAACAATGTAAGAATAACTGAAGAATTTTTATACTACCAAGTACTTTTTGATGCAAGGTATGTCATGACAAACATGTTAATATTTACTTTATCTTAAAATATATTAGAGTGCACTGAGATTACTTAGCACTTTTCTGGGCATGAAAAAGACTAGTATAAAGTCTAGTTTGCATCAGCATTCATTTAACATTAGTATTTATGTCTAGTTTGCATCAGCAAAATACTGTCAGTGAGAACAGCAGCTTAAGAGATGCACATTTTAACTGAGGAGGTGTGGCCGTCAGAGGAGTCAACGGGTATATCATGGAGACATGTATGATCAGAGACATGCAGCTGTCCACAATACAGTGAGAGTGGGGAAATCCAAAACCATTTCAACACCTACCCATGTGCCGTAATATTAGCAGGGATGGGTTTCTCCGCTTCATTCTATGTCCCTTGTCTGCACCCTTGCATGACTCTCACTCTGAATATGTGTATGGGCTGGCTGAAAAGCATGTTGGACATGCCACACTGTGGACATGTCCACATGCCAGTTCCGTAAACACGGGGGTGTCTATACCTACAAATGCGAAATCACACTGATTTAAACGTGTCCGCTGGAGATAACCGGCCTATATGGAATCTGTCTCTATGTGACATGTCATAAGGTTCCTAAGTTGTACATTTAAAAGAAATCAAAGAAAACATATTTCTCCACTTAATGCATAAGTAAGTTCTCAAATTCATTGCTGGAGGATGTGGTAAGTAAAGATTAGGTACTGGATTTGATAAAGGTTTAGGCAATTTTCTGGAAGAAAACTCCATAAGCCATTACTATAACAGACTTGGGGAAATTCATTGCTTATCCTTGGGGGTAAGTGGCATGGAATCTAGCTAATTTTGGGACCTTGCCAGGTACTTATGACCCAGATTGGCCACTGTTAGAAATAAGACCTGGGCTTCAAGGACTTTTAGTCCGATCCAGTATGGCAGTTTCTATGACAAAGTAGTGGCCACTGATGGCATCCTATAGACATATTTTATGCTAGGGCATAGTACAAGACAACCTGAATGTGAAATATGTCATTATATATATTTTTATTGTTTTGTTAAAACTTTTACTAATTCATTTCCTTCTGAAAAAACATAACATTATATATAAAACAGATAAATTTCAAACAAATAATCACAAAGACTTTACATGCACAGAATTGCACATGAACAACAAAAATACATGAAGTGGCAGTTTAGAAGAACCATGTAATTAGAGAATGTCCAAAAATTGTGTGTGGGGGGGGGGGGGAGGGGTCATGGGAGAGTCAAGAGAGGCATGTATAAGTGCCTTCTGAAATCACTTTGGGGTATGTTTACTAAACAGCGCTAACATCGTAGCAGCGATGTTATCGCACGATAAGTGATGTTATCGCACGATAATACTACACAATAATGTCACTCATCGTGCGATAACTTCTCCGGCGGCGTTAAGGCGCACAGAGGGTGGAGTAAGGCTCCCCAGAGGGAGGAGATAAAAGGTCAATGGGCGAAGAGTGGGTGGGGAGATGCTCCAGGCATACTAACGCTGTGAAATCAGGGTCTGAATATTACCATCAGTGAAAACCTTGCGTTAGAGGCACATTGCAGGAGAGAAAAACAGTTTCAGTCAGCAATGTACAGCAAAGGCAGGGAGACCCAGAAAAGTGATAGTAGTGATACATGTGCCCAAGAATGAAAGGGTGCTATTGTGAGGCTGCAAATGGGGTACAGGGGGCTGCAGGCGGGACATTCAGTAGGGCAGCTGGGGCACAGGGTGAACTAGGCAGATCCCTAGGTGACACTTAGGAATGTAGAAACGGAAAACCAGCAAGACAGCAACTGACCAAGGGCAAACATGTCCATGAGTGTGTGTCCCACAATGTCCCAGGGGACAGTACCCAGCAAGTACCCCAAAGGACACATAACATTGGCAAGCGGTGCCAGGGGGAAGCGTGGATGTCTATGCAGGCAACCCTACCCCATATCACACACTATAGGCAGCCTCCTACCGGCACACTGGATGGCCTGGGACTGCGTACCACCAGCACCACTGGCACAAGGGCATGTCAGCATGGTGGCAGGGGGTGCTGGTGGTGGAGGGGGCAGTGGCATCTTCACACAGCAGACCAAGGCCAAGCCCTGTTTAGGTAGGTGCCATGCACTGCAACAGACAAGGTCTGTCTGACGAACAGTCATGGTACCCCTAGGGAATGATCTGCTTCTGTGACAACAGTTTGGTGCAGCACACACAGAATGTGTTTTCAGGCACAGAAGGTCACAGGTTTAAGTCCCAGCTGTGGCTTCTGTAGACCACATCCCTATATTTTACCCAATACTAAACCATGGTAATAAAGATGGAACCTTTATTACAGATAAAATAAACACGCCATAAACGCCTATAGTTTACCCTACAGAGCACAGACACCATAAATATGTGCAATCCCTAGAGCAGGGTTTCCCAACTGAGGTCCTGGAGGGCCAAACACCATTCAGGTTTCATGATGTCCCTAATAAATATGCCTGTGATGCATTTGTATGCACCACCCCCATTATATGCAAATGTACCTCATGCATATTCATTAGGGACAGCATGAAAACCTGAACCGTGTTTGGCCCAGCAGGACCGGAGTTGGGAACCTCTGCCCTAGAGCAGCGGCCAACAGGTGCACAAACACCCACACCCACAGGCTCCACTATCCAATGGTTCATAGAGAGTCAGGCTGTTTGGCCCTGCGCGGAGCAGCATCTACCAATACTAGCACCTGCATACCTTAGCAATGCCGTCTTAAACTTGGAAACACGTTCCACATATATCAAAAGGTTGCTATGATTAATGTCAGATAACAAATCCTAAGTTAAACACAATTTGTTGACAGAGATTCATCATAGCAACCTTTCTAATATCTGTGGAGTGTGTTTCTGTTTTTGTTTCTGACAGTGTTTACCACCCCGGGGAGTGACCCTAACAGTATTGAGTACCATAGCAATGCCTGCACTGTGCCCAGGACTGGTGTGGCGGCCAGGGCTGCCAACCACTTCTATATTTGCACAATGCTGGCATAGGTGTGGGAGTGTGTATATGTCTATCCAGTGTTTTGTGGCTGCCTACACCTTACTGAGCCCACAATGCTTGCACTGTTTCCAGGGTTAGCCTGCCAATGTGCATAATGAGGAGCAAGATACTATGGGTATGGCCCAGACAGGGCAGCCTGGGCAGGATGCATCTTCACAGGGCATAGGGCAATGGATGGGACATAGCAGTGCCCGACCACCACCTGCATGGACAGGGTGGCCGCAGCATGTCATGCTGGAATGTCACTCTCACCCTGACTGAGCAGTGACCTTGCATGGCTAGGTTCACCCATAGTGCTATGTAGTGTTTTTTTCCAAATGATATCTATGAGTTTCCTTTTCTGTGGTCCAATCACTGACATACTTGCTTGGTGTGTGTGCTCGCATCACATTTTGGAGTACATGCAGTTTCTCCAGGAACATGTACTATGTACTAGCTAGCAGACTGTCTGCAGTTAGCATGTGTATGGCTGAAACACCTTGCAGGGTGCAGTGGGTGGAGACTGACTGTGCTCTTTGCTGGTGAATGTCAGATAGTGGTGGGGGGCAGCTGAGCTTTTCCAGGCCTACTGTCTGTCTGCCAGTGACTTATGTGATGCGTACATATCTGCATTGACTGCTCTGTAGAGTGCCTATTCTCCAACAGGACTGTGGTTAATGGTTCTCTCTACTACCACCATTGCAGAGATGTAGAATGTGGATCTGTTGGTGGAAGATCTTGTCCCCCACCCTGACCCACAGAGGGTGGCTTGGGTGGTGCGACATAATCCAAACACCACCCTTCTCTTATAACATGTGACCATGGCAACCACACAGGATATGCACTATTCTGGGTGCATCATAGTCCACAGGGGCTAGACGTGACTGGGAAATACAGATGGACACAGGTGTATTCTAGGTGTGTCTGCAAGGACTACCTATCACACACTGGCACTGATGGGGACCTACAGCACAGCCTATCTTTGCGAAGCCAGGTTCTGCGGACCTGGTGCTGGGCGCCACACCTACCCTCAGGGTGAGCACAGGAACCGCACAATGTGTCGGTCTGTAGCTACTCTGTGCCAGTAACACACATGGTCAGTTCTCCCTACCAGGCAGGGGTGCTATAGAGGTGCATACCCCATCTTGTGAGCAGATGTAGGCTGCTGATCTGCATGTGCAGTGCATCATGGGTATGGGTGGGTTTACCCTATCCTGGTAACCACAGCAGACAGTTTGTGTGGTGACCTGCAGTCCTTCTGTAGCCAGCCAGTGGCATGTTTGAATCTCTAGAGATGTAGCCCATTGGTTACTTCAATGACTGTGGAGGCAGAGGTCATGGGTTTGATCCCACAGTGGTGTTATTTAATAAGGTTGTCTGAGGCTTTTCCTTTTAATTTAAATCAGTGCTGCCAGCAGCAACACCCTCACAGTGCCGTAGCCTAAGGTGCCTCATAAGGCACCCTATAAAGTGCCCTATAGGGCACATTATAAGGTGCCTTGGTGGGCAGGGCACTTTATAATGTGCCCTATGGAGTGCCTTATAGGGCGCCTTATGCGGCACCTTAGGTTACGGCACTGTGAGGGTGTTTTTGCTGGCAGCACTGATTTAAATTAAAAAAGGAAATGCCTCAGACAGTATTGATTTAAATTAAAAATAGGAAATGCCTCAGACAGCCTTCTTACATAACACCACTGCAGGATCAAACCCATGACCTCTGCCTCCACAGTCATTGCAGTAACCAGTGGGCTACATCTTTATAGCATCTAACACTCCACTGGCATGAACTTAGGGTTAACGTGCATTAACGTGCCACAGCGCCCACTATCGCACGATACCATTTCCTTGCAACTTTACCTCCAGACCGCCCACTACTAAGACAGTTTAGTAAACATACCCATTTGTCTCTACTCAGAAGAATGAATGTACCTATGGTTATGGAGGCGGGCCCCATTCAGGTTGCAAGGTTGAGTTTTTTCATGGGTATAAACTATTTCACAAATGTGGAGATCCCTGAACTGTATGGCCTCAAAACCAGTTAGTTGGATGTTCCAGCAGGGGTATTTCAGAAGGAGTACTACTATGCTATGAAACGTTCATGCAGCAGTGGGTCAGTAATATGTTTGAAGTTTGAATTTATGCTCAGGTTTCTTTGGGAATGAAAGAACCGTGGTGATGTAAGCACATTATGCGCTTTCACCTAGAAGAATTACATTCATGAAACGTGCACCTTTTTCACCTTATTCATGGTCAGGAGCAGGTATAGGCATGGATGTCTCACCAACTAGGGCCAGATGTGCTTGTGCCATTCTGAAATTGCACTGTGAAGTGCATCTCCCTTGCTCTATGCAGGCCACACCTCCATCACGCCTTCATGCTACATGGACATTCTCCCGCTGGGGATGTCTCAATATGCGTATAGATTATTGTATATAGTTATATAGTTGACATAGCTTACCTTTTATTCCCAAGTTCTAAACTCCTGTTACTTGTAAAATGCACTACAGTTTTCTGTATGTATATGTTTGTTTCATGTAAACCGCGCTGATGACAATAGTGCGGTATATAAGAGATGTTAAATATATAATAAATACAAAATAAATAAATAAATATGTGGCTTCTAAAATGGCTCTAGGGACGTCTCCATGATTTGTACATCTAAGTGCTCATTTTCAGATGTCAAACTCACAAATATGCTTTTAAAATGCCCCCCCCCCCCCCAAAACAAAATCTCATAAGTGAAAAATCTAGCAAAATATTTTAAACATTGTCCCTAGTGGAGCACAAAATCTGGTGCAAGAGATAAGGGTTTTGGGGCCTTTTGGCAATAATGATCATAGCATGATTTCATTTGATTTAATTAAAGGAGGGAGGATGGCAAAGAAAACCACAGTATACCTTTTAACTTTCAAAAGGGAGACTATGATAAAATGAGGAAATAGTTAAGAAAAAACTAAATGGAGCAGCTGCAAAGGTTAAAGATTTGCATCAAGCATGGGCATTTTTAAAAATACTATCTTATCATCTCCAGAGCAGCTCAGCAGTCACCTCTATCATACTACAATCAGCCATCTATTGTCCAAACTGCCTTAAGGTGCCCCAGCTCCCACCCCTCCAAGTGAATGGGGAGTGGGGTGGGTAACATGGCTGAATCTGCCATCCATTCACTTGGGGGGGGGGGGGAGGTATCGGATGTTGGCGGGAAAAGAAAGGGGAGGATGGTTAAGAAGATGGGGTGAAAACAGTGCAGACTCACCAGGAGGTCAGTTTTGGTGGGCTCGGCATTAACTGGATGGGAGGAGCAGGATCGGTGAGGTTGCCCACCCTACCCTTCCTGGAGGCAGGATGGGGGATATTCGGGGAGGCGTGGGAGGGGAAGGGGTGTTGGGGTGTTTGGGAGCATGGGTGGGGGTGCCCTTCTTGTCACAGCTTGGGGGGCAGGATTTAGAGGTGGTTGACCTCACCCTAGGGTTAATTTCTTCCACCACTACTCGAAATGGCTGGGAGGAAGACAGTAATTGGAGCACTGGGGGGTTCCTGCAGCATGGGTGTCACTGGCGTGTGTGGTTCCAGTTACATTAAGACTCCCATAGGGTGAACAAGTTTCAGCCTGGCGGCACCGCAAGCTGAGGAGTGGGTGGGGTTTTGGCGGCAGAGGAGAGTACGGAAATATGGACTAGTACTGGGACTAGGACAACACCATCTAGCCTGACTCTTTGGTTGAGCTTGATATCATTTGATTTACAATGTTATTGTTAAATATTCAAATGTTAAATAAAGCTGTGGCCAATGCTTACCAAGTACCTCTCCAGGGAGTGTTATTTCATAGTTTGCTGGTGGGTGAATGGATGGTGAGTATGAATGCTTATGTTACCTCTTTCAGCTTTCTCCACTGGTGAGCTGTTTCATCCCTTTTATCATTATCATTACCCTTCTCTGTATTTTTTCTAGTTAGGTACTTCTTTTTTGAGATAAGGCAACCAAAATTGCATGCAAATTTAAATGCCTTTCAGCCAGGGAGATATATCAAGAAATTGAGGGGTATGTTTACTAAAGGGCGTTAAGGTTAACAGGCGTTAACAGCAGAGATAAGGGGTGTTATATGCACAAAAGGCTCTGGGTGGATAGGAGGCATTCCGGCGTTAAGGGCACAATGGGCTATTTATCTTTATCTTTATCTTTATTAAAACATTTGATAAACCGCCCAGGCCGGAGCATCAGGGCGGTGTACAATCATAAAAGGTGACAGCTGCTGAGAAAGGAAGGGAAGAAAAGAACGCCAAATGATAATAGGACAGCAAAAGAAATAGCAGAGAGTAGAGAGGGGCAACAGAAAGCAGCAGAGCAACAGAATTTAAAACAATAATAATAATAATAAAAACTTAAAAACATTAAGAAATTAAAGGAGTGGGGAGAGGAGAGGGAAACTCGAACCAGATATAGGTGGAGCGAGAGGCGAGACTAGGGGACGGGTGTTAACAGGATATTGGGCGTTAAGGTGGCAAGTGTTTTATTTATTTATCTGATTTTGGATATACCACTAGGGCCAGAGCATAAAAGCGGTTTACAAAGAAATAATGAGCTGCCTACAGATGGAAAAAGAGCAGAAGACCAAATTTTTAGACAGGATAGAAAAGAGACAAAAAAAAAAGAATAGGAGGAGAAAAGGCTAGAGGAAAGAAAACAAAGACACAGTAGGCAGAAGGAAACAAACCAGGAAATCAATCACCCCAGCAAAATTTAATGTAAAGGTGTAGAATGGAAGGACAGGTGGGAGCTGAAGGGCCTGAGATGTCCATGGTCATCCAATGTGCCAGCCAGTAAGTGTGACACACATCTGGAAGGCAGCTGTAGCTATGCACTGGGGGGTGCCCAAGTAAAATGCCATAATGTCATTGTATGGCATAGGATGGCCACATATTGACATTAGTCCCCCAGCACAGTCAGAAGTGGCACAATGTGTGCAGTGAAAGGAGGATGGAACAGGAGTGGCGACATGAAGATCAGGTACAAGAGAGGTGTGAGTGAAGCATCCAAATGAGGAAAAGAGTACCTGTATAGACCATGGTGTAGCAGCTTGCAAGAGAAGACATGACTGCACAGAACCACCAGAGGCTAATGGATGGGCTGCAGGAAGGATGGTGGCAGAGGAGAGTGTGGCATGAGGTGATATCTGCAGGTGGCTATCTGAGGGGTAAGATGTGTCCGCATGTATTACAGAGATGTGATGGAACCAAAGCTGTACAGTCACAGTCATGATGTCATATATGACTCATGTCTCACGAGTTGGTTACAGCTGTATGCATGTAACTGCCTGTTAAGAACATAAGAACATAAGAAATGCCATACTGGGTCAGACCAAGGTCCATCAAGCCCAGTATCCTGTTTCCAACAGTGGCCAATCTAGGTCATACGTACCTAGCAGTTTCCCCAAAAGACACAGGTTCCACAATGCTTGTACTGGGTCAAGCATTGATATCCTGGGTCCCTTCTTAATAATGGTTTATGGACCTTTCCTCCAGGAACTTGTCCAAACCTTTTTTGAAGCCAGCTACACTAACAGCCTTTACTACACCCTTCGGTAACAAATTCCAGAGTTTGATTACACGTTGAGTGAAAAAATATTTTATTTTATTAGCCTTAAATAGTTTACCCTGTAGCTTCATTGCATGTCCTCTAGTCTTTCTATATTCTGATAACATAAACAATCGATCTACGTTTACCTATTCCACTATGTTCATTAATTTATAGATTTCTATCATATCTCCCCTCAGCCGTCTCTTTTTGAGGTTAAAGAGCCCTAACCTTTTTAGCCTTTCTTCATAGGAGTATCCTTCCATCCCCTTTACCATTTTGGTGGCTCTTCTCTGAACCTTTTCTAATAACGCTATATCCTTTTTAAGATACGGCGACCAGAATTGCACACAATATTCAAGGTGCGGTCTCACCATGGAACGATATAGAGGCATTCTAATATCTTTTGTTTTATTTTACATTCCTTTCCTTATGATACCTAGCATTCTATTTGCTCTCTTGGCTGCCGCTGCACACTGGGCGGAGAGTTTTAACATGTTATCCACAATGACATCTAAACCTTTTTCCTGGGTGGTGGTTCCTAATGTGGAACCTTGCATCGTGTAACCATAGTTTGGGTTGTTCTTCCCTAGGTGCACCCCTGTTAGTGTATCGCTATATATGTGCAGTCTCATCGGTGTACATCTTACCGACAAATTGGTAATGTCAGATGATAAACAGGAACTGTACGGACCTGCAGTCAGATGAGCCTCTGGTGGGTTAAGTTACTTGCTCAATGTCACAAGAAGGTGTTATCAGTCCATGAAGATTGTGCAGACATAAAATGCAACAGTAGCACATTCTGAAATGTCACATTAGGGGTGCCACCGGGCCTCAAACCCTGGTATCTTGGTTCTCCAGCTATTGCCATGACCATTATGCCATGCCTCCAAACACGTGCCTGACATCTGCAAGGTTGAACATGTCTGACCCCCTGCAATGGGCTGCAGCAGAGCCAATAAAACCATGCTCTCAAAAGGGCATGATGAGGAATAGCATGTTTGCTGACCCAAAGTGTGGCCATAATGCATAACAAAATAGAAGGATGTGTGTCTGCAGGTCACAGCAGAGCCTGGACTGTTACAGGCAGGGAAATAATCTGAGTAGCAAACAGACCAAAATGAACAAGCAGGCACCATTGCACTGACCAGTAGGCTACACCTTCATTTGAAGAGACTGCAGGTCACTGCCTAAAATATCTGTTGTGTGTGCTGGTATAGGTTAGCCCCCTCCAGTACCTATGAGGCACTGCACACACAGGACACCAATCTGCAGCTGACCACTAAATGGAGAATGCACTGATCCATCACATCAGCTCAGTAAGACATACTGAAAGTACAAGTACAAGTACAGAACAGCTACAAACTGTGCTACTGGGCAGTTTCAGTGGTCACCCTGAGGGTGAGGATGGGTACCAGCACCTGGTCCCCAGAGCTTGCACTGTTGGAGATAGTCTTTGCTGCAGATCTGCCAGTATGTGGCATGTATTATCTGCAGTGTGTTATGCTAGTCACCTTGTTTCCTGCACAGTTGCATCATGCTATAGGTGACTGTTGCATCTGGATCCTATGTCCTGCCCTGATTAGACGGAGACTTTTCTAGAGCAGTGCATGTTAGTGTTGACTGTTGCAGCAGCTGATGCCATGGTTACTAAATGCAATTGGCACTTCTAGGCTTATATAGAGCTACAGCTACCATTCTGTTGGTCCTGCTATGACAGCAATAAGCAAGCCAGGAGCAACTGCATCCCCCAACCATCTGGAAATACCAATCTACCTCAGGGCTGTTTCAGCCATGCACATACCACCTGTGGTCAGTCAGTGCATGTGCACAGAGCAGCTGTGTATATACTGGCTTAGGCCAAACAGCATGGTTGCCCAGTATTTGGGCTCTTAGGACAGGGAGAGCACCCACCTCACTGGAGCTGGATATTATATAGCACTATGTGAATACATAGCCATGCCATGGTCACAGCTTTGTCAGAGTGAGAGTGCCCTCCCAGTGTAAATTGCTGTGGTCACCCAGGTCATGCACGTGGCAGATGGGCATTACAAAGTCTCAGGCATTGACCTGACCTCCAATGCAGACACATCCTGGGCAAACTGCTCTGTTTCAGGCCATACCCACAATCCTCTGCTCCTCATCATGCACATTTGCAGACTAGCAATGGGAACAACCTAGGCAATGTGGGACACAGGGCAGTGTAGAACATTGCAGAACTCTGGGAAGACAGACACAGACACACTCACATCACCATGTTGTGCAAAAATGGAGATGGTTGGCATTCCTGCCTGCCACTTTGGTGGGGGCCCAATCTCAAAATTTGCCCAGGGCCACTTAAAGGGTTGAAACGACCCTGTTCAGGAACCACACCTCCTGCCATATAGTAACCACCTGCCGAAGATCATGAATAGATAGATAATGTAGTAACAAGTGGACCCTTGACTGCAGATGAACATCTTATCCTGGATGTCATTTAGCCATCCTTGGAGAGATGTAGCACAAGTAACTATGGAAAATTGGAGAGAAAATTAGTTGTCCATTTAAATATGTGCACACAACAATTTTATATGGCTATATTTTAACTGGATAGGGGTATGCTTGGTAATGGATATTTTTAACTTTTTACATTTATGCTGTAAAATATAGTTGATAATCACATACATCTTTTGACTATTTGACCCCGAAGTAACATGGAGAAAGTAGTTGAAAAAGCCATTTCCATCATTAGAAGTGTAGCCTTCTGAACTTAATTTTTCATGATACATGAGGTCTTCTCTTACTGAGATGTCTTCAGGGGTCATGAGTTCATGGCTTCCCTGAAAGTATCCCTTTTGCTTCTGATATAGCACCACTGGCTGGCTAGGATCATGCATATGGCCACACTGAGAGATTTTGCTGTTTAACCAATATGTCTGTCAAATGGGAATGAGAAATGGCGGGAAAAATGAATATAAAACATGGAATAGTAAGATTAGGGGAGGAAACGTGGTATTGGTGAGAGAAGATGGAATTGGAGGAAAAGATAAGGGAGGTGATAGAAAACAGAGAAAGATCGCCACTGAAAAAAGATAAAATCCTTTAATACGAGGTGCAATCAAAAAGTATTGAGACTAGTACAATAACACTAGAGTTTTAACACTGACAGTTATTGCACTCAGTCTTCTTCAAAATAGTCCCCTTCTGATAAAACACACTTCATCCAGCGTTCCTGCCACTGCTAGAAAACAATTTTGAAATGCTTCTTTTGTTATGTTGTGAAGCTGCTGTGTTGTATTTTGCTTAATGGTCTCAAAGTCATTGAATCTCCTTCCCTTCAGTGCTAATTTCAGTTCTAGAAACAAGAAAAAGTCACAGGGTGCAAGGTCAGGTGATTATGGAGGCTGATTGGCTTGCTCGATTTGATGTTTGGTCAAGAATTGCTGGAGATGTGATGATGCGTGAGCTGGGCCATTCCTGTGCATCTCTGGCCTCTTACGATGAACTGCATCTCTCAAACAAGTCAGAACTTGGACATAATACTTCTTATTGATGGTATGGCCTTTTGGAGCATACTCATGATAAACAATACCCTGGTAATCAAAGAAAACTGTGAGCATGACCTTGACATTGCTCCTCACCTGATAGTCTTTCTTGGGTCTGGGAGAGTCTGGAGTCTTCCATTGTGAGGACTGAGCTTAGTTTCTGGGTCATAACCATAAACCCATGATTCATCACCAGTAATAATCTTATTGATGAAATCTGAGTCATTTTCAATGCATTTCAACAACTCCCTGATTTCAGACAGTCAATCTTCTTTTTGGTCAGGGGACGAGTTTAAGCATGAATTTTGCAGACACATATCTCATCCCCAAATCAACAGTAACAATGGACTAAACTGATGTCCATGTCCTCAGCAAGTTCCATGATAGTCAATCGATGTTTTGAGCATATTGTGGCACACACTGCTTCCACTTTGTCTTCATTCCTGCTCGTGGATGGCCTTCCAGAACGTTTGTCATGGTCAACACTTGGGTGGCCCTCTTGGAAACATTTGTACCAGTCTTAAACTCGAGCACAACTCATGCATTCATTGCCATATATTTGCTGTAACTTGTCATATATATCATGACATTCCAAAGAGCTCATTATAGCCAGTGTAGCTAGCACAGAATACCGCTGCAAGGATTATCCTGGGAAAGCTTGTCAACCCCACATCATGCCATTCCTCAAGCAACTTCACTGGCTGCCCATCTCACAAAGAATCAAATATAAGGTCCTTATCAACACACAAAAAATCATTCACAATGTCTCAACTCTCAACCTGCATGCCTTAATCTCAACCCTCAGCTGCAATGGACCCACAAGACTGAGCATGTCTAACATGCTAAACATACCAACAGAAAGAACAAAATGTAGCCAAATGATCAATAACAGACCTTTTCACTATATGTGCTTGCATTATGGAACTCACTTCCTCCACAAATAAGAGACATTCAACTCCTGCAAGACTTCAGAAAATGCTTGAAAACCTCTTATTCACAGAATACTATGGCCCAGCAACATACAAATAACCTGCACAGCAACTCCACACACATAATACACACCTTTGGCATTAAGCAATTTCTATCACAGCATCATAATATGTACGAGTATATAGCTCATCAACTTTTATGAGAATTTGTTAATAGCATCTGTTACAATGTGTTCAATATGGGGCTCATTCCATCAGAGTTGTACAGCCCCTCTGTACGTCTGGTCTGAGCCGGACGCAAGAGGGGTTCGCGAATCGGATCCCGCGGGGCCCCACTGGATCAGAATCATGGACAGGCCTGTATATGCAGGCCGGGACTGCAATTCAGCCCAGCCTGCATGTACAGGCCTGTCCCCTGATAACTCAGTCAGGACCCTACAATGGAGCCACAGAGCTATGGTGTCCAGTTGCCATAAACCGTGGCTTCATTGTAAAGCCGCGATCCCTGGCACTGGCACAGAAAAATGCTTTCCTTGTAGCCCGACCCCCGATCCGGCCTCCCAAGGCCAGAGTCAGGCTGCAGGGAATTTCCTCCACCCCCTGCTGCCTCTTTTGAGTCCTGGGCTAAGTTCCCCTGCAGGATCGGGGAACTTATTCCACCTCAAAGGTGGAATAAGTTCCCCATCTAAGCCGTCGGCCCTGGATGTACAGAGCTGATGACATTGGAATCAGCCCTGGATGTTCAGGGCTGACAACCACCCACCGCCCAACCTGCCTCCACCCCTGATCCATCTCTTCCCCGTCCCTGTCTATCTACCCCATACAACTGGTAGAGAAGTTAGAAACTGGCAGGAAGGGCATGAATAGTGGGGATGGACATCCATCCCCACTATTCATGCCACAGAATAAACCCCTATGTGTTCAATATGTTCGATGTAATGTGCACCATTGTTTGACATGTTTCCTATTATCACACTGAGTTATTTGTAAACCGTCTTGTCTTGTAGAAAGACAGTATAAAAAACTTGTTCAATAAATAAATAAAATTAATCTCTTTGCGCGAGTTTCTGGCAAAATTTAATGCAAAATTGCTGTTCAATTTTTTTCACTCTTTGTAAATCTGACAAACTGCTTTTATACGATACCAAACATCACGTGATTTAAAAAAGTGCAGGTGTGCTGCAGCCATGCTACACTCAGTATATGCAGAGCACATAACTAGGTCACTGCAAGCTTATTAGCATCGTGCTGTGACCTGTTGTTATATAGCTACACAACAAGTCTTGATACATTTTGATCACAGCTCATATATGTTATGATTGCTTTTATCATCCCAGTTACAGTAAAAGAATTGTATGCAGTCTTGATGATGTCACTATGCTACTAAAAAGAATTCATGAAGAGCACTGTGAGCTAATAAAGGAAGATCTAACTGGACAATCCATTGTTATTGTTGTGAAGTGCCGCTGAGTCGGTGTCAATTCCTGGTGACCCTCGACAATCCATTGCCATCTCTCAATTGAATTACTAAATCCAAACTAAGTCAGTTTATGTGAATGACTACTATATCAAAACTGAAAAACCTCATTCAACTCTTCACCAATACAATCATGTGCAGTATATTTGTCACAACATAGCCTCAGAATTAACCATTGGCACTAACAATTCTGGATATTATTTGATATTACCAGACATGTGCCGGTATAACATCAATGGCTTATGTTGAATAAACTATGTCACATATCACTGCTTTTTTTTAAAACAAAAACCAATTATGGAAAAAATACTTAACTTGCTCAAAAAACGTGATATGGCATGAATCTTGTGAACGATTTTTTTTAAACAATTTGAAACTTTTTCTTCATGTTCTTCTTCATAAAATATAGCGTGTCCCAATGCCAACTCTTTATGAGGCGCCCGTGCGTTTCTCCATTCAGGGTTTCTCAAGGGACAATCACTACGTGACTACAATATGTACTGACAATTGTAAGTATCTACCTCATTGTTTAAAATATAAAAATGTATAAATATGCATAGCACAAATGGAGAAAATTTCTTTTAACCTGAACACAGCGCAGCTCGTATCTCAGTTCAGCTTTTCACCCTCCAATCCTCTGGATGAGCTAACCACGGGGCATGAAACCAAGGGGCATGTTTACTAAACAGTGATAACATTGCAGTGGCGCAGTTTGCGCATGATACGTAATGTTATCGCAGGTTATGTAATGTTAGCATGTGATAAAGTAACATTATTGCAAGATAAAGTAACATTATCGTGCGAATACGTCTCCTGCGGCGTTAAGGCACACAGAGGGTGGAGTAAGGCTCCCCAAGAGGGCGGAGAGAAGGGGGTCAATGGGCAGAGAGTGGGCGGGGAGAGGCTCCATACACACTAACGCTGAGAAATGAAGGTCTGAAAATTAGCGCCAGGGAAAACCTCTCGATAGAGGCACATTTGCAGGAGAGGGAAACCAGTTCAGTTAGCAATGTAAAGGCAGGGAAACCATAAAAAATGATAGTAGTAATACATGTGCAGCAACAGCATAGTACCAAAGTACGAAAGGACACTACGGTGAGGCTGCAAATGGGGCACAAGGGGCTGCAGGCGGGACATGCAGTGGGGCAGCTGGGGCACAGGGTGGACTAGGCAGATGCCTAGGTGGCACATAGGAATGCAGAAACTGCAAATCAGCAAGCCAGCAACTGACTACGGTCAAACATGCCCATGAGTTTTTACCCCACAGTGTCCCAGGGGACAGTACCCATCATGTACCCCAAAGGGCACATAAAATTGACAGGCAGTGCCGGAAGGAAGCGCGGATGTCTATGTAGGCACCCCTACCCCAGATCCCACACTATAGGCAGCAGCCTACAGGCACACTGAATGGCCTGGGACTGCGCACCACCAGCACCACCGGCATAAGGGCATGTCCGCATGGTGGAGGAGGCAGTGGCAGCTGCCCACAGATGGGCAGCATGCAGTGCAACAGACAAGAGCTGTCTGAAGAACAGTAATGGTATCCCCAGGGACTGACCTGCCTCTGTGACAACAGTTTGGTGCAGTACACACAGCCAGTGTGTTCCACGGCAGAAGGTCACAGGTTCAAGTCCCAGCTGTGGCCCCTGCAGACAATGGCCCTACATTTTACCCTACAGCACACATACATCATAAACGTGTGCAGTCCCTAGAGCATCGGCCAACAGGGGCACAAACACCCACACCCACAGGCTCCACTATCCAAAGCCTCATGGAGAGTCAGACTGTTCGGCCCTGTGTGAAGCAGCAGCTACCAATATTAACACCTGCATACCTTAGCAATGCCTGCACTGTGCTCAGGACTGGTGCAGCAGCCAAGGCTGCCAACCACCTCTCTCAAGTGATATCTATTGGTCTCCTTTTCTGGGGCCCAATCACTGACCTATGTGCTTGGTGTGTGTGTGCACGTCCATCCCACTTTTGGGGGCACACAGTTCTTCCCTGGAACATGCACTATATACTAGCTAGCAGACTGTCTGCAGTTAGCATGTGTATGGCTGGAACACCTTGCAGAGTGGAGTCTGACTGTGCCCTCTACTGGTGAATGTCAGATTGTGGTGGGGAGCAGCTAAGCTTTTTAAGGCCTACTGCCTGTCTGCCAGTGCCCTATGACATATGTACAGATCTGCATTGACTACCCTGGAGGGTGCCTATTCCCCAGCAGGACTGCGGTGGTGGTCCCCACTACTGCCTCCGATGTAGAATGTGGACGTTTTGGTGGGAGAACCTGTCCCCCACCCTGACCCATAGAGGGTGGGTTGGGTGGTGCTACACAATTCACTTTTGAGTCCACACAACACCCTTATCCTATAACAGGTGACCATGGCACAGGTTATGCATTATTCTGGGTGCATCACAGTCCACAAGGGTTAGACATGACTGGGAAATACAGATGGACACAAGTGTATACTAGGTGTGTCTGAAAAGACTACCTGTCACACCCTAGCACTGATGGGGACCTGCAGCGCAGCCCATCTCAGTCAAACAAGGTGCTGCAGACCTGGGGCTGGGCGCCCCACCTCACCCTCAGGGTGAGCACAGGAACCGCACAATGTCACAGTCTGTAGCTACTCTGTGCCAGTAACACACATGGTCAGTTCCCCCTAACAGCTGAGGTGCTGTGGAGGCACATACCCCATCTTGTGATCAACTATAGACTGCTGATCTGCATGTGCAGTGCATCATGGGTACGGGTGAGTATACCCTATCCTGGTAACCACAGCAGACAGTTTGTGAGGTGACCTGCAGTCTTTCTGTAGAGAGCCAGCACTGTGTTAGAAGCTATAGAGATAAAGCCCACTGGTTACTACAATGACTGTGGAGGCAGAGATCATGGGTTCCATCCCACAATGGTGTTCTTTACTAAGGCTCTCTGAGGGATTTCCTTTTAATTTAAATCAGTGCTGCCAGCAAATCCACCCTCATAGTGCCCTATAAAGTGCCCCATAGACACATTATAAGGTGCCTTGGTGGACAGGGCACTTTATAATGTGCCCTATGGGGTGCCTTGTAGGGCGCCCTATAGGGCACCTTATGAGGCACCTTAGGTTATGACACTGTGAGGGTGTTTTTGCTGGCAGCACTGCTTTAAATTAAAAGGATATCCCTCAGACAGCCTTATTAAATAACACCAGTGTGGGATTGAACTTATGACCTCTGCCTCCATAGTCATTATAATAACTAGTGGGCTAAATCTCTATAGCTTTTAGCACAGCGCTGGCATGGACATAAGGTTACCGCGTGTTAATGAGCCAAGCCACCCTCTATTGCGTGATACAGATTTTTGCTACCTTGCCGCCAGAATGCCCACTACCTTATATGGCATTCTTCACATTAACGCTGCAACTAGCGCCAGTAACATTAAGGGGTATGTTAATCATCTGTGTGTGGATCCAAAAAGCGTATTATATAGCACCACCCAACCCACACTCTCTGTGTCAGGGTGGGGGAACAGGATCTCCCACCAACAGATCCACACTCTACATTGGAGGCCATAGAGGGGACCACCACCCCAGTCCTGCTGGGAAATAGACACCCTCCAGGGCAGTCAATGCAGATCTGTACACATGTCATAGGGCATTGGCAGACAGGCAGTAGGCCTGGAAAAGCTCAGCTGCTGCCCACCACAATCTGACATTCACCAGCAGAGAGCACAGTCAGTCACTACCCTGCAAGGTGTTCCAGCCATACACATGCTAGCTAGTACATAGTGCATGTTCCTGAAGGAACTGTGTGCCTCCAAAAGTGGGACAAATGTACACACAACAAGCACATATGTCAATGACTGAGCCCCAAAAAGGGAGACCCATAGACATCACTTGAGAGAAACACTGCATAGCACTATATGGGAACCTAGCCATGCAATGGTCACTGCTCAGTCAGGGTGAGAGTGACCTCCCAGCATGACATGCTGTGGCCACCCTGTCTGTGCAGGTAGTGGTTGGGCACTACAATGTCCCAGCCATTGCCCTATGCCCTGTGCAGATGCATCCTGCCCAGACCACTATGTCTGGGCCATACCCACAATACCTTGCTCCCATTATGCACATTGGCAGGCTAACACTGGAGACAGTGCAAGTACTGGGGGTACAGGAAGGTGTAGGCAGCCACAAAACACTGGATAGACATACACACACTCCCACACCTATTTCAGCATTGTGCAAAGATAGAGGTGGTTGGCATCCCTGGCCACTGCACTAGTCCTCAGCACAGTGCAGGCATTGCTAAGGTATGCAGGTGCTAGTATTGGTAGCTGCTGCTCCGCACTGGGGCCCAACAGCCTGACTCTCCATGAGGCTTTGAATGGTGGAGCCTGTGGGTGTGGGTGTTCATTTCACAGCATTAGTGTGCATGAGGCCTCTCCCTGCCCACTCTCCGCCCATTGACCCCTTCTCTCCGTCCTCAGGGGAGCCTTACTCCATACTCTGTGTGTCTTAACGCCGCAGGAGACGTGTTCACGTGAAACCTCACGCTATCGCATGATAATGTTACTTTATCGCATGCTAACGTTACGTATCGCGTGCAAACTGTGCCGCTGCAATGTTATCTCTGTTTAGTAAACATACCTCTAAGACGGTTTAATAAACATACCGCCAAGTCAAGAAACTGCATTTCATCTGTTTTTAACACTTGAAAACAACAGGGTGACAACAAATCAAATCCTCTAAATTCAATTAATATTAATTTGCATTTCTCTACATCCTTTCATATAATTAAATAGTCATATGACTTTAAAAAGCACTCAATAATATTAAGTTGCCTGCCAGTGACTTGTGCTGAGAAATTCAGTAGACATTATGCACCACAGCACCTCACATATAGACATAAATATTGGTCTTAGGGGTATGCTTACTAAACCGTCTTAATGTGCGCCCAGCGATAATGTGCAGGATGCCAAAAAAGGAGTGGGTGTTCCGGTCTAAATGTAGCAATCACGCGTTATCGCGCAACAATGTGCGCCACCCACATAATTGTGTGATAGAGGGAGCCGTGCCATGTTAACGCATGTTAGTCTTAAGTAGGCGCGCTGACCTATAAGCACAGCAGCAGAGGTGTAGCACAATGGTTAATACGCTGACTGATAGTACAGGGGTCATGAGTTCAATCCCCCCAGTGGGCTTAATGAATAAGGCTGTCTGTAGCATTGTTGTTTACTTTAAATCAGTACTGTCTGAGGCATTTTTATTTTAATTTAAATTCGTGCTGCCAGCAAACACACCCTCACAGTGCCGTAACCTAAGGTGCCGCATAACGCGCCCTATAAGGTACTCCAGAGGGCACATTATAAAGTGCACTGTCCAACAAGGCACCCTATAATGTTCCCTATAGGGCGCTTTATAAGGCGCTTTATAGGGCGCTTTATGGGGCGCCTTATGAGGCACTTTAAAGTTACAGCACTGTGAGTGGTTTTTTGCTGGCAGCACTAATTTAAATTAAAAAATTAAATGCCTCAGACAGCCCTATCAAATAACACCACTGCAGAATCAAACCCATGATCTCTGTTTCTACAGGCAGTGAATTAACCAGTGGGCTATATCTCTATAGCTACTAGCAAACACCTGGCTGGCTACAGAAGGACTTCAGGTCACCACACAAACTGTCTAATGTGGTTACCGGGATAAGGTTAACCCACCCGTACCCATGATGCACTGCACATGCAGATCAGCAGTCTACAGATGATTACAGGATGGGGTATGCACCCCCGCAGCACATAGGCCTGGTAGGGGGAACTGACCGTGTGTGTCACTGGCACAGAGTAGCTACAGACCGTCACATTGTGGGGGTACTGTGCTCACCCTGAGGGTGAGGTGGAGTGCCCAGCACCAGGTCCGCAGCACCTGGCATAGCTGCAACAGGCCATACTGTAGGTCCCCATCAGTGCTAGTGTATGCTAGGTAGTGCTTGCAGATACACCTGTGTGTATTTCTCAGTCACATCTAGCCCTTGTGGACTATGATACACCCAGAATAGTGCATGTCCTGTGTGGGTGCCATGGTCACATGATGTAAGTGAAGGGGGCTGTTTGGACCCATAGGCACATTATATACCACCACCCAACCCACCTTCTGGGGCTCAGGGTTGGGAACAGGATCTCACACAAACAGATCCACATTCTACATCCCTGCAATGTTGGCAGTAGAGAGTAGCCATCAACCCCAGTTCTGCTGGGGAACAGACACCCTACAGCACAGTCAATGCAGATCTGCATACATCCATAAGGCAATGGCAGACAGACATTAGACCTGGAAATGCTCAACTGCTCCCCACCAACATCTGATAGTCTCCAGCCGCTGCACCCTGCAAGGTGTTCCAGCCATACACATACTAACTGCAGACAGTCTGCTATCTAGTCCATTGCACATGTTCCTGAAAGAGATGTGAGCACACACACCAAGCAGATAAGTCAGTGATTGGGCCCCAAAAAAGAGAACCCATAAATATCACTTAAGAAAAGCACTATATAACACTATGGGGGAACCTAGCCATGCCGTAGTCACTGCTCAGTCAGGGTGAGAGTGACCTCCCAGTAGGACATGCTGTGGCCACCCTGTCTGTACAGGTGGTGGCCGGATACTACAATGTTCCAGCCATTGCCCTATGACCTGTGCAGATGCATCCTGCCCAGGCCGCCCTGTCTGGGCTATACCCACAGTACCTTGCTCCTCATTATGCACATTGGCAGGCTAACACTGGAAACAGTGCAAGCAATGTGGGCTGAGGAAGGTGTTGGCAGCCACCACACACTGGATAGACAGACACACACTCCCACACCTATACCAGCATTGTTCAAATATAGAGGCTTTTGGCAGCCTTGGCCACCACACCAGTCCTGAGCACAGTGCAAGCATGGCTATGGTACGCAATACTGTTGGGGTCACTCTCCAGGGTGGTAAACACTGTCAGAAACCAGAACTGAAACACACTCCACAGATATCAGAAAGGTTGCTATGATGCAGCTCAATCAGCAAATTGTGCTTAACTTAGGAATTGCTATTTGCCATTAATCATAGCAACCTTTTGATATTTGTGTAACGTATTCCCAGGTTTAGGGCGGCATTGCTAAGGTATGCAAGTGCTAGTACTGGGAGATGCTGCTGCACGCAGGGCCCAACAGCCTACCTCTCCATGAGGCATTGGATAGTGGAGCCTGTGGGTGTGGGTGTTTGTAGCCCTGTTGGCCTCTGCTCTAGGGCAAAGGTTCCCAATTCTGGTCCTGGTAGGCCAAACACAATTCGGGTTTTCATGCTGTCCCTAATGAATATGCATGAGATACATTTACATACCACGGGGGCGGTGCATGCAAATGCAGCACAGGCATATTTATTAGAGAAAGCAAGACACCTGAATGGTGTTTGACCCTCCAGGACTGGAATTGGGAAACTCTGCTCTAGGTATTGCACATGTTTATGGTGTCTGTGCTCTGTAGGGTAAAATGTAGGCATTTCAGGTATGTTTATGTTATCTGCATCGTTATTACCACGGTTTAGTACTGGGTAAAATATGGGGACTGGGTTGGCAGGAGCCACAGCTGGGACTTGAAGTTGTGACCTTCTGCTCATGAACACACTGGCTGTGTGTACTGCACCACACTGTTGCCACAGGGATGGTTCATTCCTTGGGGATACCATGACTGTTCATCATACAAACCCTGTCTGTTGCAGTGCATGGCACCCACCTAAACAGGGCTAGGCCATGGTCTGCTCTGGGCAGATGCCACTGCCCCCTCTGCCAGCAGCACCCCTCTGCCACCATGCTGCCATGCCATTATGCCGGTGATGCTGGTGGTGCGCCATCCCAGGCCATCCAGTATGCTGGTAGGCTGCTGCCTATGGTGTGGGTTCTTGGGTAGGGGTGCCTACATGGACATGCACGCTTCCCCCCCCAGCAACACCTGCCAATGTTCTGTGCCCTTGGGGGTACCTGCTGGGTACTATCCCCTGTGACACTGTGAGAAACACACTCGTGCTCGTGTTGGACCCTCATCAGTTGCTGTCTGGCTGCTCTACATTTTCAGAATTCCTATGTGCCACCTAGGCATCTGCCTAGTCTGCACTGTGCCCCAGCTGCACCACAGCATGTGCCGCCTGCAGCCCTCTGTATCCCATTTCCAGCATCTCTACAGTTGCCCTTTCATACATGCCCACCCTGCTTTTGCAGGACATGTGCACTCCATAAGAAACCTGTCCAATATAAAGGGAAAACCCTGATCACCCCTATTTCAATGTGGGATCATTCACCTTGTAGGGGGCAGAGCATATACCCTTCCAAACATGATATCTTTTTTTTTTAAGCTTTCTCAGTAGTGTTTCTTTATGTTTCTCATTAATATCACTATTGGCCAGCTTGGTTATGGGGATTTTAAATTTGGTTCCGGTCATTTTCTATGTTTATTTGCCTTTTTGTTCCATGCACATGTATCACAACTATCACTTTTCTAGGTTTCCCTGTGTTTGATGTACATTGCTGATGGAAATGGTTTCTCTTTCCTGCAAATGTGCCTTAACGCGAGGGTTTCACTGGCGTTAGTGTTCAGACCCGGATTCCACAGTGTTAGTGTGCCTGGAGCCTCTCCCCTCCCACTTTCCACCCATTGACCCCTTCTTCCATCCTCTGGGAAGCCTTACTCCACCCTTTAGAGCCGGATTTCATGGTGTTAGGGTGCCTTAATGCCTCAGGCGCGTTATCGCTTGATAAGTGATGTTATCGTGCGATATAGCGCCATTATTGAGCGATAATGTCACTTATCACGCGATAATACTGCCGCTGCACCATTAGCGCCGTTTAGTAAACATACCACTTAGTACCAGTTTGTATGGGATGTTTTTATGTGACAAAGGAGATGCCATAAGACATTGCTTTAATCTTTTGTTCATTAATAGCCTCTGGGAATGTTTTATGGAGTAAATACTAGAATAGGAACTGCTGATATCTAGAGCAATTGATATCTACAGCTTCACAATCATTCTTCTCATTGTATATAGGGATGGGAATTTTCTAATAGGGTGCCCAAGCAGGAAAGGCACATAGGTGTATATGTATATGCGTGTGTGTGTATATATATATATATACATATATATACATTTACACATGTGCATTTTTCATGAAAGAGATATATTTGCTTATATGAGTTTATAAAATTTCTTACTTAAGACCTCTCAAAGTTTCACCTGATTTAAGGCAGAGGTAACTTTCTACATATATGTGCTAGTAGGACGTGTCATATATGTACTGTATGTATACCCTAAATTGACCATTTTCTGCCGCCAGGGAATGTTTATATATATGAAGTGGGATTTTAGAAGAGCCATCTAGGAGGAATCTGGGATATGGAATGACAGACTAGATAGGCCATGTGGTCTTTTTCTGTCGTCATGTTTCTATGTTTCTATGGGGAATATTTACTAAACCGTCTTAATGTTACTGGCGTTAGTTGCAGTCTTACTGTGACAAATGCCATATAAGGTAGTGGGCGTTCCGGTCTTAAGGTAGCTTTTTGGGTTATTGTGCGATAAGGTACGTTTTCGTGCGATAGAGGGAGCCTTGGCACGTTAATGCGCGTTAGCCTTAATTAGGCGCGCTGACCTACAAACATAGCAACAGAGGTGTAGCACAATGGTTGATACATTGACTGATGAAACAGTGGTCATGAGTTCTATCCCCCAGTGGGCTTGATGAGTAAGGCTGCCTGAAGCATTACCATTTACTTTAAATCAGTGCTGTCTGAGGCATTTTCTTTTTAAATTTAAATTAGTGCTGCCAGCAAACACACCCTCACAGTGCCATAACCTATGGTGCCGCATAAGATGCCCTATAAGGCACTCCAGAGGGCACATTATAAAGTGCACTGTCCGCCAAGGCACCTTATAATGTTCCCTATAGGGCGCCTATAGGGTGCCTTAGGAGGCACCTTAAGGTTACAGCACTGTGAGGGTGTTTTTGCTGGCAGCACTAATTTAAATTAAAAAAAGAAAATATCTTAGACAGCCCTATCAAATAACCCCATTGTGGGATCAAACCCATAACTTAGAGTGAGTGGAGGAGTGGCCTAGTGGTTGGGGCAAGGTACTTCAGGCTGGAAGGTCGGGGGTTCAAATCCCACTAGAGGACAGCAACCTTGGGCCGGAAGGACTGGGGTTTCTAGTCCCACAGGTGCTCCTTGTGGTCTTGGGCAAGCCACTTAACCCTCCATAGCCCATGTTCCCTGTAAAATAGTTATCTCCAAGTTATAATACCCTGTTCAATGTAATTTCAGTATGTTCAATGTAAACCACACTGATGCAGAATAGCGCGGTATATAAGAGAATGTAAATAAATAAAATAAAAATAAAAAAATAACTTCTGGCTCTATAGGCAGCAAAGTAACCAGTGGGCTACAGCTACTAACAAGCCTGGCTATAGAAGGACTGCAGGTCAGCACACAAACTGTCTGCTGTGATTACCAGGATAGGGTTAACCCACCCGTACCCATGATGCACTGCACATGCAAATCAGCTGTCTACAGATGAACACAAGATGGGGTATGCACCCCCACAGCACCTCGACCTGGTAGGGGGTACTGACTGTGTGTGCTACTGGCACAGAGTAGCTACAGACCGTCACATTTTGTGGGTACTGTGCTCACCCTGAGGGTGGGGTGGGGCGCCCAGCACCAGGTCCACAGCACCTTGCTTAGCTGTAATAGGCCATACTGCAGGTCCCCATCAGTGCTACTGTTTGCTAGGTAGTTCTTGCAGATACACCTGTGTCCATCTGTATTTCTCAGTTATGTGTAGCCCTTATGGGATATGATGCACCCAGAATAGTACATATCCTGTGTTGGTGCCATGGTCACATGATGTAGGTGAGGGGGGGTGTTTGGACCCACAGGCGGATTATGTACCACCACCACCCCCCCCCCCAACACACCCTCTGTGACTCAGGGTGGGAAACAGGATCTCCCACCAACAGATCCACATTCTACCTCTCTGCAATGGTGGCAGTAGAGGGGACCATCAACCCCAGTCCTGCTGGGGAACAAACAACCTACAGGGCAATCAATGCACATCCATAAGGCAAGGCAGACAGACAGCAGGTCTGGAAATGCTCAGCTACCCCCCACCACTATCTGACATTCTCCAGCTGCTGCACTCTGCAAACTGTTCCAGCCAGACATATACTAACTGAAGACAGTCTGCTAGCTAGTCCATATTGCATACTCCTGGAAGAGATGCATGTACCCAGAACTGGGGTGTCAGCATACACACCAAGCAGATAAGTCAGTGATTGGGCCCCAAAAAAGAGAACCCATAAACATCACTTGAAAAAAGCAGCATATAGCACTATGGGGGAACCTAGCCATGCCGTGGTCACTGCACAGTCAGGGTGAGAGTGACCTCCCAGCATGACATGCTGTGGCCACCCTGTCCGTGCAGGTGGTGGCCAGGCACTACAATGTCCCAGCCATTGCCCTATGCTCTGTGCAGATGCATCCTGCCCAGTCCACCCTGTCCGGGCTATACCCACAGTACCTAGCTCCTCATTATGCACATTGGCAAGCTAACACTGGAAACAGTGCAAGCAGTGTGGGCTGCATAAGGTGTTGACTGCCACCACACACTGGATGGACAGACACACACTCCCACACCTATGCCAGCATTATACAAATATAGAGGCTTTTGGCAGCCCTGGCCACCTCACCAGTCCTGGGCACAGTGCAGGCATGGCCATGGTACACAATACTGTTGGGGTCACTCCCCGGGGTGTTAAACACTGTCAGATACCAGAACTGAAATACACTGCACAAACATTAGAAAGGTTGCTATGATGCAGCTCAATCAGCAAATTGTGCTTAACCTAGGAATTGCTATCTGTGATTAATCATAGCAACCTTTTGATATATGTGTAACATATTCCCAGGCATTGCTAAGGTATGCAAGTGCTAGTATTGGGAGATGCTGCTGCACACAGGGCCCAACATCCTGCCTCTCCATGAGGCTGTGGATATTGGAGCCTGTGGGTGCGGGTGTTTCTACCCCTGTTGGCTGCTGCTCTGGGGCAGAGGTTCCCAACTCCGATCCTGGTGGGCCACACACTGTTCGGGTTTTCATGCTGTCCCTAATGAATATGCATGTGATACATTTGCATAGCATGGGGGCGGCGCATAGATATGCAGCACAGGCATCTTTATTAGAGACAGCATGACACCTGAATGATTTTTGGCCCTCCAGGACTGCATTTGGGAATCTCTGCTCTAGGTATTGCACATGTCTATGGTGTCTGTGCTCTTTAGGGTAAAATAAAGGTGTTTGAGGCATGTTTATGTTATCTGCAATAAATGTTCCCTCTTTATTACCACGGTTTAGTAGTTGGTAAAATATGGGGACTGGGTTGGTAGGAACCACAGCTGGGACTTGAACCTGTGACCGTCTGCTCCTGAACACACTGGGTGTGTGTATTGCACCACCCTGTTGCCACAGGGACAGGGCACTCCCTGGGGATACCATGACTGTTTGTCAAACAGGGCCTGTCTGTTGCAGTGCATGGCACCTACCTACACAGGGCTAGGCCATGGTCTGCTCTGGGCAGCTGCCACTGCCTCCTCCACCACCAGTACCTCTCTGCCACCATGCTGACATGCCCTTCTGCTGGTGGTGCTGGTGGTGCGCAGTCTGAGGCCATCCAGTGTGCCAGTAGGTGGCTGCCTATGGTGTGGGTTCTGGGGTAGGGGTGCCTGCATAGATGTCCATGCTTCCCCCCAGAACCGCCTGCCACTGTTCTGTACCCTTGGGGGTACCTGCTTGGTACTATCCCCGTGACACTGTGGGAAACACACTCGTGCTCGTGTTGGGCCCTCATCAGTTGCTGTCTGGCTGTTCTACAGTTTCAGAATTCCTATGTGCCACCTAGGCATCTGCATAGTCCGCACTGTGCCCCAGCTGCACCACAGCATGTGCCGCCTGCAGCCCTCTGTATCCCCTTTCCCATCATCTGTCCAGTTGCCCATTCCGACATGCCCACCCTGCTGTTGTAGAACATGTGCATGCCATAGGAAACCTGTCCAATAACAAGGGGAATCCCTGATCAGTGCTATTTCACTGTGGGATCATTCACCTTGTATGGGGACAGAGCATAGACCCTTCCAAAATTAATATATTTTTTTTGGAGCTTTCTCGGTAGTGTTTTTTTGCTGTTTTCCATTAATATCACTATTGGCCAGCTTGGTTATGTTTTTTTTTCCATTTTGTTCAGGTCATTTTCAATGTTTATTTGCCCTTTTGTTCCGTGCACATGTATCACACTTATCACTTTTTGTCGGTTTCCCTGGCTTTGCTGTACATTGCTGACTTAAATGGTTTCTCTTCCCTTTAAATCTGCTCTAATGCCAGGGTTTCACTGGCGTTAGGTTTCAGCTCTGAAATCCACAGCGTTAGTGTGCAGGGAGCCTCTTCCCTCCCACTCTCCACCCATTGACCCTCTCTCTCCGCCCCTGGGGAGCCTTCCTCCATCTTCCGGGAGTCTTTCTCCACCCTCAGCGCTCGTTTGCTCCGCTGCACGCGTTATCACGCGATAAGGTACCTTATCGCCTGGTAAAGCGCCATTATCACGCGACAACGTGCCTTATCGCCCGATAATGTCGCAGCAGCGCAAATAGCGCCCTTTAGTAAACATACCTCTATGTTTCTATATCCAGAGCATGACGTCCAAAAATTTAGGGGAGTGGCAGTAGTGAAGGGAGGCACATAGAGGTGACTTCTGAAATCACTCTTATTTCCACCCCAAAAGATGAACCTCCTAGTAACCAGTTCTGGCGATGGACCTATGCAGATAGCAATACTAGATACATGCACAGTTGTAGGCTATTTCATAAATGCCAACATCCCCAAATTGCAGTGTCAGAATCAGGTATTTGGACATCCTGGCTAGCCATTTCAAATAAGCAAACATGTGGCAGTGGGCCAGTAATGTTTGGACTGTAAATTAACATGCAGGCTTCTTTGGCACAGAAAAATGAACTGTGGTGTTTGGAGTTCATTTCACTGTTTCCCCTACGAGTTCTGCGTTGATGAGAAGTAGACAGGCATGGACACATCAACAGCCAGGGCTAGATGTGCTCTTGCCATTATGAAATTGCATTGTGAGATGCGTCTCCATTGCCCTGCTCAGGCCACACTTCCGTGCGCATGCCAGGAGTGTACATTTGTATGTATATATATATATGTATATATATATATGCCTTTATAAAATGGGTCTGGGATCTTCTCTTTAATTGCATATCTAATTGCCCATTTTCAGACATCCAAATAATGAATAGAGCTTCTAAAATGACCTTCATAGTGCATAAATGAAGGCACCATGGGAGGTAATTTTATACACACATATTTTGTATGACTTGTGTGTTTGAATAGGCCTTTACACATACTCTTTAGCTGGTTGATAATCTGTAAGTACACACATCAGACCAATGTTTGAAGGCCGCAGTGCAAACAGTTGCACTGGAAAGCAATAAGCTGAGGATATGATAGAGGGAAGGATGATACAGTATAAGGGATGACGTATTTCAGTGCATGAAAGAAGAGAAGGACCTGGGGGATGATCATATTGTATGAGGTACCCAGTAAATTATAGAATACTAGGATGTGTGCATATCCCTGCACCGATCTAGGCACCTCCAACTATGCCTGCCCTATTGCACCTAGAATACAGCAGTCAGTACACACCTATTTTATAAGTGGGGTATGCATGTGCCTCACTTTTTAAAATAGTCTGGCTACATGTGAGCAGTGAAGCAAGTCAGTATCATGGGGGTTACAATGTTAACTTCTACGTGTGAATCTTCCAACTTGTTTAACATTATGTGCCTTAAATGGAGGCATCTAAAGTTAGGTCTGTTATGGATTCACCATTCTTAAGGTGCCTAGAATGAGTGCAGTGCTAAACACCTCACTTTATTCCATTAACCTATTCCTACCCCTGTAACTGCCCTTTCCCCCTTTTAAGGCACCTCAATTTAGAACCCTTGTGATTTAAGACACCTAAATTTTGGTACCTGCAGCCAGCATATTTTTACATTTCAATAACCCTGAAAGTTAAGGACCTCGACATTGTGAAGATTAGTCTCATGTATGTCCAAACCCAGCCCTGGCCTTTCTGCCTTCCGTAATCTTTCTGAGCATATTATAGCTCTGCATGGCCATTTCCCAGCCGTGGGACTCAATGGATCCTTTTTTTATAAGCAGGCATCAATGAGATCTCAGTCCACATGTGGAAGCACATAACACCCTGCTACCTGCTGGGCTGGCCAGTGTAGGGATATGAATCGCCCTAGGAAAACCTCATTCCTAGGCCTTCCAGCCTCTGCTCCAATTGCCGCCACTGTCTCTCCTCTCCTGTCCGGATCATGCAGCAGTGACAATACATTGAAAATGGCACCCCAGCACTGAAGTTAAACGTTTTAAAAGTATTGCCGCCACTGTACATTCTGGAGAGGGGAGCAGTGGTGGCTGTAGGAATGAGGTTTGCCTAGCGCATATCATATCCTTGCACCGACCGGTCCACGGGTAGCAGAGTGGTATGTGCTTCCTCACATGGACTGTGATGTTACAGCGACCACCTAGATTGCCTAAAGGTAGTGCGAGCCCTGCCTGTGGAACTAGCAACAGAAACACTTTTCCTTTCACAAAAAATGTCTGAATACAGTAAGTGTCCTTGAAATGTAGCTACTTAATTTCCATGGAAATAAATTCCACAATACTATGTGCAACCTCAGCAGTAAACCACATCTCCTACCCTACATAGGTCACTCATGACAAGTCATCTAATATTGCAGTTTCCAGGAGCTTTTTTCTGCCTGCCAATTCCTTTTAATCTTTTTTTTTTCTTTTTCAGAATGTCTTGACCTGCAGATGGCTAAATGTTGAAGACAATGCATGACTTTCAGAACAGGCATGTAGTATGGGTAAAGGATTTTCACTGCATCTCCAACATACTAGTATCTCTCCCAAAGTCCTGACCATGGCTATTGCTAACACTGTCTTTATTTTTTGCTTCCGCAGGTTGTTTCTCTGTCTCTCCAGGTTCTCCAAGCAAAGGTATTTATCGGGTTAGGCAAATACAAATATGTTAATGTATTTTGAAAAGGTCAGAAAACTAATTTGATAATCCCACAGAAAATTTGCAGATTTAAGAGTGCTAAGGGACTGCTATGCATGCTGATTTACTAACACTGTTAATATGACAATAGTACATTGAGTGTGGCTCCATTAAAATGACCATGTTAATTTTTGTGTGTAATTGCCCATTTAAAATATGAAAATGCAGTGATACTAGACCCATTGCTTATTACAGCAGTATTTAGCATTATTACATTTGCCTTGGCTATATTGGTAAGGTCTTTTTTTGTTTTTGTTTACGGTAACAAACCTTTTTCAATAGTGATAATATTTTATACAGTGCACTTTGGTGGTGATGAATCTATACTCACCATTCATATGTTCTATAATTAAGGACTGTAGTTAGTAAGGTGCACCAATGCTAATGCACATTATTTTACCATTAACACCTATAATTAGTAATTAGGTCCTTCTGATGTTAGTGATAGCATAGCTTAGTACTACAGCCCTTAGTTGGTTAGGTTCTCTTTGTTTGCTCTCAAGTATGTTCTTTGACTGGCTTTGCTAAGGGTATTCTTGCCCTACATAGGATGCCTTTGTACTTGGATATGCCACAGGAATTGTTCTGTCTTGTTTTGTTTTTCAGTATTTTCATAAGCAATATTGTGAAAGTCCATAAAGAAATTTGTCTTTTTTTGTGAATTATACCAAAAGTCAGACACCCTGGAAGGTGTGGAAATCATGAGCAGAGATTTATCAAAGCTTGAGGAGTGTTTTACAGTTGGAAGCTAATTCCATAAAATGCAGGGTCATGCATTTGGGCAGTAGAAACCCTATGGAGTGGTACAGTATAAGAGGTGAAGTTCTTCTGTATACAGAAGAAGAGTGGTATCTCAGGGCAATCGTATCTGATGAACTTAAGCTTCCAAAACAGGTAAGAACATAAGATATGCCATACTCGGTCGGACCAAGGTCCATCAAGCCCAGTATCCTCTTTCCAACAGTGGCCAATCTAGGTCACAAGTACAGGTAGAAAAAGATGCTTGAGTGCGCAGAGAGAAGAACAGCTAGAAAGAAAAATGAGCTAGTGTTTTCTCTCTGGTGAGATCTCTTTTTGAGAGTTGTGTACATTTCTGGAGAGCACACCTCAAAAGGAAATAAATTGAATCCTGGAAGTCTAGAGAGTGGCTACATAAAGCATTTAGGGACAGACTTAAAAATCTATACATGCAGGAAATACAGGATATGGGAGTTACAATAAAGACTGAAATACCTCAAAAGTAAAACTTTGCAGGAGGCAGATCTCTTTCAGTGGTATGGAGACTTTGGAATGAGGTTGATAAGATGAGGGTGAAACGGGGAAGAGTCAAGAGCAAGTTAAAAAAATATCTCTAGAGAAAGGGTGATAGATGCATGAAACAGTCTACTAGGGGAAGTGGTAGAGATAGGGACAGGTTGGAGGTCATTTCAGAACATGAATAAGCCAGTTAGATGCGAGGGATAGATGTTTATCTTGCGAAAACATCTAGAACTGAATTCTGAACCCACGCGACCCTGAATGTACATGGCGCTAACACAGGGATCTCATAATATGAGCGGGAGGGGGCGGAATGGGGGCATGGCCAGCCGCAGAGAAATATAAAGCATATTCTGGAAAGGCCCATCCAAGTTATTTCTGTGGAAATGTGGAATAAGGTCAGGACTTTGAAAATGTTCTGCCCTGCTCTTCAGTGCAACCCATATTGACGAAAGGTTGTGACAAGTATGTTTTGCACTGGTGTGCCTACAGTCTGGAAAAGCACAAGATGCAGTTTTACAGAACAGAGAACAGAAGTGTGGGAAGGCAGTAGGATGAAGAAACATTAATAAACACTGCTACAGAAATATTAAGAAGAGCAACAGTGTTTATACTGGCTATGCGGGCAATCATTGTTTGTGCTAAAGGAGAAAATCCAGGGCTCCCTAACAATTCCTGTGTCTTCAAAACCGGGACTGTGGATGGAGTCCTGAGACTCCATGCTGTAATGTTATACCAGCTGTTGTTGATGGATACAGGGCATCTTTTTGGCAGAAGTATGTTTTTTGAGATGCAAGTGAGTGTGACTGTGTGTGTAGAGCACTGGAGGATCTAGTGTGCTCATCCACAAATCTTGGAGGGGGGGGGGAATGAATGGGTGGCTGGTACCTGAACTGTAAAGATGACAATGTGATTGGGCTTAAAAATCCAGAATAGGTTCTCCATAGCTAAAAGTCACGACATATCCCTGTCACTAATAAGGGCCCCTCCGAATGAGAGCATTCTAAATTGCCGATAGCACTAATACATGCACAAAAGCACCATCATCACTCTCTACAAATGTAGGGGATAGGTGAAGAAAGCTCCCAGGTAAGTGAAAGACCCCAGGTAAGTAAAACATTAATGCGGTCATTCTGACGCATGAATAGCGAGGATGGACTTCTAGTTGGGATGTCTATCCCTGCTTTTCGTGCCCTCTCACGAACCTGTCTAACTTCCCTGTGCATTCTATGTTGAAATTAGAAGGAGGTGGGAAAGTGGCGGATAGGGGGCAGGGTTAGGGGAGGCAGTGGGAGGTTGTCTGCCCCAGACGTACAGGGCCGATTCCAATTTCATCCCTGTACTTTTGGGGCAAGCAGCTTGAACGGGGAACTTATTCCACCTCAGAGGTGGAATAGACATAGAAACATGATGACAGAAAAAGACCACATGGCTTGTCTAGTCTGCCCTTTTTTCCTTTAGAGATCCTCTGTCGGGGTCTCATGTTTCTATGAATTCAGATATTGTCCTCATCTCTACCACTTCCACTGGAAGACTATTCCACGGATCCACTACTCTTTCCGTAAAGATATATTTCCGCATATCACTCCTAAATCTATCCCCTTTCACCCTCATCCCATTTCCCTTTGTAACAGAGCCTGCTTTCAAACGAAAGAGGCTCTCCTCCTGTGCATTTATACCATGGAGGTATTAAAACATCTCAATCATATCACCTCTATCCCACCTTTCCTCTAAGGTGTACGTACATATTAAGATCCTTACGTCCGTCATCATAAGCTTTATAATGAAGACCACTAACCATTTTAGTAGTCACCATCTGTACAGACTCCAGCCTGTATATATACTTTTGAAGGTACAGTCTCCAGAACTGCACACAATACTGTAAATGAGGTCGCACCAAAGACTTATACAGAGGCACTATCACCTCCTTTCTTCTGCTGGCCATTCCTCTCCCTATGCACCCAAGCATCCTTCTAGCTTTTGCTGTCACCTTTTCTACCTGTTTAGCTACTTTAAGATCATCAGGGGTGGGAGGAGTGGCCTAGTGGTTAGGACAAGGTACTTCAGGCCAGAGGGCCAAAGGTTCAAGTCCCACCTGGGGACAGCAATCTCAGGCCGGAGGGACTGGGATTTCTAGTCCTATAGGTATTCCTTGTGGTCTTAGGCAAGCCACTTAACCCTCCATTGCCCATGTTCCCTGTAAGTATTAGCGTATGTGTGTCATATCCCCTTGTGGTAAATGTATCTCCCAATTGACCGCTTTGACCTGGTGAAAAGCGGGATATAAATACAGCTAAATAAATCAGACACCATAACGCCTAGGTCCCGCTCTTCTTTAATGGACAAAAGCACTTCACCCCCTATACTATATTGCTCCATTGGATTGCTGCAGCCCAAATGCACGATCTTGTATTTTTTAACATTAAATCTCAGCTGCCAAATTCTAGACCATTCTTCAAGCTTAGCTAGATCCCTACTTATGTTATCTATACCTTCCTGGGTGTCTACTCTATTGCAGATTTTGGAATCATCCGCAAAGAGGAAATCCTTACCCGACAGCCATACCGCTATATCACTAATAAAGATATTAAAAAGAATCGGACCAAAGACAGATACCTGGGGCACACCACTGGCAACATCCTTCTCCTCAGAGTGAGCTCCATTTACCTGTACCCTTTGTTGCCTTCCACTCAACCAATTTCTTACCCAAGCAGTATCTTTAGGGTCCATCCCTAGGGTGCTCAGTTTGTTTATAAGTTGCCTGTGAGGAACGGTGTCAAAGGCTTTACTGAAATCTAAATACACCACATCTAGGGCTCTCCCTCAGTCCAACTCCCTGGTCACCCAGTCAAATAAATAAATCAGATTTGTCTGACAAGACCTGCCTCTGGTGAATTCATGCTGCCTCGGATCCTGTAATCCGCTGGACTCCAGAAACCTCACTATTTTCTCTTTCAGCAGCGTTTCCAATAATTTACTCACCACCGAAGTTAAACTAACCGGCCTGTAGTTTTCAACCACATCTTTACTTCCGCTTTTGTGTAAAAGGACCACATGTGCCTCTCTCTAGTCCATTGGCACCACTCCCAATGAGGCATTGAAAAGGTCAGTCAGTGGAGCTGCTAGAATGCCCCCAAGTTCCTTCAGTATTCTAGGGTGTATCCCATCCAGTCCCATTGCTTTGTCTACTTTAAGTTGAGCTAGCTTCTCATGAATACAGTCTTCTTAAAATTGTTCAAGATGTCCCTCGCTTCTGTTCCTGTTAGTGGGTGTTTTCTGAGGTCCTGCTCCTGGTTCTTTACCTGTGAACACGGAACAGAAATATTTGTTAAGCAATTCCGCTTTATCCACATTAAATTCTACATATTCTTCCCCTTCACCCTTGAGTCTGACAATGCCACTTTTGCCCTTCCTCTTCTCACTAACATATCTGAAAAATGTCTTAGCCCCAATTTAACTGTATTGGCTATTTCCTCCTCTTTTTAAATCTTTGCTTTCCTGACTACTTTGCTAGCTTCTCTAAGTTTTTCCAAATATAGATGCCTGTCTTCCTCTCTCCGTGATCTCTTGTATTTTATGAAGGCCTCCCTCTTTTTCTTCACTTTGTTAAGCTACTTCTTTTGAAAACCATAGCGATCTCCTTTTCCTTTTATTTACCATTTTAACAAAAAGGGTTGTTGCACTTAAAACATCCCCTTTCAGTTTTGCCCACTGTTTTTCTACATTCCCCAGCTTTTCCCATCCCGCTAATGACTCCTCGAGGTATTGGCCCATCTTGGCAAAGTTAGTTTTCCTAAAGTTCTCCTAGTCAGCGGGGGACGGCGGGCCTGGGGCTCAAAAGGACAGGAGGGGCAGAGGACATTCCCCATGGCCCGACCCTGGCCTTGGGAGGCCAGATCAGGGATCGGGGTGCGGGGAAAGCACTTTTTGAGCTGGTGGCGGGGATTGTGGCTTTTGAATGGAGCCGCGGTGCCATAGCAAGTGGATGCCATGGTGCCACAGCTCCATTGAAAAGGCCTAACTGAGCTTTCTAGGCAAGTCCTGTATGTGCAGGCCAACCTGAATCATGGTCCTGGCCTGCACATACAAGCCTGGATGTGATTTTGATCCCGCGAGGCTAGACGTGCCCCGCGGGATCAGAATCCCAGCTAACTCTGTGTGTCCATTTCCAACCGGGCACACAGAGGGCTGGGATGTCGGGGTCTGAATAAGGCCCTAAATATTTCTGTAGAAATGGGTAAAAGGGGCAATATCCTGAATGTGTATAAATGCCCGTAGCATGGGAAATACGATCCTAGATGTTGATGCTTTAATGGAAGAGGCAGACTTCAATTTAGTGGTGTTTAATAGAGACATGGTTTATGAACAACCATGATAGGGATGTAATTATACCAGGTTATACTTTATTCAGAAAGGACAAGATAGGAAGAAGGGGAGGAGGAGTGGCACTATATGTAAAAAATAATATTCAAGCTATAGAATTACAGGGCTTAAAATGGAGAGAGGAGACCCTGTGGGCTAAACTAGAAAGAGGGAAAGGGAAATCCATTTGCATTGGAGTGATATATAGATCCCCCTCACAGGGAGAAAAAGTGAATGGAGATTTAATAGAAGACATGCCATGAAAGGAGCAGTGCTACTGATAGGTGATTTCAATATGGCCAATACTGACTGGCATATCCCTGCTGTGGTGTCATCTAGAAGTAAGGAGATCCTGGATTTTCTATAGAGAAAACTATTCAGGCAATTGGTAACAGAATCCACACGTGAAGGGGCCATACTGGACTTCGTGCTTACCAATGCAGAAAGTGTTTCCGATGTTATAATGGGAGATCAATCTCGCATCCAGTGATCACCATATGGTGTGGATCAGTATTAGGACTAGGACTGATAAAATCCATTCAAAAGGTAGGATCATAGACTTTGGAAAACTAACTTCGCCAAGATGGGACAATACTCAAGGAGTTGTTAGCGAGATGGGAACAGTTGGGGGATGTAGAAAAACAGTGGGCAAAACTGAAATGGGATATTTTAAGGGCAACAAACCTTTTTGTTAGAAAGGTAAATAAATGTAAAAGCAAAAGGAGGCTGCTATGGTTCTCAAAAGAAGTAACTGAAAAGGTGAAGAAAAAGATGTAGGCCTTCAGGAAATACAAGATATCACAGAGAGAGGAAGATAAGTATTTATATTTGGGAAAAATAGAGAAACTAACAAAGTAGTCAGAAAAGCAAAGATACAAAAAGAAGAAGAAATAGCCAATGCAATAAAATGGAGGAATAAGACATTTTTTCAGATATGTTAATGGGAGGGCAAAAGTGGTATTGTCAGACTCAAGGGTGAAGGAGAGTAATATGTAGAAACTGATGAGGATAAAGCGGAATTGCTTAACAAATATTTCTGTTCTGTGTTCACAGATGACAGGCCAGGAGCAGGACTTCAGAAAACACCAACAAATAGGAACAGAAGCAATGAGACTCAAACAATTTTCAGAAGAATGCATTCGTGAGGATCTAGCTGAACTAAAAGTAGACAAAGCAATGGAACCGGATGGGATACATCTATGAATACTGAAAGAACTTGGGGACATTCTTGCAGCTCCACTGACTGACCTTTTCAATGCTTCTTTTGAGTCGGGAGTGGTCCCAGAGGACTGGAGAAAGGCACATGTGATCCCTTTACACTAAAGCAGAAGTAAGGATGAGATTGAAAACTACAGGCCGGTTAGTCTACCTTTGTGGTAAGTAAATTACTAGAAGAACAGCTAAAAGAGAGAATAGTGAGGTTTCAGGAGTCCAATGGATTGCAGGATCTGAGGCAGCATGGATTTACCAGATGCAGATGTGATCAGGCAAATCTGATTGATTTCTTTGACTGGGTGACCAGGGAGTTGGAATGAGGGAGATCCCTAGATGTGGTGTACTTAGATTTAAGTAAAGCCTTTGACACCGTTCCGCACGGGTGACTTATAAACAAACTTAGCACCCTAGGGATGGACCCTAAAGTTACTGATTGGGTTAGAAATTCGTTGAGTGGGAGGTGACAAAGGTTACAGGTAAATGGAACTCACTCTGAGGAGAAGGAGGTTATCAGTGTAGTGCCACAGGGATCTGTCCTTGGTCCTATTCTTTTTAAGATCTTTGTTAGTGATATTGCAGAAGGCTGTTGGGTAAGGTTTGCCTGTTTGCAAATGATACCAAAATCTGCAATAGAGTAGGCACCCAGGAAGTGGTAGATAACATGAGGAGGGATCTAGTTAAACTTGAAGAATGATCTAGAATTTGGCAGCTGAAAAATCCAAGGCTGCAAAAATCCAAGATTGGGCTGCAAAAATCCAAGGGAGCGGTACATTGAAGGGGGTGATGTACTTGTGTCCACAAAAGAAGAGCGGGACCTGGGTGTGATTGCGTCTGATGACCTTAAAGAAGCTAAACAAGTAGAAAAGGTGATGGTGAAAACTAGATAGATGCTTAGGTGCATAGGGATTGGAATGGCCAGCAGAAAAAAGGAGGTGATAGTGCTTCTGTATAAGTCGTTGGTGAGATCTCATTTGGTGTATTGTGTGCAGTTCTGGAGACCACACCTTCAAAATGATATAAACAAGTTGGAGTTGGTGCGGGCTCAAATTATACTCTCATGACTCTCTACGGACCCAACCAAGATGACCACACCTTCTTTGAAAAGATTGCTCAGGAAGTGTTGATAAGTGGAGCCACCAATGTTATCTTTGGGGGAGACTTTAACCTCATCCAAGATCCGCTGATTGATCGGGCACCCTACAAACATCAACATAAACCACGGGCCAGTAAGCAATTGATGGGCATGATGGAAGCACTTGGTCTCATTGATCCGTGGCGGCTCTTATACCCAGTAGAGAGGGATTACACCTTCTACTCAATGCCGCATAACACACAGACACAAATTGACTACTTCCTGATATCTAAGACTTTAGTATCTCAACTACTGACAGCAGATATTGTCGCTAAGACGGTCTCGGACCATGCTGCAATTACTATAGAGCTTCGATCTGGACAAGCCAGGAAGACCACGCCCCGATGGCAATTTGATCGCGCCTGGCTTCATAGTGAAGAATTCCGCGACTCCCTGCGCCCACTGATTGAGGACTACTTCAAATGTAATGCGCTGCATGACACCCCCACCTGGGCATGGTGGGAGGCATTTAAAGCCACAATACGGGGGTGCATTACATCATATAGTATCCGTCAGAAGAAGGCAGCGTCAGCACAACTGCTTAACTTGAAGCGGGAGATACGGGCGGGAGAACGGCTGCTTTCCAAGCGCTCAGACGCGCTTGTCTTGCTACAACTGCAGAAACTGAGGTATCAATACAACTCTATCCTCAACGTGGAAGCCTGCCAGCAAATTCAGGCCCAACAGAGTACGTATTATCATGAAAGTAATCGGGCAAGTACGCTATTGGCTCAAACACTACGAGCCAAAAAAGCTCAATCACATATCACTGGCCTGAAAGACGCCGGAGGGAAATTGCAGCGGCAAGACGAAGATATATTGAAAATTTGTGAAACTTTCTACTCACAGCTCTACCAAACAGAAGGAGTCTTTACAGCAGACGGATTTCATAATTTTACAGTGAATTTAATTGGCCCCAAACTTACCGAAGAACAACAGCGTCAACTATCGGAGAATATCACATGCACGGAAATACAACTAGCAATGAGGCAACTTGCCAAGGGGAAAGCGAGCAGGCCTGAAGGCTTGCCAGTAGAGTTTTACACCACCTTCTCAAGAGAATTGCTTCCCGAGCTGCATACATATTATACGGAATTGGCAAAAGAGTGCCCAGCGGTTGGTACTATAGCTGCCGCTACCATAGTAATACACCCTAAACCAGGCCGTGATGACCAACAGATAGAAAACTATCGGCCAATTTCGCTCTTGAACGCTGACTACAAGATATACGCCAAAGTCCTAACTAATCGCCTCACTTCCATAATGGAAACTCTGATACAGCCAGATCAATGTGGCTTCATGCCTGGCAGGTCTACAACTGATAATGGCCGTCTACTGGCACATGTACTTGGGCAAGCCTCTCAGCTGGAGGAACCAATCGTAGGACTTGCATTAGATGCTGAGAAAGCATTTGATCGTGTGGAGCTTCCCTATCTATTTCAAGTACTGCAGTGGTTTGGAATACCGGAAGACTTCCTGGCCAGCGTACGGGTGCTTTACTCCCACCCCACTGCGCGCATAGCGGCAAATGGTGGACTCTCCTCTGAATTTTGCTTATCAAGAGGCACACGACAGGGTTGCCCCCTTTCCCCCCTGTTATTTAACTTAGCTATGGAGCCACTTCTAATGAAAATCCGACAGTCTCCAAACATTGAAGGGGTACACATGGGAGCTGCCCAGGTCAAGGTGTTGGCGTATGCTGACGACCTTCTGCTGCTACTACATTCCGGATCACTAGAACCCACGATGTCGATCATCGCTGAATATTCTGGCATATCTGGGTATAAACTGAATCTATCCAAAACTACTATCATCCCACTGAACGAACACGTCTCTAGTGAGATGTTACACAGGTATCCGTTCACAGTGGAGAGCAAGTCTTTCAAATACTTAGGGGTAACATATGGAACCACTCTCCTCGACACTGTCCGAAACTCCATGGTCCAATGTGAAAATATAGTGGACGAATATATAAACAAATGGTCCCCGTTAAACTTAACGTGGTGGGGCAGAGGGGAAACTATTAAAATGGTCATTGTACCCAAAGTGTGTTATATACTTAACATGGTCCCGACCCTATTCGACAGGAAATTCTACGTTAGACTTGAAAAAAGACTGATATCCTTTCTATGGTGCAACAAACCTCCCCGTATTGCTACATGGAAGCTTAAATCCCCCAAGGCCAGAGGAAATCCCTGATTTCTATTGGTATCACATGGCATCCCTCCTTAAGCAGGGCGCCCAATGGAGTGAAGAATTCATCGGAGAGGAGGCCCCAGTTTGGCTGAAGATAGAGAATGCCCTGAGCCAACCTGTTCCCTTATGGATGCGCCTGGGAATGGACAACCGGAATACCGGAATGACTAATGACATAATACGAGACACCCAGACGGCCTATCGAGTGCTCCGACAACATCTGGGAACGGACCTGACCTTCTCAACATCTACGGGGCTATGGTGCAACGAGAAGTTCAAGATTGAAGGTCATAGTTTTCTGTGGCTGCCCTGGCTCCGGGCCGGCATATACAATCTTGGACACCTGATTATGGACAAGGCCTACAAACCCTTCCTAGCACTTCAACAAGAATTCCACTTGCCCAATTGGTGTTTTTATCAGTGGTGCCAGTTACGACATTGCTTGAGCAAAGTGGGGGTCCTACCCATGACATTAAGCACGGGTCGCCCCTTTCATCAGGAAGTGCAAGAATTTAGGGCAGGATCTAAACTTATCTCCAGATTTGTTGGTATTCTCAGAGAAGGTGGGAGGAAATGCTGCACAGGGCTGCAAATGGTATGGCAAGCGGAGACGGGACAGCCCGAAGATTCAGACATATGGGAGGAGATATGGAACCGACAACGGCGGCTAACAAGATCGGCCTCAATCAATCAAATGCTGTACTTTTTAGCCCATCGCGCCTATTACACGCCGGTGCGCATAGCCAGGTGGAATACGCAGTCGGATGCGCGATGCTGGAACTGTGGAACGGACGCTGGTACTCTAGCTCATATGATATATTTCTGTCCTGTACTCCGCGAATACTGGCAGGCCGTTTGGGCACGTATCTCCCTGCTATTGAGACTGGACACAGAATTGACATATCGTATTGTCATTTACAAGTCGTTTGCCGGAGTGCCAACACTGAAGGAGCAAATGTCAACTATTTTTGACCTACTCATAAGCCTTGCACTGAAAGCTTTATTGAGCCACTGGAAAAACTATGAAGGCCTGTCCAGCATATACTGGTGGAAACTCGTATGTTACCATCGCACCTGCGAGATAGCTGATGTAAGACGGAAACCTACCTTCCGGCCCATGTTGAAAAAGTGGGATGCCCTCAGTCTATAAGTATTTTGAAAGTTGCGGGATGGCTGGTGTATGGGGATGCTGCTCGTCATTGGAAGATGTTTTAGTTCAATGTTAACCTTTTCTTGTGTGAGATGTTAGTTGGTAACTTGACTACTAGAATATACTGTCAACCTGGGTATCATTATCTATATTGCGAGAATACATGCTTCTGCTGCTGTATAGTGATATTGTCGTTGCATCTACACATGTCATTTATCGATTGTTTTGTATTTCTTCAGCTTGTTTTCTAAAACTGAAATAAAGAATTTAAAAAAAAAATGTTCAAATATGTGCATCAAAAATTAATGGCAGATGCACCACCTAGCGGGAAAATGAATTTATACCTAGAAGCCCCAAAGTACATCAATTGATGCACTCAGTTGTCTTAGATGCATCAATTGACGTTCTTTGGGGCTTCTAGGTTTAAATTCATGTTCCCGCTAGGTGGTGCATCTCAATCACTGTTTTCACTTGTACTTCGACATTACAAACAATAAACACATGATGATGTCATGATGCACGTATTTAACAAATAAGTAACTTCACATTAATTCACATCTGCATTTCATGCTAAACGCAGTAGTCGTGATAATGCATCAATTGACACACTTTGGGGTTTCTAGGTAAAATGCCTTTTGGGGCTTCTAGTGTTAAATACCTCCATGGCATAAATACATAGGAGGAGAGTCTCTTTTGACTGAAAGCAAGCTCTGCTACTAGGGGACATAGGATGAGGATGAAAGGGGATATACTCAGGAGTAATATGTAGAAATATTTCTTTACAGAAAGAGTGTCATATGCAGGGGAATAGTCTCCCATTGGAGGTGGTAGAGACAAGGACAGTATCTGAATTAAAAAAAAAACAACAGAAAAAAACATGGGACAAACACAGAGGGTCTCTAAAGCAAAAAAGGGGATCATTGCAGTTGATTTGGAAGGGCAAACTAGATAGGTCATGTGGTCTTTTTCTGCTGTCATATTTCTATGATGCCAGTCCATTTCAGTTCACTGACACCCAACAGATTGAGCTGTATAAGTTCCATTTCATTCCTGAACATATCTAACTTCCCTTGGTTCATGCTTTGTATGTTCCTTGTCCCTATATGTAAGTCATTTTTGCAGTTTCTGATTCTCATTTCATGCGCTGCTACATCAGCAGTCATATGTCCTGAGGGCTTTGGTCCAATCATTTCATAATGCTGGCTTTAATCTGAAAAGTCTTCAGCTCATCCCTAGTAGCCATTTGAGTGCCTTCCGACCTGGGGGTTTCATCTTCCAGCACTGTAGTGCAATTTGTTTTGTTGTGACTATCCATTGGGTTTTTGTGGCAAGATACGGAAGTAGATTGCCAGGCCTTTCTTTGGAGTAATCCAATTGAGAAAAAAAATGCTTGAGAAACCAAAGTCTGAATCCGAGCTTTCAGCTCATCCGTAGGATTGACAATTAAACATCTATAAGTGAAATGATCATTTAGATGGACCTCAATTTGCCGGTGATATTGCTCAGGTGATAGAACAACTAGTGCCCGATACAGTGCCGATAAAGGTGGGGCACTAGTTCTATCACCTGAGCAATATCAGCGGCAAATTGAGGTCCATCTAAATGATCATTTCACTTATAGATGTTTAATTGACAATCCTACGGATGAGCTGAAAGCTCGGATTCAGACTTTGGTTTCTCAGGCCTTTCTTTGGCACATGTAATGCTAGTGTTGTTGCTGCTGTCACAGGAATGTGATCCTCTGCCACCAACATTATCCCATTCTGCTATTATCCAGTCTACCACCTCAGCTGAGACCTGTCCATCATGGGAGACCCTGCCAGTAGTTACGCTACTGATAGCTCAGCCTTCAACATCACTGATACACAAAGCCCTCACAGCACGACAAGCTGCAAACCAAGTGAGGGCTATATGCATTACCTTGAAATAATTGCATACTGTAAAAGCCCTTTTATGGACAAAACGTCCTTTCTAAAACTGTAGAACCTGGTTATTCTTTGAAATAGTAGCTAACAGAAGACACTTCAGTGAACATTTGACTCTATTCATTTAATACGAATAAAAGAAAACAAATGGCAAAGGTTTTATTACCTGCTCTGACATGTTGGGATCTTTTTAGCGAGGAATCAATGCCATAAAATACCGTCAATGAAAAACAAGTGTCTGTTTTAGTGATATTTGTTTTGATGCCAAACACATGAAGTTTTGATTATGAGCAATTAAAAATATTTATAGCTATAGGGGGCTATTCATGCTGGCTGCATGCCCCGACTAACTTCCCCGCTGGTTGTGTGGGGAAGTTAGTTGGGGTGGAGAAGAGGTGGGGCCTAGGGGTGGATAGTTGGCGGGCATTGGACGGTCACCAGCCCTGGATTTACAGGGCCGATTCTAATGTCGGCCTTGTACGTCCAGGGCTGGCGAAATGGACGAGGAAGTTATTCCACCCCTTGGGTGGAATAACTTCCCTGGATGATTTTTTTTTGTGGACTCGGGGCATGGAAGGGGCTGGTGGGGGCAAAGTTAATACTCCGCAGCCCGACCCTGGCCTTAGGAGGCCGGATCAGGAGCCGGGCTGCGGGGAATTAACTTTTTTAGCAGTGGCCGGCATCGCGGCTTTTAAATGGAGCCATGGTGCCATGGCAACAGGACGCCATGGCCCCACGGCTCCATTTAACAGCCCTGGCTGAGTTAGCCGAGCTATGAAATGCCCCGTGGGATCATAATCGCGATCTCCTTTGTACGTCTGGATCATCCCGGATGTATAAAGGAGATGTACATGTGGGACAGAATCGGGCCCATAGTGTTTCCTTATTTCTATACTGAAAGTCGATAAAAGTTCTTTTGAAATCTGATAACAAAATATGTGCTACTGACACCATAGAGTTGTTTAACACCTAATTAATTAATTGTCTTAGGTGAATATAAATGTTGCTATACTGTCTAACCTGCTTTGTGTATTGATATTTTAGAACACGGTAATTTATTATTTTAAAATTTGGATCATATGAAGAACAAAATCTTATTTGATCTGATTTAATATATTTTGCTTGAAACAATCATAAAAAATATAATTAAGGATAAGTGAATCTGGTTTGAATTAAGGTTTGAATCTGTGAATGCCTGACTCAGTTTAACTCTCTGATAGCACTTTAGAAATGATAAGGAATAGCGGTGATAGCAACATCAGCTTTGATCTGGTTAGAATTTGAAAATGACAAACTGGAGACAGTCAAAGAATATGTTGCTCAGAAAGCGGGGTCTGATTTCTTCTTTGCTACCCTTCCTTTGCAAGATAAATCTGATCAAGATCCTGAGCATATAGTTTGGAGAAAAGAATGCTGAAAGTGAATCTGAAGCTGAGAATATGGCGACTTTGAAAGCTGTTGAGGGAAAGATCCTGGTACTCAAGAACGATGCTGTCTCTGTTGTCAAGTATGTAGTACTAAGGATATGCAGGCCAGCAATGTTCATTTTATTTAGTTTCCTGTATCATTTTTGGAATTGTTTATTTTGTTTAATTTATATTTTGCTTGGTTCAGGAGAGATCTATCGCTCAATAGTGTTCATTAGTGCACACATATCAGCAATGGTGCACACAATGATATGGGAGAACCCCCAAAAAAATTCAGGATTTTTTTCTGCCATTTCAGGTTAATGATGATATGAAAGAACATTTTGTTTCACATTAATGTACTTTCTGATGTCCTATAGACATGTCCTTTTTGGCAGTAGTAGTCAGAGCTGTCACCAGAACAGTGTTCTCCACCTGGACCTCCAAATGGATCATTTGGAACCTTGTAATTCTTTTCAAGGAACAGCTGAAAAAGGATTAAGACGTTTCTTACCCTGCTGATGTACTTTGGAGATTATTTCCCCGTATGTACATAAACATCACCCTGAAGAACAATAACAAAATATACAAAGGTTGTTTCTCCTCCCATTCTAATGTAGGCTGAACTGGGACAAGTGGAAGAGTTTACTTCCATAAAACTAGACTCTATGGGGTATGTTTACTAAAGGGCGCTATTTGCGCTGCTGCCACATTATCGGACGATAAGGTACCTTATCGCCCGATGAAGGCGCGTTACCAGCCGATAAGGTACCTTATTGCATGATAACGCATGCAGCTTCGCAAATGAGCGCTGAAGGCAGAGAAAGGCTCCCCAGGGGCGGTGGAAGGCTCCCCAGGGGCGGAGAGAGAGGGTCAATGGGTGGAGAGTGGGAGGGGAGAGGCTCCCTGGACACTAACGCTGTGGAATTTGGGGCTGAAAACTAACGCCAGCGCCTTATGAGGCACCTTAAGGTTACAGAACTGTGAGGGGTTTTTAGCTGGCAGCACTAATTTAAATTAAAAAAAGAAAATGCTTCAGACAGCTCTATCAAATAACCCCACTGTGCGATCAAGCCCATGACCTCTGGCTCTACAAGCAGTGAAGTAACCAGTGGGCTACAGCTCTATTGCTACTAACAAACCCCTGGCTGGCTACTGAAGGACTTCAGGTCACCACACAAACTGTCTGCTGTGGTTACCAGGATAGGGTTAACCCATCCGTACCCATGATACACTGCACATGCAGATCAGCAGTCTACAGCTGATCACAAGATGGGGTATGCACACCCACAGCACCTCGGCCTGGTAGGGGGAACTGACCGTGTGTGTTACTGGCACAGAGTAGCTAAAGACCATCACATTGTGTGTGTACTGTGCACACCCTGAGGGTGAGGTGGGGCGCACAGCACCAGGTCCACAGCACCTGGTTTAGATGAGATAGACTATGCTGCAGGTCACCATCAGTGCCAGTGTGTGATAGGTAGTCTTTGCAGACACACCTAGGATATACCTGTTTCCATCTTTATTTCCCAGTCATGTCTAGCCCTTGTGGACTATGATGCACCCAGAATAGTGCATATCCTGTGTGGGTGCCATGGTCACATGATTTAGGTGACCAGAGGGGGGGTGGGTATTTAGACCCATAAGTGGATTATGTAGTACCACCCAACCCGCCCTCTGGGGCTCAGGGTGGGGGATGGGATCTCCCACCAACACATCCACATTCCTATAATGGTGGCAGTAGAGGGGACCATCAACCTCAGTCCTGCTCGAGAACAGACACGCTATAGGGCAGTCAATGCAGATCTGTACGCATCCATAAGGCAATAGCAGACAAACAGTAGGCTTTGAAATGCTCAGCTGCCCCCCACCACTATCTGATGCTCTCCAGCAGTAAGCACAGTGAGTCTCCAGCCGCTGCACCCTGCAAGGTGTTCCAGCCATACACATATTAACTGCAGACTGCCTGCTAGCTAGACCATAGTGCATGTTACTGGAGTAGATGTGTGCACCCAAAACTGGGATGTGAGCACACCCACCAAGCAGATAGGTCAGTGATTGGGCCCCAAAAAACAGAACCCATACATAACACTTGAGAAAATACAATAGTGCACTATGGGGGAACCTAGCCATGCCGTGGTCACTGCTCAGTCAGGGTGAGTGTGACCTCCCAGCAGGACATGCTGTGGCCACCCTGTCGGTGCAGGTTGTGGCCGGGCACTACAATGTCAGAGCCATTGCCCTATGCCCTGTCTGATGCATCCAGCCAGACCACCCTGCCCAGGCTATACCCACAGTACCTTGCTCCTCATTATGCACATTAGCAGGCTAATACTGGCAACAGTGCTAGCAGTGTGGGCTGAGGAAAGTGTTAGCAGCCACACACACACTGGATAGACAGACACACACTCCCCACACCTATGCCAGCATTGTGCAACTATAGAGGTGTTTGGCAGCCCTGTCCACTGCACCAGTCCTGGGCACAGTGCAGGCATGGCTATGGTACGCAATACTGTTGGGGTCACTCCACAGGGTGGTAAACACTGTCAGATACCAGACCTGAAGCACACTCCACAGACATCAGAAAGGTTGCTATGATGCAGCTCAATCAGCAAATTGTGCTTAACTTAGGACTTGCTATCTGCCAGTAATCATAGCAACCTTTTGATAGATGTGTACCGTGTTCCCAGGTTTAGGGTGGCATTGCTAAGGTATGCAAGTGCTAGTATTGTGAGATGCACACAGGGCCCAACATCCTACCTCTCCAGGAGGCTTTGGATAATGGAGCCTGTGGGTGTGCGTGTGTCTGCCCCTGTTGGCCGCTGCTCTAGGGCAGAGGTGCCCAACTCCAGTCCTGGTGGGCCAAACACTGTTCAGGTTTTCATGCTGTCCCTAATGAATATGCATGAGATACATCTGCATACCACGGGGGTGGTGCATAGACATGCAGCACAGCCATATTTATTAGAGGCAGCATGGAACCTGAATGGTGTTTGGTCCTCCAGGACTGCATTTGGGAGATTCTGCTCTAGGTAATGCACATGTTTATGGTGTCTGTGCTCTGTAGGGTAAAATGTATATGTTTTGGGCATGTTTATGTTATCTGCAATAAAGGTTCTCTCTGTATTACCATGTTTTAGTAGTGGCGACTGGGTTGGCAGGAGCCACAGCTGGGACTTGAACCTGTGACCTTCTGCTTCTGAACACACTGGTGGGGATACTGCACCACATTGGGAACTCATTCCCTGGGGATACCATGACTGTTTGTTAGACAGGGCCTGTCTGTTGCAGTGCATGGCACCCTCCTACACAGGGCTAGGCCATGGTCTGTTGTGTCTAACAAACTGTACTAACGTCACTTTTCAGAGCTTAGAGTACTGCTTACATTACAATCTGGTAACAGGAAGATTCGACTGAGAAGTCTTGTCATCGGGTTGTCGGGTTTAGCCCAGCCCAGCGGATGAGAAAGGACGTTGCTCAAGAGAAATTATCCATTGAGATAAGTAATCTTTCTGATAAAAAACCTTGATCATCTTCCTGAAAGTATGATTGTAACTAGCAGCTTCGACAAGATAAGTCAATAAGAAAAAAGCAAAATAAACCTAGGGATAAAAAACAGAAAAATAGCGATAATAACAGGTCATTGATGTATTAATGGCGTTCTTCACTGCATCATACAAGCAGATCCAGTGAGCAGCCCACGTTAAATCTGAGACCTGATCGCTAATCCAAAAAGTGAGTTAGTCATAATAATTAATGGTAAATAGTGGAGCTTAACAAACATTTGTAGCAGCATGGTCTGCTGTGGGCAGCTGCCACTGCCCCCTCCACCACCAGTACCCCTCCGCCACCATGCTGACATGCCCTTCTGCTGCTGGTGCTGCTGGTGCTGGTGGTGCGCAGTCTCAGGCTATCCAGTGTGTGGATAGGCAGCTGCCTATGGTGTGGGTTCTGGGGTAGGGGTGTCCGCATAGCTGTCCATGCTTCCCCCATCACTGCCTGCCAATGTTCTGTGCCCTTGGGGGTACCTGCTGGGTACTATCCCCTGTGACACTGTGGGAAACACACTCATGGCCATGTTGGGCCTCATCAGTTGCTGTCTGGCTGCCGTACTGTTTCAGCATTTCTATGGACCACCTAGGCATCACCCTAGTCCGCACTAGCTGCACCAAAGCATGTGCCGCCAGCAGCCCTCTGTGTCCCCTTTTCCAGCATCTGTCCAGTTGCCCATTCCAACATGCCCGCCTTGCTGTTGCGTAACATGTGCATGCCATAGGAAACCTGTCCAATGGAAAGGTAAAACCCTGATCAGCGCTATTTCACTGTGGGATCACTCATCTTGTATGGGGACAGAGCATAGACCCTTCCAAAATTAATAGCTTTCTTTTGGAGCTTTTTTGGTAGTGTTTTTTTGCTGTTTCCCATTAATATCACTATTGACCAGCTTGTTTATGCTTTTTTTTACATTTTGTTGAGGTCGTTTTCAATGTTTAATTGCCATTTTGTTCTGTGCACATGTATCACACTTATCACTTTTAATAGGTTTCCCAGGTGTTGCTGTACATTGCTGACGGAAATGGTTTCTTTTCCCTTCTGCTCTAATGCCAGGGTTTCACTGGCGTTAGTTTTCAGCCCCGGATTCCATAGAGTTAGTGTGCAGGGAGCCTCTCCCCTCCCACGCTCCACCCATTGACCCTCTCTCTCCGCCCCTGGGGAGCCTTCCACCGCCCCTGGGGAGCCTTCCTCTGCCCTCTGGGAGCCTTTCTTCGCCTTCAGCACTCGTTTGCGAAGCTGCGCACGTTATCTCGCGATAAGGTACCTTATCGCCTGGTAAAATGCCCAGTAACACGCGATAACATGGCAGCAGCGCAAATAGCGCCCTTTAGTAAACATACTCCGTAGTGCTTTATGGTAGACCACAATATATCCATAAACTGATCCATAGAACAAGGCAAATTTTAGATAGCATACGGAGATCCGAATTGAGACATAGAGGTCAGAGCATGCACAATTCCGAGGGTATTTTATAGAAAGCTCTGCCAAATGTGCAGCCTTTTCTAAAATATATATAAGAATGTGGAGTTGATTTGCTGACATGTGGTGGTGGAGTAGCCGTTTTACAAATTTCCCCATCTCAAAAAAGGATATAGCAAAACTTGGCAAGTTTCAAAGAATGATGACAAAAATGCTAAAGGAGATGGGACACCTCTCTTAGGAATAAAGGCCAAACAAGTTAGGGCTCTTCAGCTTAGGGAAATGATGTCTGAGAGGGGATATGATAGAAGTTTGGAAAATCATGAGTGGAGTGGAATAGTTAAATACAGAATGGTTGTTAAGAATTTCAAACAACTCAGGAACAAACAATTAATGACTAGCAGGTCAAAAACAATTTGTAGAAAAGGGTTGTCTGTTTGTTTGTTGTTTTTTCATGAAGCATGCCATTAAGCTGTGGAATCTGTTGCCTGGAAGATGTGGTCAAGGTGACAAACAGCAGGATTTAAAAGAGATTTGGGCAAGTTCCTGGAGGAAATAAATCCATAAAAATCATTAGCCAGGTAGACTTAGGAGAGCCACAGTAAATAAGCTATGAGAAATTGATCTACTTTTTAGAATCTGCCAGCTATTTAATCTGGCCACTGTCAGAGACAGGATGTTGGGCTCAGTAGACCTTGGTCTGATGCAACATGGCTTTTCTTATGTTCTTATGATGTCAAAGGTCAGTGACCCTTCCAGCAATGCAGATAGCATTACCTTACACTCTCCTGTAACATTTTCCTAAATAATTGCTAGAACAGCATCTATGGGGAAGGGGTTATTTTTCCAATCAGGGTTGTCATCTTTGGGGACAGTTACTTCAAGCAGCAATGAGAAAGCAGTGCACATCTGGTGGAAAGACTACAGCTACTGTGTCACTCAGTGAACTGAAAAGAGCACAGTCTGCTCATAAGAACTGCAGAATCTGTCACTGAAGCGGTAAATAATATTTTTATACTTCCTTTGCACATATATGAAAAGTGATGCAAAGGACCCATACTTTGTAGTATCTTAGGAGTGAAACATTAACTATTTAGCAGTCATCTTAGTTTCACTTCAAAATGAGCATTTAGGGGTGTAATTACTAAACTGTGTTACGGCAATAATGCCCGTTATTTGACCCTTAATGTGCATTAAAGTACAATAATGTGCACTATTACACTGCAACATACAAATTCAAACCACAATACTCGTTGAATAGAAATGAGATGCAAAGCATGCAAATACATACAAAATACCTCATTAGTATTAAAGGAGCTTCAAGGATAATCTGGAATTGGTGGGCTAGGGGGACCTCACCCCCAACACTACAAGGAATCTCCCACACTCCCCTTGTATTAACAGCACGATGCTCCCATGGAAAAATAATGACAGCTTTGTTCAGGCTTTATTTTTGGAGTGGAGGAGTGGCCTAGTGGTTGGGGCAAGGTACTTCAGGCTGGAAGGTTGGTGGTTCAAATCCCAGAGGCTGGGGTTTCTAGTCCCACAGGTGCTCCTTGTGGTCTTGGGCAAGCCACTTAACCCTCCATAGCCCATGTTCCCCACTCATGAACACACCATGCCGTTCTTGATATTATTAAGACTCTATTCTGTTCTATGTAATTATCTCTTGTATATAGTTTACCCCGGTTCTCCAAGTTTGTACTCCTGTTCGATGTAAACCAAACAGCTTGTTGTTATGGTCTTTATGTTATAATGTAAACCGCGCTGATGCCGAATAGTGCGGTATATAAGAACTTGTAATAAATAAATAAAATAAAATAAATAAATAATGCTCTGTTCAATGTAATTTCAGTTTGTTCAATGTAAAACTGCACTGATGCAGAATAGCACAGTATATAAGAGAATGTAAATAAATAAATGTTTCACTGGTAATAAAGCAGCTTGTGGTGATTTACTGTAAGCTGTGTTATTCCTTTATCATGGGAGTCGCTCACCAGCAATGCAGAGTTACCATGGATTACTGACGTCGGTGATAATCAGATCTGTGGTAGAATGCCTGATTTTACTGCAGCTTAGTAATTACCCCATAAGGGGGGGTCATTCCAAGTCATGTTTAGTGGGGATGGACATCGGGTTTGGATGTCCATCCCTGCTAAAATCCAGGGGGCGGCCAATTCTGAACACAGCTCCCGCACGTATAGAGGAAATGTGTGGGGAGCTCTGGACTGGGGTGGGAAGGGCAGTCCAGAGGAGAAGCGAGGGCAGGCCAGTGGCAGGACCCTGACCTAGACATACAGGGCCTACCTCTGGGGGTAGGGAATTTCCACCCATGGGGTGCCAATGGCAGGTAAGGTGCAGCAGGGGTTCCCTGCCACTGATCTCAGTCATGGCAGGTGCGATCGGGGGTCAGGTAACAAGGAAATGAGCAGAGGAACTGTTTGCTGGCAATCAGGTCTCCTGCATGGCATCACGTACCATGGCAATGGGATGCTATGGCATCGGGATCCACACAGGAGCTCCGGGCAGGTTGTACAGGGAGCGGCCTGGGTGCACAGAGCCCCAAAATCAGGACACATCCTACCTGTCCAGGCTGGTGGCACCCAATTCTGCTCCTGCAGAGATGTCTAGCCGCTGCGGGATCAGAATCGGGTGCAGTTCTGGCCCATCCAGATTTTGGATGTCTGGATGGGCTGGACATACCGCATTGGGAATTGGGCCCTTAATCTCTTGTTTTAAATACATTGGGCCTGATTCTGTAGTGCATGTCCTGTCCCTTTGTGCACCCGCAGAATCAGAATCATGAACCGGCCTGTACGTGCAGGCCGGGACCACAATTCAGCCCAGCCTGCACATACAGGCTTTGCCCGACTAACTCAGTCTGGGCTTTACAATGGAGTCGCAGTGCCATAGCATCCGGTTGCCATGGCACCGCGGCTCAACCCTCGATCTGGCCTCCTAAGGCCAGGGTTGGGTTGCGGCTCTTCTGCCCTTTCCTACTGTTTCTCAGCCCCGGGACTGCCAGATGCACCTGACTGGGAAACTTATTCCACCTTTGAGGTGGAATAAGTTCCCCGTCCAAGCTGTCGGCCCTGGACATACAGGGCCAGCATTGGAATTGGCCCTGTACGTCCGGGACCAATGACCACCCACTGCCCCCAATCCACTCCTTCCCCGCCCCGTCTAACTTCCCCATACAAGGAGTGGGGAAGTTAGATGGGGTCGGGAGGTGGAACAATAGCTATTCATGCCTCAGAATGATCCCCAATGTATCCAATGTTGCACTAATGATTTGTTTTGCAAAATGTTTTATCAATAAGTGGGATTTTTTTATAATTCTTATTTATTCTTATTCTGATTTACTCTTTGTATGTATATCTTTCCTCAGCAAAGAACATGAATGATAAATGCTTGAGAAGCACAGTGTTGCCGGAAATAAAAAGAAACTGTCCTCAGACTCGATGCCATGTACTGCAGGAACGTTTTGTCCAGCGGTCCAGGATCTGATCCAAATGGGCCTATCTAGCTTGGTGCCATCTGGATGGCCCAGACATGCACCTGTGTGACTCGGGCTCATTGGATATTTAAATAAAAAATAGTCCATATTATGTGGCATTTGACTAACATATTTACAATATATAGAGAAGACCATCAATGTTATGTTAAGAATACACTTCTTAACGTGCGCTCTGTAATGTTATCGCACGATAAGGTACCTTAAGAACATAAGAAAATAAGAACATAAGACATGCCATACTGGGTCAGACCGAGGTCCATCAAGCCCAGTATCCTGTTTCCAACAGTGGCCAATCTAGGTTATACGTACCTAGCAATATCCCCAAAAGACAGGTTCCACAATGCTTGTACTGGGTCAAGCATTGATGTCCTGGGTCCCTTTTTAATAGTGGTTTATGGACCTTTCCTCCAGGAACTTGTCCAAACCTTTTTTAAACCCAGCTATACTAACAGCCCTTACTACATCCTCCGGTAACAGATTCCAGAGTTTGATTACACGTTGAGTGAAAAAATATTTTCTCTTATTTGTCTTAAATAGTTTACCCTGTAGCTTCATTACATGTCCCCTAGTCTTTCTATACTCTGATAGCGTAAACAATTGATCCACGTTTATCCGTTCCACTCCATTCATTAATTTATAGACCTCTATCATATCTCCCCTCAGCCGTCTCTTCTCCAGGCTAAAGAGCCCTAACCTTCTTAGCCTCTCTTCATAGGAGTAGCCTTCCATCCCCTTCACCAATTTGGTGGCTCTTCTCTGTACTTTTTCTAATAACGCTATGTCCTTTTTAAGATACGGTGACCAGAGTTGCACACAATATTCAAGGTGCGGTCGTACCATGGAGCGATACAGAGGCATTATAATATCCTTTGTTTTGTTCTCCATCCCTTTCCTTATGATACCTAGCATTCTATTTGCTTTCTTGGCCGCCGCTGCACACTGGGCGGAGGGTATAAAACATGTTATCCACAATGACTCCTAAATCTTTTTCCTGGGTGGTGGTTTCTAATGTGGAGCCTTGCATTGTGTAACTATAGTGTGGGTTTTTCTTTCCTAGGTGCATAACTTTGCACTCATCCACATTAAATTTCATCTGCCATTTGGATGCCCAGTCTTCCAATTTATCCAGATCCTCCTGCAGTTTTCCACAATCCTCTTGGGTTTTAACAACTTTAAACAGTTTTGTGTCATCTGCAAATTTGATAACCTCACTAGTTATTCCCTTTTCCAGGTCATTTATGAATATGTCAAAAAGCAGCGGACCCAGTACAGATCCCTGGGGTACTCCACTATTCACCTTTTTCCATTGGGAATATTGGCCATTTAGCCCTACCCTCTGCTTTCTATCTTTTTTTTTTGTAACTTTTTCTTTATTGGTTTTTGGCATTATACACAACAAACACATAATAGCCAGAAAATACACCAACATGTTCCCATCCCCCCCCCCCAAATACACCCACAACAAACAAAACTACTACCACCCGCCCCTCCATTCCAGGGCCAGGCCAACCCACCACATATGCAAAGCTCTCACCATACTTCCTCGGGGAAGCCATTTCTCCCCTGGCAAAAGCCTGCCTCCATCCAATCATGCCCCCCCTCCCCCCCACCCTCCTACCCCCAGACCGAGCACTAACCCTCCCCCCCCACCCCCCCACCCCAACCTTACTCCCCCCAGTCCTACTCCCCCATACCATCCCTTCCCGTCCGCCCACTCGCCAACCACCCATCATAGCCCTGCCACACTTGCCGAAAGTGCGGCACCCTATGTGCCCCATAAGCCGCAATTTCACACATTCCCCGCATTCCACTTAAACGGCCCACAATATCCCCTCTAGAAGGGGGAGCTGTACTCCTCCAACGCAACAGAATCTCCCCCCGTGCTGCAGCGATACAATAGCCAATCATCAACTGCACCTCCCGGTCCTCCGCTCCCTCCAATTCATTCAACAAAACCTTGGCAGGAGTCAAGACCACCGGGGCCCCCGTTATCTCCCTTATAACCCCCTCCCAGTCCTCCCACATAGGCCGCACTATCGGGCAGTCCCACAGCAAATGATATAGGTCCCCTCGCCCCTCACACCCCCGCCAACACAACCCTGATTCCTCCTTGCCGATGGCCCTCAATTTCCATGGAGTCCAATAGGTCTGGTATCGAATCTTCAAGCTACTCTCCAAATACGCAGTGCCCGGGGCCAACCTCCTAGACCACACATAGATGTCCCGCCAACGCTCCCGATCCCACTCCCCTCCCAGTATCTTCTCCCAGGCCACCTCCCCCCGGATACACGCCCCCACCCCCCCCCCCCAGCCTAAGCAATTCCTTATAAAAATGGGTGATAGCCCCCCTCCGCACCCCTTTCACCAAAAGTTCTTCAATCACCGAGGCCTCTTGGCGCATCTCAACCTTGACCTCACGCCTACCCAAAAAAGACACTACCTGCAGATAGGCAAAAAACCCTCTCCCATCCAGCCCAAACTCCGCTAGTAACTCCCCCCAACTCTTAACCCCCCCCTCGCATGGAGCATCTGTCCCATAAACCGTAACCCCTTCCCCCTCCACTCCCGGAACACCCCCCCTCTTTCCCGGGGGCAAACTCCTGAACCCCCATAATAGACATTCCCCGAGTGTATCTCTTTCCCCCTAGTAGCGGACACCGCCACCGTACCCAAAGCGCCTTTGTCAGGGCCCTAAAAGGATTCCCTTCCGACCCCCCTTCCATCCCCCCTCCCGGATCCCAGAGCCACTCCCCCAGACTCTCTCCAGGTCCCGTCCCCTGTTCCAGCTGCACCCACCGAGGGGTCTCCATCTCACCCCCCTGCCAACTGAGCAACGCCCTCAACTGAGAAGCCAAATAGTACTTCTCCAACCAGGGAACACCCATTCCCCCCTCCCTACTCGGGCGATACATAACAAGCCGCCCCACCCTCGGGCGCTGACCAGCCCAGATAAACTCCATCATAACCCTTTGCGCCCGTTTCAAGAAATTCTGGGACACCTTACACGGAAGGGAGCCAAACAAGAACAAAAACCGCGGTAGTACATTCATTTTTAAAACCGCTATCCTACCTAACCACGTAAGATATAAACCTTTCCACCGTCGCAAATCCCGGCACACTTCATTCAAAAGCCCCCCATAATTGACCCGCGCCAGGGCCTCCAAATTCTGTCCCATCTGGATCCCCAGATACCGGTAGTGTTCCCCCACCCACTTAAACGCAAATCCCCCTCTCAGCACCCCCTCCAATTCAGGAGTGAGATTAAACCCTAAGATCTCCGATTTACTATCATTTATCTTGTACCCTGATACCCGACTATAGCACGCAATCTCTTGCATCAAATTCGGTAGGGTTACCAGGGGTTCACGCAGTGTGAAAATTACATCGTCCGCAAATAATGTAATCTTAACCTCCTGGGAATTCATGAGAATCCCCTTAATATCGGAGGACCCCCTAATCCTTGCAGCCAGCGGTTCGATGACCAAAGCAAAAAGCAGAGGGGACAAGGGGCAACCCTGCCTAGTACCCCTGCCCAACGCAAACGCTCCCGAATAACTGCCATTGACCCGTACCCTGGCCTGAGGGGCCTTATACATCGCTTGAACCCAGTGAACAAAGTTAGGACCCACCCCCACTTTCTCCAGCACACTAAGCATAAAGGGCCACTCCACCCTATCAAACGCCTTTTCCGCATCTACCGTTAGAAAAACCGCCCGCTGCCCTGTCCGCTGGACCTCCCAGGTAAGGTTACAGATCTTACGAATATTGTCTCCTCCTTGCCGCCCCGAGATAAACCCTGTTTGGTCTGGATGTATTAGCTCAGGCATCACCGTGGCCAATCTATTGGCTAAAACCTTTGCAAAAAGTTTTGCGTCCACATTCAATAATGAGATGGGCCTATATGACCCACAGACCATCGGGTCCTTCCCGGGTTTAGGGACACCACCTAAGAAACACTGCCTTTTTACAGCCCATTCTCACAATGTCTCTTGTATTCGAAACGGACTCATTACATATTGTTCAACTCAACCATGTTACAGGACTTTTGCGTCATGCATGTAACCTATCTCATGTATATAATTCATGTATATAGTTCATCCCCCCCCTGTTATCCAAGTTCATACCCTTGTTCTATGTAAAACCAAACAGAATGTGTGTTTTGGTCATTTTGTTATACTGTAAACCGCGCTGATGCCGAATAGTGCGGTATATAAGCAACTGTAATAAATAAAATAAATAAATAAATAAGGGTAATCCCAGCTTCCCGCATCGCGTGTGGAGTCTCCCCACCCGATAACACCCCATTAAAGACTTCCACCAACAAAGGCCCCAGTAAGGGTCGGAACACCTGATAGAAGCGCCCCGACAAGCCGTCCAGACCCGGGGCCTTACCCCTTTTCAACGTCCCAATCGCCAGAGTCACTTCTGCCTCTGTTATGGGCCGATCAAGCCACTCCCTCTTCTCTATAGACAGTGAGGATAGGGCACAGTCCTTCAGGTACTCAACACATGGAGCTTTCCCCCCCCCGCACCTCACTAGTATACAAAGTTTGATAATAGTCCGCAAAGGTCGCCCGAATTTCATTATTCCCGTGGACCAGCCTCCCTCCTGCTCCCTGGATACCCCCAATATTCGTCCTCATCACCTTACTACGTATCCGTTGGGCTAATCTCCGCCCCACCTTATTACCTCCCTCAAACCACCCCTGTTTTAAAACCCGTAGCTCATAGGCCAAATCACTCGCCCTCAATTGCTCCAGTTGCCCCCGCAACTCTTTCAATTTCACAGTAACCCCCCCTCCTCCACCCCCTCTTTCGTGCACCCTCCCCTCCAATCGCCTAATGTCATGCAACAGTTGTCGCTCCTTTTCCCCCCTACTTCGACGCTCCCGGGCAGCTTCCTGAACCAGATGCCCCCTCACCACCGCCTTAAGCCCATCCCACACCATCCCTAACTCCACCTCACCATTCAAGTTAAACCCCTGGTACTCCTTGACCACCTTCCCAATATGCTCAATCACCCCTGGCTCATCCAACAAGGCTTCATTAAGCCTCCAGAATTTTACCCCCTCATCCACGTATCCCAAATTAAACCGCACCCACACAGGCGCGTGATCCGTCCACGTGATGGGGCCCTGATCCACCTCATCCACCCTGTTTAACCAGCTTCCCCCCGCCCACACCATATCAATCCTACTATAGGTACCATGTGGCGCTGAATAAAAAGTGTATTGCTTGCACCCAGGGTGTTGACTCCGCCAAACGTCTTCCACCGCTAACCGTTCCTTCAAGTGTAGCAATTTCACCCGATCCACCCTCCGCCCCTGCCCACTACCCCCCCCCCCCCATTATCCACCCTCGGGTTCACCGTCAAATTAAAATCACCCCCAATTATAAGGGGGGCATCACTTAAACTCCCCAGTTCCCCCTGCATACGGACAAAAAAATCTCCCTGCCTATCATTAGGGCCATACAAACTCACAATCCAGACCTGCTCCCTCCCAATTTGAATTTTAAGCCCCACTGCCCGCCCCCTCTTATCCCTGTATTCCCCCACTACCTTGTCCACCCAATCCACCCCCACCAAAATACCCACCCCCCCCTTCCGAGCCTCCGCCCTCTGCCCAGCCAACATTACTCGGGGATACCTCTTTGTCTGTAATAGCCTTTCCTGGCCTACTTTCAGATGGGTTTCCTGTATACAAATGAAATCCGCTTTCAACCTACCCCCCTCACGCTCCACCATACGCCGCTTTCTCCAAGTACCCAACCCCCTCACATTCATCGTGGCTATGGTCAACTGCTGTTGCCCCACTCTTTTCCCCCCACCGTTCTCCCGTCGCCCCCTCCGTCCCCCCTCCGCTCCCTGTCCCTGCCCCCCTACTCCCGTGTCCCCCCCCCTCCCGCTCCCCACTCCCTCCTCCCCCGCCCCCCTCCCCCCACCCCCTTCTCCCCTTCTCCCCTCCCCCCCTCCGCCCTCCCCTTCCAAATCCCCCTCCACCTCCTGGAGGACTCCCTTGGAGTAGTGCTCATCAACCAAAGGCAGCTCCCGACTTATCGCCCCCCTCCCTCCACCCTTGCTCATCCCCCATCCAACCCCCACACTCACCCCCCTCCCCCACCCATCCCCATCTACCCCCCACAAACACCCATGCACCCATACTCTCCCCTCCCCCCCAACTGCTTCAGCGAACCCACCACCCCACCCCCCGCAATATCTCCCCCCTCAATGATCAACAGCATTTTTCCTCAAAACAGCATTATATAAAAACAACAGTAGCATGTATGTCATTAACACTGCTAGCAGTAGGAAGCATAAATCGGCCCACAAAGGGAACCGCTCCCAATTCAAAAACTTTTGGAAGTCCCCGATCTCTCAGGTACCCCCCTCCACATCAACTCCTCCATGTTGCTCTCCAACGTCCTCCACCGGACTCCCTTGCCCCTTCGCGCTGCTCCTCTGGGGTCCTGGCGTCTCCTCTCTGCCATTACCTCCCTCCGGGGCTTGCGACAGTCTGCTCCCCAATCCCGCCCCCTTGACGGCTGCCATTGCCTCCGAAACTGTATGGGCCCTCCAATTCTTAAGCCCCACAGTGAAAAGGATGCCAAAGGGATACAGCCAGCGGTATCGGACATTCTCCCTCCGCAGGAGTGTTGTGACCGGCTGCATTTCCCGTCTCCGCTGCAAAGTTCCAGCAGCCAAATCCGGGAAAATCTGTATGTTATATCCTTGCCAGACAAAGTCCCTGCGATTGCGCATCAAGGTAAGGATCCGCTCTTTAATTTTAAAGTCTGCCATACACAGCACTATGTCCCGCGGCCGATTGGGCCTACTGGGGCCCAGGGCCCGGTGGGCCCGAACCAAATGCAGCCCCCCCTGCACCAGCTCAGTCCCGGAGTCAATCAGGACAGTCTGTAGTATTGCGCAAGCCACCTTCTCACTGTCCACAAACTCTTTTTCTTCGGGCACCCCCCGTAGGCGTAAATTGTTCCTTCGGGACCGATTTTCAAGGTCCTCCAGCTTCAACATGATTGTGTCCTTCCACGCTGCCGTTTCCTTAAGCATGCTTTCCAACACGTTCTGCCGGGTGTCCAACCGGCCCAGCTGCTGCTCTTGAGCCTCGAGATGCTGTCCCAGCTCTCCCATCTCCTCCCGCAGGGCGGCACACAGATCCCCGACCTCCGTCCTCACTGCCTGCATTTCGGTTTTAAGCTCACCGAACCATCCCTGCAATTCCACTCTCGTCACATTCTGCACCAGCGTCTCGGCCTGCGCTGGAGCCTCACTCCGCTGCCCCCTCCGATCTAGCACCTCGCCGTTTCCCGCGCTTTGTCCCGCCATCTTCTTCTCAGCCGCCGTGGATTTCGCGCCCCCATAAGCGAACTCCTTCAAGTCTGCCGCTTTCTTCCTCATCGCCATATGGATCAGGAAGCACTCCCCCACCAGCTCCTGTGTTTGCTCGGGGATACTCAAGCTCGGACAGGGGAAATTTTGTATACACTTGAGCTGCCCTCCGGAGCTCTCAGTCTAATCTGCCATTCCAGTCGATGACGTCACTTCCTCCTGCTTTCTATCTTTTAACCAGTTCCCGATCCACAATAGTACACTGCCTCCTATCCCATGACTTTTTAGCTTCGCCAAAAGTCTCTGATGGGGGACTTTGTCAAAAGCTTTCTGAAAGTCCAGATACACTATATCAACCGACTCACCTTTGTCTACCTGTTTATGCACACCTTCAAAAAAACATATCAGATTAGTAAGACAAGATCTTCCTTGTCTAAAGCCATGTCGCGCGATAATGGCTCTTTACAAGGCGCACAGGTACCTTAACACGTGATAACGCGTGCAGCGGCGCAAACGAGCGCTGAAGGTGGGGAAAGGCTCCCGGAGGGCGGAGGAAGGCTCCCCAGGGGTGGAGAGAAGGGGTCAATGGGTGGAGAGTGGGGGGGGGGGGGAGAGGCTCCCTGCACACTAATGCTGTGAAATCTGAGGCTCAAAACTAACGGCAGTGAAAGCCTGGCGTTAGAGCTGATTTAAAGGGAAGAGAAACCATTTCTGTCAGCAATGTACAGCAAAACCAGGGAAACCAACAAAAAGTGATAAGTGTGATGCATGTGCACGGAACAAAAGGGCAAATAAACCTTGAAAGTGTACAGAAGAAAATGTAAAAATAAAATAACCAAGCTGGCCAATAATGATATCAGTGGGAAACATCAAAAAACACTCCCAAGAAAGCTCCAAAAAAATATAAATTTTTGAATGGTCTATGCTCCATCCGCATACAAGATGAATGAGCCCACAGTGTAATTGCGCTGAGCAGGGTTTCCGACTCCATCAGCCAGGTTTCCTATGGCATGCACATGTTCCACAACAGCAGGGTGGACATGTCGGAACGGGCAACTGGACAGATGCTGGAAAAGGGGACACAGAGGGCTGCAGGCGGCACATGCTGCGGTGCAGCTGGCCCACAGTGCGGACTAGGGTGATGCCTAGCTGGCCCACAGGAATGCTGAAACAGTAGAGTAGCCAGACAGCAACTTCTGAAGGCCCAACATGGGCATGAGTGTGCTTCACACAGTGTCACAGGGGATAGTACCCAGCAGGTACCCCGAAGGGCACGGAACATTGGCATGCGGTGCTGGGGGGAAGCGTGGACAGCTATACAGGCACCCCTACCCCAGAACCCGCTGACGGAAATGGTTTCTCTTCCCTTTAAATCTACTCTAATGCAAGGGTTTCACTGGCGTTAGTTTTCAGCCCCGAAATCCACAGCGTTAATGTGCAGGGAGCCTCTTCTCTCCCACTCTCCACCCATTGACCCCTTCTCTCTGCCTCTGGGGAGCCTTCCTCCGCCCTCAGGGAGCCTTTACTCCGCCTTCAGCACTCGTTTGTGCCACTGAGTGCCGCTGTTAGCGCACGATAAGGTACCTTATCGCACGGTAAAGCACCATTATCGCGCGATAAGGCGCCTTATCGTGCGCTAACGTGTCACAGTGCACATTAAGATGGTTTAGTAAACATACCCCTTAAATATAACCAAACTGCTGCTCAATTTAGTTGTTTAACTTACAGAAAGGACCATCAATCAACCATACTCAACAGCACTTGACTAAATTGGCTGCATCAAAAACATTTTAAAATGCCTCCAAACCATCATTTGGTCCTAACAAAGTTCCAACTGCCATTATTGTATATTTTCCTAGTTCCATTTTCTTTAGAAATTCTTTTATATTTAATTTCAAATAAAACATTTTTCCTGTTTATCCCATTAATCTAAAAAGAACAAGGAAAAACACCACTTATCTCTTAAATCCTGGATCTCAGAGCCCAATAAGGTTCTCAGTGGAGCGACTGAAATGATGGTCTCTTCACAACAAAAAGTATCGCATGACACACTTGTCTTAACACGGCCCATGTTTCGAGATAAACTCTTCATCAGGGGAAAGATATTTACTTGCCAGTAGACTGTCTCTAGAAATGGAAAGAGAACAGCATCTTTATTTAAAAGAATCTTTGAATCAATCATGTCATTCCAACATATTATCATTCCTCAGCTACTATTAAATGAGGTGTCCCTATTCGGTCTCAGTATTTAAAGCAGCAGGTGCAACCGTATTTAATTTAGATATAAAAAACTGTTTCCAAAAATTCAGTATGTACAAGCCAGCTATTTTTAAAGAATCCCTTCTTAAAAATTATCCTGTTATGAAAAGAACTAGTTCCCTATCATTTTATTTAAAATATAAACGTCAGTATTTGGCATGGTACAATGTGAGTGTAAGGTGGAACACTCGAGCATAATGCAATATATTTTGATGGCACCGTTGCAACCCTGAGGCTACTAGCCGACTTTCTTATCCATATGCATGGAATTCTATGATGTGCTGACTAACTGTAATTCAGTATATTGGTAAGATAAATTATATGACTCTAAATAGAAATGCATAAGCAGACATCACCATAATAGATTAAAACATGACGGGGACATGGTGTAATTTTCTCAAGGCATCAAGCACTCTTAAATCAGCTCTTCCTTCCTTCTTTCCCAGTAGACTCTTAAACAATTTGTAAATTATTTCCTTCCCAGCAGCATATGGTAACATTAGTTCACGATGGTGTTTTAATCATTTTTGCAGCAAATTAACATACTAATTACAGAACATTTCTTAAAGAAACACAATACATGCGGTTAATTATGACTGCTTTTACGTTTTGTCTGGTTTTATTAAAATGATGTGTAAATAGAAAGACACCGTGAAACAATGAATGGAAAGGAAGTTTGAGACTACTTTGTCTGCATCCTAAAATATAAATGTTCTTTGGAGATGCAATTGTTCTCTTCATCTATTTCTTTAATATCAATAACACACAAAGCTCTACTCTCTGTCATCTACTTTTATTGTTCCGTCTCTTCCCTGTTCTTTAGCTTCTTTCACACTTCCCACTCTATTTTCATAGGAAGAGACATCATGATATTCTTTTTATTGACTGGATAAGCTTGGCATTTTCCAGTTTGGGAAAAACATACCAATTCAGTATCAATAAGGCAACTTTCTATATTTTTCACAGGAAAATCTATAGACTTTTTTTCTTTAGTTATAACACTCCCTTTCAAAAACAAACAAAAGATTGATTTTGAGAAAGAAAAGGCAAAGAGATTACAGAAGAAACTGAGAAAGAGACGTACCAAGGACTGCCATTTTTAAGATCTTACTTATTGGACCAAAAGACGCTTTTTATCACAGTATATTTTAGCTACATACTTTGAAGACATGAAAGTCATCAAACAAGTTATATATGATATATTTTTATCGGACAAATTCATGCAATTATGACTAGTTGGAGGAGACTGTGACACCAGAGGAATATAGTTACTAGGCAACACTAATTACATCAAACATTTTTTTAAATTTAACCCTATAAATTTGTTTAATAGAAATTCAGCTTAATTATCTCTAATAATTCTACCTTGAATTCATTAGAGGTTTGGTTGTGAGATCATTTCCCTTGCTGCATTAATTCTATAACAGATCTTTATGTTACTACATGCAATTTTACTATACAAACATAACAAATATATTGCAGAGTCATAAATTATAACACAAATGGCCTAACATATAATATCTAAATGTGAGAGACCCTACGTAATAATTCTGTTTGTCTATCACAATTAGATGCTAGGGTTATTATTATATAAAGGAGCATGTTTACTAAAATGCGGCAGCTCACCATGCATTCAGCCCCAAAACTTAATTCGGGGGTGGTGCTAGACCCATGCTAACAGATAAAGGCATGTCCCCATGTCCTTATGTAATTAGCACAGGTTCCACTGCACCCCAGCATTAAGCCATTTACTTTGATTACCACAAATGTACTTAACACCATCCATTAAGATGGCAGTAAGTGCACCTATGTTAAGATCAACATTGAAAGTTAGTATGTGTTAAAGATGCCAGCATTAATTGCAACATGAACGTTTTGCCCCTGGATCACACAGTCTCTGCCAAAACCCATGCTAAAAGTTGCATTTTAGAAGGGACATCTTGGAAAATCTGGGACGTCCAGTGCTCTGGCCTGGATAGGTCAGAAGGAGAGTATCTATGTTATGAGGCTAGCATATCCTGCACTGTCATTTCAAATACTTACTTTTCAAATGCTTTACTAAACAGTGCTAATGTCACGTAAGTGACGTTATCACACGATAATGGCGCGTTACCATGTGATAACGTTACGTATCGCATGATAACATCTCCGGCAGCGTTAGGGTGCGCAGAGGGTGAAGTAAGGCTCCCCAGAGGGCGGAGATAAGGGGTCAATGGGCGGAGAGTGGGCGGGGAGAGGCCCCAGGCACACTAACATTGTGAAATCAGGGTCTGAAAATTAACGCCACTGAAAACCTTGCGTTAGAGGCACATTTGCAGGAGAGACTAAGCAGTTCAGTCAGCATGTACAGCAAAGGCAGGGAGACCCGGATAAGTGATAGTAGTGATACATGTGCAGTAACAAAACATGTAGAAACCAGAGAGATAATGAACAGAACCAAAACAGAAATACAAAACACCGAGCTGGCCAATAGAAAAAAAGATAAATGGTAATCACCACTACCCATAAAGAATAAAAAGGAAGATGCCACTTTTGGAAGGGTCAATTCTGATTCCCCCCACAAAGTGAATGTTTCAACATTGATGAGGGTTTGCTGTGGTGTATAGTGGGCAGCTTGCTTATGTGGCGTTCACATATGCAGCAAAAGCAGAGTGGCCACGTAGGAAAGGGCACTATGGTGATGGTGTAAATGGGGTACAGGGGGCTGCAGGCAGGACATGCAGTGGGGAAGCTGGGGCACAGCGTGGACTAGGCAGATGCCTAGGTGACACATAGGAATGTAGAAATGAAAAACCAGCAAGACAGCAACTGACCAAGGGCAAACATGTTCCCCACTGCATGTCCTGTCTGCAGCCCCCTGTACCACGAGTGTTGTCCCACAGTGTCCCAGGGGACAGTACCCTGCAAGTACCCAAAAAGGGCACATAACATTGGCGGGCGGTGCCGGGGGGGGGGGAGCGTGGATGTCTATGCAGGCACCCCTGCCCCATATCACGCACCATAGGCAGCTGCCTACCAGCACAATAGATGGCCTGGGACTGCGCACCACCAGCACCACCGGCACAAGGGCATGTCAGCATGGTGGCAGAGGGGTGCTGGTGGCGGAGGGGGCAGTGGCATCTGCCCACAGCAGACCAAGGCCAAGCCCTGTTTAGGTGGGTGCCGTGCACTGCAACAGACAAGGTCTGTCTGACGAATAGTCATGGTATCCCCAGGAAATGATCTGCCTCTGTGGCAACAGTTTGGTGCATTACACACAGCCAGTATATTCAGGGGCAGAAGGTCACAGGTTCAAGTCCCAGCTGTGGCTCCTGCAGACTATGTCCCTATATTCTACCCAGTACTACACCATGGTAATAAAGACGGAACCTTTACTGCAGATAAAATAAACACGGCATAAATGCCTATACTTTACCCTACAGAGCACATACACCATAAACATGTGCAATCCCTAGAACAGAGTTTCCCAACTGCAGTCCGGGAGGGGCAAACACCATTCAGGTTTCATGCTGTCCCTAATAAGTATGCCTGTGATGTATTTGCATGCACCGCCCCATTGTATGCAAATGTAGCTCATGCATATTCATTAGGGACAGCATGAAAACCTGAACCATGCTATAGAGGCGCATACCCCATCTTATGATCAGACGTAGGCTGCTGATCTTCATGTGCAGTGCATCATGGGTACGGGTCGGGTTTTCCCTATCCTGGTAACCACAGCAGACAGTTTGTGTGGTGACTTGCAGTCTTTCTGTAGCCAGCCAGCAGTGTGTTAGGTTTTATAGAGATATAGCCCACTGGTTATTTCCATGACTGTGGAGGCACATGTTATGGGTTTGATCCCACAGTGGTGTTATTTAATAAGGCTGTCTGAGGTATTTCCTTTTAATTTAAATCAGTGCTGCCAGCAAAAACACCCTCACAGTGCCATAGCCAAAGGTGTCTCATAAGGCGCCCTATAGGGTGCCCTATATGGTGCCCTATAAAGTGCTCTATAGAGCACATTATAAGGTGCTTTGGCGGATAGGGCACTTTATATTGTGCCCTATGGAGTGCCTTATAGGGTGCCTTATGCGGCACCTTAGGTTACGGCACTGTGAGGGTGTTTTTGCTGGGGCAGCACTGATTTAAATTAAAAAAGGAAATGCCTCAGACAGCACAGATATAAATTAAACAAGGAAATGCCTCAGACAGCCTTCTTACATCACACCACTGCAGGATTAAACCCATGACCTCTGCCTCCACAGTCATTGCAGTAACCAGTGTGCTGCTTCTTTATAGCTGCTAGCATTACACTGGAAGGAACTTAGGGTTAATGCGTGTTAACATGCCCCGGCATCCACTATTGCGTGATACAGATTCTTGCTACTTTGCCGCTGGACCGCCCACTTCCTTATATGGCATTCTTTACATTAACTCTGCAACTAGCGCCAGTAACATTAAGACGGTTTAGTAAACATACCCCTTAGACATGCAGCAGAGGTCAATAATATGTTTTGAGTAGGTTTTTATAGGCAGGTTTCTTCAGCCAAGAAACATTAACTGCTACGATGTAAGTGCATTTTGCTTTCTCTCCAGGAAAAATTTCAACTATGAAACAAGAACGTTTTGCACCTTGTTCATGGTCAGAAACAGGTGTAGGCAAGGGCACATCAAAAATCAGGGTCTGATGTGCCATTTTGAAACTGCAGCATGACATGCAACTCTTGTGTTCCACCCGGGTCATACTCCCACCATGCCCCCATGTTCTCGTGCTGGGGATGTCTATATACCCAGATTCTAAAATGGCTTTGGTGACCTCTTCATGATTTGTACATCTAGATGCCCCTTTTTAGACGTCCAAATCATGAATAGAGCTTCTAAAATACCCTTCTAAATGGTTGCACACGATTCTTAGCCCAGCTGCATATTTGGTGCATGATCATGGTTTCCACAAGACACTTATTGGGTTAAATACAATGCTAACCATTATTGTGATTTAGTAAAAATGTCCTGAAGTGCAGTTTCCCTTTGAGTGGTGTCTTAAAAGGCCAGTGACAGCTTGTTTTATATATTTCTATGTGATTTGGTGAGTAATGCATTGAATTAGTCTCTCCCCCCCCCCCCCCCCCCGTCTGTTCTTATAATAAGACTCCTTTTCTGGGATGTTATCACTATATAGTCACCAGATTTTTAGAATGTTATTCAAATGAATCATGGCTGCTGATAGTTTGATTAATCACATGTTGTTGGTCTTATGACAAGGACATTATAGATCTGATAAAATCTGCTCAGACTCTGTTGCCCTGGATTTATAAAATTGCATATCGGATATTTTAAATCATGCATTATGTTTCACCCCCAAGGATAACCTCAACAACTTTGAGGAAAGGTCACAGTGCCTAGTGGCATTGATTCAGTCAAGTGGGAGGAACAGTATTGTTGATGAAACCCACTAAAGAGGATGAGAATCCAACAGTAATGAGAAGTCAGCTTGCTGAAGTGTCTCAGTATAGGAGAAGTTCTGCAGCAGTGATTGTGGATCCACAGATTAGTTAATACCATAGTAAACTGGGTTTATGCGTTTCTATAAAAGAGATGAAAAATAGGTGTCTTCCTGCCCAATTAGTCTAGATGATGTTATAAAATGGTTTTCTTTGATGCTCCTGTAAAGCATCAGGCTGTGTAGTAGCTGGACTAATTTTTCAAGGAATAGTGCAGCTTGTGAAATTAAATGCAAGTTGTGTTATTTATTTGCATAGTAATGAGGAACTTTGAATGTATTTGCATGTTTTTCACTCATTTTTGCTTTTATTGTGCTATCAAAACACGTGTTAAGGGCAAATAATGCACGCTTTTGCCAGTTAACACACAATAAATAGCAAAAATCATGTGTTATTCCCTTTGCACACTTTAATAGCAACATCTCTAAATTAGAGTAGCTCACTTTTTCAGGGTTGAGTTTTAATTTACTACCAGATATCTAAGACTTGCTAGAAATGACTCCTGTAAATAATTGAAATAAGTTCCCATAGTTTCTAACAAAACCAATAAAATCCAGACATCTTCACCATCATTAACAATAGGTGAGATCCACCTCTCTAAATGTCATACCTATAAGCAGAAAACATGCACTTAATAAAATAGAGCAGGAATTCTCAATCCAGTCCTCAGGACACACCTAGCCAGTTAGGTTTTCAGGATAACCACAATAAACATGCATGAAAGTGATTTGCATACAATGCAGACAATGCATGCAAATCTCTCTCATACATATTCATTCTGGTTATCCTGAAAATCTAACTGGCTAGGTGTGTCCCAAGGGCAGGGTTGACCCTTGAAATAGAGGGAAAAGGAAAACCTAGGGGTATGTTTACTAAACTGCGTTAGTGCGATTCGCATTAGGAGCCGCGGTAGAGACAGAAACCCCAAATAATGACAAGGGCGGTACATCGTTTCCAAGAATGCGCCGAAAACGCGCGTTACAAGGTGCCATATATGAACGAGCGCTACAGGGCACGTTACGGCACGTTAATCTTAAGAAGGCGCGCAGGCGTACAAGCACAGCAACAGAGCTGTAGCACAATGGTTACAACACTGACTGATAATACAGGGGTCATGGGTTCAATTCCCCAGTGAGCCTAATGTATAAGGCTGGCTGAAACAGCACCCTTTACATTTAAGTAGTGATTGTTGAGGCATTTGACGTGTATTTTAATTAGTGCTGCCAGCAAACACACCCTCATGGTGGCATAACCTAAGGTGCCGCATGAGGCACCCCATAACGCACTCCATAGGGCACATTATAAAGTGTACTGTCCACCAAGGCACCCTATAATGTCCCCTATGGGACACCTTATAAGGCTGTGAAGAAAGCCCTGGCTGGCTGCAGAAGGACTGCACATGACCACACAAACTGGCTGCTGTGGTTACCAGGATAGGGTTAACCCACCCGTACCCATGATGCACTGCACATGCAAATCAGCAGTCAAGAGATGGGCACAAGATTGGGTATGCACCCCCACAGCTCCTCGGCCTGGTAGGGGGAATAGACCATGTGTGGCACTGCCAAAGAGTAGCCACAGACAGTCACATTGTGCGGGTACTGTGCCCACCCTGAGGTTGAGGTGGGGCGCCCAGCACCAGGTCCACAGCACCTTTCATGGCTGAAACACGCCATGCTGCAGGTCCCCATCAGTGTGTGATAGGTAGTTCCGTTAGACACACCTAGGATACATCTGTTTCCTACTGTATGTCTCGGTCATGTCTAGTCCCTGTGGGCGATGCTGCACCCAGAATAGTGCATATCCTGTGTTGGTGCCATGGTTATCTGCTGTAGGTGAAGGAGGAGGGTGTGTGTGTGTATGGACCCATAGGCAGATTATGTAGCACCACACAATCAACCCTCTTGGGCTCAGGGTGAGAAACAGGATCACCCACCAATAGATCCACAGTCTACATCCCCGCAATGGCAGCAGTAGAGGGGACCAGCAACCCCAGTCCTGCTGGGGAAAAGACAGAGTGGTACACATCCATAATGCAATAGCAGACAGGCAGCAGGCCTGTAAAGTCTCAGCTGCCCCCCACCATTATCTGACATTCTCCAGCAGCAAGCCTCCAGCCGCTGAACCCTGCAAGGTGTTCCAACAAGACACATACTAGATGCAGACAGTCCGCCAGCTAGTTCATAGTCCTGGAGGAGATGCATGTACCCAGAACGGGGATGTCAGCATACATACCAAGCAGATAAGTCAGTGATTGGTCCCCAAAAGGAAACCCATATATATCACATGAGAGAAATACTACATAGCACTATGGGGGAACCTAGCCATGCCATGGTCACTGCTGAGTCAGGGTGAGAGTGACCTCCCAGCAGGACATGCTATGGCCACCATGTCCGTGCAGGTGGTGGCCAGGCACTACAATGTCCAAGCCATTGCCCTATGCCGTGTGCAGATGCATCCAGGCCAGGTCACCCTATCGAGGCTATTCCCACAGTACCTTGCTCCTCATTATGCACATTGGCAGGCCAATACTGGCAACAGTGCTAGCAGTGTGGGCTGTGGAGGGTGTTGGCAGCCACCACACACTGGATAGACAGACACACACTCCCCACACCTATGCCAGCATTGTGCAACTATAGAGGTGTTTGGCAGCCCAGGCCACCACACCAGTCCTGGGCACAGTGCAGGCATGGCTATGGTACGCAATACTGTAGGAATCACTCCCCAGGTTGGTAAACACTGTCAGACACAAGACCTGTAGCACACTCCACAGACATAAGAAAGGTTGCTATGATGCAGCTCACTCAGAACAGTGTACTTAACCTAGGAATTGCTATCTGCCAGTACTCATAGCAACCTTAGCAACCTTTTGATAGATGTGTACCATATTCCCCGGTTTAGGGTGGCATTACTAAGGTATGCAAGTGCTAGTATTGGGAGATGCACGCAGAGCCCAAAGTCCTGCCTCTCCAGGGGGCTTTGGATAATGGGGCCTGTGGGTGCGGGTGTGTCTGCCCCTGTTGGCTGCTGCTTTACGGCAGAGGTTCCCAACTCCAGTCCTGCGGTGCCAAACACTGTTCGGGTTTTCATGCTGTCCCTCATGAATATGCATGAGATACATCTGCATACCATGGGGGTGGCGCATAGAAATGCAGCACAGGCATCTTTATCAGAGGCAGTATGGAACCGGAATGGTGTTTGGCCCTCCAGGGCTGCATTTGGGAGGCTCCGCTCTAGGTAATGTGCATGTTTATGGTTTCTGTGCTCTGTAGGGTAAACTGTAGGTGTCTTGGGCATGTTTACGTCATCTGCAATAAAGGTGCTGTCTGTATTAGCATGTTGTAGTAGTGGGTAAAATATGGGGACTGGGTTGGCAGGAACCACAGCTGGGACTTGAACCTGTGACCCTCTGCGTCTGAATACACCGTTTTTGTGCACTGCACCACCTTGTTGTCACAGAGTCAGTGCATTCCTTGGTGATACCATGACTGTTCATCAGACAGGGCACGTCTGTTGCAGTACACGGCACCCACCTACACAGGGCTAGGCCGCGGTCTGCTCTGGGCAGCTGCCACTGCCCTCTCCACCACCAGAATCCCTCAGCCACCATGCTGACATACCCTTCTGCTGGTGGTGCGCAGTCTCAGGCCATCCAGTGTGCAGGTAGGCGGCTGCCTATGGTGCGGGTTCTGGGGTAGGGGTACCTGCATAGGTGTCCACGCTTCCCCCCAGCACCGCCTGCCAATGTTCCGTGCCCTTAGGGGTAGCTGCTGGGTACTATCCCCTGTGACACTGTGGGAAACACAGTCGTGCCCATGTTGGGCCTTCAGCAGTTGCTGTCTGGCTGCTCTGCTGCTTCAGCATTCGTATGGGCCACCTAGGCATCGCCCTAGTCCGCACTGTGGCCCAGCTGCACCACAGCATGTGCCGCCTGCGGCCCTCTGTATACCCTTCTCCAGCATCTGTCCAGTTGCCGTTCCGACATGCCTGCCCTGATGTTGTGGGACATGTGCACGCCATACGAACCCTGTCCAATGGTGGGGAAACACCTGAGCAGCGCTATATCACTGTGGGCTCATTCACCTTGTATGGGGGCGGAGTATAGACCCTTCCACGATTTATATCTGTTCTATGGAGCTTACCCTGGGGGGAGGGGTTGATGTTTTTCATTGCTACCACTATTGGCCAGCTTGGTTATGGTCTTTTTCCAGTTTGTTGGGGTCATTTTCAGTGTTTATGTGCCCTTTTGTTCTGTGCACATGTATCACACCTATCACTTTTTTTAGGTTTCCCTGCCTGGGCTGTACATTGCTGACACTGAAATGGTTTCTCTCCCCTGTAATGTGCATTTAAGGGCAGGTTTTCATTCGTGTTGGAATTGAGCTCTTCAGATCAGCGCTTTAGTGTGAATGGAGCCTCTCCCAGCCCACTCTCTGCCCATTGACCCCTTCTCTCCGCCCTCTCTCCACCTTCTGCGGTGTTTTACCACGCCGTGGGGCATTACAATCGTTAACGTTACATAACGCGCGTTATTCACGATTACCGCAGTTTAGTAAACATACCCCCTAGTAAACACCACAAGGGGGGCTTCAAGCTTCTGACACAGAAAAACTGATCCTTGTTCATTGCATTTTCTCAGATTGGAAAGTTAGAAACCATTTTGCAACTTTCGCTCCTGTTCTCAAATAGTCCATCAATAGGGAAGATGCTAGATCCAGTTGAATTAAAAATCCTAAGTCCTTTTTTTCCAAAAGTGAGAAAAGATCATTCAACAAGGTCAATACAATTGTTCTGCACTAAATTCTCATCTAAACTCATTGAAAGGAGTCCAGATGATTATTAAGCTCAAGGAAATATTGGAGTTACAATGTAACTGTAGACTCAATCAATCTGGCCAAAAAAAGCAGGTTGGAGATAGAACTATATCATTCTTCTTTAAGTTGGGGATAAATACAGTAATTTTTGATAGTTTTGGGTAATACATTTACTGCATAGTCAAATAATGAATTGATGAATTATCCTGAATGACTTCCAAGAAAACAGCAGCATTAAAGGATCTAAAATGTAGGACCCCTTTACTAAATTTACATACTACTGCTCAGTCTTCATTAAAAAAAAATAAAAAGGTTTCTCAGGTATACTGTGTAAAAGAGTAGACAATGTTTTGAAGTAACTAGAAGCTGAGCAACAAGGGTTACTTTGTCCTCCATAACACAATGAGTAATGGATTGAGATGGCTGAGATGTAAGGGAATCCCTAAGCATAGCAAGTTTCTGCTAAAATCAGATTTTTAGTTTCTCACAGCTGGGAGTAACATTAGAAGACTCAGGGGTCTCTAAACAGACAATTAGTAATAGCAAAAAATCTTTACAGCTATATTTGGAACTCACAATCTGCTTAGTATAATAATATTTTTTGTCCTCTTCACTTTTTTATGTTCAGTAAAATGCTGATTCCATGCTAATTTTCAGCGCCCTTTTTTGAATAACAACAAAGTCTTTCCAGCTTCTGGCATTCAGCTTTGAAAGATTTTACTAAATCAGATAACCAAGCTACAAGCTTCATATATCTACTCTAAGGGTATGTTTACTAAACCATCCTAATGTTGCCGGCACTAGTTGCAGTGATAATGTGAAGAATGCCATATAAGGAGTAGGCGTTCCAGTCCTAAGGTAGCAAGAATATGTATCGCGCGATAGTGGGCGCTGTGGCATGTTAACGTGCTTTAACCCTAAGTACATGCCAGCGCAGTGCTGGAAGCTATAATGATGTAGCCCACTGGTTACTGCAATGACTGTGGAGGCAGAGGTCATGGGTTTGATCCTGCAGTGGTGTAATCTAAAATAGGCTATCTGAGGCATTTTCTTTTAATTTAAATCAGTGCTGCCATCAAAAACACTCGTAAGCTAAGGTGCCTCATAAGGCGCCCTATAAGGCGCCCCATAGATCACATTATAAAGTGCCCTGTATGAGTCACCTGTGTGAGGGTGTTTCTGCTGGCAGCACTGATTTAAATTAAAAGAAAGTGCCTTAGACAGCCTTTTTAAATTACACCACTGCAGAATCAAACCCATGACCGCTGCCTCCATAGTCATTGAAATAACCAGTAGGCTACATTTCTATAGTCACTACCACACTGCTGGCTGGCTACAGAAAGACTGCAGGTCAACACACAAACTGTCTGCTGTGGTTACCAGGATAGGGTAAATCCACCCATACCCATGATGCACTGCACATGCAGATCAGAAGTCTACAGATGATCACATAATGGTATATGCACCCACACAGCACCTAGGCCTGGTAGGGGGAACTGACCATGTTTGTTACTGCACAGAGTAGCTACAGACTGTGATACTGTGCGGGTCCTGTGCTCACCCTGAGGGTGAGGTGGGGCGCCCAGCACCTGGTCCGCAGCACCTGATTTGACTGAGATAGTCTGCGCTGTAGGTTCCCATCAGTGCCAGTGTGTGATAGGTAGTCCTTGCAAGCACATTTAGGATATGCCTGTGCCCATCTGTATTTCCCAGTCATGGCTAGCCGTTGTGGACTATGATGCACCCAGAATAGTGCATGTCCTGTGTGAGTGATATGCTCACATGTTATAGGTGAAGGGTGGTGTTTAGACCTAAAATCATATTATGTAGCACCACCCAGGCTCAGGGTAGGGGGAAAGGACCGCCCACCAACAGATCCACATTGTACATCTCTACAATGGTGGCAGTAGAGAGGACCATCAACCCCAGTCTTGCTGGGGAACAGGCACCCTACATGGCAGTCGATGCAGATTTGTACACATCATATAAGGTAATTGTAGACAGGCAGAACACTGGAGAAGCTCAGCTGCCCCTCACCACTCTCTGACATTCACCAGCAGAGGGCGCAGTCAGTCTCCACCCACTGCACCCTGCAAGGTGTTTCAGCCATACACATGCTAGCTGCAGACAGTCTGCAAGCTAGCACATAGTGCATGTTCCTGGAGAAACTGTGTGCACCCAAAAATAGGATGTGAACACACACACCAAGCAGGTATATCAGAGATTCAGCCCCGGAAAACAGAACTCATAAATATCACTTTAAAAAAATGCTGCATAGCACTATGGGATAACCTAGCCATACCATGGTCACTGCTCAGTCAGGGTGAGAGTGATCTCCCCCGCATAACATGCTGTGGCCACCCTGTCCATGCAGGTGGTAGTCGGGCACTACAATGTCCCATCCATTGCCTTATACCCTGTGCAGATGCATCCTGCCCAGGCCACCCTGTCCGGGCCATACCCACAGTATCTTGCTCCTCATTATGCACATTGGCAGTCTAACACTGGAAACAGTGCAAGCAGTGTGGGCTCAGTAAGGCGTGGGCAGCCACAACACACTGGATAGACATACACACACTCCCACACCTATGCCAGCATTGTGCAAATATGGAGGTTTGTGGCAGCCCTGGCCGCCTCACCAGTCCTGGGCACAGTGCGGGCATTGCTATGGTACGCAATACTGTTGGGGTCACTCCCCGGGGTGGTAAACACTGTCAGAATCAATAACTGAAACACACTCCACAGATATCAGAAAGGTTTCTATGATGAATCTCTATCAACAAATCATGTTTAACTTAGGATTTGTTTGCTGACATTAATCATAGCAACCTTTTGATATATGTGGAACGTGTTCCCAAGTTTAGGACGGCATTGCTAAGGTATGCAGGTGCCAGTATTGGGAGATGCTGCTCTGCGCAGGGCCCAACAGCCTGACTCTCCATGAGGCTTTGGATAGTGAAGCCTGTGGGTGTGGGTGCCCCTGTTGGCCACTGCTCTAGGACAGAGGTTCCCAACTCTGGTCCTGGGGGCCAAACACGGTTCAGGTTTTCATGCTGTCTCTAATGAATATGCATGAGGCACATTTGCATAAAATGGGGCGGTGCATACAAATGCAGCACAGGCATATTTATTAGGGACAGCATGAAACCTGAATGGTGTTTGGCCCTCCAGGACTGGAGTTGGGAGCTCTGCTCTAGGGCTAGCATATGTTTATGGTGTCTGTGCTCTGTAGGGTAAAATATAGGCATTTCAGGCATGTTTATTTTATCTGCAATAAAGGTTCCGTCTTTATTACCATGGTTTAGTACTGGGTAAAATATGGGGAAAAGGTTGGCAGGAGCCACAGCTGGGACTTGAACCTGTGACTTTCTGCCCCTGAATACAGTGGCTGTGTGTACTGAACCAAACTGTTGCCACAGGGGCAGGTCATGCCCTGGAGATACCATGACTGTTCGTCAGGCAGACCTTGTCTTTTGCAGTGCACGGCACCCACCTAAATGGGGCTTGGCCATGGTCTGGTATGGGCAGATGCCACTGCCCCCTCCGCCACCAGCACCCCTCCGCCACCATGCTGACATGCCCTTATGCCAGTGGTGCTGGTGGTGCGCAGTCCCAGGCCATCCAGTGTGCCAGTAGGCAGCTGCCTATGGTTTGGGTTGTCGGGTAGGGGTGCCTACATGGACATGCGTGCTTTCTCCGGCCCGCCTGCCAATGTTATGTGCCCTTGGGGGTACCTGCTGGGTATTATCCCCGTGACACTGTGGGACACACACTCGTGCCTATGTTGGACCCTCGTCAGTTGCTGTCTTGCTGCTTTACAGTTTCGGCATTCCTATTTGCCACCTAGGTATCTGCCTAGTCTGCACTGTGCCCCAGCTGGACCACAGCATGTGCCACGTGCAGCCACCTGTATCCCATTTACAGCATCAGTACAGTTGCTGTTTTCTACGTGCTCACTCTGCTGTTGCTGCACATGTGCATGCCATAATAAACCTGCCCAATATAAGTGATAACAACTCTGATCACCGCTATTTCAATGTGGGATCATTCACTTTGTAGGGGGACAGAGCATAGACCCTTCAAACATGATATCTTCCTTTTTACGTTTTGTCAGTAGTGTTGCTTTATGTTTATCATTTATATCACTATTGGCCAGCTTGGTTAATGGGATTTCAAATATGGTTCTGGTCATTTTATATGTTTATTTGCCTTTTTGGTTCCTGCACATGTATCACTACTATCATTTTTCTGGCTTTCCCTGCCTTTGCTGTACATTGCTGACTGAAATGGTTTCTCTGTCCTTCAAATGTGCCTAGCGCGAGGTTTTCACTGGCGCTAATTTTCAGAGCTTTATATCACAGCGTTAGTGTGCATGGATCCACTCCCCGCCCGCTCTCTGCCCATTGACCCCTTCTCTCCGCCCCTGGGCAGCCTTACTCTACCCTCTGGGGTGCCTTTCTCCTCCCTCTGCACATCTCACCGCCGCCGGAGACATTATCGCATGATACGTGATATTATCACACGATGATGTTACATTATCTTGCGATAACGTTACGTATCGCGCGATAACATCACCGCTGCTACATTAAGATGGTTTAGTAAACATACCCCTTAGTCTGTAGAGCCTTACATGATAAATAAGTGGTGATTGTCTGGAGATCTGGGATCCATTTTTTCTGGGGAAGGGATGGGCCTTTCCAAAAGGATGAATTCCACCTTAACTGAGATGGAGCCAGGCTGCTGGCATTAACCTTTAAAAAGGAGCTAGAACAACTTTTAAACTAGATAAAATGGGAAAACCGACAGTCACCCAATAGCTCATGGTTCAGAAGGATTTATCGTTGAAGGATACTAGCAAAAGAGAGAAATTAGTGCATCCCAACAGAAAAGTTCCAATAAAGATGAAAGCAACACACATGGAGGGAGGAGTGGCTCAGTGGTTGGGACAGGTTACCTCAGGCCGGAGGGCCAGGGGTTCAATTCCCACATGGGGACAAGTAACCTCAGGCTGGAGGGACTGGCGTCTCTAGTCCCATGGCTGCTCTTTGTGGCCTTGGGCAAGCCACTTAACCCTCCATTGCCTCAGGTACACTTAGATTGTGAGCCCTGCGGGGACAAGGGAATAAAAAGTACCTGTTAGCATACATGTAAACCGCTCTGATGCGTAAGTAAAGGGCAGTATATCAAATGCCTAAACCATAAACCATGCCATTAAGTACAGAGCAGACAGGGCTGAAAGATTCCAAATTACTATTATCAAGTGATAACTAGATTAATATGAATAAAATACAACCTCTAAAATGCCTGCATGCAAATGCTAGAAGTCAAAAAATAAGATGGGAGAGTTAGAATATATAGCACTAAATGAAAGGGGTTTTTTTTTCTTTTCAAATTTTATTTATGCAATTTAGAATAAGTCAAAGCAAACTTTATCCAGAAACAGAAAAGCAAAACTTATCCAGAAACAGAAAAGCAAAAATATATAATCAGCATCCCACTCAAGCCTCCAAAATGGAGATCCAAGAAAGGAGAAGAAAAAGCAAATTACAACAAATATGTGTAGAATTATAGGCATGTCAACTAGCATACTAAAAATGTCACAGTAAATCAGGAGGGGTACCCGCCAAGTTCTCCAAGCACCAGGCATTAAGGAAGGCTAGCAACTGGGAGGGCTGAAAAAAACCATAGGAAACAGTCAGGTATTTAACCAAGTACTTGCAAGGAAATTTAAAAAAAAAGAACGCTCCCAGCTGCTGGACACCAGGGCGGAGCAGGAGAAATTCATACCTTCTCCGCTGAGTATCTCGAGCCAGATCTGGATACATGTGAACTAAAAGTCCTTTAAACAAAACATTTTTCTTCTTAAAGAACATCTTCATTAACCACTCCTTATCTGACAACAAAGCTAGCGTAACCAACAATGTAGCAGGGGCAACAAGTTCTTCCTGTGAATTCTCCAAGACAGCAGATATATCCAGCACATCCACTGGCCCCAGTTCAGGAACAGCCTCCAATGAAGATATTTTCTTAGCATATGGAAGATAAAATCATTTTACAGTTGGTGGATAAGACTCCGTGGTATACCCAAGTCCTCATTTAAATACTTGTGGAACATATCCCGCAGTGAAGTCAACGCTGACTTTGGAAAATTCACAAGTCTCAAGTTAGATGAACAAATCAAATTTTCCAGAAGCTCCAACTTGGCTCTAAAAGAAGCAGCTTGATGTAAAACTTAAAGGGTGTTGTTTAAAAATACTATCTTGGAAACCCAGACCAGATATATTCCACACTTTAAGAAAAGTGTAAGGAAGGCCAAAAACTGCCAGCATGGTTTAAAAGTGAGGTCAGAGAGGATGCTGTTGCCAAAAAAGCATCTCTCAGGATATGGACAAATGAGCAAAATGATGAAAATGGGAAACAACATAAGCACTAGCAAATTAGATGCAGTGCATTGATCAGGCAGGCAATGAGAGAATTTGATAAAAAGATTGTTGTGGAAGCAAAAACATATAATAAAACGTTTTCAAATACATCCATAACAAAAGCATGTGAGAGAGTCAGTTGGACCATTGGATGATAGAGGGGTAAAGGGGGCGCAAAGGAAAGACAAAGCCATAGCGGAGAGACTGAATAATTTTCTCAGTGGAGAATAGTGGAGTACCCTAGGGATCTGTGCTGTGCCCGCTGCTTTTTAACATATTCATAAATAGCCTGGAAATAGGAATAACAAGTGAGGGGATCAAATTTGCAGATGACATAAAATTAATCAAAGTTGTTAAAACACAAGAGGATTGTGAAAAATTGCAAGAGAACTTTGATATACTGGAAGACTGGATGTCCAAATGGCAGATGAAATTTAATGTGGACAAGTGCTAAGTTACCATCCAAGACAAAGGGGTATGTCTACTAAACTGCAGTAATGTCATTCGCATTAGGTTCCACGGTAAAGGTACAGATGCCCATATAAAGGCATGGGTGGTGCATCGTTACAGCAAGCCATATCAGCTAACGCATGTTACAAACTACCACGCGTTACAAGGCGCCTCATAAGGCACCGTATAAGGCACCTTGTAAGGTTCCCTGTAAGGCGCTCTGTAAGGTGCCTTGTAAGGTGCCATGTAAGATGCCTTGTAAGGCGCCTTGTAAGGTGCCTCATAAGGCACCCTATAGGGCTCATTAGGCTAAACACCATAGTAGGCACCCCTGGACAAGGCACTCTAGAAGGCACCCTGGGCTATGGAACCATAGATTAAGGTGGCCTAACAAGGTTATGGTGTCCTAGGTTAGTGTGCCCTAGGGACTGCAAGGTGCCACAGGATGACATGCATGACCTGTGAGGGACAGAGACAGATGTAGCCCCAATACTAGATAGAGCACTCAGGAAAGGCAATGAACAGGTGAGTGTAGGAGGGAGAGCTGGGAGCTGCTGGACCTGCCATATCTGCGGGCAGCCCATGTGGCTGCCAGTACTGAGGACAAACATGGTGGGGGCAACTGTACCATAGCACAGGGTGTTGGCAATGTAAAGTTCTGGAAAGACAGTTGGTGGCATATGATGGGAATACGTTTCCCCCAGTGGAGGCGGGGGTGGCAAGATAGTTACAGTGATGGGTGGACAGAGGAGTGGTGGTGCCATGCAGATCAGGCACAGGTGAGGTAAGCACAATGAGGCACAATGCAGGAAACGGTAGCAGTGCAGGACATGGGGTGGCAGCCCGCACAGGCAGACAGGACTCTACACAGCTGACAGACGCAGGTAGACGGACCGAGGGAATGTTGGCAATTGTGGCAAGGTTATTATGGGCTGGCAGCACAGATCTGCAAACATATGATTGTTATAGGCATGCACACTATTTGAGTAAGACAAGCATAAGAGGAGGGAACAATGAGGAATGGAACCCATGAACACTGCTGAGAATGGCATTGTATTAACTAGTAGGTTATACCTCCATGGCGTATGTCACAGCAATGGCTGGGTACAGAAGAAATGCAGATCACTGCACAAACTGTTTGCTCTGAGTGCCAGGATAGGGTAACCACACCAGTACCCATGATGCATTACACATGCTGAATAGTTGTCTACAGCTGATTACCAAATGGGGTCTACACCTCTCCGGTACCTTAGCTTGGAAAGACAAACTGACAGTGCGTGATACTGGCACAGTGTAGCTACAGACCATGCCATTGTGCAGGTTCTGTGTTCACCCTGAGGGATAGGATGGGTGCCCAGCACTAGGTCCACAGGACATGTGATGCTAGTACATCCCCATCACTGCCAGTGTGTGACAGTTGTTCCTTGCAGTACAGCTGAAGGTAATTTGGTGTCCATCTGTATCCTGCAGACACATGTGGCCCTCTCTGTGTTAGGGTCGGGCTGACATGGGCACCTGTTATCAGGGCGGAGGGGTTTATGGACCTGCATGATATGTGTATAGCAATGCCTTTATAAGGTCAAAGCGGTATGCACTACATACTCCAAAGGGCCCACATCACCCCTTTTTGTAGGTAAGGGACAGGTGCCCCAGCCCCAGTGAAGCAACCTCCATCCTGCTGGTATAAGACAGCCCTCTAGGGTTGGTGGGCCATTGCCATACCTGTGCCTGGGGCAGGGGCAGACAAGCAGCAATGTTGGGGTTAGGTCTGGAACACCCCAACTGCCACATAACACTATCTGCCTGTCACCAGCAGACAGCACATTCAGACTGTACCTTATAGGTGTTCCAACCATACACAGTCTAACTTCAGACAGTCCACTAGCCAGTCCATAGTGCATGCTCACAGAGGAACTATGTGCACCAAGCAGGCATCTCAGAGATTGGGGCCCCAGCACTGGGAACACAAAAGTATCACTGGAGGCAGATAATGTAGAGCGCTATGTGGGAACCTAGACATGCCATGGTCACTGCTCAGTTAGAGTGCAAAGATAGGGGTGGTTGGCAACCCTGCCCGCACACTGGTCCTGATCACAGTGCCGACATTGCTAAACTGTGCAGGAGGTAGTAGTAGTGCCCTGGTGATAACTGCAGCTCAATGCTGGGGCCAACAGCCTGACTCTCCATGCATCTTTGGATTGTGTAGCCTGTGTGAGTGGGTGTTTGTACCCATGTTCGCCGCTGCTTTGAGCTTTGCACATGTTGCTGTTGTATCTGCATTATAGGGTAAAACATAGGGACATGCTCTGCAGGAATCACAGCTGGGGCTTGAACCTGTGGCCCTCTGCTTCTGGACACACTGGCTGGGTGTAATGCATCACACTGTTGTCACAGATGCATGGTGGTCCCTGGGGCTACCTGTGCCTTTCCTCAGCCAGACCTTTTATGTTTCACTGCACACCACGCATGGCCTAGGTCCACTGCAGGCAGGTGCCATTGCCCCCTCCAGCACAGGCACCCCCCACCATGCTGACATGGCCATATGCTGTCGGTGCTGGTAGTGCGCAGTCCCAGGCCATCCACTGTGTGGGTAGGTGGTTGCCTAGGGAGCGGGGTCTGGGGCATACATGAGCATCCTCACATCCCCCCCATCACCGCCTACAAATAGTCTGTTCCTTCCGCTTGGGGGAGGGTTGGCTGGGGGGATGTCAGGTCAGTGCCCTGGCAACTGTTAGCTCGGGTGGACCGGGTAGATGTAGGTGGAATGTGTTTGGTCTTTGTCAGCTGCTGTCATGCTGATTTCCGGTTTCTATGTTCCTATGTGTCACCTAGCCGCCCGCCTAGTCCACCCTGTGCCCCAGCTGCCCCCGTTACATGTCCCGCCTGCAGCCCTCTATGCCCCACTTGCACCATCGCCATAGTGGCCTTTCATACTTGGGCACTATGCTGTTGCTGGAAATGGAGCACTACTATCATGTTTCTTGGGCTACCTGTCTATGCTGTACATTGCTGACACTTAAATGGTTTCTCTCTCCTTCAAATGTGCATCTAACGGCAGGTTTTCATTCGCGGTAAGATTCTTCCCTTCAGTTCAGCGCATTAGTGTGTAGGGAGCCTCTCCCCACACACTCCCCACCCATTGACCCCTTCCCCCCGCCCTCTCTCCACCCTCTGCTGTGTTTACCGCGGCCGGGAACATTAACGATCGTTAAGTAACGTTAACACACATTAACGTTACCTACCACACGTTAACGTTACTTAACGATCATTAACGTTACATAATGCGTGGTCTGTAATAACATACATAGTAACATAGTAACATAGTAAGTGACGGCAGATAAAGACCAGCATGGTCCATCTAGTCTGCCCAGCAAGATGGCAAGAGTAGGTGCACCTGTCGCTCTGTGCAGGCCACCCCTCCCCATGTTTTGTTTCTGTTTAGGAGTGAACCCACCACTCCATGTAGGACACCCTTATTTGTTCAGACGCTAGATAGTTCAGAAGTTAGATGGTACCGTTTATTTTGCTTTTATCCTGTTGCTGTAAAGGGATCCACTGTGTTTGTCCCATGCCGTTTTGAATTCCATCACCGTGTTTGCCCCCACCACTTCCATCGGGAGGGCATTCCAAGCATCCACCACCCTTTCAGTGAAGAAATATTTCCTGACATTGCCTTTCAATTTACCACCTTGCAGCTTCATGTTATGCCCTCTAGTTTTACAGCTTCCCCGTCTTTGGAAGAGGTTTGTTTGTTCATCATTTCTCTTTAAGTATTTAAAGGTCTGAATCATATCTCCCCTGTCCCTCCTCTCCTCCAAAGTGTACATATTTAGGTCTTCAAGTCTCTTCTCATAAGGCTTCTGATGCAGGCTCCAAATCATTTTGTTCGTCTTTCTCTGAACAGTTTCCAGTCTTTTTACATCTTTTAGCGCACCAAAATACTGGAAAGATATGGTCTCCAAAACTGAACACAGTATTCCAAGTGAGGCCTCACCAGTGACTTGTACAGTGGCATAAGTACCTCTTCCTTTCTGCTGGTAATCCCTCTTTGTATGCAGCCTAACATCCTCCTGGCTTTTGCCACCGCCTTGTCGCACTGTTTTGCCACCTTGAGATCATCAGAGATAATCACACCAAGGTCTTTCTCCTGAACCGTGCATACCAACCTCTCACCCCCTATTGTGTACTTTTCCCTTGGATTTCTGCTACCCAAGTGCATGACACTGCACTTTCTCGCATTAAATCGTAGTTGCCAAGCATTAGACCAGTCTTCCAGCTTTTGTAGATCTTTCCTCATGTTATCCACTCCCTCGGGGGAATCCACTCTGTTGCAAATTTCTGTGTCATCTGCAAAAAGACAGACTTTTCCATTGTCCTTCAGCAATATCACTCACAAATATATTGAACAGTGCCGGGCCCAGGACCGAACCCTGAGGCACCCCGCTAATCACCTTCCTCTCATCCGAGTGAGCTCCATGTACCATCACCCTCTGCTGTCTGTCAGTCAACCAATTTCTAATCCAGTATACTATCTTGGGACCCATCCCCAAGCTACTGAGTTTATTGACAATCCTCCTATGAGGAACAGTATCAAAGGCTTTGCTGAAATCCAGATAGATGACAGCCATTGCATGCCCCAGATCTAGTTCCTTGGTCACCCAATCAAAGAACTCAATCAGATTTGTTTGGCAAGACCATCCTTCGGTAAAACCATGTTGCCTTGGATCTTGCAACCTGTTGGTTTTGAGAAAGTTCACTATTCGCTCTTTCAGGAGCGCCTCCATTACTTTTCCTGCCACCGAGGTAAGGCTCACGGGCCTGTAATTTGACACTTCTTCCCTGTCACCACTTTTGTGTAGAGGTACAACATTAGCCATTCTCCTGTTTCCAAGGATCTGTTGAAGACATCCTTTAATGGTCCTGCAAGAACCTCTCTGAGCTCTTTCAGTATCCTGGGATGTATCCCATCTGGTCCCATGGCTTTGTCCACTTTCAGTTTAGCAAGTTGTTCTAACACCTCATCTTCTGTGAATGGTGTGGTATCTATTTCAGTCCTATTTTTATATTTGGGAGTCACAGCTGGTCCATCTCCAGGATCTTCTTTAGTAAAAACAGAACAGAAGTATTTGTTTAGCAATTTCGCTTTTTCAGTGTCACTTTCCACGAGTCCTTTCCCAGCACTTCTGAGTCCTGCAATTCCAACTCTGATCTTCTTCCTTTCCTGAATATACCTGAAGAAAGTTTTGTTGCCACCCTTAACATCTTTAGCCATCTTTTCTTCTGCCTTTGATTTTGCTATCCTTATTACTCTTTTAGACTCCTTGGGGCTTGTTTACAAAGCTGCGGTAGCGGTTCGCGGTCGTTATCGGAGCCGGGCCCCATTGAAATCAATGGGGTCGCGGCTCCGATAATGATCGCGAACCGCTACCGCAGCTTTGTAAACAAGCCCCTTTGAGTTGGATCCTATATTCGTTTCTGTGTTCTTCTGTTTGCAGGCTTTTGAATTTTGCGAAAGCTGTGGTTTTTGCCTTTATTTGAGCAGCCACCTCTTTGGAAAACCAAATAGGTTTCCTTCTCCTCTTGTTTTTATTTATTTTTCTTACATATTTATCTGTTGCCCCTTTTATTGCCGCCTTTAGTTTAGTCCATTGCAATTCCACTTCCCTTATCTCCTTCCACCCCGTCATCTCCTCCTTTAAGTACTCGGCCATTTTATTGAAGTCAGTGTTTTTGAAGTTTAGGACTTTGAGCTTGCTATGATTGGCCTGTGCCATGGCTTTTATCTCAAACCACACCGTGTGATGGTCGCTGTTGCTCACAGGGGCACTCACGCAGACATTCGACACATTATCACTGTTGGTGAGCACTACATCCAGCGTTGAGCTTTCCCTGGTTGGTTCCATCACCATTTGTCTAAGTAATGCATCTTGGAGAGCATCCACAATTTTTTTGCTTCTTTCCAGATGTGCAGAAGGAGTAATCCAATCCACATCAGGTAGATTAAAGTCACCCAATATGATCGCTTCCCCCTTTGTTGCTATCTTGGCAATATCTATAATCAATTTGTTATCTCTCTCTTCAATTTGGGTCGGAGGTCTGTAGACTACAGCAATATGGATGACAGTGCCATCTCCTCTTTCCAATGCAATCCAAAGCGCTTCTTCTTTTCCCCATGTTCCCTGCATTTCAGTAGCTTTAATACTGCTTTTGACATACAAGGCTACTCCTCCTCCTTTTACATTTTCTCTGTCTCTTCTGAATAGATTATAGCCAGCTATGGCTATATCCCAATCATGTGATTCATTAAACCATGTTTCCGTAATGGCCACGATGTCCAAATCCGTTTCCACCATTAGGGCTTCCAGGTCTGGAATTTTTTGGGCTAAGCTTCGAGCATTTGTGCTCATTGCTTTCCAGCATTTACCTGGCTTGTGTGTATTTTGCATTGATTTTATTCTGCCCACTTCTTCCCACTTGTTTTTGATGTGTGGTTTAAGAGTGTGGCTGTTTCTGATGTTGTTCTGCTTTTGCAGGGGGTGGCATGCAGATGTTGACCTTCCACATCCGTCACCCCCTTTTCCTAGTTTAAATGCATATCCACATACTGCCTGAATTTTTCACTTAGGTTTCTTTTCCCTGCGACAGAGAGATGTAGTCCATCAGCACAGTATAGTCTCTTGTTGGTCCATCTGTTGCCCCAGTTGCCAATAAATCTGAATCCTTCTTGTTTGCACCAGGTCTGGAGCCATGTATTAAAGTTGTTAATGCGATGCAGCCTTTTTGTCCCCTTACCAAGAACAGGTAGAACTTCTGAGAATGCAACAGTGTTAACAGTGGGCTTGAGTTTCTCTCCCAGAGATTGGAAGTCCTTTTGGGCTGTAGAGGCACTGTTTCTAGCCAGGTCATTTCTGCCCAAATGGATAATAACATCTGGTTTGGAGTGCTCACTTTTTGTGCTAAGTATTTCAACAACTTGGTTTGTATTCCTGCTGGCTGAAGAGCCTGGTAGGCACATGACAATCTTCTCTCCTTTGAACTGTGTTCCCAAGTTGGTGCCTCTGATGATGGAATCTCCAAGTAGTAATAGTTTTCTGTTTGGTGAGGTTTTCTTCATATTTGGTGCTTTAGCAGGAGATTGGGCATTGTCTGACTCATTTAAGGGCCCTTCAGTTTCTTTGGGTTGGGCATCCTCATTAGCCAAGGCAGAGAAGGCATTTTGCAGGGATATCTCTTGATGTGTAGGATGTCTCTGCGTTACAGGTCGCAATCTTCCGGAACCCACTGTGATCCATTTGTTCCTGGGGTGTTTGATTCTTTGTGGGAGCGGTGGTGGACTTTGTTCAGTTTGTATCCTAGAAGAGGTGCGCTTCATTGCAGCCAGTTCCTCCCTCAGTAGAGACACTTCTTTATGCAGGGCTGCTAGGTCTTTCCTTAGTAGAGTCAGTTCTTCATGCATGGCAGCTGACTTTAGGCATATAGGACAAGCTCTTAGGCTCCAAATGATTCTTCTTTGAATGAAAGTACCACAGTTATTGCACTGAATACACGACATGTTGATTAAGCAGTACCAGAAGAGGAAGAATAATAATAAGAAAGGTTGAAGATGTGGGCGTTACCCAAGTTAGGAATGACAGATGGCACGTATGTGACCACTATATAGGCAATGTAGCCCCTGGGGTGGGTGGGGTGAGGGGTAGGGTGGGCGGGAACCTAAGTGTCTCTGGCCAGTAGGCTGTTCCTGAACAGTGGGCACACAGCAAAGGAGTAGGTAAGGGAACCCACCAAGAAGGGCAAATAGATAGATAAATATGTGGAGACAAACAGACAAAATTCACAATTTAGCAGCAAATTCAGCAAAAATCACCTTTTGGGAGAGCCCTGGAAAGCACTGCTCTTCTCAAGGAACAGAAAGGCAATCTGAGCAAGCCCACATACACAACAGGAAATGGAGGTCTACAACAATGCCTCAGCAGGGGGGAGGGGCAGTCACTCAGGTAGACTAAGAGAAAGATAGTTTAAAACTCTACAGCAATGGAGGCTGTTCCTGAACAGTGGGCACACAGCAAAGGAGTAGGTAAGGTAAGTAAGTAATGTTACCGCAGTTTAGTAAACATACCCCAAAGTTATAAGAAGAATCCAAACTATGGTTACACTATGCAAGGTTCAACATTAGGAACCACCACCCATGAAAAAGATTTAGGCATCATCATGGATAATATGTTGGCCTCTGCCCAGTGTGCAGTGGCAACAAAGAAAGCAAATAGAATGCCAGGAATCATAAGGAAAAGAATGGAGAATAAAACCAAGAATATTATAATGCCTCTGTATCATTCCATGGTGCAACTGCACCTTGAATATTGCGTGCAATTCTGGTCACCATATCATAAAAAAGATATAGCAGATTTAGAAAAGGTACAGAGAAGAGCCACCAAAATGGTAAAGGGGATTGGAGGATACCGCTATGAGGAAAACCCTAAAAGGTTAGGGCTTTTCAACTTGGAAAAAAATGGCTGAGGGGAGATATGATGGAATGGAATGGGTAAATGTAGATGGGTTGTTTACACCATCAAAAAGTAGAAAGACTAGGGGACATGCAATGAAGCTACAATGTACCCATTTAAGATTAATAAGAGAACATATTTTTTCACTCAACGTGTAATCAAACTCTGGAATTCAACACCGGAGGATGTAGTAAAAGCTGTCAGTGTAGCTGGGTTTAAAAAAGGTTTGAAAAAGTTCCTGGAAGAAAGGTCCATAAATCATTATTAAAGAGGACCAGGGAAATGCAGTGCTCATCCCAGAACAAGCATTGTGAAACCTGTGTACCTTTTTGGGAGCCTGCCAGTTACTTGTGAGCTGGATTGGCCACTGTTGGAAACAGGATTCTGGGCTTGATGGACCTTGGTCTGACCCAATACGGCATTTCTTATGTTGTTATGTTTGCATATGTGTGCAATTTGGATATCGTTCAAAGAAGTTGCCATAAATGGCACTTACATGTATAGCAGACCATTTTAGAAAAGCTGCAAATTGTGCTGTGCTTGAGCAGGTCATGGCTCCAAAGCAATGGGTTCCCACCTGAAAGGATAATTTCTGCCAGGGCAAGGTGAAGCTCATGCTGAAGGAGGTGCTGGGACATGCAGTTATGCGCTTCAGTGCATACCTAAAGCAGATCTAGCTACAGATATTTAACCAGCTAAATTACTTCTACCACAGGAATAGAAGACCTGAGTAGTACTACTCGTCAAACTGATTGACAGGTGAGATAAGGATGACAGGAGCCAATCAGCATTCACTTCCGGTGTATGTCCCACCTCAGGCCATGCCTCCCACAGAGGTGAATGATGATCTAGCCCCGCCCACTCCTGCCCCAGGCATGGCCACAGCCCCACTTTGACATGCCCCTCCACCCCACCCCCAAGGATGACATCATTCAATCAGTGCCAACGTCTGGGTTTGTGCCACACCCATGCCCCCCCCCAATGTTGGCATTAGCCAGTCAGCACCCACTTCCAGGTTTGTGCTACACCCACAGCCTCCCACCCTCAACCACGCCCCTGCCTACATCATCGGAAATGACATCACTGGAAAGGACAGTGTCGCTTTTTGCTGACATCACCGGAAACAGAGTGACTGACTCCGGAAATGTGTTTTGCTTCTGGTTAATGCTGACATCTGTAAAAGCAGGAACCCTGGAAAACAAAAATGCTTTTCTCTCCCCACACTGCCCCAGTTCTTTTTTCTCACAAAACAGTGCAATGCTTTTATTGCAGGCTATTTAGAACTAGTTGTTAACCCTTTGGTAGCAGCAGCAGAGCTTTTCTTTACAAATGTTAAAATGCAATTAACACATCTTTGTTAGAGAAACCAGTGCTGTCCATGTGATAGAATTTTGCTTTTAAGACCTCGTGGTTAGAGAGAAGTATTCTGGCAGTCCTGTAGTTCAGACAGAAAATACAGAGAGAGAGACCTGAGTTCAAAATCCCACTACTACAGCTATTTTTTAGTGGCTTTTGAAAAAAAAATACAGAGAGACAAGTTTGGACATGCCTCTAGGATATGGTAAGATTATATAACTTTTTTTGTCGGAATGGCCAGCACAGTTAACAGGAATTTTCCTGCTACCACCGTGGCCCGTCCTTTTTAATCAAAATTGAAAGTCAATTTAAAACAGCTCTATTCAAAAATGGCTGGTACTTAGCTTTGTAGAAGAAGAGCAGGCTGTAAGAACGTTATTAGCAACAGTAGATCAATTTTACATCAGTAGGTCGTTACTACGACGTGTCACGTTTCGGGGGTACACACATCAGCCCCCTGCTTCAGGTCAGACCTCTGAGTAACAAACGTCAGCCCCTGAAGAGGCAGAGGTCTGACCTGAAGCAGGGGGCTGATGTGTGTACCCCCGAAACGTGACACGTCGTAGTAACGACCTACTGATGTAAAATTGATCTACTGTTGCTAATAACGTTCTTACAGCCTGCTCTTCTTCTACAAAGCTAAGTACCAGCCATTTTTGAATAGAGCTGTTTTAAATTGACTTTCAATTTTGATTAAAAAGGACGGGCCACGGTGGTAGCAGGAAAATTCCTGTTAACTGTGCTGGCCATTCCGACAAAAAAAGTTATATAATCTTGGTTCTTGTGCTGGGTTTTTCAGGGATTCACTTGTTATTTAGACTCAGTTTAGAAGGTTTTTTGGTGTTTGGTCTAGGATATGGTAACACATGTGATTGGTAGAAACAAGAGACTTGTTCTGAACATGCTTCTAGGATATGGTAACATGTGATTGGTTGAAACAAGAGACTTGTTCTGAGCATGCTTCTAGGATATGGTAACACATGATTGGTTGAAACAAGAGACTTGTTCTGAGCATGCGTCTAGGATATGGTAAAACGTGATTGGTTGAAACAAGAGACCTGTTCTGAGCGTGCTCCAGGTGTTCTGAGCATGCTCTTGGTGTAAGGCTGTGTGTCCTGTGTGGGGGAACATTTTAACACAGAGATTCAAAATGAAAAAAATGGCTCTTTTTGGAACACCAAGTAGAATTTCCAACAGGGCACACAATTACTTTCTTAAGGATCGTGATGCCGCAGCAGAGGGGTATCCACCGATTGAAAATCCATTTGAACAACAGGAGAGACCGGCAGAGTCTGAACATGAATTAACAGAGATTGTAGATTTACCAGATGGGCAAATATTATTTGACTCTCAAGAACTGTGCGATTCAGGCACTGAAATTGACTTAACATCTGACAACACAACGGATCCAGAGGACATAGAATTATATTACACCACAGCAGATGCAGAAACAACCTGTTTATTGGAAGAACTAGGATCAGCAAAGGTAAGAGAAGTCGGGGTTTTTTTGTAGAAAAGTGAATTTTTTGTTTGAACTCATCAGAGATTTTAATACTAGTAGAAATCCAGGACAACTGCTCAATATTTTGCTTAGATCTGTGGCAGACTGCGATATGGAACTAGTGGAAGGTTTAATCTGTGACAGAGATTATAGATCGTTCTTTAAAAAACACCAAGTTCTGTAAAAATTTACTTTTTATGAAAATGTATGTATTTCCAGAATCTATTAGCTGAACATACAAATGAGCAAAAATTATATGTATGCCTTTATTTTTTTTAAAACTTGTAATACTCAAATGAATCATTTCACAAGATGAAAACATTTTATTTGAAATAAAACATTTTGAACCTACAGCTTTGTGTGGTGTGTTTTAGGAATGCCTAGTTAATTAAACCTACAATGGGTTGTCTGGAAAAATGGGGCCGTGTGAATTATCTAGGTGTGTCCTACACAATAGGCCATATGATAAGAATGTGGAGTACATCTGGGAATGGAGGAATGTGTATTAGCCACATAGGTCCAGATACACAATATATAGCATCTATTACAATGTACTGTCTGCAAAAAAAGAAAAAAAATGGCTTGAATTAGCTGTTGGGTGGAGGTGACACATAAAACAATAGACCAGAAATCCAGAGATGTTTCAGTTAGAGTCTGGGGGCTGTAAATCACATCAAAGAATTTCATTTAAAAAGGCACAGTACATTTCAGCTGCCAGAAAAGATCACATAGGGGCATGTTTACTAAACTGCGGTAATGTCATTCCGCGGTAAAGGTAGAGATGCCCATATAAAGGAGTGGGCGGGGCAGCAGTAAAGCTGTGTGTCAGATAAGGCACGTTAGAAGGTGCGTTAAAAGGCGCGTTATAAGGCACCGTAGAAGGCACATGCCTACGTGCCTTACATGCCTTACGTGCCTTATAAAGCACCTTATAACATGCCATATAAGGCGCGTTATAAGGCGCCTTGTACTGTACCTAATTAGGAGCCTTGTAACGTATTTTAAGGAGTGTTGATAGCTGTGGAGAGGGTACTGTGGCTGGCAACACAGTACTGTGCCTAATTAGGAGCCTTATAATGTATTTTAAGGAGTGTTGACAGCTGTGGAGAGGGATCTGTGGCTGGCATCACAGATCTGCAAAGATATGACTGTCACAGGCAAGCAAAATATCTGCCCTTGACAGGAGGAAACAACAAGGAATTGAACCCATGACCTCTGCCTCCACAGTCATCAACGTAACCAGTGGGCTACAGCTCCATAGTGTCTAACTTATCACTGGCTGGCTACAGAAAGACTGCAGGTGACCACACAAGCTGTCTGCTGTGGTTATCAGGATAGAGTAGACCCACCCATACCCATGATGCACTGCACATGCAGATCAGCAGCCTATGTCTGATCACAAGATGGGGTATGCACCACTATAGCACCCCGGCCTGGTAGGGGGAGCTGACCGTGTGTGTTACTGGCACAGAGTAGCTACAGACCGTGACAGCATGTGGTTCCTGTGCTCACCCTGAGGGTGAAGTGGGGGGCCCAGCATCAGGTCCGCAGCACATGGCACAGCTGAAATAGGCTGTGCTGCAGGTCCTCATCAGTGTCAGTGTGTGATAGGTAGTCATTGCAAACACACCTAGGCTACACCTGTGTCCATCTGTATTCCCCAGTCATGTCTAGCCCTTGTGGACTATGATGCACCCAGAATAGTGCATATCCTGTGTGGGTGCCATGGTCACAGAATTCATGAAGGGTGGTATGCAGACCCTAAAGCAGATTATATGAGCACCATCCAACCTGCCCCTGTGGGTCAGGGTGGGGAACAGGATCCTCCACCAACAGATCCACAGTCTACATCCCTGCAATGGTGGCAGTAGAGGGGACCAACAGATACCCTACAGGGCAGGCAATGCAGATCTGTACACATCCATAAGGCAATGGCAGACAGACAGTAGGCCTGGAGATGCTCAACTGCCTCCCACCACTAACTGACATTCTCCAGCAGCAAGTCCAGTGAGCCTCTAGCCACTGCAAGGTGCTCCAGCCATACACATACTAACTACAGACAGTCAGCTAGCTAGTGCATGTTCCTGGAGAGGATGTGAGCGCACACACCAAGCAGCTAGGTCAGTGATTGGGCCCCAGAAAAAAAGAACCCATAAATATCAGTTGAGAAAAATGCTATATAGCACTATTGGGGAACCTGGCCATTCCGTGGTCACTGCTCAGTCAGGGTGAGAGTGACCCCCCCCCCAGCAGGACATGCTGTGGCCACCCTGTCCATGCAGGTTGTGGCCGGGCACTACAATGTCCGAGCCATTGCCCTATGCCCTGTGCAGATGTAGCCAGGCCAGGCCACCCTGTCCAGGCTATACACACAGTACCTTGCTCCTCATTATGCACATTGGCAGGCTTACACTGGCAACAGTGCAAGCAGTGTGGGCTGAGGAAGGTGTTAGCAGACACCACACACTGGATAGACAGACACACACTCCCACACCTATGCCAGCATTGTGCAACTATATAGGCTCTTGGCAGCCCTAGCCACCGCAACAGTCCTGGGCACAGTGCAGGCATGGCTATAGTGCGCAATACTGTTGGGGGTCAATCCCAAGGGTGGGGAACACTGTCAGACACCAGACCTGAAACACACTCCACAGACATCAGAGAGGTTGGTATGATACAGCTCAATGAGCAGATTGTGCTTAACTTAGGAATTGCTATCTGCCAGTAATCATAGCAACCTCTTGATATATGTGTACCATATTCCCAGGTTTAGGGTGGCATTGCTAGGGTATGTAAGTGCTAGTATTGGGAGATGCACGCAGGGCCCAACATCCTGCCTCTCCAGGAGGCTTTAGATACTGGAGCCTGTGGGTGCAGGTGTGTCTGCACCTGTTGGCCGCTGCTCTAGGGCAGAGGTTCACAACTCCATTCTGGTGGGCCAAACACTGTTCGGGTTTTCATGCTGTCCCTAATGAATATGCATGAGATACATCTGCATACCATGGGGGCGGCGCATAGAAATGCAGTACAGACATCTGTATTAGAGACAGCATGAAGCCTGAATGGTGTTTGGCCCTCCAGGACTGCAGTTGGGAAACTCTGCTCTAGGTATTGTGCATGTTTATGGTTTCTGTGGTCTGTAGGGTAAAATATAGGTGTTTAAGGCATGTTTATGTTATCTGCAATAAAGGTTCTGTCTTTATTACCATGTTTTAGTAGTGGGTAAAATATAGGGACTGGGTTGGCAGGAACCACAGCTGGAACTTGAACCTGTGACCTTCTGCTCCTGAACATGCTGTCTGTGTATACTGCACCACCATGTTGCCACAGAGATAGTGCAGTCCCTGTGGATACCATGACTGTTCATCAGACAGGGCATGTCTGTTGCAATGCATGGCACCCACCTACACAGGGCTAGGCAATGGTCTGCTGTGGGCAGCTGCCACTGCCCCCTCCACCACCCGTACCCCTCTGCCACCATGCTGACATGCGCTTCTGCTGGTGGTGCTGGTGGTGCGCAGTGGCAGGCCATCCATTGTGCCGGTAGGCGGCTGCCTATGGTGCGGGTTCTGGGGTAGGGGTGCCCGCATAGATGTCCATGCTTCCCCCCAGCACCACCTGCCAATGTTCTGTGCCATTGGGGGTACCTGCTGGGTACTATCCCCTGTGACACTGTGGGAAACACACTCGGGCCCATGTTGGGCCCTCATCAGTTGCTGTCTGGCTGCTCTACTGTTTCAGCATTCCTATGGGCCACCTAGGCATCACCCTGGGCCACACTGTGGCCCAGCTGCACCACAGCATGTGCCGCCTGCAGCCCTCTGTATCCCCTTTTCCAGCATCTGTCCAGCTGCCCGTTCCGACATGCCCACCCTGCTGTTGCGGAACATGTGCATGCCACAGAAAACCTGTCCATTAACAAGGGGAAACCGTGATCATCGCTATTTCACTGTGGGATCATTCACCTTGTATGGGGACAGAGCATAGACCCTTCCAAAATTAATATCCTTTTTTTGGAGCTTTCTCGGTAGTGTTTTTTTATGTTTCCCATTCATATCACTATTGGCCAGCTTGGTTATGTTTATTTTACATTTTGTTCAGGTCATTTTCAGTGTTTATTTGCCCTTTTGTTCTGTGCACATGTATCACACTTATCACTTTTTGTAGGTTTTCCTGGCTTTGCTGTACATTGCTGACCGAAATGGTTTCTCTCTCCTGCAATTGTGTGCTAACGCCTGGTTTTTAGTTGCGTTAGGATTCAGCCCTTAATTCCTCTGCGTTAGTGTGAAAGGGGCCTCTTCCCACCCACTCCCTGCCCATTGAACCCTTCTCCCCGCCCTCTCTCCACCCTTTTCTGCACTTAACGCGGCCGGGAACATTACGGCGCGTTAAGAGCTGTTAAGCTGCCTTAACGGTACAGAATGTATCGTTAGGGCACCTTAAGGCACCTTAACGCGCCTTAATGTAGCCGCTGCTACGTTAACACAGTTTAGTGAACATGCCCCATAGTCTCTATAGCTTGTAACATCTGCACCTCTTCTTCAGACATGGTGAGTAGATATGAGTCTTACTTTTTAAAAATATTGGCTGTGTAATGTTTCTCTCTCTGAATTTATGATTGTCTTTAAAAATAGGAGCAGAAACCGGGGGTTCCAAATAGGCTGTCTCTTACAAAACGAAGACAGCAAAGAAAGTTAAAAGGTATGTCGTGTGTGTTTTTAATTTGCCAGTAGCCATGCTCTTTATAATGTGTCTTATGGTTTGTTTTTTTTAAATATTAAAGACCAGGAAGCTGCTACAAAGCAGATCACACAGTCTGTAGATGGTGAGGAGGCCATATCAGAACCATGTGCTTCAGACACCAACATGGTGAGTAGATATTTTTTAAAAATATTGCTATGTAATGTTTCTGTCTTTTATGAGTGTCTTTAAAAATAGGAGCAGAAATTGATGGTTCCAAATAGGCTCTCTCTTACAAAATGAAGACAGCAAAGAAAGTTAAAAGGTATGTCATGTGTTTTTTAATTTTCCAGCAGCTATGCTCTTCATAATGTGCTTCAACCTTTAATCTTTTTTATTTTAGACCAAGAAGGTGCGGGGGCGGAGCTAGCCACTGAACAGAATGGACGCTTGAATTTTTGCTCCCGTTGCTGCCCAAGAATCCTGAATATATCCCGGTATTATATTGAAGTTTATACCCCCTACCTACATCAATAACACCGCAATACAGCTGGATGGCGTCCCTGAAGCCTGCCCGACTGGAATTTCCACAGGGCTCCGGCTCAGCAGCGAAACGATCTAAACCCGAAGTGGGCTCCCCGCAGAAAATGGCCGCGGGAGAGAAGGAGGGAGTGACTGCCGGTGGCCTACGTGAAGTGCTCCAGGAATTGAAATGTGTTAAAGAAATGATTGCAGCCAATTCTAGTTCTCTGAACATGATTCAAGAAGACTTGCTAGAGGTAAAAGAGAAACTCCTCACCATCACCACTCGACTTAATGCAGTTGAATTGCAAACCCAGAAGCATGGCGTTGCATTGGAACAGCTGGGCCCTTTGGTCAAACGAGTCCGGCACATAGAAAATCTGATTGAAGATCAAAATAACCATGCCCGTAGAAATAATATCCGCCTTGTTGGAGTCCCTGAAGGCGCTGAGGGTACCGATCCGATTGGATTTCTGGAAAAAGTCATACCGGAGATGCTGCAGCTTGTCTTTGCTAGGCCTTTTGAACTAGAACGGGCCCATCGAATCCCAACACACAAAGCTGACAACACACGCTACCCGCGCCCACTCATAATGAAGGTGCTGAGATACCCACAGGTCCTGCAGATCTTTCAAGCAGCACGGAAGGCCGGATCACTGCAAATCCAGGGACACAAAGTGGCACTCTATCCGGATTTGAGCAAGCAAACGGTAGATCGGAGGAAAGCGCTGCTGGCCTGTAGACCCATGCTACAAAGTGCACAGGCGAGATACGGGCTATACTACCCAGGAACCATGCGGGTCACGCTGCATAATGAAACGAGGAATTTCGTTGAAGCTGAAAAACTGAAAACTTTCCTACAAGAAAAATGCGGTATGGAAACCTGAGGCTAATATACTGATTTCTCATGCAGTATAGAGAATTCAGCATATACTCAGGGGGTGCGGCCGTGCGTTCTCACAAATTTTAGAACGCCTTAGGCCTTGTTAAACGCCTCATTGATTGTATCTCTGTTGTTCTAAATAATTTTAATTAGCCAGATATTTTTGCTTGAAATGTAGGGGTGGCAACGGGAGGTCGGGGTTGGTTACTGTTTCAGTGGATTGTGTTCACCTTAGTGATACAATGTTTGCTAGTTATGCAGTTGTTTGTGTCAGTCCAGTCCAGTACAAAACCCTCCACACATATGCAAAATGCGGGTGCGCGGCAGGCCTATCCATAGGATAGCTTTCACCTATAAGACAGCTTATTCTAACGCTGATGTCTAGTGATCTTTTAGTGCTGTCGTTAAATGTTAAAGGTATTACTGGCCCTGTCAAGCGGAAGAAGATTTTAGCGTACTGCCAGCAGAAAAAAGCAGATATTGCCCTCTTACAAGAGACACATTTATCAGATACTGAATCGCAAAAAGTAACCTCTAAATATTTCCTGGTGGCGGCCTCGGCCTCTGCCACTCAACGCAAAGGGGGGGTAATAATATTAGTGCGCAAATTCCTACAATCCGCCATTACCGACACACAGATTGATCCACTAGGTCGATGGGCCAGAGTGACGATGAAAATAAATCAACAGCTTTACACATTCTTCAATATCTACGCGCCCAACCTCGATGACCCTAACTTCTTCAAACTGATAGCTAAAGAAGTTACAGCCGCAGCTCACACCAATATCATACTAGGGGGCGATTTCAATGTCATCTTGGATCCACTGTTAGATCGCACTCCCTATCGGGCTGTAGACAAAGTCAAATCGCAAGCGATTCTTAAAGGCATCATAACAGAGCTACACTTGGTAGACCCATGGCGCCTACTTCATCCCCAAGAAAGAGACTACACATTTTATTCCATCCCACATAATACCCAAACAAGGATCGATTTCTTCCTACTGTCCACAGAGCTGATGCCCCAAGTGTTGTCCGCAGAGATATATGCTACAACGGTATCGGATCACGCCGCTGTCTCCCTAGTGTTGAATACTAACGCTATACAGCATGTTCCGCCAAGATGGACATTTGATAAATCCCTACTAGCAGATGACTCCTTTGTACAGCTGCTGTCAGGGGAAATTGAGACCTATTTTACATATAATACACCCACTGATACCTCCATCTGGAGCTGGTGGGAAGGTTTTAAAGCGACCATGCGAGCTCATATTACCGCCTACACCATTAGACGGTGTAAAGCCAGGAAAAAAGAAAAAGATGACTTGGAACTTCAAATAAAAGCTGGGGAAAGGTTACTAGCCAAAAGAGCTGACTCAATGATACTGATTAGACTCCAAAAATTGCGCTATCAATATAATGCTCTCCTCAACAAGGAAGCGCTGAGTAGTATCCAGCTACAACGTAGTATATACTACTATGAAAGCAACCGCTCTGGATCCCTTTTAGCTCGACAGCTCAGACCAAAAGCCAACAGGACTGCTATAGCGGCGTTGCAAGACAATTCCGGGGGTCTTCTCCTGAGATCTGACAAAATTCTAGACCGCTGCAAAGAATTCTATGAGGAACTATATCGCTCAGATACCCAATGTAGTGACAGAGCCTTTGAGGATTTTGTTTCCAAGATAGTAGGACCCACATTAACCAGTCATCAGAGTCGAACGCTGGAACAAGAGATCTCAGTAACTGAAATACAAGATGCGATTAAACAGATGGCTCGTGGCAAAGCCGCCGGTCCAGATGGTATCCCACTGGAATTCTATACTAAATATTGCATTCCATTGGCTCCCATGCTACAGATCTACTACAGTGGCCTGCAAGATGAATCTCCAGAGATTGGTGCCCTGGCAGAGGCTGTGGTAGTAATTCACCCGAAACCGGGCAGGGATACGCAAAAGATAGAGAATTACAGACCCATCTCTCTCCTAAACTCTGATTATAAAATCTATGCTAAAGTGCTTGCTAACCGATTAGGACGGATCTTAAAGGATTTGATACATGAGGATCAATGTGGATTTATACAAAACAGATCCACTACAGATAATGGAAGATTATTGGCACACGTACTGGCCTCTGCCAAGACCAAAGCCGAGCCCCTGATAGGGCTAGCATTGGATGCCGAAAAAGCCTTCGATCGACTGGAATGGTCCTTTCTATTTCGTTCCCTACGGTGGTTTGGGATAGGAGAAAAGTTCCTAAAACGTGTTGAATTGTTGTATACCAAACCCACAGCTCGCATAGCGGTCAACTCACACCTTTCAGCCCCTTTTCAGTTGCAAAGAGGGACCAGACAGGGTTGCCCCCTGTCACCGATGCTTTTTAATTTAGCCCTGGAACCCTTATTAATAGCGCTCCGACAAAAGGACAACATAAAAGGAATTGAGTTAGCAGATGGTCCCTGTAAATTGTCAGCATATGCCGATGATCTGCTCATCTTCCTACAACCCTCAGACCTTCCTGAAACACTGCAACTCATAGATGCATACTCAGCGATATCCGGATACAAAGTAAATCTGAATAAAACAACAATTATTCCCCTGAATGAACAGGTCAACGAAGAAATGATGCATGGATACCCTTTCCAATATGAGAAGTCATCCTTTAGATACCTGGGCGTGACCTATGGTACCACCTTGGAAGAGACTGTCGCAATCAACACTAAGATGTGTCAAGAAATTATACATGATAACATCTCCAAGTGGACCCCCCTTCATTTGAGCTGGTGGGGCAGGCTAGAAACGATAAAAATGATGTTGGTACCAAAACTCAGCTATATCTTAAGCATGATACCCTTACGTTTCCCGCCAGCCTTCTACAAGAAAATGAATAGTCAACTGATAGCCTTTCTATGGAATAACCGAGTACCTCTAATTGCAGCCTGGAAACTGAAACTACCTAATGCACAAGGAGGTGTCCATTTCCCAGATCTCGGCTGGCTGCACACTGCCTCTCTTTTAAAGCAGGGTGCTCAATGGATCGACTCTGACGACACGGATAAAGGACCTAGATGGCTGAGTGTGGAGCGGGCCCTACATTCCCCCCTACCCACATGGCTGCTGATAGGCACAGTCGTAGACCAGACTACACCACCTAATGCTATCATCCGAGAAACACAGCATGCCTGTCGACTGTTGGCATCATGTATCGATGGAGGGGATGACTTCGCCGCAGATATGCCCATATGGTTGAACCCGCGCCTTATCATCGGAGGAAAGCCTGTCTTATGGAAAACATGGGTGGAACATGATCTTATCACCATTGGACAACTGATCAATGGAAATGCATTTAAAACCTTTGACAGATTAAGAACGGAATTCCGATTGCCTAATACATGCTACTTCCAATGGTGTCAGCTCCGCTACTGTATGAGCAAAGCGGGTGTGTCACCTGTCTTGATGCGTGCAGGATGGCCTCTGCGACAGAAATTACAAGAATTACAAACGGATGCCAAAGCTATTTCGAGATGCGTAGCGATTCTCCGATCCAACAGTGACAAGACATGTTCTAAGATACAGTCGGTGTGGGCTACTGAAACCGGTCAAGATCTACCTCCGGACAATTGGGACACTTTTTGGGGAACTCAAATACGTGCCACGAGAGCAGCGTCTCTCACACAATCTATGTACTTTATAGCACATCGAGCGCATATTACACCGGCTAAGAAAATAAAATGGACACTACAGGAGGGAAATCGATGTTGGTCCTGCAACATGGAAATTGGGACACTGGCACACATGTTGTTCCATTGTAAATCCCTGGACATATACTGGAACAGAGTTTGGGAACGCATATCACAGATCCTCAACTTACAAACTCCTATCACTTATCGGATAGTGATATATAAATCCATAGCTCTGGAACCTACTCTGATGAAATGGGATAGTAAATTGCTGGACTTAATGCTCGGGATAGCGCTTAAAATAGTTCTAATACACTGGAAGAATCTCGACAAAGCTTGTTTCGAGCATTGGTGGAGTCTCTTAATCCTACATAAGACCTACGAAGAGATCTATATAGCTAAAAACCCATGGTCTGGTAAACTCAGTAAGAAATGGTCAGCTTTACAAAATTATGTTTGATGAAAGTGATTGCTGGAGGCTGCCTTGTGGAGGGGTCTCTGCTGTACCTGCGTTGAACGGAGAGAGGGAGGGTGGCGTGCTGGCATGGACTGATACTAGTTCTTGTTAACGTTATTGTACTGTCATGTTCAAATTATTATATTCTTTTGCTCTTCTGATCAATAACATTTGCTTGTATCCTGCTATATCACGAATGTTTGTATTGTTATTTTACATGTTAAAACTGAATAAAAACTACTTTAAAAAAAAAAAAAAAGACCAAGAAGGTGCTACAAAACAAGATGACCAGCCTAATCAACAGACGGTACCTTACAGAAAGCCAAAAGACAAGCAAAATAGTGTGTATTCAGGCTTTATCCCTCTGCCTAGATTTTAAGGCCGCTGTAAAAGAAAAAAAGTATTAGCCACTACGTTTTCTTTTTCAGATCGAGGAAATGTTAGAAAGTCAGCGACTATGGGAGAGAAGCCTAACAGGAAAAGAACATACAGCGAGAGTTTTTCTGACGGTGAATCTACACACGTCGATACAGAAGAGCAATCAGCTCCGTACCAAAAGCCGGAAGACAAGCAAAATGGTAAATATGCAGGTTTTATCCAACTCCTAAATTTTTAAGGTCACTGTAAAAGAAAAAAAAGTATTAGCCCCTATGTTTTCTTTTTCAGATCGAGAAAATGTTAGAAAATCAGCGACTATGGGAGAGAAGTCTAACAGGAAAAGATCATGCAGCGAATCTACTCACGCCGATACAGAATACGGAGAGCGTGGTGAAAACCGTGTCTTTGATCACATTGTTTCAGAGGACAGAACAAATAATCTTGCATTAGGCCCCGCTGAAGAATCAGAACCAGTTATGTTCAGTTTGTGAAAAGGTGGGATCGTAAATTGGACAAATTTAATAGTGTAATTTATTCAGAGGAATTTCGGTTTATTAATGTAGACAGGGTAACATCATTATCTGAGGCTCAATTCGCCATTTGGCAGGGTATTCAGCATATTCTGGATGAGGTTAGCAGCAGGGTTTCACCTGGTGATTATGTACAGGTGCATCTACATTCATCTCTTTTTCACAATTCCTTGTATTCTGGAAAGTTAAACCCAGAAGCATTAGATGTTGACGATTTCTTAGACCAGATCGCTAAACTCCTTCAGAGTCACAGAGAAATCCAGGTTTGTGATATATTCCGTGTTGTTGTACTTGTCATAAGAAATCAGGGTGGAGAAGCTCGTAGGGTCTTAAAGACTATATTGATTAGCCAAATTATTCATAAGAAAAGGCTGTATTTGATAGACTTGAACAACACTGATAATAACCTGTGTTTTGCAGGTATCCTCACAGCCCTCATGTCACAGGTAAAAATGACCGATGTCAAAATGTTAGAAGGTGCTAAAAAACTACATAATGAATTGGGATGGCAGGTACATAGAAAAGTCATGCTTGATGATGTAGCAATATTTGAACAGCATTTAAAGATAAACATACGCGTTGTGCATTACACAAATTCATGGGTTTGTTTTAAAACATCAGACAGACCTGTGTTCCCTAAGACTGTGTTCTTGTTGCTACATGATGCCCATTTCTATGGTATAACCGATGTCAAAATATTCTATGGGGAGCGCAACTTCAGTAGTTACTGTGAGAAACCATACAGCCACGATCATAATTACACATTGTGGTGCCGTCTTTGTTTGACACTAATGTGTGCGAATAATGTTGGTGTACAACAGAGATGTCCTAATTGCAAACTCTTTTGTCGTTCTAAAGAGTATTTAGATAGATACACGTATTTGGCTCTGAAAAAAGAAGTGGCGTGTTTATCTAAGATACTGTGCCAGAAATGTGAGTCTTATGTGGACAAGAAACATAAGTGCAAGGGCCGGCATTGTAAACTATGTCGTGAATCCCTAACAGGGGATGGTGTCCACTTATGTTTTATGACCCCTATTGGTAAAACTGAAACATCTGAAAAGTATATTTTTTATGATTGTGAATGTATGCAAGAAACAGGCTGGCATGTCCCTAATTACATATATGCGACCGACTTAAATGATGAAAGAAACTGGGAATTCAAGGGTCTCGAATGTATTTCTGCCTTTATACAGATTTTTTGTGCCAAAAACTTTAAAGGCTACACCTTCATAGCCCATAATTCCAAAGGTTATGATGGGTATTTTGTTCTTAAACAATTGCTTAAGGAAAAGATGAACACAGGGCTGCTGGTTCAAGGTGCTAAACTTTTACAAATTACCATTGAACCTTTAGCTATCCGTTTTATAGACTCTCTAAATTTCCTGCCTATGAAACTTAAACTTCCGCAAGCCATGGATTTTACAGGCAGCAAGGGGTACTTTCCGCACTTTTTTAATACTCTGGAAAATCAAAATTATGTGGGCCCCATGCCAGGTGTTGAACATTACGGTGTGGATAACATGTTGCCTGAAGAAAAAGAGGAATTTTTACAATGGTACAAGGACAATCAGCATAAAACTTTTAATTTGCAAAAAGAGTTGGCTTATTACTGCCAGCAGGATGTATCTATTTTGCGGCAGGCCTGTGTTCTCTACCGAGCTGAAATCATGAAAATGACAGAGAAGGAAGTGTTTATAGAGCAGGGTGACATCTCAGAAATTCTAACAAGATGTTTAGACCCTTTTCAATATATAACCCTTGCATCTGTATGTATGGCTATGTTCAGATTAATGTTTTTAGAACCCAAGACTGTGGCATTCATTCCACCAGATAACTCTCACCGGCAGACAAAGAAATATTCATCCCCCCTCTATTCAATGGCTGATGTATGTAGAGGTCAAAGAAAACATACAGATCACACATGCTCTGAAAGGTGGCGAAAAAAAGGTGGGGTCTTATTTTCTTGATGGCTATGCAGTGATCGATGGGGTAGAAACAGCTTTTGAATTTAATGGTTGTTTTCATCACGGCTGTCCGAGATGTTATAACAATAAAGACCAGAATCCTGTAGCAGCCACGACCTATGGTTTTCTTTATTACAAAACACAGCTAAAAGTTGCATTCCTGGAAAGCCAGGGGTTCAAGGTCATAAGAAAACAACTAAGAAAACAAGAAAAACGGTGGAGGAAATCTAAAACAAGCGATAATAAAGCGCAATATCTGAGTCTTCTCAACAAATACAAAGACACTATTAACAGATCGAAAAAAGAATACCACACAAAAGTCATAAATATGGCACTCAATCGACCAAGAGAATTATTTGCAATTATAAAAACACTAACAAAAACCCAAACTCCAGAACCTGAACAATCAACGATAAGCGCACAAACTCTTGCAACTCATTTTGCTAACAAATTAAAAAACAAATCATCTAGCACAATCATAACTATACCCACAGACTTAAAACCAACCAATAAATGGATAACCTTTCAAAACGTTGATCAAAAACACCTCCTCAATATAATATCAATGATCAACACCACTACCTCCCCCCTAGATCCATGTCCAGTATCATGGATAAAAAACACCAAAACTGAATTAGCTATCCATATACAAAATATAGTAAACCAATCACTATCCCAGGGCATCATGCCAGATGCCCTAAAACTTACATCCTTACGCCCAATAATAAAAAATAATAAACTCAATCCTACAGACCCAAACTCATACAGACCCATAGCCAGCATACCGTTTATTGCCAAAGTAGTAGAAAAAATCATACAGCTCCAACTACAAGACTTTATCGACACACATGCACCACTTGACTCACACCAATTCGGCTTCCGCCCATCACACGGAGTCGAAACTTTACTAATAACACTCATGGATGACCTCATAAAAGGCACTGACACATGCAACCAAGGTTACATCCTCATATTCATTGATATAGCTGGTGCCTTTGACAATGTCCACCACAACATACTCATTAACAGACTCCTAAGCCTAGGAATAGGAGGAACAATTCTACAATGGTTTATATCATACATCACAAACCGTTCGATACGCGTTAAATTAGGCCAAGACACCTCTGAGCCATTCATACAAGGACAAGGTATTCCACAGGGCTCGGCCCTATCGGCCCTCCTTTTCAACTTGTATCTTCAACCCATCACAAATATATTTAAAAAACATAAAGTCAACCACTACATATACGCAGATGATATCATGCTCACCCAACCAATAAACACAAATAATCCCACCTACCAGAACTTACTAGACTGCATCAGTGAAGCAAATACCTGGCTAGAAAATAATAACCTCAGCATCAACCTAAAAAAACCCGAAGCAATGTTCGTAACAAGAAAACCAGGTACTACTCTCCCTGAAACAATAACAATTAACGACACAATAATCCCAATCAAAAAAGAAGTAAAATACCTAGGCATCATAATATATCACGCACTTAGTATGCTCCCTCACATAAAACAAACAGTGAGGAGATTTGTGTTGCAGTTCATTATCTAAGTTCTGCATTTCAACTGTGACTATACTTTAATGTCTAAAAAAGACTTGTGCTGTAGGTTTTTATCTAAGATCAGCAAGGCCGCGGGTCCCGTCCGCGCGGCCGCTACTAACCGGGGGGGTGGCGGGCCGTTCGCCCCGCCCCCTCTCGGTTGCGGCGGCGCGCGGCTGTTACTGCCCGCGCGGCCGGGCGCCTCATTGGCTCCCCGTGGCGTTTTAAACGCCCGGGAGCCAATGGGAGGCTGGGCCGCGGCAGCAGGGGGGGGGGGGAGTAAGTGTCGCGGGGACCCAGCTCTGCATCGGCAGTTGCTGGGTCCAGGCTGGAGGCTCCTGTTGTCCGGATTCTGCTTGCTGAGGAGGGCCCGTGGCTGCTGCGGGAAGCAGCACGTGTTCAGCGCTGTCTTCGGGGCTCCGGGAAGCAGTGATTCAGCGTCGGGGGACACGGAGGCTCGTGGCTCTCCAGGCAAGTGCTTTGGCGACGGAGGACTAGCCTGGTGGTTATAGCACTGCCTTAGGAGTCAGGAGTCCAGGGTTCATTTCCCCTAGCACTCCTCGTTGCCTTAGGCAAGTCTCTTAACTAAAAAAAAAAAAAAAAAAGAAATTTCTCTGCTTCTTGCCTCCAGCCTATTATTGGCAATGGCTGGCGGGGGCAAAAAGGGGGGTGCCAGTAAGCGCCACGGGACTGGGAAGGCCAAGCCTGCTGGTCCGGGGAGAGGAGAGCCTGTCCCTGCCCGGGCGCACGGCTCTTCTTAGCAGAGGGACAAGGGGCAGGGCTCCGAGCCGTGGTCCGGCGTCCGACCAGGGGTCTATCCCGGTCCGCAGGCACGCACGTAAGGGGGTTTCGGCTGGTCGGGCAGCTGGGGGCCGGCGAGGCCGGTCACCTGCCCCGGCTAGAGGTGCTTTGGGGCGGGGAGCGGCCCCTGATGGCCCGGGGGGGGCTAATGGTCCCAGGGGGGGGAGCGAAGGGGTCGCTCCTCCGTCGGACAACGTGGGTATGGACGCTGCGAGTCCGGGGGGTCCATCTGCTCCCGCTGGGGCGGCCTATTCCCCTGCCTGGGCGCATTGGCAGGGCGGGGGTCAAGGCCCTTCCAGTTCGGACTGGCTAGGGGCGTGGCAGCCGCCTTGGCCTGGGGTGGGTTCGCCTTCGCCTTTCCCTGTTTTTTCTCCGCAGGTTTCGCCCGGCTGGCACTACTGGGGGCAACCGTGTGGGGTTCCTGCTGGACAGACGGACGGTGGGAGGGCGAGCACCAGTGGAGGCCCCGCGTCTTCGGGAAGTGGAGGAGGAGCGTCAGCCTCATCGTTGACAACACCGGAGACGGGTGCGTCTTCTGCGGTGGCAGCACCGGCGGCAGGTGAGTTGGCGGCTGGGGAAAGGGCTGGGGAGGGGGGTAAGAAGCGAGCGACCAAGCGCAAGCGGGGTTCCGGTCGCCGGCGGCGGCGTTCGGGGTCCTCCTCTTCTTCCTATTCGGAGTCTTCGTCCGACTCGGTGTCAGACGACTTGGCCGGGAGTCCGGGGGCCACTGGCGGGGAGGTCGGCGTGGGACAGGTGGGTTCGGGGGTCGGCGTGGGGCAGGTGGGTTCGGTGCCTTCGGTGGCGTTTTTCTCTGAGTTATGGGAAGGGGTACCGAAGAAGCTGCGGAAAAAGATTGTAAAACGTCGTTACGTAGATATTTTCCGCTTACTCGAGGGTCGTAAACGGTCGGGGGATAGCCGATGGAAGCGTAAGGAGGACGAGAAGGCGGGTAGGGTCAAGAGAGTGGCTCGGAATGTCGTTAATTGGACTCGGTCTTTCTTGAGGTTGGCGAGTGTATGGGGTCATTCCCATCCAGAGCAGTACGGTTTGCTGTTGGCTTACGCGGACTCTATACTAGAGGCCTCACAGACTCATGACGGTTGGGCTTGGCTCAACTATGATGAGAAATTCCGTGATAAGATGGAGGAGAATCGCCTATTGTCGTGGGGAACCCAGGATATTAATCTTTGGCTGACGCAGATGGCCATCAGACCGGGCGGGGGAAGTATGGGTGGGCAAAGAAGTGGAGTAGCCACCCCTGCGCGGGCGGATCGGCCCTTTCGATCGGGCGTGCCCCCTGTTTTGCAGAAAACTCCAGGGGGGGGAGGAGCGGGGGACCTGTGCTGGCGCTTCAACAAGTCTTCCTGCCCCTTTCCGGATTGCAAATTCCGGCACGCCTGCTCCGTCTGTAATGGGGGTCATTCAGCTCTCAAGTGTGTCAGGAAGAATGGCGGGAGCGGGTCAGCCCCCGGCCACAAGTAACGGGGACGTCTGGAGCTTGGCCCCCACCCCGGTTGCGATTGCGGTGTTAGGCCCCTGGCTTAAGAAGTATCCGAAGCGACAGGTCAGCAGTCTTTTGGAATTTGGGTTCAGGGAGGGGTTTCCCATACCGGTGGTGGGCTGTGTAGGGGTACACAAGGCGAGGAATTCGCCTTCGGTCCGGCGCTTCGCGCCGCTGGTACGTGATAAGTTGGCTACTGAGCTGGCATTAGGTAGGGTGGCGGGTCCTTTCACAGAGCCCCCTTTTGCAGAATTCGTGGTTTCTCCGCTGGGCATCATTCCGAAGAAAGAGCCGGGGAAGTATCGCCTGATACATAATCTCTCGTTTCCGATTGGTTCCTCAGTGAATGATCACATTCCTAAAGTTTTGTGTGCGGTACGGTATGCATCCTTTGATGAGGCTGTGGAGCTGGTACGAGCCTGTGGGCCGGGGTGCTTGATGTCCAAGGTGGATATTGAATCTGCCTTCCGTTTATTGCCGGTGCACCCTTCTGCTTTCCATTTGTTGGGGTTTTGCTTCGAAGGGCAATTTTTCTTCGATAAATGCATGCCTATGGGCTGTTCGATTTCCTGTGCGTATTTCGAACAGTTTAGCTCCTTTTTGCACTGGGCATTCGTGGACTGGGTGGGATGCGGTTCGGTAGTGCATTACTTAGATGACTTCCTCTTCGTGGGGCCAGCGCAGTCAGGGCAGTGCAAGGCTTTGTTGGAGGGTTTTGTCCAGTTGGCCCAAGTCTGGGGTGTTCCATTAGCATCCGAAAAGACGGCGGGTCCGGCGACTACACTTACCTTCCTGGGGGTGGAATTGGATTCTGTGGCGTTGGTGGCTCGCTTGCCGCAAGAGAAAGTGGCGAGCCTGCGGGTGTTGGTCGCCAATGCGCTGGGCTCTAGTAAGCTAACGCTGCGGGAGATGCAGTCTTTAGTGGGGTCCCTGAATTTCGCGTGTCGGGTGATCCCGATGGGGCGAGTATTCTTGCGCCGATTATCCGCTGCTACTTCGGGCGTCTCTAGGCCGCATCATCGGATCCGGCTGTCCGGCAGCTTGCGGGCAGACCTGCGGATTTGGGACGATTTTCTTCGTGACTTCAATGGTACCACGGTGCTGAGAGACCCGGAGGTGACTTCTGCGGATTTGCAGTTGTATACGGATGCAGCGGGGAGTTCGGGTTTGGGGATTTATTTTGGGGGCGCATGGTGTGCGGAAGGCTGGCCTCCATCCTGGCGAGCGGTGGGGCTTACGAAGAATATTACCTTCCTCGAGTTGTTTCCCATTTTGGTGGTACTGTCGTTGTGGCCGGATAGACTACGCGATCGCAGAGTACGCTGGTGGTGCGACAACGAGGCGGTAGTTTCGGTGATTAATAACTATTCCCCAAGATGTCAGCCAGTAGCTGACCTGATGCGGCAGGTGGTGTTTTCATGTTTGCGGTTGAATTTAGTAATTAAGGCTCGTCATATCCCTGGGAGTCATAACCAGATTGCTGATGCTCTTTCCCGTTTCAAGTGGGCGCTGTTTCGGACATTGGCCCCAGATGCGGACGACGTGGGATCGGCGGTCCCGGAGCATTTATGGCGGATTGGCCTCCAGGAATGATCGAGCTGTTGCGGAAGTCTGTATCCTCAGCGACATGGGTCACGTATCAACGTGGCTACTGCAGTGTGGTGTCCTTCTTGCTACTCCATGGATGGCGGCCCGGGCTGGCCTCGGATTTGCTGATGGGTCAGTATGTGGCGGCGGCTAAAGAACAGGGCTTCTCTCGGGCCACTACCCGACGGAACGTGGCAGGCTTCGCCTTTTTCGCACGGGCTTTCGGGTGGGGGTGGGCGGGAGGGGGATTTCTAACGCGTACGTTGTTGCGGGGTTGGGAGCGGTCCAGTCCCTCGCCCGGGGATTGGCGGCGTCCTATTACGCATGACCTACTGTGTCGGTTGTGCGGGGCTTTGCCGCAGGTAGTGTCCTCCTGCTATGAAGGGGTGCTTTTCCGGGCCGTTTTTTTCGTTAGCCTTTTTCGGCGCATTTCGGGTGGGCGAGCTGGTTTCGGAGTCGGGGCGGCTTCACAATGGGAGGGCGGTGCAAGTGCGTCACGTGCACTTGATCGGGAGTAGGGTTCGTATCCGCCTTGCCCGTTCTAAGACGGATCAGGCGGGTAGGGGGGTGTGGGTGGACTTGGCAGCGGTTCAGGGTTCCCCTCGTGTCCGGTCGCGTTACTGCAGGCGTATTTACGCCTTCGTCCAGAGGGGGATGGTAGCCTTTTTATCCATCTGGACGGGCGGGTTCTTACGCGCTTCCAATTTACCGCAGTGCTGCGCCTGGCTTTACGACAGATAGGCGAAGATCCTGGTGCCTTTGCCCCTCATTCCTTCCGGATCGGAGCGGCAACCAGTGCAGCGGTGGCTGGACTGCCCGATCAGGAGATACAGCGCATTGGGCGATGGCGGTCGGGAGCCTTCCAGAGCTACGTGCGTTTGTAGGGGAGTGGGTGGGGGGGGGCATTAACGGGGCTGTTCTTTGTCTTTCAGGTGTGGGGCAGCGATGCTGTTGGATTTTGGGCCACTCCTTTGTCTTCTGGGCGGGTCGGCGAGCAGCGATGCGCCCAGTGGGGCTGAATTTGGGACTTCCTGAGCGGGTGGTGACGATCACATGGCTGGGCGAACGCGGACTCCGGTGGATCCAACTCCTGCCTTTGCTTCGGCACCTCCAGCGTTCCCGAGGCACCCCGGATGTGTTACTGCTCCACTTGGGTGGCAACGATCTCGCTTCATGGACCTGCCGGCAGTTGATTCGAGCAGCTATCAAGGACTTTGGGGTGGTGTTGGGGATGTTTCCGGATGTACTATTGCTATGGTCGGATATCATTCCAAGGCCGTCCTGTAGGGCTCAGCGACGGTGGTCACGGGGTGTGACCAAAATTAACCGTCAAATTGGCCGGTGGGTGGGACAGCACGGGGGCTGTCAAATTTTTCACCCTTGGGTGGACGTGGACTGCCCGGGCCTCTATGGGCCGGATGGGGTGCACTTGTCCCCGATAGGGCTAGATTTACTGCTGAACGATTGGCAGGAGGCCTTGGAAGGTATGCCTTTGGGGGCGAGGGCTGGTCGCAGCTTACCTTTGGGGGGCGGCTCTGGTCGTGGCTGACCTGAGCCGGTGGCGGGATCCCGGAGGTTTCCGGGGTCCGGAGCCGGTGGCAAGCATGAGGGCGGGGGTGGGGTACCCCCGACCCGGTTAATCCCTCAGGCTTTTGCTAATAGCATGGCGAAGCCGGAAGAGGGAGGGAGTGGAAAATGTCGGGCCTGTGCCCGGGGGAAGCGGATGCGGCGTCACCTTGCTACTAACACGGCGGGTGAGAGCTCGCTCTGCTTGGGGGGGGGGGGGGTTAAAAATATGTTGATGTTGGATTATGTGTGTTGAAAAGGTTATTAAAGCTGCGACCAGTTTAAGTCCCAACTTGTTGTCATGTGTTTGTTTTGAATTGCTCTCTTGGGGGAAGGAAAGTGGGGGTGGGGCTTGGGGAGGGGCGAGAGGCGTCGTCCGCCTTACCCGGTTACAGCAAGGCCGCGGGTCCCGTCCGCGCGGCCGCTACTAACCGGGGGGGTGGCGGGCCGTTCGCCCCGCCCCCTCTCGGTTGCGGCGGCGCGCGGCTGTTACTGCCCGCGCGGCCGGGCGCCTCATTGGCTCCCCGTGGCGTTTTAAACGCCCGGGAGCCAATGGGAGGCTGGGCCGCGGCAGCAGGGGGGGGGGGGAGTAAGTGTCGCGGGGACCCAGCTCTGCATCGGCAGTTGCTGGGTCCAGGCTGGAGGCTCCTGTGGTCCCGCCCGCCCCCCCCGGCTGGGGGTGGCTTTGGGGGGGGGGGTGTTTGGGTTGTTGCAGCTGGAGGGGGGGCTTTGGCGGGATCCCGGAGGTTTCCGGGGTCCGGAGCCGGTGGCAAGCATGAGGGCGGGGGTGGGGTACCCCCGACCCGGTTAATCCCTCAGGCTTTTGCTAATAGCATGGTGAAGCCGGAAGAGGGAGGGAGTGGAAAATGTCGGGCCTGTGCCCGGGGGAAGCGGATGCGGCGTCACCTTGCTACTAACACGGCGGGTGAGAGCTCGCTCTGCTTGGGGGGGGGGGGGTTAAAAATATGTTGATGTTGGATTATGTGTGTTGAAAAGGTTATTAAAGCTGCGACCAGTTTAAGTCCCAACTTGTTGTCATGTGTTTGTTTTGAATTGCTCTCTTGGGGGAAGGAAAGTGGGGGTGGGGCTTGGGGAGGGGCGAGAGGCGTCGTCCGCCTTACCCGGTTACTGCTTTTTAATTGTATTCAAACTCTGGTGACTGAAACTGAGAGAATTACTCTGTGGTTATCTATTAGAGATTTGCTTTTCATCTGACTGAGAGAAAAATTGTGGAGGAGGGTTTTTATTTCCAATTGTGATCACCTTCTGAATAATGACTAATTTGTGACAGGAATCTGAAATTTGTAATTACAGCAGTTAATAATTTTTAAGATTATAATATTTGCAAATTTATAGCAAAGTACTTAAATTTTTGAAAATTTGTAAATGAAGTGAAAAGAAGATGGCAAACATTAATATATAAAATACTTTAGTGTATAATTTTTTTGGATATTAAAGTTTGTTATCTTTATACAAGTTTTGAGGAGTAGTGAAAATATGGTAATGAGTTTGCACTTCTGATTTTATTTTATTTTTTAGGCTAAAGTGATTTAAAGGTGCAAGCTATATTAAGTAACGTGTGTTAATTTCTTTTTAAAATGAAAACTGCTCGTCGTGAACGTGAGAAAAGAGAAATTGATTTAACAACTACATCAAAGATGCATGCTAGTCATTCTTCATTGGTGAATACAGATGATGTGTCTAATGCAGTGGTCAATGCATTGAGTGGTAGTTTAGATGGAATTACAGGCAAACTAGATGGAATTAGTAAACAATTGGAGTTAATGGGAATAAGGATACAAGTAGCTGAGGAACGTATTTCAATGTTGGAGGATGATCTGCTTAGTGCAAATAATAAAATCGCTTCTCTTCAAGAGACAATCAGTACACAGGGTTTGAAAATAGATGATTTAGAAAATCGTAGTCGTAGGAAAAATCTTCGTATAATTGGTATACCTGAAACTGTAAAGGATGTTGAGCTTAATGATTATTTTTTTGGTATACTGAAGTTCTTAAATTTAAATGAAGGCAGTAATCATTTAATATTAGAACGTATACATAGACTAGGTAGACCTCGGCCTGATGATACAAGACCAAGAATAGTTATGGTCCGGTTTATAAATTCTCAAAACAAAGATAGAGTTTTAAGGGCAGCTCGAGCGAAAGGGTCTCTGATGTTTGAGGGGGTTCGTATACAAATTTTTCAAGATTACTCTATTCAGCTAAGTTTAAAGAGAAAAGCATATGCTAATATTTGTCAGCAATTGGTGTCATCAAATTTGAAATTTATGTTACAGTATCCAGCACGGTTGCGGATTTTTTATAATGGAAAAGCTGTATTAATGGAATCACCAGAGGAGGCACAAAAATGGTTACATGATAACATTGCTGGCAGGAAAGATATTAGCTGATCATTATAATATTTAATTTAATTTTAAAAAAAAAGAGATTTAATGGATTATTTTATTAGTTCAGGTTATGCATAGAGGGATAAAGTCTTAAGTTTTAATGTGTGATGATTATTTTCCTAAATGTTGGTGATGTTATTGGTTTATTTTTGGAAAATATATATAACTTGGATATTGGTTGGGAAATAAAATTGCAAGATAGTTCAGTAGAGTGGAATTGAATTAGGATTTGCACTAAGATGGCTGTAGGAGGAGAAGAAGAGATCTGAAGGTTAATGGGTAATAAAGGGTTTGGTGAAACTGTGGGTGGGAGGGAGGAAATGGGATGGGGAAGGGAAAATAGGGGGTTTATTATATGTTATTACTATTATATTATTATTATAGTTTATATAGAAAGCCAATTTACTATTAAGAAGAGAGAATTTCAAGTATTGGTAATAGCTGTAAGAGGGGTCCTAGGCTGGGGGGACACTTCTAAATTTGAATATATGATTAAGTTAAATTTAAATATTTGCTTAATGATCTTATCAGGAGGATGAGAGTTCTCTCATGGAACGTGTGTGGTCTTACAAGCCCCTTTAAGCGAAACAAAATTCTATTAGCAATAAGAAGACATAAAGCGGATGTTGTTTTGTTACAAGAGACTCACCAGTCTATAGAAGATCTGGTTCGATTAAAGAAAAAAGGTATTGAGTTAATTTATGGGGCTTCTGCAAAGGGAAGGAAAAGAGGGGTAGCTATATTAATTAAGACGGGAATAGGCTTCCAGAAGGATAGGATGGTAGTGGATCCTGAAGGGAGATTTGTCTTAGTGCAAGGGAATTTAAATGGACATAAGTTGCTGTTAGGCAGTGTATATGCCCCTAATGTGCCTGATCCAAATTTTTTTATAGATTTAATGGCAGAAATTGATAAGTTACCTGAGTCTCCTATTATATTAGGAGGGGACTGGAATGGTGTCTTTGATGAACAAATGGATGTGTCAGGTAGGTGCGGGAGTAATCGTCTTAGTATCATAAAACTTTTAAAGAGATTCATTCAGAGATGTAGGCTTATTGATGTTTGGAGAGTTCTTCATCCGACTGAACGAGATTTTACACACATGTCTAGAGCACATGGTACTAGTGCGCGCCTTGATGCAATACTAGTTTCTGAAATATTGTTTCCAAATATGGTGGACGCAGTCATTGGTCCATATGAAATTTCAGATCATGCTCCTGTGTGGGTAGATTGGATAGGAAGTCAGCATGGTAGTAGTAAAGGTTTTTGGCGCTTACCACTCGAGATATGTTATGATACTAATTTCAAGGATTTTTTAATAACAAAATGGAATGATTATGATTATTTTAATGGGAAGCATAAAAATGATCCAGAGTTATTTTGGGAGGCTTCAAAGGCTGTTTTGAGAGGAGACATAATTTCTTATATAGCTCGAAGGAGAAGAATGCTTGCTTTTAGGATTCTTAGATTGGAGAAACAAATTTGTAGAGAACGTAGGCTCCTGGCTAATAAACCTAATAACTTCAACAAAGAGCAGTTACTTGCTACTCAAGCAACTTTAAATACTTTATTACAACAAATAGCTAAAAAATCTCTGTTATATTATAAACATCATTTATATCAATATGGGGATAAGTCGGGGAAACTTTTAGCTCGTTGTTTGGCACGAAGTAAGGGATCCAGATTTGTTCCACTTTTGAAAGATAAAGGAGTAATATGTAAAAAATAGTGCGGATATAGGGAGAATTTTTGTAAATTATTATACAAAGTTATATAGGGGAGAAGATGTTTCCAAAGAAAATATTAATCGCCTTTTGGAAAAAATACATTTACCGCATCTTACAAAGGTTCAGCAAATGCAATTGGAAGCTCCTATAACAGCGGATGAAATACAAAGTAAAATTGATAATGCCACAAGATATAAAGCTCCAGGATTAGATGGTCTTAGAGCAGAATATTATAAATTGCTGCAAGTTCAGATTACACCAGTGTTAGTGACCTTATTTAATAGGTGGATGAATGAGGGAGTTTTTAAATATAATAATAATCTTGCTCACATTGTGGTTCTGCCTAAACCTGGTAAAGATGTAACTGAGGTTGAGTCATATCGACCAATTTCGTTAATAAATTGTGATCTAAAATTGTTTGCGAAGATTTTAGCAGATCGGTTGGCAGGTTATCTGCCTATTTTATTACATGATTGTCAGACTGGATTTGTGAGAGAACGGTACCCTTCAAAGAATGTAAGAAAAATATTAGGAGCATTGAGCTGGGTTAGAAAAATGGATGTCCCATCTTTATTGGTAAGTTTTGATGCAGAAAAAGCTTTTGATAGAGTAGAATGGAAATATTTATTTGAAATATTAAAAACCTATGGCATAGGTGAAAGATATATAAAAGGAATTAGTGCTTTGTATTATAAACCAAATGCAGTAATAGGAGTTAATGGACAGATTACAAATAATTTTTATATTACACGTGGAACTAGACAGGGTTGTCCTTTATCACCATTGTTGTTTGTGCTTTCTTTGGATCCTTTACTGAGATTGATTTATGCTTGTGATGAAATACAAGGAGTGAAAGTTGGGACATGTATATTTAAGATTTCTGCTTTTGCAGATGATTTATTAGTCATGTTGTTAAATCCTTGTGAATCTTTAAAAAGACTTCTAGATATGATTAGACGATTTGGGGAAATTGCTGGTTTAAGATTGAATATGACTAAATCAGAAGCTTTGGATATTAATGGGGGGTTACAGAGAAAATGGGGTGATGAGTTTCCATTAAAATGGGCTATTAACAAATTTAAGTATTTAGGAATTTGGTTGCCTAAAAATCCGAGCCATTTGTATAGGCAGAATGTTAGGCCTTTGATGCGAGATATACAAAATAAATTACAGGTTTGGACACCTTTGCCACTTTCATTAGGTGGTAGGATAGCTGCATATAAGATGATGATTTTTCCCAAAATTTTGTATATTTTACAATTAATTCCGTTGCGACTTTTAAGACAGGATGTGCAGAAATTAGAGAGATTGTTGCAGCGATTTTTTTGGAGAGGGAAACATCCAAGATTAAGAATTGATCGTTTGTATGGTTCATGGCAACAAGGTGGTATGGGGTTACCTTGTATAGAATTATATAATATGGGTTGTTTACTTCGTCACGTACGTGATTGGATAGGTGGTACTTCGGTTTATACTCCTTATGATTTTGAATCAGCATTAGTTGCTCCTTATTCTCTTCGGTCAATGTTACATGTATCGAGCATGAAGTTTCCTAAAGTATTTAAAAGTAATATATTATGGCAGGGGGTTCGATGGAGTTGGAAGAAGCTTTGTGAAATATTGGGTGTTTCAAGTGAAATTTCAGGTTATTTGCCACTGCAGGGTAATATTGACTTTCATCTGAGTACAAAGTCAATTTTATTTAAAGGTTGGGAGAAAAAGGGTCTTTTTCTGCTGTATCAAGTAATTAATGAAGAGGGTGTACTTAAACCATTTAGTGAATTAAAAAGAAGTTATGGTTTGTCTCAGGGGCATTTTTATGCATATCTACATTTAAAATATTATTTGATTTCCATAGCTGATAGGAGAATTGGTTTGAGATCAGAAAATTTTAGAAAATTGGAAGATTGGTTTACGTTGAAGGACAAGGAAAGGATAACTGTAGCAGAATATAATAAGGCTTTATTTAATTTAGTTCATGTCAAGAATTTTGACCATTTGAGTTTGCATTGGGGAAAAGAATTAGGAATCAATCTTGAAAGGTTTGCCTGGGAAAAGGCCATTGGGTGTATTCCTAGACAAATAGCGGGGGCAAAATTACGTGAAATGCAATTTAAGATAATAGAACGTGCTTACATATCACCATATAGAGCATGGAGAGGGGGCTTTGCTCAATGTAGTGAATGCCCAAGGTGTAGAATGGAGAAGGCACATTTGGGGCATATGTTCTGGACTTGTATATGTGTGAAGAAATTTTGGATTAATATTCAAAAATTTCTAAGTGGTATATTGAGGCAATCTTTAATTTTGACTCCAGGGTTTGCAATTCTTGATGTTCCAGATTCTTTAGGGCTTTCATTATCAGGGAATAGACATTTAGTGAGGAAATGTTGTCTGCTTGCTAAACAATGTATACTTCGGAATTGGAGAGATCCTAAAGGTCCAGAATTTTGGGAGTGGAGAAACGTATTACATCAATTGATTTTATGGGAAGGAGTATCTACTAGGAAACATGTGCGTAAAAGAGCTTATTTTTTAAATGTTTGGTCTCCTTATCTTGATGGGGTTTCAGCAAGGGCAAGGAATGATATTTTAACAATTTAAATTGGCTAAGTTAGAATTACATAAGGGTTAGGTTAGAATTGGTTTAGTAGGGAGGATGGGGATTGGAAGGGGAAAGTGTAAAAGGGTGAAGGTGCAGGAAGGAGAAGGGGAAATTATAATGTATTAATTGACTTTTTTTTTTAATGAATTATTATTGAGTGGGAGGGGGGATAAAGGTAAGGAATGGGAGGGAGTATGGGAGTATGGGATGGGGGTGGTGGTATATGGGGGGGGAAGGGGATAAAGGTAAGGAATGGGAGGGAGTATGGGATGGGGGTGGTGGATAAAGGGGGAGGAAGGGGAGAAAAATAAAATATGTTTAACATTGTTAATATGTATGCTGTTTACATTGTTTCAATATGTATGCTTTTTAAGTTATCTTAAAGTGTATATTGTCTATAATGTTTCAATATGTTAGCTTCTTACAATGGAATCAAAATGTATGCTGTCTAATATGTAAACTATTTACAATAAATAAAAAGATTAAATACTAAAAACAAACAGTGAAAACCATATTCTATAAACTTAAGACCATTCAACACCTACGACCAATACTTGACACACGTGACTTCAGATCTGTTATCAGCACACTCATCACTCCGCACTTCGACTATTGTAATAGTCTACTTATCGGCTTCCCTCTCACAAATACCAACTTACTCCAACGAGCTCAAAACATCTGTGCTCGAGTAACAGCAAAAGCCCGCCTCACTGACCACATAACTCCCATCCTCGCCGAACTACACTGGCTTCCCATAAATAGTAGAATACTATACAAAATACTCTTAACCACATTTAAACTTATCAACGGCATATCACCCTCACATCTAACCACTCTGCTACATGCTCAAAAAGAACATAGAACCCGCAGACAAAACGCAACCCACTCACTAGACATAAAAAAATCCATCCGAAAAACAAAAAAAACCACAAGCTCAAGAGCATTCTCATATGCAGCCCCCACCCTATGGAATAAACTCCCACTAAGCCTCCGCAAAATGAAGGATCTCCAGACATTCCGGAAAGAACTAAAAACATATCTATTTAAGGAACACTTTATAAATTTTAATGAACCCCCCCATCCCCCTCACCACACCTCCATAAAAATCCTCCCTAACCACAGATCAAAAAGCCACAAACCTCAACACACTAAGGAAAAAGCCACAAACCTCAACACACTTAGGAAAAGCAACTCTTAAAAACTATGATTAATAATTGACGAATGTAAATAATTGACTAATGTAAATAGTTACAGCATTTCTATAACTATATGTTCCATGTTATTGTTCATGAAAAGTTAATTGTACATAGTTTGAAAAATACGATGTTCCATGTAAAACCACGTTCATTATTTGTTAATTGTAAACCGCCTTTGATCTTGGGAAAAAGCGGTATAGAAGAAAAGCATAAATAAATAAATAAATAAATAAGTCTATGGGAGCACGAGTGGAAGCAGATGGTGAAAGAAAATGACAGGGGCTGTGCAGATTTCCTGGCTGACTCCGCATTACCGCAACCTCTGATTACACGAGATGCCCTTTTTGGGGGTAGAACAAATGCCATATGTCTGTACCACAAAACAAGACCTGGGGAAAAAATACACTACTATGATCTTACCAGCCTATACCCTTTTGTCAATAAAACAAAGGAATATCCAATAGGCCATCCACAAATCATTTATGACAAATTTGGCCCCCCTACAAAATACTTTGGTTTTATAAAAGCAAAAGTATATCCTCCACGAAAGCTCTTTTTCCTGGTGTTACCCATACGTTTGGGCACTAAGCTCATGTATCCACTGTGCCATACATGTGCTGACACAAGGCAACAGGAAATGTGTGCCCACACGGATGAGGAGAGAGCTTTTGTGGGGACATGGTGTATGGTAGAGATGAATTTAGCCATTGCAAAAGGGTATGTGGTCGTTCAAATCTATGAAATCTGGCATTTCGAGCAAAAATCTGATAAACTTTTTTCCGAATACATCAAAATGCACCTCCGTCAAAAACAAGAGGCTTCTGGCTACCCTTGATGGTGCAATGATACTGAAAAACAAAATTTGTACATAGCTGATTTCTTTAAAAAAGAGATTATCAGATTATCAAATTCCTCTGAACACACCACACAAAGCTGTAGGTTCAAAATGTTTTATTTCAAATAAAGTGTTTTCATCTTGTGAAATGATTCATTTCAGCATTACAAGTTTAAAAAAAAATAAAGGCATACATATAATTTTTGCTCATCTGCATGTTCAGCTAATAGATTCTGGAAATACATACATTTTCATAAAAAGTCAATTTTTACAGAACTTGGGGGCATGTTTACTAAAGTCCGCAAATTTGCGCGCCGCAAAATAGCGCACGGCAACGCGCCACTGAAACGCGCATAAACACGTTTAAACGCCCCGCACACGTGCGTGTCACCCCCGCACAGGTACGCGGCACACCAACGGGCCCCGTACAAGTGCGAGCCCGCAAATGTCCGATAGAGGCGTGGAACGGCTAAAGGAGGGCGGAGGAAGGCTCCGGAGGGGCGGAGGGACGGGGTCAATGGGTGGAGAGTGGGAGGGGAGAGGGTCCCCGCACAGTATCGGGCCCGAATTGGCATGTAAAAGCATTTAAAGGGAAGAGAAACCATTTCCGTCAGCAATGTACAGGAAAACCGGGGAAACCAGCAAAACGTGAGCAGTGTGATACATGTGCACAGCACAAAGGTGCACATAAAAATAGGAAATGACCACAACAGAACTATTAAAAATAGTAATTCAGCTTGGGAACAGTGATAGTGATGGGCAAATACAGAAAACACACCCAACAAAGCTCCAGAAAAAAGAAATGAATTTTGGAAGGGTTTACGGAGCGGAGACTCTTCCAAACAACATTTCCTGTTGTGGAGCTGTCCTGGGAGTGTTTGCTATGGTTGCCCATTAATATGACTGTTGCCCAGCGTGGTGATATTGTTTCCCCCAGTTCCCGTGGTCATTTCCGTGGTTTATGTGTACGTTTGTCACCAGACAGGGTGCATATGCCCACAGTAAAATTGCATAGAGCAGGGTTTGTGACTCCATCCTGCCAGGCTTACTACCTCCAGGGGCTGCACTGTCTCTGTGGCCATAGTGTGGTGCAGCGGACAAAGTCAGTACCTCTAGGACCAGAGGGTCAGAGGTTCAAAGCCCAGCTGGGGCACTTGCCAGCCCAGTCCCCATATTTTACCCACCACTAAACACAGATAGCGCAGACACCCCTGTATTGCAGGGGACATAAGCATGGGGAAAACACCCATATTTTACCGAACAACGCACACACACCACAACAATGGGCATTACCCACAGCCAAGTACCCCAAATGCAGTCCCGTACTGCCACATTCCAATCAGGTCACCTGCTTTTTATGGGAGGAGCTCATGCCAGCATGTTGGCGGACGAGTACATGTGGTGCTAGCGACAGAAGACAGAGGCCTAGCCATGTGCAGGCTGCCACCGTCCACTGCAACAGACTGCAACAGACAGGCCCTGCCGGATCCACAGTCATGGGCATGCCAGGGAATCCACCCAAACCGTGGCTACACAGTGGTGCAGTGCACGCAGACACTGCATGCAAGAGCAGAAGGTCACAGGTTCAAAGCCCAACTGGGGCAACTGCTAATCTTGCCCACATATTTTTCCCCCAAGTAAACAGTGATAGTAAGGGCACACCTTTCCTGGCTTGGACATATGCAATGGCAATACGTCTATCTTTTACCCCACTGAGCAAAGACACCATGAACAGGGCCAGTACCCAGAGCAGAATCACCCAAATGCAGTCCTGGTGGGGCACACACCAGTCAGGTTCCATGATGCCACTCATACAAAAGCCTGTGCTGTATATCTATGCACCACACCCATGGTATGTAGATGTAGCTCATGCATATCCATGAGGGACAGCAGGAAAACCAGAACAGTGTGATGCAAACCTGGACTGGAATTGGGAATCTGTGCCGTAAAGCAGCAGCCATTAAGGGCAGACACACCCACACCCACAGGCCTCATTGGCCAATGTCTCCTGGAGAGGCAGACCATTGGACCCTGCATGCATCTCCAAAAACTAGCACTTGCATAACTTACCAATGTCACCCTACACCTGAGGTATACAGTACACAGCTCTGAGACGTTTGCTAGGAGCACAGGCAGCTAGATATCCATACGTTACGCACATACTGCTAGTTGACCCCATCTGAACAATCTGTTAGGTGTTTGCGGTGCGTGCTCCAGGCCTGGCCTCTGACGGTGTTTACCACCCTAGGGAGTGACCCCCAGCTGTACTGCGTACCATATCCATGCCTTGCCATGCTCAGGACCGGTTTGGTGGGCAAGGCTAATTACTTCCTCATTAGTAGCACCATGATGGTATAGGTGTGGAAGTGTGTGTCTGGCTATACAGTGAGTGTTGGCTGCAAGCCCCTTCCACAGCCCACACTGCCAGCACTGTTGCCAGTGTTGGCCTGCCAATGTGCATAATGAGGTGCAAGGTACCATGGGTATAGCCAGGACAGGGTAGCCTGGCCAGGATGCATCTGCACCGGGCATAGGGCACTGGCAGGGACATTGTAGTGTCCGGCCACCACCTACACAGACAGGGTGGCCAAAGCATGTCCTTCTGGGAGATCACGCTCACCCTGACTGTGCAGTGACCACAGCATGGCTAGGCACCCCCATAGTGCTATATAGTATTTCTCTCATGTGATAGATATGGGTTTCTATTTGGGGCCCAGTCACTGATTTATCTGCTTGCTGTGTATGCTGGCAGACCAGTTCTGGGTGCATGTGTCTCCATTGGGAACATGCACTATGGACTAACCAGCAGACTGTTTGTAGCTGGTATGTGTCTTGCTGGAATGGCTTGCAGGGTGCAGTGGCTTTTGGCTTGCTGCAGGGGAATATCTGGTGGTGGGGTGCAGCTTACCTTATCCTGGTCCTATGTCTGTCTGCCATTGTGTTGTGGCTGTGTGTGGGGTGGGGGTGGTGTTCATTCCTCAGCAGGACTGGGGTTGATGTTGCCCTCTACTGCCACCTTTGCAGGGAGGTACAGTGTGGATCTCTTGATGGGGGACCATGTTTGCTGGGGGGGGTTCCCCAGGGGGTGCTGAGCCTGACTGGGATATCCATGGTGTTTGCGCAGAAACTAGCTATACTTACACATTAACACTGCTTTGAAACTCCCGCTTGGCCTCCATCAGCCATGGAAGGTGTTGTGGACCTGGTCCTGGGCGCCTCATTGCACACTCAGGGTGAGCACAGAACCCGCACGATGTAACGGTGTGTAGCTACTCTGTGCCAGTAAAACAGCCGGTCAGTGCCCCCTACCAGGCCGAGGTGCTGTGTGGGTGCACCCGGTCACTCCCCCCAACAGGGCCGAGGTGCTGTGGGGGTGCATTACCCATCTTGTGTCCATCTGTGTACAGCTAATTTGCATGTGCAGTGCATCATGGGTACGTGTGGCCTAACCCTATCCTGTTTACACCGGCAGACTGTCTGTGAGGTGACGTGCAGGCTATCTGCAGCCAGCCGGGGCTTGCTTACAGCTATGGAGTTGTAACCCAATGGTTACATCACTCCTTGTGCAGCCAGAGGTCATGGGTTCAAACCCACAGTGGGGTTCTGTGATAGGGGTGTCCACATCATCTTTTTAATTTACTGTACATATGTTGCTGCCAGCAATAACACCCTGAGCGTACTGTACCCATAAGGTGCCTCTGAGGGCGCTTTATGGGGCGCCGTATACGGCACTTTATGGTTGCCATCCATATAGGGTGCACTATACATTATCCTGTGTCGCAACATACATGCTGCCCTATAGGGGACATTCTAGGGTGCCTTGGCGGACGGTGCACTGTCACATGTGCCTTATGGGCTGCCTTATGTTAACATGCTGTGAGCGTGCGTTTTCTAGTTGTTATCACAAAATAAAATTAGTGGGCCTACTACAGCACTCCCCAACATAAAACATACTGCCTCTGCTAGTCTTTTTCAATGGGCATTGTGAGGGATTGAACCCCTGGTCCATGCACCATTGGTCAGTGTCACAACCATTGTGCTGTGGCTCTGTTCCTGTGCTCGAGCAGCAGCGCGCAGCCTTGTAGCCATCGGCGCGCCGTCTTGAGGCGCACAAAATTAGCAGTGCGCCGCCTTCTGCCACGTAACATTAACAGCGCGCCGCCTTATGCCGCCCAACATGGGCATGCCCCTTAAAATAATGCCTCAGCCAGCTGTCTTCAATGGGCACTGTGGGGAATTGAACCCATGATGCCTGCACGAGTGGTCAGTGTCTTAACCATTGTGCTATGGCTCCATTCCTGCTATTTGCACATCAGCGCGCCACTTATCCCTCCCACTATTGGGCTGCCCCCTCACACATCAGCTTGACGCCTTCTGCCCACAGGCTCGCCGCCTTCTGTTGCCCCATTTTATTAGCGCGCCGCCATCTGCCGCCCACAATGAACAGTGCGCCGCCTCATGCCGTATAAAAAAAGAGTGCGCCGCCTTCTGCCGCCCATAATCAATATACCTCCTACACCACTTTTGCCCATAAAAGTTGATGCCTCAGCTGGTCTTTTTCATTGAGCGCAATGGGGGTTTGAACCCCTGGCCCCTGCACCATAGGTCAGTGTCTTCACCATTGTACTACGGCTCTGTTGTTTGGTTATGCAGCAGCGCCCCACTTAGCCTTCCCACGCGCTAATGTGGGCCCCGCACATTTGCGCGACGCACACACGTACGGTCCGGTTTTTTTCTTTTTTCTGCCTGGCCCGCCCACTCCTTATATGGCACCAGCACACTAACGGGAACCCGCACAGCAACGGTGTTTAGTAAACATGCCCCTTGGTGTTTTTTAAAGAACGATCTATAATCTCTGTCACAGATTAAACCTTCCACTAGCTCCATATCACAGTCTGCCACAGATCTAAGCAAAATACTGAGCAGTTGTCCTGGATTTCTACTGTTATTAAAATCTCTGATGAGTTCAAACAAAACATTCAAATTTTCATAAACTAGGTCAGTTGCTTTCATTTTTTGACCAGAAATTATGGGAACATTTACAATAGGTCCTAGACACAACCTGTTACAAGTTTTATGGATTTTCTGTTGTATTTTCTTGTGTCCCCACCTCAGACAATCATGATGTCTTTGCCCTGGAGCATGTATTACACAAGCTGCACAGTCTCTATGCATAACGTTCTGCCAGCATTTCTTGATAATACAACACACCGTTGCTTGTATAACAGATTTAAATGTGTTTATTTTTTTCAGGTTTTGAGTTGTCCTTTTGGCTGACTATGACATCAAACGCTTCCCTTTGATATGTACAGAGAAAGCACAAACAGCGTAGATTGGTTGCCTGTATGTCCTCTAGCTCTTGTAGGAGCGGAGATTCGTTACTTCCCTACAAAAACAAAACAATGTCAGTGTGAAATTGTGAACCACCTCTTCTATAACACTTTTCTACAAAAAAAAAAAAAAAACAGACTTCTCTTACCTCTGCTGATCCTAGTTCTTCCAATAAACAGGTTGTTTCTGCATCTGCCGCGGCGTAATATAATTCTAGGTCCTCTGGATCCGTTGTGTTGTCAGATGTTAAGTCAATTTCAGTGCCTGAATCGCACAGTTCTTGAGAGTCAAATAATATTTGCCCATCTGGTAAATCTACAATCTCTGTTAATTCATGTTCAGACTCTGCCAGTCTCTCCTGTTGTTCAAATGGTGCACTGCTTTGTGAGAAAAAAGAACTGGGGCAGTGTGGGGAGAGAAAAGCATTTTTGTTTTCCAGGGTTCCTGCTTTTACAGATATCAGCATTAACCAGAAGCAAAACACATTTCCGGAGTCAGTCACTCTGTTTCCGGTGATGTCAGCAAAAAAGCGACACTGTCCTTTTCCGATGACACCCTGTTTCTGGTGATGTCAGCAAAAGGGACACTGTCCTTTTCCGATGACACCCTGTTTCTGGTGATGTCATTTCCGATGATGTAGGCGTGGGCGTGGTTGAGGGTGGGAGGCTGTGGGTGTAGCACAAACCCGGAAGTAGGTGCTGACTGGCTAATGCCAACATTGGGGGGGCGGGGCGTGGGTGTGGCACAAACCCAGAAGTGGGCGCTGATTGGATGATGTCATCCTTTGGGGTGGGGTGGAGGGGCATGCCAAAGTGGGGCTGTGGCCACGCCTGGGGGTGGGAGTGGGCGGGGTTAGATCACCATTCACTTCTATGGGAGGGGGCATGACCTGATGCGGGGCATACACCGGAAGTGAACTCTGATTGGCTCCTGTTATCCTTATCTCACCTGTCAATCAGTTTGACGAGTAGTGTACCCATTATACTACTGACCTGAAATGGAAATGACATGAGGTTAAAAGAAAGATTAAGAGAAAGGCCATGGAGACAGGACCCAATGCGCAGTCTAAGGCTCTCAGTGAGCTAGAGAACCAGGCGCTGGACACAGTTGATGAGGAATCTGTGAAGGGAGTGGTGACCTCTAGGGTAACTCAGCCACACCTTGTACCATACTCTTACATATCCTTGAATACTCTGCTAACTATTATTAGCACCTCCCCTACACCTAGACCTTAAGCATATTTATCTATGCATGCCCAAATCTCCAATGTGTTTTTAACAGATTAGTGCCATTTGAAGATAGTGTACTAGCTATGCCCATTTTTGGATGATGCAGCTATGAGGATGGTAACACAGGTGCTGGAGATTGGGGGTTGGACTACTGCAGCCTCCTATCTGTGAGCTTGCCAGATGTTCTAGTGTGGAGGCTGCAACTGTTCAAGGATAGTGCGGCATGAGTGGTGTCAGGTTGAAACCGAAGGAAATCATTTAGAGATTTTTTGAAGCACTTACACTGACTCTCAAGAGGTGAATGCTGCATATTTAAAAAGTTGGTACTAACATTTAATGTTCTGAGAGAAAGTGGACCGAGTGATTTTCAGAATGTATCACAGTGGTACTAGCCAGGCCGAGCTTTAAGATCTAGTCAGGGTAGTTTGTTGTTGATCCTGGATCATCGTGAATTACAACAGCAGAAATGGAAGGGGGAAGAACATTTAAGACTGTTGTACTATGTGGTGGAATAAATTGAATAAGGGGTGTTTCTGAAAAGCCTTAAAGACTTTCCTGTTCCCTAATCAGTTTGGTGTGAAGGGGGCTCTATGGATAGGTGGATAGAGGGTGAGATGGAGTGACAGTCCTTTTTATTTATATTGCATCTGTCAGTTTTAATATCGTGTAAACAGCATAGAATGTATGAAATATGAATTTGCGTTATATACATGTTTTTAAATAAAATAAATGTAGGACCATGGGGTCATTATACTGACATAGTAACATAGTATACAATGGCAGATAAAGACCAGTATGGTCCATCTAGTCTGCCCAGCAAGGCGTAAGAGTAGGTGCGCCTTTGTGTAGGTCACCCCTATTTGTTCAGATATAAGAGTTAGTTATGTTTATTTTGATTTTATCCTGTTGCTATAAAGGGATCCACTGTATCTGTCCCATGCCATTTTGAATTCTGTCACTGTGTTTGCCCCCACCACTTCCATCGGGAGGGCATTCCAAGCATCCACCACCCTTTCAGTGAAAAAGTATTTCCTGACATTGCCTTTCAGTTTACCCCCTTGCAGCTTCATGTTATGCCCTCTAGTTTTACAGCTTCCCCGTCTTTGGAAAAGGTTTGTTTGTTCATTAATACTCTTTAAGTATTTAAAGGTCTGAATCATATCTCCCCTGTCCCTCCTCTCCTCCAGAGGATACATATTTAGGACTTCAAGTCTCTTCTCATAAATCATCTGACGGTCACCTTCCTCTGAACCATTTCCAGTCTTTTTATATCCTTTGTGAGATGTGGTCTCCAAAACTGAACACAATATTCCAAGTGAGGCCTCAGCAGCAACTTGTACAGTGGCATTAGTACCTCTTCCTTTCTGCTGGTAATTCCTTTCTGTATGCAACCGAGCATCCTTCTGGCTTTTGTCACCTCCATATCACACTGTTTTGCCAAGCTGAATACTGGTAATTTTTCTTTTTCTTTCCAGTATGTCTTAGGACTGTATCCACATCCAAACAACTATGCCATTTTGTTGTGAGGGTATCCCCTGGTGACCATTCGACGTATGGGCATGCTCCACGATAGAAATTATTTAGGGAGCGTGATGAAATGTAAGGTCCATGAATGGCGAAATGGTCTTACTTATTTCCAGCTTCCTATGAGAGCTCAATAATCAAACCAAGTGTAGGGAAAACAAGGCTTTATTCCCCGTCGGTGCAAGGGTTCAAATAAGATATTGAGAAATCAAAAGAATGTCCTTTGTTTCAAAAGGTACCAGTATTAACAAGCTGACTAATTGTTAAACTCCACAATTAGTGCAAGGGTTAATCAGAGGAATTCACTTCATTCCAACACAATGAGAATTAAACAAACCTCTTCTCAGTTATACAGTGGTTACAGATTCTAGGCTCGTGGCCATGCACAAACCACAATCCATTTCTTCTGGTGGAGGAATGGGAACAGCATTTATATATTCAATTTCCATGGATTCTGCTCCACTACATTCATCATCAGAGTAGTCACTGTCTCTGTCTGCTACAGGTCTACGTGAAGTGTCTCTAGGCTCTTGCCTCCAATAAGACTGTGTTTTAAGTTCTCTGGGAATTTTCTGAAACCACCCTGGTTTCATCTTCCTTACAAACTGAGTATTTGTTTTAGCAGTGCCTCTAGGTGTTAAGCATTCAGTATCATGAATAAAGCTTTCATACCTGGAGCCTTTGTGGTTTGAATCCGTGGAGCTTTCTCTCCCAGAAAGGTTTCTCCTGCAACAGGTTCTCTGCCGATAAGCTCTAGGCAGGGCTGTGCTTTCTGGCAGCTTGGTAAAACCTGGTGTGGATTCAACTTTATGCTTCGGTAATAACTTAGCTTTATCAGAAACTGCTTTTCCTTTGGTGCCTGGTAAAACTTGACTAATATTTCCCAGAGACTGCAGGCTTTCCTCCAAACCTATCTCTCTGGTTCTCTGGATACGTCTCTCTGCTTTTGAATCAGGAACGTTGTGGGAACAGGGAGTGGCACACTCTCTAGCCTTAGTGCTTTCTCCAGCAGACTCCCTCTGAACAGCTGCTCGCTTAGCCTGGCCCTTCTGAACTCCACCTTTGTGAACTCTGTTCCTTTGGGCTTGTTCAGGTAGGATTCTTTCTCCAAGTGCTTCTCCTTCTCTTAGAGCTGCTCCTTCCCTCAGAGCTGTTCCTTCTCTCTGTCCTCTCCTTTGAGGTGTTCCTCTCTTCTGGATCCGGTTCCAGTTCTGCCCTTCCTTGGGAGCTGTTCCTCTCAATAGAGGTGTTCCTCCTCCATGAGGTGTTCCTTCTTTGCTAGCATTCAGCTTCTGCTTATAAAGGAATCTTTCCTTTGAAACTCCCGGGCTCATTCCCAGGTGTAAGTCATTAGCTCTCTTAGGCTCATTAGCTCCTGTATGATCACTCCTGCCCCCTCTAGCTGTGCCTTGAGGTAACTGCACATCTAGATTTCTCTGAGAAACAGGGTTTCTTTTCAGGTTTGCATCTTTATTGATACCCACTTCATGACAATACCTAAAAAAAGGTTTTATTGCCACACTTCACATCTTTAGCCATCTTTTCTTCTGCCTTTGATTTTGCTATCCTTATTTCTCTTTTTGTCTATTTTAGCTTGATCTTATATTATTTTCTGTGTTCCTCTGACTGTGAGCTTCCAAAGTTTGTGAAAGCTGTGTTTTTTGCCTTTATTTGTGCAGCCTCTTCTTTGGAGAACAAAATATGCTTCCTTTTCCTCTTGTTTTTATTTACTTTCCTTACATATGTATCTGTTGCACCTTTTATTGCCTCCTTTAGTTTAGCACATTGCAATTCTACTTCCCTTATCCCCTACCACCCTGCCAATTCCTCCTTCAGGTACTTGCCATTTTACTGAAGTCAGCGTTTTTGAAGTGTAGGACTTTGAGCTTGCTGTAATTGGATTCTACCTTGGTTTTTATCTCAAATCACACCGTGTGATGATTTGTGCTGCTCACATGGGTACCCACCTGGATTTTGACATGCTATCTCCATTGGTAAGCACTAAATCCAGCACGGAGCTCTCCCTGGTCCGTTCCATCACCATTTATTTAAGTAACGCATCTTGGAAGACATCCACAATTTTTTTACTTCTTTCCAGATTTGCAGAATGAACACTCCAATCCATATCGGGTAGATTAAAATCACCCAATATGATCACGTCCCCCTTCAAGGCTATCTTTGTAGTATCAGCAATCAATTTGCTATCCATTTCTTCGGTTTGAGTTGGAGGCCTAATGTCAGTGCCATCTCCTCTTTCCAACACAATCCACAGTGGTTCTTCTTTTCCCCACATCCCCTGCATTTCAGCAGCTTTAATATTGCTTTTGACATATAGGGCTACTCCTCCTCCTTTACTACCCCCTCTCTCTCTTCTAAATAGATTATAGCCAGCTATGGCTATATCCCATTCATGTGACTCGTTAGCCATAGCTGGCTATAATTTATCTATCAATCACCCTCTCCGCACAGACGTAATCCATGAACTTTAGCATCCCTTCCCACTGTGTTTTTTGTATTTATTGTATTTCTTCTTGTTTTATTTGTCCTTGGGATATGTTTACTAAACCGTCTTAATGTGCGCTCTGCCATGTTATCGCGTGATAAGGTACCTTATCGCCCGATGAAGGTACGTTACCGGGCGATAAGGTACCGTAGCACGCGATAATGCGTGCAGCGGCGCAAATGAGCGCTGAAGGAGAAGAAATGCTGGCATAGGTGTGGGGAGTGTATGTCTGTCTATCCCAGGGGTCCCTAAACCTGTCCTGGAGGGCTGCAATCCTGGCAGGTTTTTGTGATAGCCCTAATGAATATGCATGAGATATATATGCATTAGAGATATCCTCCCAACCTGACTGGTTTGTGGCACTCCAGTACTGGATTGGGAGACCCCTGCCTTACACTTCTGTCATTTAAGATTGTGAGTGCGCAAGGTACAGATGTCCTAGACATCAAAAGGATAGATAGACTTTGTCACATTCCTCTTTGCTTCTCACCACCACCAAAATGTTGTCTCCCCTCTCTCTCTCTCCCCAACATCATGTAACCATGGCACCAACACAGGATATGCACTATTCTGGGTGCATCATAGCCCATAAGGGCTAGACATGACTGAGAAATACAGATGAACAGATGTATCCTAGGTGAGTCTGCAAGAACTACCTATCACACACAGTAGCACTGATGAGGACCTACAGCATGGCATATTTCAGCCGTGAAAGGTGCTGTGGACCTGGTGCTGGGTGTCCCACCTCACCCTCAGGGTGAGCACAGTACCCACACAATGTGACAGTCTGTAGCTACTCTGTGCCAGTAACACACACGGTCAGTACCCCCTACCAGGCCGAGGTGCTATGGGGGTGCATGCCCTATCTTGTGCTCATCTGTAGACTGCTGATTTGCATGTGCAGTGCATCATGGGTACAGATGGGTTAACCCTATCCTGGTAACCACAGCAGACAGTTTGTGTGGTGACATGCAGTTCTTCTGCAGCCAGCCAGGGGCTTGTTAGCAGATATAGAGCTGTTGCCCACTGGTTGCTTCACTGCCTGTGGAGCCAGCGATCATGGGTTCAAAACTATGGTGGGGTTATTTGATAGGGCTGTCTGAGGCATTGTCTATTTTTAATGTACATTAGTGCTGCCAGCAAAAACACCCTCAGTGTACTGTAACCATAAGGTACCTCATAGGGCACCCTATAAAGCGCCTTATAGGGTGCCCTATAAAGCGCCTTATCAGGTGTCCTCTAAAGCGCCTTATAGGGTGCCCTATAGGGGACATTATAGGGTGCCTTGGCAGATTGTGAACTTTATAATGTGCCCTATGGAGTGCCTTATAGGGTGCCTTATGCGGCACCTTAGGTTACGGCACGTGAGGGTGTGTTTGCTGGCAGCACTAATTAAAATAAAAATAAAATGCCTCAAGCAGCAATAAGTACACGTAAAAGCTAATGTTTCAGCATGCCTTATGCATTAGGCACACTGGGGGATCAAACTCATGACCCCGTACCATCACACAGTGTATTAACAATTGTGCTACACCTCTGTTTCTGTGGTTGCATTTCTGCGCGCCTACTTAAGATTACCATGCGTTAACATGCTTAGCGGTGTCGCGCAGCGCACATTATCACGCAATAATCCTGTTTTGCTACATTAAGACCGAAACGCCCACTCCTTTTATGGCAGCCTGCACACTATCGCCGGGCGCACGTTAAGACGGTTTAGTAAACATACCCCCTAGTTTTTGGTGTTCTGGTGTATGATTTCCCATATTTTATTTTTATTGTAAACCACATAGATATTGTGTCTTTCATGATATCAAGTAAATAAACTATAAACTATAATGCACCATGCTGTTCTGGTGTTGTGTGCACTGGGGGAGATGTTGGCCCTGGTCACCTACGGTGTGGTCATGGTGTTGCTATGGTGTGGTCTCACTTCATAGCAGCTATAATGCTGAAATTATATAGCCATTTTCCTGGATACATCCTCTCCATATCCCAATGTATGTGCAGATGTATACATCCACTGTATTGCTCCATAGGGGTCATGATGATCCCTAGGCAGCACCCTACAAGCAATAATGGTGGGGTAACTGCTTAGAAAAGGTGTTCAGTGAGACAGATTGGACACTCTTCAGGGCTGATTCTGCTGCTGTGGGTGGTGGAGAGCACTATTCATTGCTGTTAGAATTGTGTGTTCTTTGTTCTTGCATTCAGTACCAAGATCACGTGTACCTTTTACTCCAACAGCCATGCACTCTTTGGCTTGTTTTTCTGTGGAGTATATCATCATGCTAGAGGTGTAGTCATCATGCCTAAGAAGCCTGCACTAGAGTACCTTTTCCTTTCTTTGGACATGCAGTGTGTGAGGCATGAGAGTGCACTGTTGAATTCTCCTTCCTATTGTGGGTGTCTTTATTACCCTGAGTATCTGACTAGTACAGCGTAGGTACGCAAGAGTAATGTTGCAACCATTTGAGCCATGACCTGCATTCTGACAGTCATCCTTGGTCAGTCAATACACCCAGGAATGGAAGAGTAGCCTAATGGTTACAGCAGCAGACTGAGAATCAAGGAAGTCCAGTAAAAATCCCACAGCCATGCCTGGTGATTTTGGGCAAGTCATTTAACCCTCCATTGCTTCAGGTACAAACTTACAGGCTGATGCAGAAACCCTGCAGTACAGCCCAGTGCTTAAAGCTCTAGCACAAGGTTTTATAGCACTAGTTTAATGCTGACTCTTTGTGCTGGGATGCAATATGCTAAAAAATCAGCGTTAAACTGAGACATCAAGCCAAACACATACATCTAAACATTGGTGCAAATTTGGCATCCTGTCCTGGAGAAACAGAGTCATCTGAGGTGAGGTTTGACACTTCACCTCAGTTGACATAGGCATCAGGAAAAGCCCCCAATGCCATCGACACACTGTAGGAAGCCGGTGCCTCCCTGGACAGTGACCCCCAGACAGAAAATATATCCCTGGTGGCCGAGTGGCTCCGATCCACCCACCCACCTAATCCAAAAATCTCTGGTGGCTTAGTGGGCCTGAACCCCCAACCCAAACAAAAAAAAAATACTTGGTGGCCCAGTGGCTCCAAAATCCCCTCTAAACATAAAAAAAAATCTGTAGTGGTCCAGTAGCTGGTACCTCTCCACCCCCCTCCCAGTACCTTTAATTATGGGTCGGGAGCATTACCCATATGATCCCACTCCTCTGCTGTCATCTTGAAAAATGACAAGCTGGCCCTGCACAGTGCATCCTGGGATGCACCTGGCGAGGTCAGACTGCCATGTAAGGCAAAAAATGCTTTATATGGCAGAGTGACCCTCCCCATGTTGCCTCCTAGGATGTATGAGCTGTCCCAGGAAGCAACAGGGGGGGCATTCTGCCATATAAGGTGTTTTGTTGCCTTATATGGCAGTTAGACTCCATTCAGTGCATCCCAGGATGCACCGCATTAAGCCTGGTGCCACCATTTTTCAAGATGTTGGCGCAGGAGTGTGTGGGCAAAGTTCTTGTTCCATAATTAAAGATACTGGGGAAGGACTGGAGAGGTTCGGGGGCCACTGGATCACCAGGCAATTTTTTTGTTTCGATGAGGGGGGTTCAGTGCTGCTGGGCCACTGAAGATTTTTTGATTGGATGAGTGGGGGATTGAGGCCGCTTAGCCATTGGGATTTTGTTTCTGTTATGGGGTCATTGTCCGGGGGAGCACTGGCCCCCCCAAACAGTATGTTGGTGGCATCAGGGGCTTTCCCCAATGCCGGTATCATCTGAAGTGAAGTGTCAAACCCAAATGATATTTTTGCTCCTGGCTGGATTATTATGCCTGCCCAAAGCTAGCATGAAGATCCAGCGTTAAAAAAACTGTAAAGAATCGCTAAGTTTCAGCAGAGCTTTTTACGTTGGGAGCAATTATACAGCAATCTGCATACAATTTGCATGCTAAGTGTGCTGCAATTTAGCACGGCTGGTTTTTTGGCATTTTTACAGTGCTAGCTTGCTTTCTGCATTGGAGAGCATTTTTATGGTGCGTGAAAAATGTCAGAAAAATTCCACACTAAGGGGTATGTTTACTAAACGGCACTAATGGCGCAGCTGCGATGTTATCACGTGATACGTGACGTCATCGCGTGATAATGGCTCATTACCGTGCGAGAACATCAGGTATCGTGCGATAATGTGTCCAGAGACGTTAAGCCCCACTTCAGGAACACTAACGCCGTGAAATGAAGGTCTGAAAATTAGCGCCACTGAAAACCTCGCTCTAGAGGCACATTTGCAGGACAAAGAAACCATTTCAGTCAGCAGTGTACAGCTAAAGCAGGGAGACCAAGGAAAGTGATAGTAGTGATACATGTGCAGCAAACAAAAAGGCAAAAAACCCCAGATATAATCACCAGAACCAAAAGTGAAATCCAAAACACCGAGCTGGCCAATAGAACAAATAATGACAAACAGTAATGAACACAACCTATAAAGAATAAAAAGGATGAGCTCACCTTTGGAAGGGTCAATTCTCAGTCCCCCTAAAAAGTGAATGTCCCGTCGTGTGCTCTCCCAGGAGGGATTGAGCCACAGCAGCAGCCAGACCTCCCCTCCTGCATCCACCGCCCAATCGGGGCGCTCTTGCCGAGTTAAAAGAAGGCGCAAGTTTCGGGGAAGCCCTTTCCACTGCCGTGTGCTCTCCCAGGAGGGATCGAGCCACAGCAGCAGCCAGATCTCCCCTCCTACATCCACTGCCCAATCGGGGCGCTCTTGCCGAGTTAAAAGAAGGCGCAAGCTTCAGGGAAGCCCTTTCCACCACCGCGTGCTCTCCCAGGAGGGATCGAGCCACAGCAGCAGCCAGACCTCCCCTCCTGCATCCACCGCCCAATCGGGGTGCTCTTGCTGAGTTAAAAGAAGGCGCAAGCTTCAGGGAAGCCCTTTCCACCACCGCGTGCTCTCCCAGGAGGGATCGAGCCACAGCAGCAGCCAGACCTCCCCTCCTGCATCCTCCGCCCAATCGTGGCACTCTTGCCGAGTTAAAAGAGAGGCTCCAACAGGCGCACCCGCGCCCTGCGGGCACGCACCTGAAGGCCTCGCCAGAGGGCCCTTGTGTGTGGCCCTTAGGCGGGGACCGCACGCTGAAGGAACAGTCCTAGACCACCAAAGAATTCCGAGGAACTGATCAGTAACACTCGACAGCAAAACACAAGTACTAGTAAAAGCTGATGCTTGTATTTGCCTAGTTTGAGGAGTAAGTGCCTGTGTTTAAATATTCTGAAGTGTTGGTACCCATATCTACCTGCGTTGAGCTGTAAGTGCCTGTATTTACCTGATTTAAAGTGTATGACCCTGACCACACACAACAAGGTAAACACCTAAAATGGCCCTATCTAGCCTATTCACAATCGCTCTCTACCTCCTCTATATTGGCCAAAGCAGCATTACAGACTTATCTACCAGCCACAACCAAATACCAATTCTCCTGAATCACAGGAAGAGATGGTCAAATACCCCTTTCCACAAGCCAGATGAAGCCACTCGCACAACTCACCACCACCTGTTACACATTGCACTACAACACAATAAGAAAGCAAAACACGCTGAGAACCCCCTCCCCCAACTACTGAGATGTGCACTCATAAATGCCCGCTCTATACGCAAGAAATGGCCCATTGTATCCGACATGATAGCCCACCATGACCTGGACATACTCCTGGTCACAGAGACATGGCTCTCCAGTGATGATAATGTCCTCCTCAACCAACTCATGCCTGCCAATTTCTCCATCCATACATGCCACAGGAATGGAAAAGGCGGAGGAGGAGTACTTGCCATCACCAAAACAGACCTCCAGTTTCACCCATGCAACCCAACCAGCACATCTCTCCTCGACTCCCTCACAATAACAAACAAGCGCTGCTCTATCACCCTCCTATACAGGGCTCCATCAGCAGACCCAGATGCTCTATCAACAATAATTGACCTCGCCTCCAATACCCAAAACCCATACACACAAAACTGGGTTTTAGGAGATTTCAATCTACCCTCCCTTCAAGATTCTTACGCATTAGCTTTCCTTGAAGCCCTTGGTGAACTAGGATATAAACAACTGATCAAAGAACTGACCCATGACAAAGGAGGCATACTGGACCTTATATTTGCTCCCCAGACAACTACCACCCCATCCAACACTACCGAGCTATCCATTACGGCAGTCCCCTGGTCAGACCACAAGCTGATCACGTTCCAAATACCCTTGCCCAACGGCAATCAGAAGGAAGGAAGAAGACTGAGCGGTCCCTCTAAAGCACCACCACGAAGATTCCAAGCCTTCAACAGAGACCTGATTCTCAGCACAACCCACCCACTACTCACATCTTCGGCTCATGACCCTGAGGATCTCGTTTCCAACTGGAATAAGACCCTCAGTTCAATCGCGCTCCTTCCACCATCAAATAAGCCTCCAGCAAAGCGAACATCTACACTCTGGTACTCCGCAGAACTAAAAACTTCACTCACCCACCTAAGAAAGCTTGAACGACGATGGCGCCGCTCACACTCGGCAGACGATCAAAGAGCTTATAATGAGCACCTGGCAGCACATCGAGAAGCAGTAGCAACGAACATGAGACAATTCCACACAGATACGCTAAAACACTCACTGAACAAGCCGCACGACCTCTTCGCTCTCGTTAGCAACCTAACAAAGGAACCATCCGCAGTCCAACCAGTCGAGATCCACCCTCAAGAATTCGCAGATTACTTACAGTCCAAGTTATGCAAGACTAACAAGGTCTCACCACCGACAGCCTCACTCGAGCCCAGCCACAAGACACCACTCACCATTTTCTCCACACCAACTAAGCAGCATATTGAAGACACCATTGCTGCAATTAACATGACCACAGCTCAATCCGACCCCTGCCCTGAATTCTGGATTAAAGAACTACGTTCCCACTGGAGCCCTTTCATAGCCAGGCTCATGGACCGATCCTTTGCTACAGGCACATTCCCGCAATCCCTCAAGCAGACATCCATAAGACCGCTGCTGAAGAACAGCAAGCTGGACCCCCAGAAGGTCGACTCATACAGACTGATATCAAGCATACCCCTATTAGCGAAAGTAATCAAAAAGGAAGTTCAATGCCAAATTCAAGACCACATAGATGCTTCCGCACCACTGGACCCATGCCAACACGGCTTCAGAGAGGCCCACGGGGTCGAAACTCTACTCACCACACTCTTCAGCAGCATAATTGCAGGAATAGACAACATCCGGCAAGGATTTGCCCTCATCTTCTTGGACATTGCGGCAGCGTTTGATTCAGTAAGCCATGAGCTGCTCCTTGAGCGCCTTAAAGAGAAGGGGATCACAAACAAAGCACTAGAATGGTGCAAATCCTACCTCTCTGACAGATGGCAGCATGTACGATCAGGGTCCACATCATCAGAGCCCTTCCACCTAAAGCAAGGTGTCCCGCAGGGATCCTCCCTCTCTGCCTTGATGTTTAACATATACATGCAGCCCATCTGCAACCTGATCCATTCATTCGGTGTCAACTGCCTAATATATGCAGACGACGTACTACTATACATGCCGTTCTCGACCGAAAACCCAGACCTCTCCCCACTGACAAACTGCTTTAATGCAGTATCCAACTGGCTACAAACCCAAAACCTACGAATTCAGCATAAGAAAAAAGAAGTCCTATTCATAACCAGGGATCAAAACTTCTCCACACCACCCTCTCTAAAAGTTGACAAAGCGGAACTACAGTCCAAATCCACGATCAGGTACCTCGGAGTCACACTAGATCAACGCCTCGACATGAAGACGCATATAGGCAACACGGTGAGAGCGGTGTATCACAAGATCCGTTCTCTCAGGCACCTAAGGTCCTTGCTAACACCAGACAACTTCAGAACAGTTTATCAAGCACTAATCATACCGCATCTGGACTACGCAAACTCTATCCTGCAAGGACTCCCCCAAACCACACTGAACCCCCTACAACTGGCGATGAACGCTGCGGCAAGAGACCTCCATGGAGCTTCCAGGAAAGACCATGTGACCCCCATCCTGAAGCACCTACACTGGCTCCCAATTCGCGCCAGACTCACTTACAAAATCTTACTGCTAACATTCAAGGCTGTCAACGGGCTCTCAGAGACCTCACTATCCGAGCTAATCCAGACCACACCCCTCAATAGGTCCAGAAGATCTACAGCACTCCATACGCTGATGGTCCCTAAAGAAATAACCCAATGTACACGTTCAACCATGAACAGGGCCTTCAAATTCTGCGCACCAAGATGATGGAATGCCCTACCCCCCAGCATACGAGCGATCACAAATCTCTCACAGTTCAGAAAGTCTTTGAAGCACCATCTCTTCCTCCAGCATTACCCCCTAGACAGCACCTCAATAGCCTCACCCACCACTCAGCCGACTTAGAGGTATGTTTAATAAAACCCCGTTAGGGTGCGTGCCGTGCTAGTGTGCGGATGCCATATAAGGAGTGGGCATTTCAGTCAGAAAAAAGCAAAACCGGGATTAATCATGCGCTAATGTGCGCTGCGCTCATGTGCGCCGCGCACATTTATTTATTTATTTATTTGCAAATCTCTTATATACCGCCACTTCCTAAGGTCAGTGGCGGTTTACATTAAACAACAATAAATACATAAAACAGTGCTATGGTAAGCAGTTACATCGAACAGTATTCAAAACTATATACAGGTATATTGAACAGTATTCAAAACTATATACAGGTAGTTAAAATCAAGTACAATGAACAGAAATCAGTACTATATATAGGTAGAATTGATCAATATTTGAAACTATTTACATATATATATTGAAGTTTTATCAATGGTTTTCTATTGGAAGTAGTATTGCAAGTATTAGGGCGAGCATATCATGGAGATCTGAGGTAGCATTGTATTGTAAGTATTAAGGGGGAACGTTCATAGATCTAAGGAGGATGAGAGGTCTTATCCAATTCTTTATCTATGTTCGAATAATATTGCATGAACAAGTAGGTTTTTAGATCTTTTCTGAAATGTTTCAGGTCTTTTATTTCCCTTAGTTGATTAGGGAGATTATTCCATAGAGAAGGTGCTACATATGAGAAAGCATCTGTACTTGTTATGTGTTTAGTTTTTCTTATTGATTCGGGAACTACAATAGTATGAAGGTTCTTTCTACGTCTTACTCTATTTTCTATAGGTCTATGAATTAGTGTAGAGAGGTATGATGGGGCAATCTGGTTTATCAGTTTGAAAGTGGTCAATATTATTTTATATTGAATTCTACTTTGTATAGGTAGCCAATGTAGAGAATAGAGTATCGGAGTGATGTGATCAGTCAGTTTGGCTTTGAAGATTATTCTAGCTGTAACATTTTGAGCCATCTGTAGTATTTTTAGGCTCTTTTTAGATACACCTGTTAATATCCCATTGCAGTAATCAAAATGGGGTGTTATCAGTGCCTGTGTGATGGTTCTAAAGTCATTGATTTCTAATAGTGGTCTCAGTTGTTGAATTGAGCGTAGCTTGTAGTATATTGTTTTAGTTGTTTTCTTAATATGGTTTGTGAAATTGAGAGCCTTGTCTAGAGTGACTCCTAAGTATTTAATATTTTCCTTTATAGGTATGGTAAAGTTAAGAATTTTGATGTCAGTTGGTGGTGTATAATTTGTGTTTCTTGAAGTGATCAGTATCTCTGTTTTTTTTAAATTGATTTTCAAATTGTTTTTGCTTAGCCATTTTTCAGCTTCCATAAGGCAGTTTGCTATATTGTTATAGTTTGGATCTTGTATATCAAATGCAGAGTACAGCATAATGTCGTCCACATATATCTGGTATTGCATCTTGTGGTTTTGAAAAATGGTACAAATTGGTTGGAGATAGAGGTTGAACAGAAGGGCCGATAAGGCAGAGCCCTGAGGTATTCCCTGTTCTTGAGGAAAAGTAGGTGAGGAGTTCTGGTTAACTTTTACAAATTGTGTACGGTCAGATATGTAAGATTTAAACCATTGTAGAGTAATTTTCCTTAATCCAATTTGTCTGAGTCTTGATATAAGTATGTTGTGATTTACACTATCAAAGGCAGCAGATATATCTAGAAATACCAGAATAAAATCTTGTTTTGTGTTGTCTAGTCCTTTGTTTAGTGTATCGAGGAGAGCAAGCAGGAGGGTCTCTACGCCATGATATGGTCGAAATCCATATTGATGATCATCAAGGGGGGCAAATGTATCTATATAGTCCTGTAGTTGTAATTGTACCACTTTTTCTATAATTTTTGTTATAAAGGGGATACTGACAATTGGGCGATATGAGGTTGGGTCATTCTCGTTTAGAGTTTTATTCTTCAAAATTGGTCGAATTGCAGAATTCTTTAGTTCTTTTGGTAGTACTCCCTGCTGGATGGAACTGTTTACTATTTTGAGAATAAAAGGGGGCAAGTTCTTGTTTTGTTGACTTAATCCAGGTGACATTAGCGCATGAGAAACTTGCGCGGGAAGCATAAGTGGCGCGCTGATGTGCAAGCACAAGAACAGAGCCACAGTACAATGGTGAAGACACTGACCGATGGTGCAGGGATCATGGGTTCAATCCCCCACTGTGCCGAATGAAGCAGGCTGGCTGAGGCATTACCTATTATGGGGAAGATTGCTTTAGGAGGCATTGTATTTATATTTTAATTACTTCTACTAGGAAACGCACTCTCAAAGCGTGTTAACATAAGGCGGCCCATAAGGCACATTTTAAAGTGCACTGTCCGCCAAGGCACCCTAGAATGTTGCTTATAGGGCGCTTTATAGGGTGCTGTATGAGGTACCACAAGGTCACAGCACTGTTTTTGATGGCAGCACTGTGGAGTTTAAGGAATGAAAATCATAAGTAGGTGCGCTGACATGCAAGGAGGAGCAGCAGTATAGCACAATGGTTAAGACACTGACCAATGATGCAGGAGTCATGTGCTCAATCCCCCACTGTGCCTAATGAAGAAGGCTGCCTGAGGCATTACCTGTTATAGGTAATATTGCTGTAGGGGGCATTTTGTTTTTATTTTAATTAGTGCTGCCATAAAACACACCCTCAAAGTATTGTAACATAAGGTGCTGCATAAGGCGCCCCATAGGGTACCCCAGAGGGCACATTCTAAAGTGAACTGTCCGCCACGGCACCCTACAATGTTTCTGAAAGGGTGGCCTATAGGGCGCCATATAGGGTGCCCTATGAGCCACAGGAAGGTCATAGCACTGTGTTTGATGGCAGCACTGTGCATTTAAACGCATGGAAATCATAAGTAGGTGCGCTGACATGCAAGGAGGAAGAGCAGTGTAGCACAATGGTTAAGTCACTGACTGCTGATACAGGGGTCATGAATTTGCTCCCCAGTGTACCTAATACATAAGGCTGGCTGAGGCATCAGCTTTGCAATGTATGTATTGTTTCCTGCAGCACTTCATTTGTATTTTATTAATTGCTGCCAGCAAACACGCCCTCACGTGCCGCAACTGAAGGTGCCGCATAAGGCACCCTATAAGGCACACCATAGGGCACATTATAAAGTGCACTGTCCGCCATGGCACCCTAAAATGTCTCCTATAGGGCACCCTATAAGTCGCTCCACAGGATAACGTATAGTGCACCTTATATGGACGGTACCCTCTGAGGCACCTTATGGGTACAGTACGCAGAGAGTGTTTTTGCTGGCAGCAATAATGTACATTAAAAAGAGCTAATACTTTGGGCAGCCCTAACAAATAACCCCACTGTGGGTTTGAACCCATGACTTCTGGTTTCACGGGCAGTGAGGTAACCAGTGGGCTACAGCTCTATAGCAACTAGCAAGCCCCTGGCTGGCTGTAGGTAGAGGGACTGCACGTCATCACACAGACAGTCTGCTGTGGTCACCAGGATAGGATTAGGCCACCCGCACCCATGATGCACTGCACATGCAAATCAGCTGTCCACAGATGAACACAAGATGGGGTATGCACCCCAACAGCACCTCGGCCTGGTAGGGGGAACTGACCATGTCCACCCCCACAGCACCTCGGCCTGGTGGGGAGTACTGACCGTGTGTGTTACTGGCACAGAGTAGCTACACACCGTCACATTGTGCGGGTACTGTGCTCACCCTGAGTGTGTGGTGGGGCGCCCAGCACCAGGTCCACAGCACCTTCCATGGTAGAAATAGACCATGCTGCAGGCCCCCAGCAGTGCTAATGTGTGAGATAGGTAGTTTCTGCAGAAACACCTTGGATATATCTGTCTGTCTCAGTCAGGTATAGCCCCCATGGACCCCCTAGGAGAATTATGTACCACCACTCCCCTCCTCCAGGGTTGAGGGTGATAAACATGGTCTCCCATCAACAGATGCACATTTTATCTCTCTGCAATGGCAGCAGTAGAGGGGACCATCAACCCCAGTCCTGCTGGGTAACAGACACCCTACAGGGCTGTCAATGCAGCTCAGTACACATCCATAACACAATAGCAGACAGACATTAGGCCTGGATATGCTAAGCTGCACCCCACCACTATCTGATATTCTCCTGCAGCAAGCCTTCAGCCACTGCACCCTGCAAGGCGCTCCATCAAGACATATACCAGCTGCAAACAGTCTGCTAGCTAGTCCATAATGCATGTTCCTGGTGGAAATGCATACACCCAGAACTGGGACAACAAGCAGATAAGTCAGTGACTGGGCTCCAAAAGAAAAACCATAGATATCACATGAAAAAAATACTATATAGCACTATGGGGGTGCCTAGCCATGCTGTGGTCACTGCACAGTCAGGGTGAGAGTGATCTCCCAGCAGGACATGCTGAGGCCACCCTGTCTGTGTAGGTGGTGGCCGGGCACTAAAACCTCCCAGCCAGTGTCCTATGCCCTGTGCAGATGCATCCTGGCCAGGCCACCCTGTCCGGGCTATACCCATGGTACCTTGCTCCTCATTATGCACATTGGCAGGCCAATACTGGCAACAGTGCTGGCAGTGTGGGCTGTGGAGGGTGTTTGCAGCCACCACACACTGGATAGACAGACAGACACCCCCACACCTATGCCAGCATTGTGCTACTATAGAGGAGTTTAGCAGCCCTGGCCACCACACCAGTCTTGGGCACAGTACAGGTATGGATATGGTACGCAATACTGTTGGGGGTCACTCCCCAGGGTGGTAAACACTGTCAGAGACCAGACCTGAAGCACACTCCACAGACATCAGAAAGATTGTTATGATGGAGCTCAATGAGCAAACTGTGCTTAACGTAGGAATTGCTATCTGCCAGTAATCATAGGAAACGTTTGATAGCTGTGTACCATATACCCAGGTGTAGGGTGGCATTGCTAAGGTATGCAAGTGCTAGTATTGGGAGATGCACGCAGGGCCCAATGTCCGGCCTCTCCAGGAGGCATTGGCCAATGGGGCCTGTGAGTGTGGGTGTGGGTGTGTCTGCCCCTGTTGGCTGCTGCTTTACGGCAGAGGTTCCCAACTCCAGTCCTGGTGTGCCAAACACTGTTTGGGTTTTCATGCTGTCCCTCATGAATATGCATGAGATACATCTGCATACCATGGGGGTGGTGCATAGATATGCAGCACAGGTATCTTTATTAGAGGCAGCATGGAACCTGAATGGTGTTTGGCCCTCCAGGACTGCATTTGGGAGACTCTGCTCTAGGTAATGCGCCTGTTTATGGTGTCTGTGCTCGGTGGGGTAAAATATAGTCGTATTAACCATGCATATGTTCTCTGCAAGAAAGGTTTGTCCTTACTATCACGGTTTAGTTGTGGGAAAAATATGTGGACTGGATTGGCAGTAGCCCCAGGTGGGCTTGGAACCTGTGACCTTCTGTTGTTGCACACACTGTCTGTGTGCACTGCACCACCGTGTTACCACAGATATGCTGCATTCCCTGGGGAGTCCATGACTGTACATCCGACAGGGCCTGTTTGTTGCAGTGCATGGCACCCACCTGGACAGGGCTAGGCCATGGTCTGCTGTTGCCACCAGCTGCTGCCACCACCACCACCAGTACTGCTCCATCCTTAGATTGGAGACAGCATAAACCCTGAAGGATTTGTGGCCCTCCAGGACTGCATTTGCAAGAATCTGCTCTAGGTTTCTGGTGTCTGTGCTCTGTAGGGTAAAACAGAGGTGTTTGAGCCATGCTTATGTTCTCTGCAATAAAGGTTCGTCTTTACTATCACGATATAGTTGTGGGTAAAATATGGGGACTGGATTGGCAGAAGCTGCAGCTGGGGCTTGAACCTGTGACCTTCTGTCTTCAAACACACTGGTTGTGTGCACTGCACCACCATGTTGCCACAAAGGCAGTGCATTCCCTGATGATACTATGACTGTTTGTCTGGCAGGGCCTGTCTGTTGCAGAGCATTGCACCCACCTACACAGGGCTAGGCCATGGTCTGCTCTGGGCAGCTGCCACTGCCCCCCTCCACCTCCAGTACCCCTGTGCCACCATGCTGATATGCCCTTCTGCTGGTGGTGCTGGTGGTACGCAGTCTAAGGCCATCCTGTGTGCGGGTAGGCGGCTGCCTATGGTGCGGGTTCTGGGGTAGGGGTGCCTGCATATATGTCCGCACGTTCCCCAATCACTGCCTGCCAATGTTCTGTGCCCTTGGGGGAACCTGCTGGGTACTGTCCCCTGTGACGCTGTGCTAAACACTCTCGTGCCCATGTTGAGCCCTCATCAGTTGCTGTCTGGCTGCTGTTCAGTTTCAGCATTCCTAAGTGCCATCTAGGCATCTGCCTAGTCCGCACTGTGCCCCAGCTGCACCACAGCATGTGCCGCCTGCAGCCCTCTGAATCCCCTTTCCCAGCATCTGTCCAGTTGCCCATTCTGACCTGCCCGCCCTGCTGTTGTGGAACATGTGCATGCCATAGGTAACCTGTCCAATGGAGAGGTAAACCCTGATCAGTGTTATTTCACTGCGGGATCATTCACCTTGTTATGGGGACGGAGCGTAGACCCTTTTAAAATTCATATTTATTTTTTGGGGCTTTGTTGGGAGTGATTTTTGATGTTTCCCATTACTCTCAGTATTGACCAGCTTGCTTATGATTTTTTAATATTTTGTTGGGGTCATTTTTAATGTTTATTTGCCCTTTTGTTCCATGCACATGTATCACACTGCTCACTTTTTTGTAGTGTTTCCCTGGTTTTGCTGTACATTGCTGACAGAAATGGTTTCTCTTCCCTTTAAATCGGCTCTACCGCGAGGTTTTCACTCGCGGTATTTTTTTTTGCTTGAATTTCAGCCCCGCTCGTGTGCGGGGAGCCTCTCCCCTCCCACTCTCCACCCTCAGCTTCCCACTCAATACGCTAACTACTATCTCTGCGCATGTGTTTATTGTGAACCGCAACTGAACTCTGGAAGTTGCGGGTTATAAATGTATGCTAAATAAAATAAATAAATGTGTCGGCGTTTCTTAGAAATTTCTTTTCGGGGGGGCGGAGCCTGATGTCCAGCGGGTAAGACGCTTCGCGCTGAAGCTCCCGAGAGGCCTACTTAGAATCCTGACTTAATACCTATACAAACTTACTATTTCGCTCCGGGCTGACCGGGGTACATCGGGGGGGATGGCGGCCCATAAACCAGCGCGCTTGGACTTCGGGTCTCCTTCTTCTTCTCACGGAAAACGCTCCAAAACAGAGGTGTCCTCCCCACAGAAGATGGTTCCATTTCGTGAAAACCCCGAAATGCACCTGGAGATTTTGGAGGAACTACGCGGCGTGAAGGAATTGGTGCAGTCCAATGGAGAAGCGCTTAGAGCCCTGCGAGAAGACTTTGGAGTGCTCCAGGACCGACTTGAAAGTCTCTCATTACGGCAGGACAATATGGCGGGGGTCCTCGACTCGCACGCGGTGCGCTTGGGCGCACTGGACAAGGCTGAGCGCCAGATACAGAATCTTCAAAAGGAGTTAGAAGATAGCAATAATCGAGCCCGTCGCAACAATGTGAGGCTCATTGGAATACCGGAGGGGGTGGAAGCGGGAGATATGAGAGAATTCCTGCTCAAAACTCTTCCCTCCTTGCTGAAGATCACCTTTCATAAAGAATTGGAAATCGATCGTGCACACTGTGTTCCTACCCACATGGCGCTCAACCGAACGACCCCCCGGCCTATTATCTTTCGCTTGCTACGATATCAACAAGTGGAACAAATTTTAACTGCTGCCCGGGCGAACCATCATTTGGAATTTGAAGGTCACAAAGTCTCCTTCTTCCCTGATTTGGCAAAGCCTACCGTTGACCGACGGAAGAAACTCCTTGCTTTTCGCCCTCGACTTCAACAGCTACAGGCTCGCTTTGGCCTGTTGTATCCCGCGAAGCTCCGAGTGACTCTTCACAACCAAACCAGGACATTCGAAGATCCTGATCTACTATCAACATTTTTAGACTCCAAAGAAGCAGAGCAGATGCGCTAATCCAACGACGTGGACTTTTATTTGCCGGCTCTGTCCGCCATTTTGAAGGGCCCGATGCGGCGGTCATAGTCAAGCACAGAGACTACCTGGACTTTCTTTCTTTCTTTCTATGACTTTTGTTTTGTGGTCTCCTATCCCTCCATGATGTGTGCCTCGGTCGGATTCGGAGCACGCACAGTCCTACAGGTTATGTGTTTTTTCAATTTCGGCCTTCTCTGGGGCTTCTCCCCGCAGACATATGGTCGCCAGTAATTTTTGGGGTTCTGCTTCTTCTCTACCGCGTTGCGGTTTTTCTTTTTTAATGTGGGGCGCTTCATTGTATTATCTAAGCTTATTTTCTTTTATGCCATATGTACAGCCAGATACAGTCAATATGAGGGACATTGTGAAATTAGGTGCGCTATCATGCTCAGAATTTTTAACTTGTCTGAATGGCTTTATGTAAAATCTTATCACTCAACGTAAAGGGCATTAATAGTCCAATCAAAAGAAAGAAAATCCTTAGCTATCTTAGCCATGAGCATGCTGATTTAGCGTTTCTTCAGGAAACGCACTTAAACTCTGCTGAAACACTGAAACTCAATGTTAAGCCTTATATGGTGGCTGCCTATTCTCCCGCCGTTTCCAAACGGTGCGGGGTAGCCATTCTGGTTAAGAAATCTTTGCAAGCTACTGTAATTGATACTAGCGCTGACAAGGAGGGTAGATGGGCCCGAGTACATCTTAAGGTTGGAGATAGTGAATTTACATGTATTTGCATTTATGCCCCGAATGTGGACAACCCTGCTTACTATGCAAGTATTGCGCAGTTGGCACAGGCCTCTGCCAATACTCCATTAATACTTGGTGGTGACTTTAATCAAGTGTTAGACCCTCTGATAGATAGACAGCCGCCTAGAACGAGTAGTCCACCCAAGAGTCTTGCTACCCTTACAGCTCTGATGCAAGATCTTGCGCTGGTAGATATATGGAGGCTGCTTCACCCCTCCGACTTAGAGTTCACTTTCTTTTCTGCCCCCCATCACTCTCAATCTAGAATAGATTTCTTTCTCATTTCCAAAGCACTGATTTCTCAAGTAGACACGACTAGGACTCATCCTCTCCATATTTCAGATCATGCTGCCATATCTTTATCATTACGTGTCACTGCGCGGGACGATTCTCCCCGAGCTTGGTTTTTTGATAGATCCCTACTGGGTCAAAAAGATTTTCAGGTTGATATAAAGGCCGCTATCCAAGATTATTTTCATTTTAACTCACCCCATGACACAGCGGGCTGGGCTTGGTGGGAGGGTTTTAAAGCATCTATCCGCGCCACTATAACTAGCTATCAAATTCGGCAGGGGAAACAAAGAAAGCAGCATTTACTGATTCTAGGGCAGCAGATACAAGCTGGGGAGCGTCTCCTCACGTCCCGTACTGACCCATGTATTTTACTCCGTTTACAACGCTTGCGTTTTCAATACAATCAGCTTTTGTACACTGCTGCTGTTAAAAATATTGAATCACAACAAGGGCTATATTATCGGGAAAATAATCGTGCTGGCAAATTATTAGCAAATGCCCTAAAAGGTCGAAAAGAAGCCAAGCGTGTTACCGCCCTCCGTAATCCGTCGGGGGGGGGCTTGGTCACTAAAGATACTGAAATCTTAGAACTCTTTCGTGATTTTTATACTCGGCTTTATCAATCTGAATGTGATTTTGAGCCAGATGTATTTGAACGCTTACTTTCAGGGGTACAAAGACCGACCCTATCTGACGAAGATAGAGTGGCCTTGGACACACCATTTACTGTCTCAGAAATTCATTCTGCTATCAAGAAATGTGCCTCAGGTCGAGCCGCAGGCCCAGACGGTCTCCCTGCTGAATTCTACAAAACCTTTCACGCTGACTTAGCTCCAGTTTTGAAAATTTATTTTTCTGCTCTGGCCGAGGAGGGTTCTCCTTCTGGGTCCTTTTCAATGGCAAATGTAGTAGTTTTTGAGAAAGAGGGGAGAGACCCGCAACTAACAGCCAATTATCGTCCAATTTCCCTCCTAAACGCGAACTATAAAATCTTTGCCACCATTCTCTCTACCCGGCTCTCGGATAGGATGCCTACCTTAATACACCCAGATCAATGCGGTTTCATTCCTGGTAGATCAACTGCTGACAATGCTCGGACTCTATGCCATGTACTGACTACCGCAGTTAATCTTGATCGCCCATTTGTTGGCCTCTCACTTGATGCTGAGAAGGCCTTCGATCGCTTAGAGTGGCCCTTCCTGTTTGCAGTCCTCCGCTGGTACGGATTCGGGGAAGGTTTTCTCCGTTGTCTTCGCACCATGTACGCACAGCCTACAGCCAGTATATGTGCCAATGCTTTAAAGTCTCAGCCTTTTCCCCTTCAACGCGGCACTCGCCAGGGATGCCCACTGTCTCCACTTCTCTTCGATCTTGCACTCGAACCCTTGGCTTTACTAATCCGGCAATCGGAGGAGATTCATGGAGTCCCCTTCACCCATAGGGAAATCAAAATTTCAGCGTATGCTGATGATCTTATGCTTTTTGTCTCTATAGACTCAGTACCGGCTGTCCTAGAGCAAATTGGTAAATACTCACAACTGTCCGGTTATAAGATAAATTGGACCAAGTCGGTAGCCTTTCCATTAAATCCTTTGCTTCATCAGGCAGATATGCAACCCTTCCCCTTTTTATGGCAACCTCGCATGGTCAAGTACCTTGGGGTTCACTATTGTTCTCCTTTGGAAGACACTATCTCCTTCAATGCCAAAGACTTAACCTCTAAAGTCCGGGCGCTTACTCACCGCTGGACTCCTTTAACACTTACCTGGTGGGGTCGATTAGAAACCATAAAAATGATGATTGTTCCGAAAGTGAATTATATCTTAGAAATGTTGCCCTGTCTCTTCCCTCGACGTATATATAAAGATATAGAGGGCCTTCTGACTAGATACTTGTGGCAAAACAAGACACCTAGGATAGCGAAACATAAGCTGCAAGCAGATAAGGAAAATGGGGGTGTCAGATTCCCTGATTTCCTGAAGTATCATCAATCTTTTCTGCTCAAACAAGGCGCTCGTTGGCTGGAAGATCCAGTACCGAGTAGACCTGTGTGGCTAGACATAGAAGAGGACCTTTGCAATCCGATTCCTCTTACTTTTCTCCCTGGTATGACTCTCCCATCAGACTCCCACTTTCCACCAATGCTTTTAGACACCTTAGGTGCCTTTAATAATCTCATGCAATCTTTAGACTCCCGACTCTGTCCGTTAGACAAGCTCCCACTTTGGTACAACACTCGATTTCGAATACAAAATAAGCCGATGGCGTGGAGCCCCTGGTACACTAGGGGCATTTGGATTCCTAGTCAGTTGTTCCATGAAGGTCGCTGGAAAACTTTTAGTGAATTGCAAATTGAATTTGGTCTCCCAGCGAAACACTACTTTCAGTTGGTGCAACTTCAGCATTGCCTTCGGAGTGCTAAGGTGCTCCCGCCATCGGCCTCCCCTACACAAGGTTGGTTGGAGACTATCCGATCTATCGGTAGTTCACCGGGTGTAGCATCCAATTTTTACAAAACCTTATGTAATGCTATAACTAGGGATACCCCTATAGCGCAGAAAGCCTGGGAGAGAGAATTGCATGTGACTTTGACCCCGGAGCAATGGAGCCTAGTCTGGAGTAGAGTGACACGGGTCTCCCGATCCGCCTCACTCACTCAGACACTCTTCTTTCTAGCCCACCGGTGTTTTTACACTCCTGACAGATTAGCCAAATGGAACACTACTCAGGGCAATCGTTGTTGGACATGTCATGCGGCCATTGGTTCACTACCTCATGTTATGTATGAATGTCCCGCACTACAGTATTACTGGCGTCGGGTCTGGGGTCGTATCCAGTCTATTTTGCACTTTCAAGAGCCCCTTTCTTGGAGGATAGTGGGACTTCGCTCAGCTGCGGGGATCCCCTCTCTTCCAAAAAACGGCTTACTTCCTTTTGGACTTTATGCTTGGCATTGCTATTTCCCTAATTACGAAATACTGGAAAAATAGCTCCCAGCTGAGCCCCAATGAATGGTGGAATCATGTCTGTCTCTACAGTAAATATGAACAAATACCTCGTATGTTTGCTTCCCCCATTCAGACTCCTCATCATCGGTCTAAATGGAAGCTGCTCAATGACTATGTACATTCTGCTACATGCTCTCATCTGACTGTCTAAATTTGTATATATCTTTGTCCCATGATTATTCTGTATCGCAGATACTCTTTTGATTGTTTTGATGTATAATCACTGTTGTTTGGAAGCGCTCACATGCTGACATAATCAGCTAGAGAAGAAGCGTGGGGGTGGGGGGTAATTGGGTTTACTTTTCTTTATTGTATAATTGTTTTGTCTCCTTTGGTGTGTTGTTTCTTTTGTTTGTTGCAAAATGAAAATAAAAGTTTAAAAAAAAAAAAAAGAAATTTCTTTTCGGCGTGCCGGGCGACGCACTGCTTGGTTTTGAAAGCTGGAATTTAGACAGCTACTGACTTCGGTAAGTGCGGTTTGCTCTACTATATCGCTGGTCTCTGGTATATCCAGTTTCTTTCATTTTAATATCAGTAGTTTACACTATTTTAGTTTCACTTTATTATTAAATCCTCTGTGGTCCTCTCCATATGCTCTGCCAACCACATTTGACAAGAAATATACATGTCCGGTTTAATAAGAACCACAATTAGAGCGAGTTGCTTTTACTTTCAGTTTTTCCCTACGCACTGGACTCCGTACCGTATAGTTTGGAAAGAGAGAATTTGAGTTAGCTACTGAATTTGGTAAGCATGATCAGATTTACTACACTTTGGGGTATGTTTACTAAACGGGGCACTTGTGCGGGGCGCACCTGAGCGCCCTAAAATGATGCATTTAAGTGCTCTTAAGCGCCCCGTACGAGTGCGCGGCACATTAACGGGTCCCGCATGCGTGCGCCGAAAACTCGCACGTTTGCGGGGCGCTCATGTGCGATAGAGGCGTGGAAAGGCAAAATGAGGGCGGAGGAAGGCCCCCGAGGGGCGGAGAGACGGGGTCAATGGGTGGAATGTGGGAGGGAAGAGACTCCCCGCACAGGAGCGTGCCCGTATTTACAAGGAAAAAATACCGCCAGTGAAACACTCGCGGTAGAAAGCATTTAAAGGGAAGAGAAACCATTTCCGTCAGCAATGTACAGGAAAACCGGGGAAACCAGCAAAACGTGAGCAGTGTGATACATGTGCACAGCACAAAAGTGCAAATAAAAATAGAAAATGACCACAACAGAACTATTAAAAATAGTAATTCAGCTGGGGAACAGTTATAGTGATGGGCAAATACAGAAAACACACCCAGCAAAGCTCCAGAAAAAAGAAATGAATTTTGGAAGGGTTTACGGAGCGGAGACTCTTCCAAAAAACATTTCCTTTTGTGGAGCTTTCCTGGGAGTGTTTGCTATGGTTGCCCATTAATATCACTGTTGCCCAGCATGGTGATATTTTGTCCCCCATTTCCCGTGGTCATTTCCGTGGTTTATGTGCACGTTTGTCACCAGACAGGGTGCATATGCCCACAGTAAATTTGCATAGAGCAGGGTTTGTGACTCCATCCTGCCAGGCTTACTACCTCCAGGGGCTGCACTATCTATGTGGCCATAGTGTGGTGCAGCAGACAAAGTCAGTACCGCTAGGACCAGAGGGTCAGAGGTTCAAAGCCCAGCTGGGGCACTTGCCAGCCCAGTCCCTATATTTTACCCACCACTAAACACAGATAGCACAGACACCCCTATATTGCTAGCGACAGAAGACAGAGGCCTAGCCATGTGCAGGCTGGCACAGTCTACAGCAACAGACAGGCCCTGCTGGATCCACAGTCATGGACTATCCAGGGAATTCAGCCAATCTGTGGCTACAATCTGTGGCTACAAGGTGGTGCAGTGCACACAGACAGTGCATGCAAGAACAGAAGGTCACAGGTTCAAAGACCAGCTGGGGCTACCAGCAATCCTGTCCACATATTTTCCCCACAAATAAACAGTGACAGTAAGGACACACCTTTTGTGACGAGGACATATGCAATGGTAATACGTCTATCTTTTACCCCACTGAGCACAGACACCATGAACAGGGGCAGAACCTACAGCAGAATCCCTCAAATGCAGTCCTGGTGAGCCACACACCAGTCAGGTTCCATGCTGCCACTCATACAAATGCCTGTGCTGTATATCTATGCACGGCATGTAGATGTAGCTCATGCATATTCATGAGGGACAGCAGGAAGATCCGAACAGTGTGATACAAAACTGGGCTGGAGTGGGGAAGCGCTGCCGTAAAGCAGCAGCCAACAGGGGCAGACACACCCACACCCACACCCACAGGCCCCATTGGCCAATGTCTCCTGTAGAGGCAGAACATTGGACCCTGCGTGCATCTCCCAATACCAGCACCTGCATACCTTAGCAATGTCACCCTACACCTGAGGTACACAGCTCTGAAACGTTTGCTAAGAGTACAGGCTGATAGATATCCCTACGTTACGCACATACTGCTAGTTGACCCCATCCGAACAATCTGTTTGGTGTCTGCGGTGCGTGCTCCAGGCCTGGCCTCTGATGGTGTTCACCACCCTGGGGAGTGACCCCCAGCAGTACTGCGTACCATATCCATGCCTGTGCCGTGCCCAGGACCGGTGTGGTGGCCAAGGCTAATCACCCCCTCAATAGTAGCACAATGCTGGCATAGGTGTGGGAGTGTGTGTCTGTCTATACAGTGTGTGTTGGCTGCAAACACCTTCCCCAACCCACACTGCCAGCACTACTGCCAGTATTGGCCTGCCAATGTGCATAATGAGCAGCAAGGTACCATGGGTATAGGTCAGACATGGTGGGCTGGCCAGGATGCATCTGCACAGGGCATAGGGCACTGGCTGTGACATTGTAGTGCCAGGCCACCACCTACACAGACAGGGTGACCTCTGTATGTGCTGCTGGGGGAGCACTCTCACCCTGAGTGTGCAGTGATGACAGCATGGCTAGGTACCCCCATAGTGCTGTATTGTGTTTCTCTCTTGTGATATATATGGGTTTCCTGTTGGGGCCTCCTCACAGAACGCTCTGCTTGTGTGTGCTGCCACCCCAGTTTTGGTGCATGCATTTCCATCAGGGCTAACCAGCAGACTGTTCACAGCTGGTATGTGTCTTGATGGGGTGCCTTGCAGGGTGCAGTGGCTGATGGCTTGCTGCAGGTGAATATCAGATAGTGCTGGGGTGCATCTTTGGATATCCAGGCCTAAAGTCTATCTGATATTGTGTTGTGGAGCTGCTTGGACTGCCCTGTAGGGTGTCTATTCCCCAGTAGGACTGGGGTTTGATGGTCCACTCTACTGCCATGGTGGGATGGGGATCTGTTGCTGGGGGGGTGGCCTGCCCATGGGGGTTTCCACTAACTGAGACAGACAGCGATATCCAACATGTTTCTGCAGCACCTTCCTATCTCACAGGTTAGTACTGTTTTAGAGCTCTGTCATGGCTGGTGTTGTGGACCTGGTCCTGGCCGCCACATCACACCCTCAGGGTGAGCACAGTACCCGCACAATGTGACGGTGTGTAGCTACTCTTTGCTGGTAGTCCACCCGCTCAGGACCCCCTACCAGGCCGAGGTGCTGTGTGGGTGCACATGGACAATTCCCCCTACCAGGCCGGGTAGCTGTTGGGGTGCATTCCCCATCTTGTGTGCACCTGTGGACAGCTGAGTTGCATGTGCAGTGCATCATGGGTACGGGTGGCCTAACCCTATCCTGTCTACAACAGCAGACTGTCTGTGGGGTGACGTGCAGGCTCTCTGCAGCCAGCCAGGGGCTTGCTATCAGTTATAGAGCTGTAGCCCAATGGTTACGTCACTCCCTATACAACCAGAGGTCATGGGTTCAACCCCACAGTGGGGTCCTTTGATAGGGCTGTCCACAGCTTTATTTTTATTTACTGTACATATGTCTATGCCGGCAAAACCACACACAGCTTACTATACCCATTAGGTGCCTCTGAGGGTGCTTTATAGGGCGCCCTATAGGCCACCTTATGGTTGCCATCCATATAGGGTGCACTATACATTATCCTGTGTCGCAACATACATGGTGCCCTATAGGGGACATTCTAGGGTGCCTTGGCGGACATTGCACTGTAACATGTGCCTTACGGGCATCCGTATGTTAACACACTGTGAGAGCGGGTTTACTAGTGGTGGGAAATAAAATATAAATGGAAGGCCTCCTACAGCACTCCTCACCATGATACATACTGCCCCAGCCAGCCTTGTTCACTGGGCACTGTAAGGGGTTGAACCCCTGGCCCTTGCACCATTGGTCAGTGTCTTAACCATTGTGCTGTGGCTCTGTTCCTGTGCTTGTGCATCCACGCGCAGCCTTGTAGCCATCAGCGCGCCATCTTGTGGTGCACTAAATTAACAGCGCACCGCCTTATGCCGCACAACATGGAAATGCCCCTAAAATAATGCCTCAGCCAGCTGTCTTCAATGGGCACTGTGGGGAATTGAAGCCATGATCCCTGCACGAGTGGTCAGTGTGTTAACCATTGTGCTATGGCTCCGTTCCTGTCATTTGCACATCAGCGCGCCACTTATCCCTCCTACTATTGGACTGCCCCCTCACACATCAGCGCGCCGCCTTCTGCCCACCGGCTCGCCGCCTTCTGTTGCCCACATTTATCAGCGCACCGCCTTCTGCCGCACAAACTTAACAATGCGCCGCCATCTGCCGCCCACACTAAACAGTGCGCCGCCTCATGCCGTAATAAAAAAAACAGTGCGCCGCCTTCTGCTGCCCAAAATTAATATGCCTCCTAACCACTTTTGCCCATAAATGTTGGTGCCTCAGCTGGTCTTTTTTGTTGAGTACAATGGGGATTTGAACCTCTGGCCCCTGCACCATTGGTCAGTGTCTTCACCCTTGTACTACGGCTCTGTTGTTTGGTTTTGCAGCAGCGCCCCACTTAGCCTTCCCACGTGCTAATGTGGGCCCCACACATTAGCGCGACGCACACACGTACGGTCCAGTTTTTTGCTTTTTTCTGCCTGGCCCGCCCACTCCTTATATGGCACCAGCACACTAACGGGAACCCGCACAGCAACGGTGTTTGGTAAACATGCCCCTTTGTTTCTCTCGATGAGTTCTATTGTTAGTCCACACTTTTGTGGATTTTCTTTTAAAGACATTTTTCACGCAGTTTCTTTCCACCTTTTTAGTTTCACCAATTTCAAATGTTAGTGTCCGGTTCAATATTAGTTTTAACTAAGTTTTAGTTGGTATAATTTTTACATTAAAATTATCATAGTTTATCCGAGGTTTCCCAATAAAAAGGTACTTAATATTCACAATTGTCAACAGTCAAGATACATTTATTTCTAAGTAGCTCTGCTGGTACCCACGGGTTGCAGTTTTGACCTCCTCCCTCCCTAGCTTCCGTATATGTACAGTGTACACGCTGCCTTTCTTAGGCAGTTCGTTTTCCAAGACAATTTTAAATATTTTTAGCTATTTATCTATTTATTGTTTTAATGTTTGAGATGGTTCGGATTATTGTCTTCAATGTATACATGTGCCTAATCTCGTTTTCTTTATTCCAGCTCTGTTATCTCCAACTGAGTGTTGTATGGTCATTAAACTAAGGTATCCTAGAGAAAGCTATGTTGCTTGTTACACCCCCTAATGTGTTTATTGTTTTAATTAATTTTAGTTTATTTAATTTTATATTGTTCTAGTTATGAGTTATTGTTTGTTTGTAACTATTTTATTGGTATTGCGTATCCACACTTTTTAGTGCCTTTATTGAGTTACATTATATTTATTATCTATAAGATTGATCTTAATGTGTTTATGTGTATTTTAATCACCATTTTATTGGTATTGCGTATCCACACTTTTTAGTGTTTTTATAAAGTTACATTATAATTTTTGTTTTTATGTATTAATTATTTATAGGATTAATCTCAATGTGTTTACATGTATTTTAATTAGCATTTTGTTCTTTCCCATTTTGTTTCACTTTTAATTTATTTATTTTGTATGTTTTTATGTTTTTAGTACCTACTTCAACAACCCCTGATGAAGGTTTTCGAAACACGGCCTGTGTCGAGTTGTATAATAGGTCTTAGATTACTATATTAATAAATTGTTTTTCCACTCGAATCACGTTTTGGACTGTGTAGTGATGGAGGGGTCCATGTTATCCCTGGTGAGATCAAAGAATAGGATGAGATGTGCAATATCCATCTTTCAGAGCCATCTCTTTTCCATGAAGACTAGAAGGTTGCAGCAGAACCACCAGAAGCACTGGCAGTGGACAAATTTCAAGCTAATAGGCCAGAGTGGCTTCTGTAGGAGAAACAGCATTTCCATGAACAGCAGGATGAGAAGATCAACCTACAATGGAATTTTTTTTAGCATTTGTAGAGCAGCAGATAGAAATAGAAAAACAAAATCTGGAAGTATCTGAAGTCTTGCTTGCAGAGGTGCAGGGACTGATTAGCAATCTGCACTTCCAGAGTCAACAGAAACCTCTGATACCTGCAGCTGTGAAACCTCCCGTGCCATCACAGTCTGCAGCCCCAGCATTCCAGTCTACACAGGCTGCAGAGAAGTGCTCCTCTATGGCCCCTATCTCCAAGAGTTCAGTGGTTTCTGGGGAGCCCACTGTCTCAGAAAACCTGCCCTCCTCTGATAGATGATAAAGGGGTTAAAGGAGCACTAAGAGGCGACAAGGCGATAGCGGAGAGACTGAATGAATTCTTTGCTTCGGTCTTTACTGAGGAAGATGTAGGGATGTTACCCATGACTGAAGTGGTATTTAAAGGTGTGGAAGAATTGAAGGAAATATCGATACATCGGGAAGATGTCTTACAACTATTAGATAAACTGAAGAGTAGAAAATCACCTGGGCTAGATGGTATACATCCAAGGGTGTTGAAAGAACTGAAATATGAGATTGCAGACCTGCTATCAGTAATCTGTCAACTATCATTAAAATCATCTCTAATACCTGAAGATTGGAGGATCGCCAATGTAACACCAATTTTTAAAAAGGGTTCCAGGGGTGATCCGGGAAACTACAGACCGGTGAGCCTGACGTCAGTACCGGGAAAAATGGTAGAAACCATCATAAAGAATAAAATTACTCAGCATGTAGATAGTCACAACCTAATGGGAGACAGCGAACATGGCTTTAGACAAGGAAGATCTTGTCTTACTAATCTGTTATGTTTTTTTGAAGGAGTGAATAAACAGGTGGACAAAGGTGAGTCGGTTGATATTGTGTATCTGGACTTTCAGAAAGCCTATGACAAGGTCCCTCATCAGAGACTTTTGGCAAAACTAAAGAGTCATGGGATAGGAGGCAATGTACTATTGTGGATCAGGAACTGGTTAAAAGATAGAAAGCAGAGGGTAGGGCTAAATGGCCAATTTTCCCAATGGAGAAAGGTGAATAGTGGTGTACCCCAGGGATCTGTGCTGGGTCCGCTGCTTTTTGACATATTCATAAATGACCTGGAAAGTGGAATAACGAGTGAGGTTATCAAATTTGCAGATGACACAAAACTATTTAAAGTTGCTAAAACCCAAGAGGATTATGAAAAATTTCAAGAGGATCTTGATAAATTGGAGGACTGGGCATCAAAATGGCAGATGAAATTTAATGTGGACAAGTGCAAGGTTATGCACCTAGGGAAGAACAACCCAAACTATAGTTACACGATGCAAGGTTCCACATTAGGAACCACCACCCAGGAAAAGGATTTAGGCATCATTGTGGATACCATGTTAAAACCCTTGGCCCAGTGTGCAGCGGCGGCCAAGAGAGCAAATAGAATGCTAGGTATGATAAGGAAAGGAATGAAAAATAAAACAAAAGATATTATAATGCCTCTATATCGTTCCATGGTGAGAACGCACCTTGAATATTGTGTGCAATTCTGGTCGCCGTATCTTAAAAAGGATATAGCGATTTTAGTAAGGTACAGAGAAGAGCCACCAAAATGGTAAAGGGGATGGAAGGATACTCCTATGAAGAAAGGCTAAAAAGGTTAGGGCTCTTTAACCTGGAAAAGAGACGGCTGAGGGGAGATATGATAGAAGTCTATAAATTAATGAACGGAGTGGAACGGGTAAACGTAGATCGATTGTTTACCTTATCAGAATATAGAAAGACTAGGGGACAGGCAATGAAGCTACAGGGTAAACTATTTAAGACTAATAAAAGAAAATATTTTTTCACTCAATGTGTAATCAAACTCTGGAATTTGTTACCGAAGGATGTAGTAAAGGCTGTTAGTGTAGCTGGGTTTAAAAAAGGTTTGGACAAGTTCCTGGAGGAAAGGTCCATAAACCATTATTAAGAAGTGACCGAAGATATCAATGCTTGACCCAGTACAAGCATTGTGGAACTTGTGTCTCTTGGGGAAACTGCTAGGTACATATGACCTAGATTGTCCACTGTTGGAAACAGAATACTGGGCTTGATGGACCTTGGTCTGACCCAGTATGGCATATCTTATGTTCTTATGTTCTTATGATATTGGATAAGTGTCCAGTGGAAGGAGGGAGTCCCTCCAGTTTCTCCTTTACCATTTGACAACCCATCATGGAGGAAGGCCTGATGATGTCTCTGAGAGTTCTTCTGAGTGGAGCAAGACATAATCCAGCATTCTATCACAAGCATCCATGAAAGATCAAGAGCAGGGGGTGAGTGGGAAAGGGCAGGGGGGCAGCGGTAGATGGAGGTGACATGGGAAGATGTAACATCCCTACTCTATGCAACCCTAGGGGATGAGGCCATTGGGTTGTTAGTAGTGGTGGAAGAGGAAGAGCTCTGAACTGATGTTGGAGGGTTGGGCGAAGTGCTCTGCACTGATGTTGAGAGAAAAGGGCATAGGTGATGGTTATGGGTACTCAGGATTTCACATGTACGCAGTTTACTTTGCCTAATAAAACACAAACCTAACTTTCACAAGAAATGCCAGTTTATCAAGTCATTTCTGGAAATGATAACTGGTGAGGGTGGGCTATGTTGCCTTGGTTTACCAGAAAAGGTTGTGCCAAAGAAATCTGATTTCTTTGACTGGGTGACCAGAGAACTAGATCAAGGGCATGTGATGGATGTTGTCTACTTTAATTTCAGCTGCTATAGGCATGGATGCCTCAACAACCAGGACCATTCTGAAATTGTACCACAACAAGTTTCTCTATTGCTCCACTCAGGCCATGCCTCCTCCCTACCCCCATGCTTCATGGACCTGCTTGTACCTTGGATGTCTATATACACAGGGCCCGATATTCATCTGGGCAGGGCAAAGCACTGTAGCCACTTAGCTCTACCCGCCGACGGAAGTGAATATCTGGGTCTGGCTACACTGCCTGGTAGCTGCCGAGGCTAACCATACAGCATTGATTTTGGATGCTGCACGGTTCATCTCAGCGCCTATAAGATAGGCGAGAGTTTTCCTGGCCGATCTTATAGGCACTGAGCGCTAACCGTGCAGCTTCCAATATTGCTGCTGCATGTTTAGCACTGGTCCCCTGTCTCCACTCTGTCCCAGAATGCCCCGGCATGCCCCAATGCTAGCCGGCTAGCATCAGGGCACATAGGGGACTTAGTTGGGGATATTCAATGACACTAACTGGCATCTAATATCTGGTTAACAGGCATTTACATGGTTAACTGGCTGTTAACCTTGTAAATGCCTTTAGAATATCGGGCCCACAGATTCTAAAATGTGTCCAGGGACATCTCTGTGTTTGAACATCTGAATGCCCATTTTCAGATGTGCAAATCACAAACAGAGCTTCTAAAATTCTAAGTGCCTGATTCTGTGCCATGATTATCAGGGATTTATTTATTTTATATTTCTTACATACTCCCTTTCATGATATCAAGGTGGTTTACATTGAACAGTGCATTATAACTTGGAGATAACTATTTTACAGGGAACATGGGCTATGGAGGGTTAAGTGGCTTGCCCAAGACCACAAGGAGCACCTGTGGGGCTAGAAACCCCAGTCCTTCCAGCCCAAAGTTGCTGTCCTTTAGTGGGATTTGAACCCCTGACCTTCTGGCCTGAAGTACCTTGCCCCAACCACTAGGCCACTCCTCCACTCCATCCCTGCTATTTGTGCCTTCCCCCGCCACGTCTAACCTCCCCACTGGTTGTGCGGGGAAGTTAGACGGGGATTGGGAAAGGGTGGGGAAGGGGCGGAGATGGAGCGGGGTCTGGGCAGGAGGTTGACGGTCGCCGGTCTCGTTAGATCTATCAGCTGCATTTGATTTAATTGACCACCGGACTCTTCTCTCCCATCTCTATGATATTGAGCTGTGGGGTACAGTGCTTAATTGGTTTTCTTCCTTTCTTACCACTTGCTCTTTCACTGTCTGTGTTAATTATCAGTCCTCCTCCCCTGTTCCCTTAATCTGTGATGTGCCTCAGGACTCAGTTCTCTCCCCATTGCTCTTCAATATTTTTCTCGCCCCCTTACTCTTTCTAATCCAACAATTCCCTGTTTCAGTTTATATTTACGCTGATGATATTGTGCTTCTTTTCCATACCTCTCCGGTCCAAATTGATCCCACACAGCTAAACAGTTGTCTCTCCCACATTGCCTCTTGGCTCTCTGATAATTTTCTCCATTTGAATCCAGCAAAATCAACAGCCATGTGGGTTTCTTTGAGTACTTCTTGCCCAACAATATTGCCTCAAATTAATTCTACCTCTATCCTCCTCACTTCCTCTTTCCATTACCTAGGCGCAACTTTGGACTCCTCACTCTCTTTTCATAACCACATTTCAAATCTTTCTCGCCGTTCTTTTCTTGCATTACGTCAAATTAGAGCAGTTTGTTCCATCTTGCCTTCTGATTCTCTCATTACTCTCTTACTGGCCCTGTTTATGTCCAGATTAGACTACTGCAATGTTGTCCTTGCCAATTTACCATCCTACCAACTCCAACATCTTCAATTAATCCAGAACACTGCTGCTCAACTAGTTACCAATGCTTGAAAATCGGACCATGTAACACCTCTTCTGTTGCATCTTCATCGGCTGCCACTTCACTTCAGATTCAAGTATAAGTTCCTCATTATAACTCATAAGGTCATTTACACATCAAACCTGCTTTATTTAGCTAATCTTATTTCTCTCCACACTCTCTACCGACACCTATGTTCACTACACGTGAACCAACTGTCTTTACCATCTCCATCGCAAGCTCACCTTGAACAGACACGTCATGCTGCCTTCTTTTTTCTTGGACCTTCGCTCTAGAATGCCTTACCATCTTCCCTCTGGCTGGAATCCTCATACCAACAATTCAAAACATCATTAACGACACATTTATTCCAACAGGCTTTTGACCTACCCTCCCCTAGTCCCGCTTAATTGGCTGTTTTCAGACTATCTCTAATAACCTATTGGATATTCTTTCCTTTCCTATCACACAATGGAGTTCTTTTCCTTTTCTATAGCATTAGCATATTTTATTGTAAACCACTCTCATGTTTCGACAAGGTTAGTATATAAAGTGTGGAATAAAGATAAAGATAAAAGAAAGATAAAGGGCCGATTCTAATGTCGGCCCTGTATATCCAGGGCTGGCGACATGTGCAGAGAAGTTATTCTACCTCCAAGGTGGAATAACTTCCCTGGACATTATTTTTTTTTTATGCCGGGGCATGGATGGCACAGGGGGGGCCAGAGGACATTTCCTGCAGCCTGACCTTGGCCTTAGGAGGCCAGATCGGGGGTCTGACTGCAGGGAATAAGCTTTTTTTTACCAGCAGCCGGCATCATAGCTCTTCAATGGAGCCATGGTGCCATGGCAACATGACGCCATGGCGCCGCGGCTCCATTGAAGAGCCTTGACTGAGTTAGTCGGGATGGTCCTGTATGTGCAGGCTGGGCTGAATCTCAGTCCCAGCCTGCACATACAAGACTGATCGCGATTCTGATCCCACGGGGCTAGACGTGCCCTGCGGGATCAGAATCGCAATTCTCTCTGTATGTCCGGCTCAGACCAGGCATGCAGAGGGGCTCTACGTCCGGGACAGAATGAGCTCTATTGGGCAGTGATTGAGCTGGTTAGGGGCGGAATGTGGGCATTGATGGTGATGTGCATTCAGTACATGCATTTTTGATGCACCCTAACTGCAGCTATTGCCATGTGTAGGTGCACTTATCACCACCTCAATGGATAGCGTTATGTGCACCCACATGCCAGTTAATGTGGCACCATGTGGTTGCAAGGTGCTAATGGCAGGGGGAGAGACAAACATACCACCTGAACTTAGCACGGGCCTCCATACTAAAATGGTGGTTCAATCATGTTCTAACAATGAACATTTGAAAACAGACTCTTAACTGAAACCCTAAATTACACATACAATTTAAAAACCGTCTTGCTTGTTCATCGATCTCATTATCAAAATGATAATTACAGTCACCTAAAATTTAAACTTGTTTAAATTCTAAAGAATGGAAAATAATTAATTCCTGTAAAATCTGCAGTGTATCTTGATTTCTATCTGGGATCAAATGCAGTAGTAAGATTAACTATAAAATGTGACTCTTTGGTAAAACTGAAAACAATCAACAGTCTAAATTTTAATCATTCCATTAATAAAAAGGAAACACCTTCCCCCTTTTCCCATTCCTAAAACAATTTAGAAGTCTGTAATCAGGAATTCAAACCTTTCTCTCAACTGAGGGCCATCAGTTGTAACCAACCAGATCTCTATTACACGAGAAACATGACGGCAGAAAAAGTCCATATGGCTTTTCTAGTCTGCTTGTCCATAGTCCCCTTTTTTCCTTTAAATATCTGTGTTTGTCTCATGCTTTCTTGAATTTATATACTATCATTGTCTCTACTACCTCCACTGGGAGACTATTCCACACATCTACCACTCTTTCCATAAAGAAATCTTTCACACAAAATTGCACACGATACTCCAAATAAGGTTGCACCAGAGGCACTATCACCTCCTTTTTTCTGCTGGTCATTCCTCTCCCTATGCACCCAAGCATCCTTCTGGCTTTTGCCGTCGCCTTTTCTACCTATTTAGCCACCTTAAGATCATCAGAAAGAATCACGCTCAGGTCCCACTCTTTTTCATGGACAAAAGTACTTTGCCCCCTGCACTGTACCGCACCTTTGGATTTTTGCAGCCCAAATGCATGACCCTGCATTTTTTAGCATTAAATCTCAGCTGCCAAATTCTTGACCATTCTTCAAGCTTAGTTAGATCCCTTCTTATGTTATCTAATACTTCCTAGATGTTTACTCTATTACAGATTTTGGTATCATCCACAAAGAGGAAAACCTTCCCCGATAGCCCTTCTGCAATATCACTAACAACGATGTTACAAAGAATTGGACCAAGGACAGATCCCTGTGGCACACACTGGTAGCATCTTCCTCAGAGTGAGCTCCATTTACCCGTACCCTTTGTGGCCTCCTACTTAACCAATTTCTAACCTAGTCAGTAACTTTAGGGTCCATCCCTAGAGTGCTCAATTTGTTTATTTATTTGTTTATTTATTTATTTAACAGGTAATTTATACTGCTTTATCTTTTTAGTCAAAGTGGTTTACATTGTAACTTAGACTTGGTAATATACATTAAACAGGGACATTGATAACTTGGATTCTTCTGAGGCAACGGAGGGCTAAGTGACTTGCCCAAGTCCACAAGGAGTGCTAGTAGCCATGGGCTAGTTTATGTCACCTGTGCAGAATAGTGTCAAAGGCTTTACTGAAATCTGTACCACCACATCTAGAGCTCTCTCTCGGTCCAACTCCTTGGTCACCCAATCAAAGAAATCAATCAGATGTGTCTGACAAAGCCTGTCTCGGGTAAACCCATGCTGCCTCAGATCTTGCAATCTATTGGACTCCAGAAACGTCACTGTCCTCTGTTTTAGCAATGTTTCCAGTAATTCACTCAGCACAGAGGTCAGACAAACAGGCCTGTAGTTTTCAACCTCATCCTTACTTCCACGTTTGTGTAAAGGGACCACATGTACTTTTCCCCAGTCCTCTGGGACCACTCCCGACTCCAAGGAAGCACTGAAAAGGTCAATCAGTCGAGCCACTAGAATGTCCTCATGTTCCTTCAATATTCTTGAATGTATCCCATCCGGGCCCATCGCTTTGTCTACTTTTAATTTAGCTAGTTCCTAATGAACACAGTCTTCTGAAAATCGTTCAAGATCCTCTTCACTTCTGTTCCTATTTGTGGGTGTTTCCTGAGGTCCTACCTGGCCCTTCATCTGTGAACACAGAACAAAAATATTTGTTAAGCTATTCTGTTTTATCCTCAACAGCTTCTACATATTCCTCTCCTTCACCCTTGAGTCTTCACTTTTGCCCTTCTTCCTCTCACTAACTTATCTGAAAAAAAGTCTTATCTCCCCATTTTATTGCATCAGCTATTTCTTCTTCTTTTTGTATTTGATTTACTTTCCTAACTTCTCTAAGTTTTTTCCAAATATTGATGCTTATCTTCCTCTCTTTGTGATCTTTTGTATTTTATGAAGGTCACTCTCTTTTTCTTCACCTTTTTGGCTACTTCTTTTGAGAACCATAGTGGCCTCCTCTTCCTTTTACATGTATTTACCTTTTGCTGCCCTTAAAATATCCCTTCAGTTTTATCCATTGTTTTTATACATCCCCCAACTGTTCCCATCCAGCTGATGACTCCTTGAGGTATTGTCCTATCTTGGCAAAGTTAGTTTTCCTAAAGTCTAAGACCCTAGTCTTAATACTGAACCACATCATCTGGTGATCACTGGATGCAAGATAATCTCCCACTATGACATCAGAAAAACTTTCCTCATTAGTAAGTACCAAATCTAGTATGGCCCCTTCATGTGTGGGTTATGTTACCAATTGCCTGAATAGTTCTCCCTGTAGAAAATCTAGGATCTCAATACTTCTAAATGACACCACAGCAGGGATGTGCCAATCAATATCCAGCATATTGAAATCATCTCTCAGTAGCACTTCTCCTTTAATGACAATACTGCTTATGTATTCTATTAAATCGCCATCCACTTCTTCTCCCTGTGAGGGAGATCTATATATCATAGCAATGCAAATGGATTTCCCTTTCCCTCTTTCTAGTTTAACCCACAGTTCCTCCTCGCTTCCTTTTAAGGCCTGTAGTTCTATAGCTTTAATATTATTTTTTTACTTATAGTGCCACTCCTGCTCCCCTTCTTCCTATCCTGTCCTTCCTAAATAAAATATATCCTAGTTTAATTACATCCCAGTCATTGTTGTCCATGAACCATGTCTCTGTAACTGCCACCAAATCCAAGTCAGCCTCTTTCATTAAAGTCTCAACACCTTAAATCTCATTCCCCATGCTACGGGCATTTATCCTCACCACTTTCCTGATGTTGCCCCTTTTACCAATTTCTATAGACGTATTTAATGTTTAGCTTACCTGATGGCTTTCACGGGATAAAATCAAAATAAACTTAACTATCTAATTTCTCAACATAAAGGGATGTCCTACACGGAGCGGTAGGTTCACCCCTAAAACAAAGACATGGGGAGGGGTGGCCAGCACGGAGCAGCAGGTGCACCCACACTTGCCATCTTCCTGGGCAGACTAGATGGACCATACTGGTCTTTATCTGCCATCATTTACTATGTTACTATGTTACCTACCTGGGGGCTTTCTTCACTAATCTCCAACAAATCTAGTCTAAAATCCTCTTCAGTAGGTTAGCCAATCTGTTATGGAAGATACTTTGACTCTTCTTGGACTGGTGGATGCCCTCAGTACTTTGAAATCCTTAGAAAATCATCCCATGATCCAGGATACCAAAATGCTCTCGATGACACCATCCACGCTGTCATGTATTCATCTCCAGTATGCAAGCTTCTCTGCTTCGGCCTTTACCCTCAACAGGGAGTAGTGAGAAGAACACCACCTGCCCACCTATCTGCTTCAATCTCTATCCCAGAGCCATGAAGTCACTTTTGATACACTCAGAGGGATATCTAGCAGTATCATTTGTGCTAACATGGATGAGCAACATTGGATTATATTCAGTAGGCTTGATGAGTCTCGGCAAACTCTCCATAATGTCTCAGATTTTGGCACCTGCCAGACAGCACATCTCTCTGGACATCAAGTCTGGTCAGCAGATAGATGCCTCAGCACCCCTCAGAAAAGAGTCACCAACTACCACTACCCTTCGCTTCCCTGTTGTCACTATTCTACAACTTTGGGAGTGCTTGAGCTCTGGTTCTTCCCTTTCCTGCAATGTTTTCACCTCATCCACTTCCAGGCTTTATACTGGTTCTTCAATTCAAGGGAATGAGATGTTGGATTGTTGATTATGCCGGCTCTGGTGATTCGTGTTCAGCTCTCTTCATTCTTTAGCTTCCCATCTTCACCTTTGTTGGAGAGCTTGAATGCTTCAAGCATCTCATCAGTGTACTTCTCACTGTCCCCAAATGCTTCTCAGCCTCATCATCTCTTCTCTGAGCTGCTCCACTTGTTTCATGAGAACTTCAGCTTTCAGGTATCTTTCACATGGCACTGGTCCCTCAACTGGCATGGGGCTGTCTGTCTGGGCAGAGGCAGAAGTTGTAACAGGGGCAACATCTTTGGCAGTATGAATTTTCCCATCCATCGTTCAGTTGGTGGAGCTTTGGTACCCGTTGAAGTAAAAAAAGAGACACCTACCAGAGTCCCTAACTTTTTCTCAGCTGTCCTTTAAGTGAAAAAGTAGCTAATCTCTTTTATGCATGTTATAACAGCACTATTCTATGTCCCTGTGTGTAGCCCTGCTTATTTGCTAAACAGTTAATACTTTAAACTAGTAAATCTTGATGTGTCTAAAGTATACGGATTAAAGGGTTCCCTTTGTAAAATTACCTCTTTGCCCTTTGTAAAATCAAAGTTCCTTGACAAATGGCAAATTGTTTACTTTTAGATATCCAAATGTGGCTCTATTTGCTTCCTAGGATTTCCCTACCAAACAGTAAAAATCTGTTTCCTAAGTCAACAAGTTAATTGGGGAGTTGCCCTATAAAGCAAAAATTCTCACATGGGGTGCATGGGAGCATGGGGTGCATAGAAAGGGAGGGATCTAACATCTGATGCAGTCAGCGACTTCAAGGAACCTATCCTACCCCTTTGAACTTGAAGGCTAAAGGAGAGGAAAAAAAACTCTAGCTAGAGAAAAAAGACTTTGCCCCAAAACACACACACACAAAAAAATCCCTTTTTGAAATACAGCAGAAAAACAACAAAATTTAGCTATTAAAAATGACAAAAAAGCCCCCTTTAAGAGTTCTCAGGCAGAGAGTTTGTAGTCAGTAGCCAACAGTATGACCTTGCTCGCAAGGCAGGTTGCAAAATTATCGAGAGGTATGTTTACTATAATGAGGTTGTTTACTGCTTATTCATTCCCAGTACTCAGTGATGAAATGGTGCCAGTTTCAAGTTAATGAATGGGGGCATTTATGGCATATCCTCAAGCAGTTGCTGTGCAACCAGTGCAATATCAATGCTAAGCCATTTGCTAAGATTACTGAGGGGACAATTAATGATATCCACTGAGGTGGCAGTAAATGCAAACACACAAACTGTGACATCGACAGTGAGCACATACTAATGATGCCTGTCCTAACTGCAATGCATAGTCACTGTCCACACTCTGCCCCAACCTGCCCAGTCTCCGACCCAAACTGCGCTAAAGAGGTAGCAAAGGATTTTTAGTACAACCACATTTTTAGCTCATGGCAATTGTTACCATAGACAGCTTGGTGTTCTGTAAACCCCACGCTGTTAGTGCAGTTTAGTAAACGTGCCCCAAATCTCTTAAAATAATTGTCTTATGACAGACTAACCAACAAGCAAGACATATGTAACTTTCAATCTATCGGTTGTCAAGAAGGAGCTTTTGTATGTATGCCAATATTCTCATACGTTTAGGCCTGTTTATACAATCATAATATCTATGAGTAACAGCAATACCAGAAACAGATGTCAAATATTTTTTCTCTTATTTTGCATGACTCATTGAACATACATCTGCTTCCTTTCTAATTGGTACCTTGGAGGAGAGGCAAAGGCCAACGGGAACATTATTTAAAATATACATGCATTCCCATGCAAAACTAGGAATAAACTGTAAATTCTTTGGAGTCCAAACTGTGCAGCACATGTAATAGTAATATTGGCATTTACATGCGCAAGCCTTTTGTGTGTGCCTCTGCTGCTATTTACACACGTACACGCTGTGCAACTGTTGTAAACCAAACTCCTAAGCAAACTTATTCAACAGATATAGGGGTATGTTTACTAAACCGCCTTAATGTTACCGGCATTAGTTGCTGTCTTACTGTGACGAATGCCGTATAAGGTAGTGGGCGTTCCGGTCTTAAGGTAGCATTTTGGGTTATCGCGCGATAAAGTCCATTATGGCACGATAGAGGGAGCCGCGGTACATTAACGCGCGTTAGCCTTAATTAGGCGCGCTGACCTGCAAACACAGTAACAGAGATGTAGCACAATGGTTAATACATTGACTACTAATCCAGTGGTCATTAGTTTGATCCCCCAATGGGCTCATTTAAAAGACTGTCTGAGACAATCCCTTTTCCTGCTTGTAACAGTCAGACACATCCCAACAATTTGCACTGCCAGCCAAAAAAGCCTCACCCCAGTGCCGCAACCTAATGCACCTTTTAGGGCGCACCATAAGGCACATCATAAAGCACCACGTCATTCAAGGCAGGTCATAATGTGCCCCAGAGGGCAGCAGGAAAGGTTGTCACCCTCCAAGGCAGCATATAATGCGCCCCATAAGCTGGACAAACCTACAGTGCCGCAAAAGATGCCCCAGGGATGCCAAGGTGACACAGGAGATGGTGCCCAGGGGCACAAAGGTGCCCCAAAGTCACAGCATGAAATGTATGGCTCAAACACAGATGTAACCATAACACTGCACAGAGCACCAAGGAAAGGCAATGAACAAGTGATGGAAGGAAGTAGATGACAGAGCTCATGGACCAGCCAAATCTGTGTGCAGCCCATGTGGCAGCAGGTAAAGTGGACAAACATATTGGGGGCAGCTGTACAGATGTACAGGGTGATGGTAATGTACAGTGCAAGAATGACAGTGTGTGGCAGAGGATGGGGATATGTGTCTACCAGTGGAGGTAGAGATGGCAGGATAAGTGCAATGACAGGAGGACAGAGGAGAGCAGTGCCATGCAGAGCAGACACAGGAGAGGCAAGCATGAAGAGCCACAATGCAGAAAAGTGTGCCAGAGCAGGACATGGGGTAGCAGCCTGCACATTAGGGAAGGATGCCACACAGCTGGCACACACACATAGATGGACAGAAGGATGGATGGCAACAGTGATGAGGGTATAATGTGGTGGCAGCACAGATCTGCACAAATATGACTGTTACACGAATAAAACGTAGTTGTGTAGAAAAGCCATAAAAAAGGGGAACAGAGAGAAATAAAACCCATGACCTCTGCTATTGAAGTCATTGCATTAACCACTGTGCTACATCACTATGGGAGTTATCATACCAATGGCTGTCTACAGAAAGAATGCACGTCACCATAAAACTGTCTGCTGTGGCTACCAGGATAAGACAGAACCAACAGTACCCATTATGCAATTCACATGCAGAACAGCAGTCTACATCTGCTCACCAGATGGGGTATGCACCTCTACAGCACATCGGCTTGGTAGGGGGGAATGACCGTGCGTGTTACTGGCACAGAGTACTCACAGGCCATGCCAATGTGTGTGTTCTGTGCTCACCCTGAGGGTGAGGTGGAGTGGCCAGCACCAGGTCCGCAGTACCCGGGTTGGATGAGGCAGGCTGTGCTGCAGGTCTCCATCGGTGCCAGTGTGTGACAGGTATTTGTGTCTGTTTGTAATTGCCAGTCATGTCTGGCCCTTGTGGAGCATGATGCACACAACATAGTGCGTATCCACTGTGCCTGCTATGGTCACCTGTTTAGGGAGCAGGGGTGTGTCAGGGCTCACATGGCGACAATGTACTTAGCAAACCACCCTCTGTGTCAGGGTGGGGGGACATGATCTGCCACCGTAAGACCCGCACTCTCACCCTTTGCAAGGGGGGCAGTGGAGGTACATGAGGACAGGCTGTGGGACCTGCAACCCCAGTCCTGGTGACGAACGGACAGCTGCTGAAAATCTGTACTTGGGACAGGGCCACTGGCAGATAGATAGTGGACCCACTCAGCTCAGCTGCTTCCCACTATAATCTGACATTCACCAGCAGAGGGCAATCAGTGTGCACCTGCTGCACCCTGCAAGGTGGTGCAGCCATACAGATGCTAACTGCAGACAGTCTGCTAGCTAGTGCATGTTCCTGGAGGAACTGTGTGCACCCAAAACTGGGATGTCAGCACACACACCACACAGGTATGTCAGTGATTGGGCCCCAAAAAATAAAACCCATAAATATCACTTGAGAAAAATACCACATAGCACTATGGGGGAACCAGTCATGCCGTGGTCACTGCTCAGTCAGGGTGAGAGCGACCTCCCAGCATGACATGCTGTGGCCACCCTGTCCATGCAGGTGGTGGTCGGGCACTATAATGTCCCAGCCAATGCCCTATACCCTGTGCAAATGCATCCTGCCCATACCACCCTGTCCGGGCCATACCCACAGTACCTTGCTCCTCATTATGCACATTGGCAGGCTAACAATGGAAACAGTGCAAGCAATGTGGGCTCAGTAGGTTGTAGGCAGCCACAACACACTGGATAGACAGACACACACTCTCACACCTATGCCAGCATTGTGCAAATATAGAGGTTTGTGGCAGCCCTGGCCACCACAAACAGTCCTGGGCACAGTGCTGGCATTGCTATGGTACTCACTACTGTTAGGGTCACTCCCCGGGGTGGTAAACACTGTCAGAATCAATAACTGAAACACACTCCACAGATATCAGAAAGGTTGCTATGATGAATCTCTATCAAAAAATTGTGTTTAACTTAGGATTTGTTAGCTGACATTAATCATAGCAACCTTTTGATATATGTGGAACGTGTTCCCAAGTTTAGGATGGCATTGCTAAGGTATGCAGGTACCAGTATTGGGAGATGCTGCTCCGTGCAGGGCCCATTAGCCTGACTCTCCATGAGGCTTTGGATAGTGGAGACTGTGGGTGTGGGTGTTTATGCCCCTGTTGGCCGCTGCTCTAGGGCAGAGGTTCCCAACTCCGGTCCTGGGGGTCAAACACGGTTCAGGTTTTCATGCTGTCCCTAATGAATATGCATGAGATACTTTTACATACAATGGGGTGGCGCATACAAATGCAGCACAGGCATATTTATTAGGGTCAGCATGAAACCTGAATGGTGTTTGGCCCTCCAGGACTGCAGTTGGGAAACTCTGCTCTAGGGATTGCACATGTTTATGGTGTCTGTGCTCTGTAGGGTAAAATATAGGTGTTTCAGGCATGTTTATTTTATCTGAAATAAAGGTTCCATCTTTATTACCACGGTTTAGTACTGGCTAAAATATGGGGATAGGCTTGGCAGGCACCACAGCTGGGACTTGAACTTGTGATCTTCTGCTTCTGAATACACTGGCTGTGTGCACTGCACCACACTGTTGCCACAGGGACAGATCATTCCATGGGGATACCATGACTGTTCGTCAGACAGACCCTGTCTGTTGCAGTGCACGGCACCCACCTAAACGGGGCTAGGCCATGGTCTGCTGTGGGCAGATGCCACTGCCCCCTCCGCCACCAGCACCCCTCCGCCACCATGCTGCCATGCCATTATGTCAGCGGTGCGCAGTCCCAGGCCATACAGTGTGCCAGTAGGCAGCTGCCTATGGTGTGGGTTCTCGGGTAGGGGTGCCTACATGGACATGCGCGCTTTCCCCCAGCACCGCCTGCCAATGTTATGTGCCTTTGGGGGTACATGCTGGGTAATATCCCCTGTGAGACACACACTCGTGCCCATGTTGGACCCTCATCAGTTGCTGTCTTGCTGCTTTACAGTTTCGGCATTCCTATGTGCCACCTAGGCTTCTGCCTAGTCCGCACTGTGCCCCAGCTGGACCACAGCATGTGCCGCCTGCAGCCCCCTGATCCCATTTACAGTATCAGTACAGTTGCCCTTTCCTACGGTCCCACTCTGCTGTTGCTGCACATATGCATGCCATAACAAACCTGCCCAATCTAAACAACGGAAACCCTGATCAGCGCTATTTCAATGTAGGATCATTCACTTTGTAGGGGGACAGAGCATAGATCCTTCCAAACATGATATCTTAAGTTTTACGCTTTGTCAGTAGTGTTGCTTTATGTTTATCATTAATATCACTATTGGCCAGCTTGGTTATTGGGATTTTAAATGTGGTTCTGGTCCTTTTATATGTTTATTTGCCTTTTTGGTTCCTGCACATGTATCACAACTATCACTTCTCTGGGTTTCCCTGCCTTTGCTGCACATTGCTGACTGAAATGGTTTCTCTTTCCTGCAACTGTGCCTAACGCGAGGGTTTCACTGGCGTAAGTGTTCAGACCTGGATTTCACGGCGTTAGTGTGCCTGTAGCCTCTCCCCGCCCACTCTCCGCCCATTGACCCCCTTCTCTCCACCCTCTGGGAAGCCTTACTCCAACCTTCAGACCCGGATTTCACAGTGTTAGTGTGCCTTAATGCCGCCCCTGCGTTATCGCGCGATAAGTGACGTTATTGCGCGATAAGTGATGTTATCACGCGATAATACCACCGCTACGATGTTAAGATGGTTCAGTAAACATAGCACTTAAAGTATGAAAACAAAAAAGTTCAACTACTTAGCTTGAAGATACTGAAACATATTTGGATGTTTTTAGAACTCTGGTCTAGCTGAAGTTTAAAACATGTCATGTCGTCAGGTGAGCAGATGGCAAGGAGGTCTCCTCAAAATTGCAGTGTCTTTATTTTAGTCAAAAGGTTAACGGGGGCAATCTTCAACTCATAACAGACCTTACATATGATTTAAGCCAAAAGGTCTGTAAAGCAATCTAATTATAAGGGATTAGCTATTAGATTACAATCATTTTCAGCTCTGAAAAAGCCTGTACTGGTTGAGGTTTCTTCTCTATTCAGCAACAAATGAATTTCAAGTCAAATACAATTTTTATCTAAAACTTTTAATAAATAGATGTTTTTTAATGGAAATCTTTTCAATATCCAAGATCATACCTGCAATTATATGACAGAATTTAATTATTAAAACAAAGATAATTCAAAATGAACTGCAATTTCAAATACTTATACATCCTTGATGCATAAGATATGCATAGTCATATGCCAACATTTACTATTTTTGCACTGGCCAGGTATAGCTTTAAGAATAAAATACTTCACATACTTGAGAAGAGTAATGTTTGATATGATTTATTTGCACCTCTTGTAGCAAAGTCCCAATGCTGCAGCTTTTTCCATGAACTGGAACTGTACATGTATTTTAATTGACCACATAAGGAGTCTGATATAGTTATAATTAGCAAAGGTAAAATGCATATTTTTTGCATAGCTGGAAGTACAAGTCAGGTAACTAGTACTACTCTGACTTGCTAAAGTCTAACAAATTGTGGAATCAATTATAATAGATTTTAAAGTGGTTTTAATGCATTACCTCCAACAGAAGGAACAATAGCACTATAGGAAAGATGACAGCTAGACACAGATACTCAGAGCCTGAAAATTCAAAGCCACAAAACCACTTTCCCTATAATTGAGGAACTGGTATGTAGTCCTGGAAGTAGAAGAGGTGCCAACATCACAGGAAAAGGAGGTATCAGAGCTCAAAAACAGCAAAGTGGTAGGATCATCAATCACCAGGAAGCAAAGGATAGTGGTGTTTGGTGACTCACTTCTGAGGGCTACAGAGGCATCCATCTGCCATCCAGATATGGGGTCCTGGGCAATGTGCCCTCTGCCTGGTGTCAAGATCGAAGATGTTACCCAGAGTTTGCTGAGACATGTCAAGTCTACTGACTATTATCTGTTGCTACACATCCACGCTGGCAGAAATGAAAGTGCTAGGTTCCTACCTGAGCATCTCCAAAGTGACTTTGTGGCTCTGGGAGAGATGGTGAAGCAGTTGGGTGTGCAGGTGGCGTTCTCCACAATCTTCCCTCTCAAAGGTCAGGGAGAAGACTGAGAGGGCTCACATCCTAAAGATGAATGCTTGGCTGCGTGGATGGTTTTGGCTTCCTGGGCCATGGCACGATTTTTCAGAAGCTGCTGAACATCCATCTATCAAATACGGGGAGAAGGGGAGAAGTGTCTTACACAAAAAACTGGCTAATCTACTGAGGAGGGCTTTAAACTAGGATCATTGGGGATGGATGAGCATAGACCCTTAAATAAACAAAAGCCCTTAGGGAAGTAGAATGTTAAAAGTTGGTATATGAAGGAGAATAAAAGGAAACATCTAGCTGGCTGTATATACTAAGTCCCATAGTATGTAAAATAAAGTTCCAGATTTAGAAGCTGCAATGCAATGGATATAATGGCAGTCACGGAGACATGGTGCATGGAAAACAATGACTGGGATACAATCTATTCAGGAAAGAAAGTGTAGGAAGCAAGGGAGAAGAAATGGTGCACTCTTCCAGAAACTGCTAATCGAATCCACAGGAGAGAGGGAAATAATGAAATTGGTACTTACAAATGGGGAGAGTGTTCCTAATATTGTAGTAAGTTATAATCTGCTGTGCAGTGATCACCAAATGGTGAGCTTCAATATTAGGGCACAGGAGGAGATGGTTCATTCAAAAGCAAGGACCCTAGAATTTTGGAAAACTAACTTTGTAAATATGGGGGAATATCTCAAGAAATCTTTAGCTGGATGGGAAATTCTGGGTCAAGCAGAACAACAGTGGACAAAACTGAAAGGAGATATTTAAAGGACAACAAATGTTTTTCTTAGGAAAGTTAATCAATTTAAAAGGAATAGGAGGCCTCTATGGTTTTCAAAAGATGTAGCTGAAAAGAAAAAAAAAGGTCATCCTTCATAAAATAGAGGAGATTATAGAACAATTAAGACAAGCAATACTATTTAGAAAACCTAACAGAATCTGGGATAGCAGTCAGGAAAGCAAAGATGCAAATGGAAGACAAATAGCCAATACATTAAAATGAGAGGACAAGACATTTTTTAGATATGTTAGTGAGAGGAGGAAGTGCAAAAGTGGTATTGTCAGACTCAAGGGTGAAAGGGAGGAATAAGCAGAAGCTGATGAGGATAAAGCAGAATTGCTTAACAACTATTTCTGTTCTGTTTTCATAGAATGAGAGTAGAACCTCAGAAAACACATACAAACAGGAAGAGAAGTGAGGCAGATCTTGAATGATTTTCAGAAGACTGTGTTCATCAGGAGCTAGCAAAACTAATAAAGTGATGGGTCTGAATGGGATTCATCCAAGTGTATTGAAAGAACTAAGGGAAGTACTGGTGGCTCAGCAGGCTGACTTTGTAGATGCATCTTTAGAATTGGAAGTGAATTCCAGAGGACTGGAGATGGGAAAATGTTGTTCATATCTACAAAAGTGGAAGTGAGGAAGAGGTTGCTAACTACTGACCAGTTAGTCTGACCTCTATAATGAGTAAATTAATGGAAACCCTGCTAAAACAGACGATGCTGCAATTTCTGGAATCCAGGGATTACAGTCAAGACAGCATTGCTTTAATAGAGATAGGTCTTGTCAGACAAATCTGATTGCTTTCTTTGACTGGGTGACCAGAAAACTGGATTGGGGAGAGTGCTAGATGTGGTATACTTCGATTTTAGCAAAGCTTTTGACACCATTCTACATCAGTGACTAAAAATAAACTGAGCGTCCATGGAATGGGCACTAAAGTGATTGACTAAGAAAATGGATGAGTGGTAAGTGCCAGAGGGTAGTAGTAAATGCCATTCACTCTGAAGATAGGGACAAAACCGGTGGCATGCCTCAGGGATAGGTCTTTAGTCCTGATTTTGTTTTTTACATTTTAGTAAGTGATGTTTCACAAAGAACAAAGCACCAGGCTGTGATGGTATTCCCAATGAAATATTATAGCAATCAGATGCAGCTGTTTCAATATTTACAAAGTTCTTCCAGAACATCATGGTCAACTGACTGGAACAGATCTGTGTTCATACCAATACTGAAGAAAAGGATATCTGACTGACTGTGGAAATTATCAGACAATCACTCTGATATCACAAACCAGCAAAGTTCTACTCTAGATCATTTAGTGGAAACTACAACCATACCTGGAACGAGAATTGCCTGAAATGCAAGCAAGGTTCAGGAAAGGGCGAGGAACAAGAGACATCGTCGTGGATGTTAGATGGATCCTTGAAAAAAACAAAGAATATCAAAAGGATATCTATATGTGTTTTATTGACTACAGCAGAGCCTTTGATTGTGTAAATCATGAGACACTCTTGGCCACATTAAGAAGCCTAGATATACCAGAGCACCTGATAGTTCTCATGCACAACCTTTACATTGAAGAACTGTTGAGATTTTGGCAGCTAAGATTTAATGCTAAAAAATGTAAGGCCATGCATCTGGGCTGCAAAAATACAAGTGAGCAGTATGGTGTAGACAATGAATTTCTTCAGTGCACAAAAGAAGTGCAGAAGCTGGGGGCAATCATATCATATGACCTTAAAGTGTCCAAACAGGTAGAAAAGGCAATGGCAAAAGCCAGAAGGCTGTTTAGGTGCACAGAGAGGAATGTCTGACAGAAAAATGAAGTACAAGTCTCTAAGAGATCTCATTTAGATTACTGTGTACAGTTCCACTGACCACACATTCAAAAGTATATAAACAGGATGGAGTCAGTCTAGAGAGAGGCTTCTAAAATGGCCAATGGTCTTTGTCATAAGGCTTAGGGGGATAGATTTAAAGATCTCAATATGTTACTTTTGAGGAAAGGCGGGAGAGGGGTAATATGATAGAGACATTTAAATACCTTCATGGAATAAATGCACAGGAGGTGGTCCTCTTCCAGTTGAAAGGGAGCTCTGGAATGAAGGGTCATAAGATGAAAGTGAATGAGGTTATACTCGAGTAATATTTCTTTATGGAAAGGGTGGTAGATGTGTGGACCAGCCTCCCAGTGGAGATGGTGGAGACAATAACATAAGAACATAACATAAGAACATAAGATATGCCATACTGGGTCAGACCAAGGTCCATCAAGCCCAGTATTCTGTTTCCAACAGTGGCCAATATAGGTCATATGTACCTAGCAGTTTCCCCAAAAGACACAGGTTCTGCAATGCTTGTACTGGGTCAAGCATTGATATCCTGGGTCCCTTCTTAATAATGGTTTATGGACCTTTCCTCCAGGAACTTGTCCAAACCTTCTTTAAACCCAGCTATACTAACAGGCTTTACTACATCCTCCGGTAACAAATTCCAGAGTTTGATTGCACGTTGAGTGAAAAAATATTTTCTTTTATTAGTCTTAAATAGTTTACCCTGTAGCTTCATTGCATGCCCCCTAGTCCTTCTATATTCTGATAACGTAAACTGTATCTAAATTCAAGAAAGCATGTATAAAGGATCTCTAAAGGAGAGGATAGGAATGGAGAACTTTATATTTCTTAGTCATACCAGACTGGATAGACTGTATGGCCTGTATCTACTGCTATTTTCTGTTTCTAGGCTTCTATGTTTGTTTACATTGTATTATTAATCACCGTGATATTTATGCTGGTTTTCCTTGACCTTACTAAGGATCCATTCTTCAGCAGCTCATATTAATGTCCTATTCACAATCTTTATTACCATTTGGTGCAGCAGGGATCTGGCTAAGTAAACCATTATCCTTGCTGTGTAAACAGCTTTAAATCTACTGTCTTGGTTCTTCCAATTATTTAATTGCTAGGTCATGCTCTCTTGCTGTCTGTTCCTTTATAAGTTACTTCAGTTAGATTAATGTGTTGCACATCCTGTATATACTTTGGAACTTTAATTAGGTCAAGGTAATGTATCTGATAAACTTTAGTCTAATTTTTCTAGGAAGAGTCACTGTTTCTGCTTTATGATTTTATAGCAAGGCTGGAATAAAGTGTCATAGTAACTCTAAGACTGCCTGAAGCTAAAGTTAGAGATTGCTGATTTTGATTTCATTGTAAGGTTAGTAGGTACCATCTTGGCTGCCAGGAGATATCTGTAGATCGGCCACAGCAAAGTTAATTAAGTTTTATTTTATTTATTTATTTTTTGTTCTTATATAACGCACTCTTAAAAATCAGCACGGTTTACATAAAAGTTGTTGCAAATCTCAAAATGGGAAGGGAAGAAGACACAAACAGTAATAGAAACATTCAAAAATGATAGCAGACAAAGATCATGTGGCTTATCCAGTCTGCACGCTGTCGCAGGGCACCCTCTGTAGCGGGGTAGTAGACCCGGGAGGGTCCCGGACACAAGAAAGGTTAGGGTTGAGGTTGGCCTATGCTGCAAGGGTCAAGGGTGGTTATTCCTTGTGGCTTCCTTGTAACCAACGCTCAAAGAACGAATGCACAGAGTGGAGGGAAAGTTAAAGGCTTTATTTCCCTTTCTTGCACAAAACGGTTCAAAAGGATTGGATATGGTAACAACTGAAATGCCCTTACTTCAGGATAGGGAAAAATAAAAGCAAGCAATAAAGTAAAGGCTGTTATCTTCACAGAACATTTGTACAAAACAATAAACTTCCTTCACTTAGTTATCTGATACATTGGGGATATATTCAACACTCCCCGAGGCACAATATGTACAATCCATTGCATTATCTGATTCTTCCCCCTCTGATACTACTTGCATGGACTCAACCTCAGAAGCCTCTGAATCTGTAGCATCAGGGTAAACGTAATCGGGTTTCTTATATACTTGTTGCACTATGTCCCAATGCCTAGCATTTAGCTTTGGGCGTCGGTCTCCAGGAGTTTTGCAGTACAACGGTCCCTCTCTGATTAGAGGTTCAAAAGCAGATTCATAAAAAGATTTCCCACTCAAAGTTCTCTTCTTAGACAAACTTCTTTCATAATCTTGCTTACAAGAATGTTTAGGGTAACAGTAATCCTCTTCCCACTGTCTTCCCCATACTTTAGGCTTCTGAAGGTAATTATCAGTAATAAGAGTTTTACCTTTGAGGCTTCTCTTCCTTCTTTCTAGTAAGGCTTGAGGCCTACCTTGGTTTGGCTTCAGCGCAGCTGTGCTCCGGCTCTCCTGTGGTCTTTCCTTAGACTTCAGACCATAGTGGTAAGGATGTTTTCTTTCCTCCAAACAAACATTTCCCACCTCTGAAAATGGACGAACCTCTTTATTCCACGGCTGCTGTGAGGACCTTCTTCCAGGTACTCCCTTGCGGTCCCAGTACTTCTCTTGGCTTTTTCTCTGTTCCTTATTCCACTCCAACTCTGGTTGAAGCTCCTGCTTGGCTTTCTGCTCAGGACTCTGCTTCTTTCTGCTCTTGCCAGTGTATTTGCCTTCCTCTTGGCCTCCTCTACTCTGGCTCTGGCTGCTGCTTCTGCTTTGGCTGCTGCTTTGGTCCTTCTCCTCCTCCCTCTCTAAGTCAGACCTGCCTCTGTTCAAAAAGAAGCTGTCTGGGCTTGCGTCCCGCCCAGAGGGGCGTGGTTTCTCGGTCTCTCTCTCGACTCTCCTGCTCCCCCTAGATGGATCCTCCCAATATTGCAGGTTGTGCTTGCCTTTTTCTGGTTTTAAAACTTTTTCTCTCTCTTCAAGAGGGTCCTTTGCATCACAACGCTTACCGGCAAGGTAAGAGCCCTAAGGCAAAGTGCATACTTTTACGCTGGTGAGAATTTTGTAAGGGGTCATAAGCACATGTGTGTGGCCACATAAGCATATTAATGACTAAAATAACCCTATTTAGGCATGTACTGTACTTGGTGTGTAAAAGTATGCACCTTCTTATAAAATTACCCCTTAGGACTCTAATCAATGACACACACTATCCTAGCCCAATGGACTTCTCCAGGGACATTCACCCTTCTGCTGCCCAGACAATAGCTGTTCACTGACTTTCATATAAAGGAGGTAATTTTGTAAAAGCATTTCCATGCATATGTAGCCACATTTGTGCATAAATGGCCTCTTATAAAATTCTGACTGGTGTAAAATTGCATGCTTTGATATGATGATGCATACTTTGCCAGTAGGCATGCACAGGGGTGGAGTTTAGTCAGAGTATGGATGGAGCACACATAGGTGATAAAATTCCCTAATGTACATACATTGTGTAAGATTCTAGTCGTGGATATTTCCACTTGTTCCAGGGCTTGCAAAAGTGTCTATGCCTGCAATGTTGACACTTATGCTAGTATTTCATAAAGATACATAGGGGCATGTTTACTAGACCACGTTAGCAGATAGTGCTTGCCAAGCACAACATGTTAACAGCTAAAATGGGGCACATACAGATTGCTTAGTGATTTTCACTGTTATCTGAGTACATGGGTGGGATGTGGGCAGCGACTGCACATGCCTGCATTGTATGGTTACCATTAGCTCAGCAGGACAGGGTAACCCCATGCTTTGCAGATATCTCAGATGAAACTACCACCACCTAAATGGATGGTGGTAGCTGCCTCCTTGATGTTACCAGGCTGTGTTTCCATTTTTCATGTGTTATCTGCTGGGGAAATACGGTGCATGTCTCCAACACATAATACACAGCTTTTGCAGCTAACGCAGCAAACTTTGCATGATTTCAGGACATTAGAAGCAAAAGACTAACACGGTTTAGTAAACATACACCATAGGCACCTATGGGGATAATTTTTCAGGCAGTACCTAATTTAAATACTAAGAACACAAGTAAATGCTGAGTCATTTCTGCATGTAGGGGGCCACTTATGTGTGTAAATTGTTTCTTATAAAATATCGACCAGTATAAAACTATGCACATAAAAACAAGGTATGTTTACCTTTGCCTGTTGGATTTTCATTACAGGCTTTATTTTCAGTCCAATGGCTATTAATCTATTTGAAAACAAAAGCCTAAGCTAAGTAAGCCCTGCTTTTATTTTCCAGCTCTGAGCAAGACTTAAGACCATTCTTGTAGGGCCCGATATTCAAAGGACATTTACACAGTTTATAGCCTAGTAAACCATGTAAATTCCTTAGATAGGGATATTCAACGGCACATACACGGGTAGCACCATTGAATTTCCACATCTATTTCCCCTATCTGCCCCAATGCTGTCCGGCTAGCATCAGGGGGTGTCGGGGGCGTTCCAGGGCAGAGCAGAGGTGGGGGCATGAGATAACCAGGCAGCAGCGATATTGCATGTTGCCCAGTTAGTGCTTTGCATCAAAAAGATAGGCAAGGAAAACCCTCGCCTATCTTTATGGTGCAGGTACTAACCGGGCCGCATGCAATATTGTTGCTACCTGGTTGGCTTCGCCAGCTTCTGGATTGTGTGGTGATACCCGGATATTCAATGCTGGGGCCGCATATGACCCCGGCATTGAATATCCGGGTTTAAGGTTTGGCAGGCACAGCTATGCACCGACACGGCGCATAAGCTGCCCATAAGAATATTGGGTCCCTAGTGTCCAAGTATTTAACATCTTTGCTTATGATGCAGAGTCCTTCAAATCCTCTGGTAGGTCTATGAAGAAAAAAGAAAAAACAACTTGCTGTTAATAGATATCAATATTTTCCAACATACCGCTTTTAACTGGCTTAACCTCCACCAATTGTTTTTAAACTTCTTCAGGAGATACCAAAAAACAGAGAGAAAATTTGGGAGAGGAATAAACAATCTGAAGAGCAATATTTTACTTTCCTTGAACACTTGAGTTTTTCTCAGGCACCAGAATTGGACAAAAGATTTACAAGAGGCAAAGAAAACAAATAACAAATAGAAATATAGTATTGCTTTTGGATGCTTTCATCAGCCAATGGTCGCTCATTAAGATTTGAAGCTTTCTAGGTCTAGATTTAGAAATAGGCTTTCTCTGAGCGTGTGAGAGTTAATGGGGCATATTCGGAAAGTTCCCATTGTATCGGGGTATGAGGCAGGGCTACCCCTTGTCCCTTTTTCTTTTTGCCCTGGTAATAGAACTGCTGGCAGAGAGGATACAGGCTAAAGGAAGCATATGGGGCATTCGTGTGGGCCCAAGGGAATATAAGATTGGCTTGTTTGTGGACGATGTCATATACATAATGACGGAACCATTTGATTTCTCCCTCAAATTTGCAAAAGGAGATCTTTACCTATAGTCACCTATCCGGATACAAGATGAATTTGTCTAAAACTGAAATCCTGAATTTACATCTGCAAGGGGGGATGGAAGACTGCTTAAGGGAGGCTTTTTGATTCAAGTGGACCTGGAGCATCATTTTGCATTTGGGTATACAAATAGGGGCTAGGTGTGAGGATTTTCGAACAGAATAGAAAAGAGGGGGGCTGGGACTTTCAGTTTGTGAGGGTACTATGTAAGCGCTTGTGATGCAGTTGACAACCATTTCAGTTATGTTTATGGCATCACTACATTCCCTGGTTAAGCGAGCATAATGGCCCTTTAAGAGCTGGGGGAGGGGAACTCAAGCCAAGCTAGTGTCTCTTATAGCAGAGTTCCAGACTCCACCCAGAAACAGCCTCCGCCAATTGGAGTGGGGAACAGAGGTGAGCCTAGGTGAGACAAATGCTCACTTCCCACAGGAGAAAGGGGAAGAAAGATCAATCTGCTTGTGTGGGCAGCAGGGAGCTCAAGGTTGTGGGCCCGGGCAGGACCCTCAGAGAAAGAGGGGGAGAGCTGACAACCTCAGGAATAAAGAAGCCCAGGAAGAGAAAGTGGCTGGGAGCCGCAAAATCCTGTCAGGATTGAGACAGGTAGAGACAAAAGGTGAGCAAGGGAGAAACCTCCAGGCAAGGGCCAAAGGGATGTTGTTACTCTCAGCCTTGGTGGCAGTGATAGAGCAGATGGAAGCCTGCTCTGGAATGTTTAAAGTGTATGGAATCACGACTCATTGCATCTTCCTGTTCATGGGGCTAAGAAGCCTGAAAGAAAGACTTGTAGCTGTGTTTAAGAATTACAGAAACCTGCATAAGAAGTTTACTTTGCATTGCTGTTAAAGTGTTTTGTTTGATGATAATCTAGAGGAATAAAAGTTTGTTACCAATGTGCACTGTTTGGAACTCTAATTTGTGCTGTATGGAAAGGGGCTTGCTAGCAGTGAAGGCAGGCTCAGAGTCCAACCCTAAGTCTGCTATAGAAGCAAGGCCTCTCCTAGTGGGGAGAAATTGTTTGCAAGATGGGCTAAAGGGACTAGCTGTGCCCTAGAGAGGGGCTGGGGAAAGTATAGTAAGTGCTGGATAAGCATGATTTTTTTTCCTTTCTATGGTGCCTGCAGGCAAGTAGACCTGGAACAGGGGACTAAAGAGACACTAAGTGTCGGTTGGGCAGTGTTAGGCAGCATGAGACCAGTGCAAAACCAGAGACAGTGCCTACCCTGTTGTGTCAGAATGGCCAAGTGGAGACCTTACGAGTAGATCTTCTCGAGGACTGCCCCGGGGAAGTCAGACAAACATGTGCAGGAAGCGTGGTTGGGGGAACTCCAAGGGTTTTCACCAGGGGAACCACCGGAGTGATTGAAGGGTCCAGGGTAAACACTGGGTATTGATTGAACAAGAGCTCAGTGGAGTCATCCCATTGGGGAGGTTGATTTGGCTATGGGGTCAAGAAAAGGTGGGAGAACCAGTGTCCCTTTTTGTGAGCCACAATTTGAGGGTATGGGATCAGTATTGGGATGGCTATGTGGAAAGAAAGAGATGTATTGAAATACACCTATTCAATTCAGTGAGCATTTTAATCTAAGGCATATGTATGGGGCTTACCGGGAGTGACAAAGGGTGGGATTGGACCAGTTGGGGCAACTGGTGGATAGTGAGAGGAAGATGTTAAATTTTGTGGAGTTGTGGCATCAATTCCAGTTGGGAGAGGGACATGAGTTTTACTATAATGAGATGTGGCATTATGTGCAGTCTTGCAGGACCAGGGGTACCAACCTGGGCCAAAGGATGGGTTTTGAACTGGTGTTTTCCACTTGGGATGGGTCCCGGGATTCGTTGTTGGTTTTGTACAGACTCTTCCTTAAAAGTCAGAGGGAAGAGCCTCGGTACCCTAAGAAGTGGGAGTGGGGGGACTTGGGAGGGGAGCTTGGGGAGCAGAGGTGGCTAAAGATTTCTGAACAAACTAGGAAACTCTCCATGTCTGTATCCATCATGGAGTATGCATACAGAGTTCTATAGCTGATGTAATGGGACCCTTCTGGCTTACAGAAGATGGGGTTAGTGAGGGATGGAAAGTGTTGGAGAGGTTGTAGACAAGAGAGGGATTTCATGCACACGTGGTGGTTGTGTCCTGAGGCCACTTGCTATTAGAGGAGCATTGCAGACCTAAGAGCGAGCATGGGGGGGGGAGGGAGGGGGCAGCAGATTGACCTGAGCTGAGTGCATACCTACTGAATTTAACCTTGAAGGGTATAGCTTGAGGGGTCTTGATCCTGGCTAGAATGTGTAAAGTGGCTGCTAGAATGACCCTGGCTAGACATTGGCGAGACAAACTGATGCCTGATATTACTGAAACTGGATTTGCTGCGTGACCGAAGCTATTGCTAGATAGCAAGCCCAAGGGGACCGTTTTCATGAAACCTGGGCTCTGTATGAGAGATGGTGGCCAGCTAGAAATGGGTTATTTATAAGGGCCGGGGTGGGGGGAGGGTTAAACCTGGTGCTTATTCTGATTTATATCAGCGATTTAATGCCTTTGTTGGTAATAAAATTTGCCAATTAAAAAAAAAAGAAAAAAGAAATAGGCTTTCTCCTATATCTTGAGTACTTAAAAACCAAGCAAACCTATGTTGTCAGGAAGGCTTGCTGCTTAGTCTAAAATCGGAGCATATCATGGAAAAATGTGTCTACAAATAACGCTCTGCTTGTTACATGGGAAACAAGTTCCCAAAAATTAACAACAGAACCATAATGGTGGGTAGCATCAAACAGTCTGGTGGTTATGATCAGTGCATGAGTTCTTGAGAAAACTACGGAGAACCAGTCTATAAGGTACTGAAATAGTGAAAGATCTCACTCTTGGGGTGAACAATTGTCACCTCCTGATATTTTGAAAATTCAAGTTTGCAATCAGTCCTCCTGATATTTTGAAAATTCAAGTTTGCAATCAGTCCTGCTAGGAGGACAGGGAGTTGACTATAAGACCAAAGTGGAAGTAGAAGTGGGGAATCTATTGGGACTTCGGGTACTGAATAAGTTTATATGACTCGTCGATGAATCAGGACATTTCCTCAAAATAAAGAATTAGCATCATGTAGCTTCCGTAAAAAAACTAGATATATATCACTCCTTCGGCAAGTGATCCCCTATATTTAGATGGTTATCAGTGATCCCTATCTATAGCCTCATCAAACTTAGCATAGGTCTTTCAGTTTGTAACCTATCATTTATAAACTATGTGGTGAGTGTCACAGAATCTCTCCACATGGACCACTCACAACTCAGGGAGATTCCCCAACAGAATCCTCATCTCTTCAGGATTCCACAGTTCTTCAGGAAAACAATAAAATAGCACTCTTCTACCTTGATCACATAAAATTCATCCCATATTTTTGTCTTTGTAAAAAAACAAAAAACACAACAAAAACAAAACAATCCAATAACCATTTAGAACTTTGTCTTATAGATCACAGGGAAATATAACCTACCTAATGTTCATGCATTGTATTTATGCCTTAAACCTTTCAGCCATATCAATGCTCCTTAAATACATGGGGTGGGGGGGGGGGGAATATTCAGTGCTGGTAGCTAGCATTGCCAATGCAGTTAGCCCACTGGAGTTGAAATCTAAACCCGGATATTCAATGTAGGGGTCATATCCAGCCCTGGCATAGGCTTTGGAAAAGGGTGGGCCACAGGGACTCTAGTCCCACTAAAACTTTGCTGCTGTGGTTGGAGCCTCCCCTTCTTTGGCCTGCAGGGATCTGATCTCCTGCAGGCAGAAGTAAAGGAAGGCTGGTGATGGTGACCTAGCAAGCAGTAGGCTGCTGCAGGGATCCCATCCCCCGCAGACAGACAAGCACTGCAATTGTGACACAGATCCCTCCTGTCTGCCCACAGGAAATTGGATCCCTAAGGGCAGACAGGAGGGGAAGGCTGGCGATTGCAGCTGTATGGAGTTCAGCTGGCCCAGATGCAGAGCTTGGCTCCTCCCGTGGAAAATGGTGTTCCAATGCCTCTGAGCCCCAGCATTGAATAGCGAGGTTAGCCACATTTGCCTCTCGTTAATCAGGCAGTAGAGATATTGAGCTGCTGTCCAGTTAGTGATACACAGTGAAAGTTAGGCCAGGGTTTCCTGCGCCTGTTTTTTGACCTGTATTGCTAACTGGACAATGGCTCGAAATCATTGCTGCCTGGTTAGTGACCGGTGCCACCTCCACTCTGCTCCGTAACACCCCTGGAACGCCCTTATGCTCATCGCTTAGCATGAGGGCAGAGGCAGCACTTGGGGAGAATCATCAGCACTAACCATGTGGAATGTTTGTTTTCCCAGCATTTGGAAATGAGAAAAATGTTTGGGGTTTTACTTCCTTTTAATGGCAGCATTGGTCTCTACTGTGCTGCTGATATGGCATGATATGGCATGATATGTTTTTCGTTTTATGCTTGAAAGGATAAGGGATTTAAAAGGCCTAAAGTATTTTTTCATAAGTTTTGTCTAGTTAGTTATCCTCTAGCTGAGAGTGGAAAGGCTTGAAGGGGAATGCAACATTGTGTGTAAGTTGTACTGCATAGAAAAACTGGCAAGCCCTGTGGCAGATCCAAGATAGCGCTGTGAATCTATGCTGTGCGGGACGCTCCTACTAGTTGGTCTGTGCTTGGAGTTTGGTGGTCTTCTTTGCCTGTTGTTCTAATAGGCAAGAGTAAAGGGAAAGTAGGACTGCCCCTTGGGGTGCCAGTTCAGGGCCCCTCCGCCAGGCCACTCTTGACTGTTTCAGGGTTTCCTCCACTCCAGCGGGATCTGTACCCCTTGATTTGGCTGGTAGGCAACTTGCAGGCAGCAATGATGGGGCATTGCTGATCCCCACTGTGTGCACGCTGCTACCTAATTCTGGAAGCCTGGGGCTGCTGGAAGTTTGGAGCCTTCTCGGGCCAGTTTGGCAAAGTGACTCCCCTTTTGGCTGGTGCATCAGGGGTGATACCGACGACTTCCAGAACAGTGCAGGATATCGCACAAGAATTGGGTGAGATTGTGGCTAGGAAAGGAGTGCCTGAGATAGTTAAACCTGCGGCTGTGACCATGGAGTCATTGTGGGGCACCATTGTGGGGCACCATTCATTTCCTCTTTGTTACAAGCTTTTTCTCTGAAAGTTGTGGGATATTTAACTGTGGTTGCACGGACTGTTGTTGATCATACCCAGGCATTAGACTTAGGAGTATGTTTACTAATCTGTCTTAATGTTACCAGCGCTAGTTGCAGTGTGATTGTGAAGAATGCCATATAAGGTAGTGGGTGGTCCAGAGATAAGGTTGCAAGGAATCAGTATCGTGCGATAGTGGGCACCATAGCACGTTAACGCGTGTTAACCCTAAGTTCATGCCAGCGTAGTGTTAGAAACTATGAAGATGTAGCTCACTGGTTACTGCAATGACTGTTGAGGCAGAGGTCATGGCTTTGTGGGTTAAACTAGAAAGAGGGAAAGAGAAATCTATTTGCATTGGTGTGATATACAGACCTCCCTCACAAGAGGAAAAGGTGGACAGAGAGTTAATTGAAGACATATGCAGCATTGCTAGGAAAGGGGAAGTGCTACTGATAGGAGATTTCAGTATGCCAGATGTTGATTGGCACATTCCTGCTGCAGTATCATCTAGAACAGGGGTCTCAAACACGCGGCCCGCGGGCCGCATGCGGCCCACGAGAGAACGTTGTGCGGCCCGCGAGAGAACGTTGTGCGGCCCGCGAGAGAACGTTGTGCGGCCCGCGACGGCTTCTGCTGCTGCCGTTGCCGCCGTGGCAACGGCAGAATCGACGGTCAATTTAAAAAAAAAAAAAACTGGCTTCTGCTGCTCAAGCAGCAAAATCAGCTGTCCTGCGGCCCCTTCCTCTCTGCCCGGAGATCCCCGAGAGTGCTTCCATCAGCGGGTGCTTTTCAAGCCGCGAAGAGAGAGAGTATTTCCCTCTCGCGAGGCTTGAAAAGTGACTAGGCTTACGCCGCGCGAGAGGGAAATACTCTCTTCGCGGCTTAAAAAGCACCTGCAGATGAAGCACAACTCAGGGCTCTCGGCGCAGAGGGGAAGGGGCCGCGGGACAGCTGATTTTCTGCTGCAGCAGCAGAAGCCAGGTTTTTTTTTAAATTTACCTGGGTTGATGGGGGGGGGGTATGACTGGAAATGGGCTATTGGCAGGGGGGGTTATGACTGGAGATGGGCTATTGGCAGGGGGGGGTTATGACTGGAAAGGGGCTATTGGCTGGGGGGTATGACAGGTAAAGGGCTATGGTGGGGTCTAGGTCTGGAAATGGGCTATTGGCGGGGGGGGGTTATGACTGGAAATGGGCTATTGGCAGGGGGGTTATGACTGGTAATGGGCTATGGTGGGGGGCTAGGACTGGAAAGGGGCCGGTGGGGGTTAGGAAGGACTGGAGGTGGGCTGATGGGGGAGTTAGGACTGGTAATGAGCTATGGAGGGGCTGACTGAAATGGGGGTAATGGGGGTTAGGGCTGGAAGTGGGCTATTGGCAGGGGGGTTATGACTGGTAATGGGCTAAGGGGGGGTAAGACTGAAAATGGGGTGATGGGGGGTAAAACTGGAAGTGCGCTATGGGGAGGTTAGGACTGGTAATGGGCTATGGGGGGTCTAGGACTGGTAATGGGCTGGGGGGGGGTTGCTAGGACTGGAAATGGGCTGAGTGGAAGGGGGGCTTGAACTGCAAATGGCTGATGGGGAGGGGGGCTTGGAATGGAAATGGGCTGTGAGGGGAGGGAGCTAGGATTGGAAATGGGCTGATGGGGGGCTAGGATTGGAAATGGGCTGATGGTGAGGCTAGGATAGGATTGGAAATGGACTGATGGGGGGACTAGAAGGGAGAGGATGCTGGGTGGGGCTGGAACTAGAAGGGAGCTGATGTTGGGGGAGGATTAGAATGGGATGGAGCTGGGAAAGTGAAATGGAGAGGGGAAAAATATTTTGTCTGGGAGAGAAGACAAATCTACAATTGGCCAGGTATTGGGAGAGTAAGTGGGGATTGAGGATGGAGGGGTAAAATTTGAGTGGATGAAATAGGAATGAGGAAAGAGAAAAAGGAGAAAGATTAGTATGTTAAAGCAGATGTAGAGAGAGAATGGAAAAAAACTAGGAGAGAAGAAAGGGCAAATGGACAGCAGACGATGGAGAGTTAGCAGAAGACATGAAGAAACCAGAAGAAAGTGGCTGGAACAATTGCAACTGAAAAAAATGCACAAAATGTAGAAAAATATCTCTTTATTTTGAATTTATTAACTGGAATATGTCAGCTCTGGGAAATGTACTAAACAAAGCGCAAACATTAATGATGCACAAGAGGAAATTAATTTATAGTTTTATTTCTACAGTGTTGTTGTACATTCCAAGTTTGGCTTTTGGGGTTCCCAGTTTAATTATTGTCTTCTTGTTTCTAAATCTTTTAGTCTTTCTTTATCCACACTCATTAAAGAGGCATGTTTACTAAAAGTTAGTGTATGGTAACATTATGCAAATATTTATGCAAATGAGGCCCCTTATGCAAATGAGGCCCCGTGTCTTATGCGGCCCCCGGGTTACTTTACAAGTCCTCATTTGGCCCTCAAAGCAATTTGAGTTTGAGACCCCTGATCTAGAAGTAAGGAGATCCTGGATTCTCTACAGGAAGAACTATTCAGGCAATTGGTAACAGACCCCACACGTGAAGGGACCATACTGGACTGGTGCTTACCAATGGTGAAAGTGTTTCTGATGTTGTAGTGGGAGAACATTTTGCATCCAGTGATCACCAGATGGTGTGGTTCAGTATTAGGACTAGGACTGTTAGAATCCATTCCAAGGTGAGGATCTTAGACTTTAGGAAGGCTGACTTTGCGAAGATGGGCCAATACCTCAAGGAGTCGTTAGTGGGATGGGAACAGCTGGGGGATGTAGAAAAACAGTGGGAAAAACTGAAAGGGGATATTTTAAGGGCAAACAACCTTTTTGTTAAAATGGTAAATAAAGGCAAAAGGAAAAGGAGACCGCTATAGTTTTCTTTTTTTTTTTTAAAGCTTTTATTTTCATTTTACAACAAGCAAAAGAAACAACACACCAAAGGAACAAATACAAACATACAATAAGGAAAAGCAACCCCAATTACCCCCCACCCCTATGCTTCTTCTCTAAGCTGATAAGTATCATCATATGAGCGCTTACAAACAACATTAATTGTACAGCAAAACAAACATAAATAGTATCTGCGATACAGAATGATCATGTGACAGAGATTTACACAGATTTAAACATTCAGATGAGAGCATTGAGCAGTTTGAACATAGTCGTTGAGCATCTTCCATTTAGACAAGAGGTGGGGGGTCTGAGCGGAAGAAGCTAACATACGAGGTATTTGCTCATATTTACTGTAGAGACAGACATGATTCCACCATTCATTGGGGCTCAGAAGGGAGCTATTTTTCCAGTATTTCGTAATTAGGGAAATAGCTATGCCCAGCATAAAGTCTAAAAGGAAGTAAGCCGATTTGGGAAGAGAGGGGATCCCCGCAGCTGAGCAGAGTCCCACTATCTTCCAAGAGAGGGGCTCTTGAAAGTGCAAAATAGATTGAATACGACCCCAGACCCGACTCCAGTAATACTGTAATGCGGGGCATTCATACATAACATGAGTAAGTGAACCAATGGCCGCATGGCATGTCCAGCATCTATTGCTCAGGGTGGCGTTCCATTTGGCTAACCTGTCAGGAGTATAGAAACATCGGTGGGCTAGAAAGAAAAGTGTCTGAGTGAGTGAGGCGGATCGAGAGACCCGTGTCACCTTGCTCCAGACTAGGCTCCATTGCTCCAGGGTCAAAGTTACATGCATTTCCCGCTCCCAGGATTTCTGTGCTGTAGGAGTGCCTCTATTTACAGCATTACATAAAGTTTTGTAAAAGTTAGACGCTACACCCGATAAGCTCCCGATAGATCGGATAATCTCCGACAATCCTTGGGTATTTGGTTCCGATGGCGGGAGCACCTTAGCACTCCGAAGACAATGCTGAAGTTGCACCAACTGAAAGTAGTGTTTCGCTGGGAGACCAAATTCAATTTGTAATTCGCTAAAAGTCTTCCAGCGACCAACAGAGAACAGCTGGTTAGGGAACCAAATGCCCCTAGTGTACCAGGGGCTCCACGCCATCGGTTTATTTTGTATTTGAAATCGAGCATTGTGCCAAAGCGGGAGTCTATCTAGCGGACAAAGTCGGGAGTCTAGAGATTGCTCAAGGGTATTAAAGGCACCTAAAGGGTCTAAGAGCATTGGTGGATAGTGGGAGTCTGATGGGAGAGTCATACCAGGGAGATAAGTAAGAGGGATTGGTTTGCAAAGGTCCTCCTCAATATCTAGCCACACAGGTCTACTCGGTGTTAGGTCTTCCAGCCAACGAGCGCCTTGTTTGAGAAGAAAAGAATGGTGGTATTTCAGGAAATCAGGGAATCTGACACCCCCATTTTCTTTATCTGCTTGTAACTTATGTTTCGCTATCCTAGGTGTCTTGTTTTGCCATAAGTATCTAGTCAGAAGACCCTCTAAATCTTTATATGTACGTCGAGGTAGGAGACATGGCAACATTTCTAAAATGTAGTTCACTTTGGGAACGATCATCATTTTAATGGTTTCTAGGCGGCCCCACCAAGTAAGTGTTAAAGGAGTCCAGCGTTGGGTAAGCGCCCGGACCTTAGAGGTTAAGTCTTTAGCATTAAAGGTGATGGTGTCTTCTAAAGGAGAGCAGTAGTGCACCCCAAGGTATTTGACCATGCGAGGTTGCCATAAAAAGGGAAAGGATTGCATATCTGCCTGATGGATCAAAGGATTTAGTGGAAAGGCTACCGATTTGGTCCAGTTTATCTTATAGCCCGAGAGTTGTGAATATTTACCAATTTGCTCTAGGACAGCCGGCACTGAGTCTAGGGAGACAAAGAGCATCAGATCATCAGCATATGCTGAAATTTTGATTTCCCTATGAGAGAAAGGGACTCCATGAATATCCTTGGATTGCCGGATTAGTAAAGCTAAGGGTTCGAGTGCGAGATCGAAAAGAAGTGGAGACAGTGGACATCCCTGGCGAGTACCGCGTTGCAGGGGAAATGGCTGAGACTTTAAAGCATTAGCACAGATACTAGCTGTAGGCTGTGCATACATGGTTTGGAGACAACGGAGAAAGCCTTCTCCGAATCCGTACCAGCGAAGGGTTGCAAACAAGAAGGGCCATTCTAAACGGTCGAAGGCCTTCTCAGCATCGAGTGAGAGGCCAACCAATGGTCGATCAAGATTAACTGCGGCAGTCAGTACATGACATAGGGTCCTAGCATTATCAGCAGTTGATCTACCGGGAATGAAACCGCATTGATCTGGGTGTATTAAAGTAGACATCTTGTCAGAGAGCCGGGTGGAGAGAATGGTGGCAAATATTTTATAGTCTGCGTTTAGTAGGGAAATTGGACGATAATTAGCTGTTAGTTGCGGATCTCTCCCCTCTTTCTCAAAAACTACTACATTTGCCATTGAGAAGGATCCAGAGGGAGATCCCTCCTCGACCAAAGCAGAAAAATAAAGTTTCAAAAACGGAGCTAAGTCAGCGTTAAAAGTTTTGTAGAATTCAGCTGGGAGACCGTCCGGGCCTGCGGCTCGACCTGTGGCACATCTCTTGAGTGCCGATTGAATTTCTGATAAAGTGACTGGTTTTGTCCATGGCCTCTCTATCTTCGTCAGATAGGGTCGGTCGCTGTACCCCTGATAGTAATCGTTCAAATACTTCTGGCTCGAAGTCACATTCAGATTGATAAAGTCGAGTATAAAAATCACGAAAGAGTTCTAATATTTCTGTATCTTTAGTGACCAAGCTCCCCCCCGACGGATTGCGGAGAGCGGTAACACGCTTGGCTTCTTTTTGACCTTTCAGGGCATTGGCTAGCAATTTGCCAGCACGGTTATTTTCCCGATAGTACATCCCTTGTTGTGATTCAATATTTTTAGCAGCAGCGGTATATAAAAGCTGATTGTATTGAAAACGAAGGCGTTGTAAGCGAAGTAAAATACATGGGTCAGTACGGGACGTGAGGAGACGCTCTCCAGCTTGTATCTGTTGTTCTAGAATCAGTAAATGTTGCTTTCGTTGTTTCCCCTGTCGGATTTGATAGCTAGTTATAGTTGCACGGATAGACGCCTTGAAACCCTCCCACCAAGCCCAGCTCGCAGTGTCATGGGGTGAATTAAAATGAAAGTAGTCTTGGATAGCGGCCTTTATGTCAACCTGAAAATCTTTTTGATCTAGTAGGGATCTATCAAAAAACCAAGCACGGGGATGTTCACCTTGCGTAGTGACATGTAATGAGAAAGATATGGCAGCATGATCTGAAATATGGAGAGGATGAATCCTAGCCGTGTCCACTTGGGATATCAGTGCTTTGGAGATAAGAAAAAAATCTATTCTAGATTGTGAGTGATGGGGAGCTGAGAAAAAGGTGAACTCTAAGTCGGAGGGGTGAAGCAGCCTCCATATATCTACTAACGCAAGATCTTTCATCAGAGCTGTAAGGGTATCAAGACTCTTGGGTGGACCACTCGTTCTAGGCGGCTGTCTATCTATCAAAGGATCAAGTACTTGGTTGAAATCGCCGCCAAGTATTAATGGAGTATTGGCAGAGGCCTGTGCCAACTGCGCAATACTTGCATAGTAAGCAGGGTTATCCACATTCGGAGCATAAATACAAATACACGTGATTTCACTATCTCCAACCTTAAGGTGTGCACGGGCCCATCTACCCTCCTTATCAGAGCTAGTATCCAGTACAGTAGCTTGCAAAGACTTCTTAACCAAGATGGCTACCCCACACCGTTTGGAAACGGCGGGAGAGTAGGCAGCCACCATGTAAGGCTTAGCATTAAGTTTCAGTGTTTCAGCGGAGTTTAAATGCGTTTCCTGAAGAAACACTAAATCAGCATGCTCATGATTAAGATAGCTAAGGATTTTATTTCTTTTGATTGGACTATTGATGCCTTTTACATTCAGTGATAAGAGCTTACATAAGGCCATTCAGAAAAGTTAAAAATTCTGAAAAAGAACATGATAACGCACATAATTTCACAATGTCCCTCATATTAACTGTATATAGCTGTACACATGACATGATAGAAAATAAGCTAATGAAAAACAATGAAGCACCCCATATAAAAAATAAGCACCGAAGTGCATTAGAGAAGAAGCAGAACCCCAGAAATTACTGGCGACCATGTGTCTGCGGGGAGAAACCCCAGAGAAGGCCTAATTGAAACATATAACCTGTATAGCTGTGCGTGTTCCGAATCCAACCGAGGTGCACATCATGGAGGGATAGGAGACCAAGAAAGTTATATATAGACAGAAAGAAAAGTCCAGGCAGTCTCTGTTCCAGGCGGTGATCACCGCGTCGGGCCAGTCAAAATGGCGGGCAGATCCGGCGGGTTACAGATCCAAGTTGTTGGATTAGCGCATCTGGTCTGCTTCTTTGGATTCTAAAAATGTTGCTAGTAGATCAGGATCTTCGAATGTTCTAGTTTGGTTATGGAGAGTCACTCTGAGCTTCGCTGGATACAATAGGCCAAAGCGAGCCTGTAGCTGTTGAAGTCTAGGGCGAAAAGCGAGGAGTCTCTTCCGACGGTCAACTGTGGGCTTTGCCAAGTCAGGGAAGAAGGAGACTTTATGACTTTCAAACTCCAGATGATGATTCGCCCGGGCAGCATTTAGAATCTGTTCAACTTGTTGAAATCTCAGTAATCGAAAGATGATAGGCCGGGGGGTCGTCCGATTGAGGGCCATGTTGGTAGGAACACGATGTGCTCGGTCAATTTCCAGATCTCTGTGAAAAGTGATCTTCAGCAAGGAGGGAAGAGTTTTGACCAGGAATTCTCTTATATCTCCTGCTTCGGCCCCCTCCGGTACTCCAATGAGCCTTACATTGTTGCGACGGGCTCGATTATTGCTATCCTCTAACTCTTTTTGAAGATTCTGTATCTGATGCTCAGCCTTGTCCAGTTTCACCAAGCGCACCGCGTGCGAGTCGAGGACCCCCGCCATGTTGTCCTGCCGTAGTGAGAGACCTTCAAGCCGGTCCTGAAGCATACCGAAGTCTTCTCGCATGGCTCGGAGCGCTTCTCCGTTGGACTGTACCAGTTCCTTCACACCGCGTATTTCCTCCAAGATCTCCTGTTGCATTTCGGGGTTTTCCCGAAGTGGAACTGTCTTTTGTGGGGAAGACAACTCTGTTTTGGAGCGTTTTCCGTGTGAAGAATAGGGAGACCCGAAGTCTAAGCGCGCTGGTTTGTGGGCCGCCATCCCCCCCGAGGTACCCCGGTAAGTTCGGAGCAAAATATTAAGTTTAGGTAGGTATTAAGTCAGGATTCTGAGTAGGCCTCTCGGGAGCTTCAGCGCGAAGCGTCTAACCCGCTGGACATCAGGCTCCGCCCCCCAACCCCGCTATAGTTTTCTAAGGAAGTAGCTGAAAAAGTGAAGAAAAAGAGGGAGGCCTTCATGAAATAGAAGAGATCACAGAGAGAGGAAGACAGGCATCTGTATTTGGAAAAACTTAGAGAAGCTAGAAAAGTAGGCAAGAAGTCAAAGATTCAAAAGGAGGAGGAAATAGCCAATGCAATAAAATGGGGGGATAAGACATTTTTCAGATATATTAGTGAGAAGAGGAAGGGCAAAAGTGGTATTGTCAGACTCAAGGGTGTAGGGGGGGGGGGGAATATGTAGAAGCTGATAAGGATAAAGCGGAATTGCTTAACAAATATTTTTGTTCTGTGTTCACAGATGAAGAACCAGGAGCAGGACCTCAGAAAACACCCACAGATAGGAACAGAAGCGAGGGACATCTTGAACAATTTTTCAGAAGACTGTGTTCATGAGAAACTAGCTCAACTTAAAGTAGACAAAGCGATGGGACCGGATGGGATACACCCTAGAATACTGAGGGAAGTTGGGGACGTTCTAGCAACTCCACTGACTGAACTTTTCAATGCCTCGTTGGAGTCGGGAGTGGTGCCAGAGGACTGGAGAGAGGCTCATGTGGTGCCTTTACACAAAAGCGGAAGTAAGGATGTGGTTGATAACTACAGGCCGGTTAGTTTAACTTCGGTGGTGAGAAAATTATTGGAAACGCTGCTGAAAGAGAAAATAGTGAGGTTTCTGGAGTCCAGCGGATTACAGGATCCGAGGCAGCATGAAATCGCCAGAGGCAGGTCTTGTCAGACAAATCTGATTGATTTCTTTGACTGGGTGACCAGGGAGTTGGACCGAGGGAGAGCTCTAGATGTGGTGTATTTAGATTTCAGTAAAGCCTTTGACACTGCTCCTCACAGGCAACTTATTTTTTTTTTTAAATTCTTTATTTTCGTTTTATAACAACAAAGGAAAGGAAGACATACAGCTAAAAGACAAATACATAACGTGTAATACATACACCAAAGTAAACCCCTACCACCCCCCTCCCCCCTGCTTCTTCTCTAGAAAACTAAGCATTCCCGAAGCGGGCGTGTGTACTTACATTATTATATTACAAAACCTAACGGTGATCTAAAACATGATGAGTGCACATTATACAGGCATGTTGGAGCAATAAGCAGATTGTACATAATCATTAAGCATCTGCCATTTAGACAAGCAAGAGTGAGTTTGGACATGGGGAATAGCTCTCCGAGGTATCTGCTCATATTTACTATATAAGCAGACGAGGTTCCACCATTCATTGACAGTAAGTCGAGAGCTATCCTTCCAATTCCTCGTGATTAAGCAAATGGCTATACCTAGCATGAAATCAAGGAGAAAGCGACCCTTCTTAGGAAGAGAGGGGACCTCCGCCACAGAGCGGAGTCCCACGACCTTCCAAGAGAGAGGTTCATGAAAGTGTAAGATAGATTGAATACGACCCCAGACCCTCCCCCAATAGACCTGCAGTTGAGGACATTCATAAATAACATGAGCGAAGGTTCCCACAGCAGTATGGCAAGACCAACACAGGTCCCTAGCATTTGGGTTCCATTTGGCTATTTTTTCTGGGGTATAAAAGCATCTGTGTGCAAAGAAGAAGAGAGTTTGGGTAACAGAGGCAGACCGGGAAACCCGCACTACTTTACTCCAAAAAACGCTCCATTGCACAGGGGTTATAGTAGTTTGCAGTTCGCGCTCCCAGGCTTGTTGAGCTCTAAAAGTGTCCGTATCTGTACCCTGACAAATTATTTTATAAAAGTTAGAGGCTACCCCATGTGTACTACTAATGGAGTGAACTGTCTCTAATAGCCCATCCTCAGTAGGGGCAGAGGGTGGCATGATTCGAGCACTTTTGAGGCAGTGTTGAAGCTGCATCAATTGAAAGTAGTGTTTCGCTGGTAATGCAAATTCCTTTTGTAAATCAGAAAAGGTTTTCCAACGAGCACTCGAATTTCTGACTGGAACTCTGGCTGAGTTAACAGGGCTCTATCAAAGAACCAGGCTCCCGAGTTTCCCTGGGGTGCAGTAGTGTGTAATTGAAAGGAAATGGCAGCATGATCTGAAATATGTTGGGAGTGAATCTTTGCAGTGTCCACCTGAGGAACTAACAGTTTTGAGATTAGAAAGAAGTCTATGCGAGACTGAGATTTATGAGGGGAGGAGAAGAAGGTGAAGTCAAGCTCATTGGGGTGTAGTAACCTCCATAGATCAACTAAAGCAAGATCCTTGATCAGGGAGGTAAGCGTGGCGTGACTCTTGGGAGGACCACTCGTCCTAGGCGGCTGTTTATCAATCAGGGGATCAAGGACTAGATTGAAATCCCCCCCAGTGATCAATGAAGTATTAGCAGAAGCCTGCACAACCTGAGCAATGGTAGCAAAAAAGGCAGGGTCATCAACATTAGGAGCGTAAAGGCATATACATGTAACTTCTAGGCTACCTATCTGGAGGTGAACTCTAGACCATCTACCTTCTGTATCTGAGCTAGTCACAATAACAGTAGCATGCAAAGATTTCCTAACCAGTATGGCAACCCCACATTTCTTAGAAACGGCTGGGGAATAAGCGGCCACCATATAAGGTTTAATATTGAGTTTAAGAGTTTCCTTCGAATTTAAATGCGTTTCTTGGAGAAAAATCAGATCCGCTGCTTCCTGACTGAGGTAGCTTAGGATTTTCTTCCGTTTTATCGGATTATTGATGCCTTTTACGTTCAATGAAAAAATCTTACATGGTGCCATCAATCGGTAATAGACATTTTAGGGAAGGGCGCTTGATAACATAGAACATAAGCAGAATCTGTACAACAATGTCATAATCACCGAGTATTCTGGCTAATACACCCCATATTGAAAAGTATGTACCAACGTATCTTAGAGAAGAAGCAAAACCCCCAAAGTATATGGCGACCATGTGTCTGCGGGAGGAGGCCCTAGAGAGGAAATAGAAGACATGTAAAAAAAGAAAAGAAACACCAGAGTCCATAATAGCACTGTCTCTGATACTCATCGAGGCTACTGTGGGTAGATGGAGTCGGGTCACAGATACCATCAAGAGTAAGGCAACAGACTGCCCACGCCAGACTCTTTGCTAGGCTGCGGCAGATCCAATATGGCAGATACAGCGGATATGAGGAGACTTGCAGAAATATTCTGGAAGTCAGCGCATCAAGTCGGCTTCTTTGGAATCCAAAAACTCCGCTAGTAGATCAGGGTCCTCGAATGTTCTTGTCTGATTGTGAAGCGTGACTCGGAGCTTGGCCGGGTACATCAGGCCATAGCGTGCTTGTAGTTGTTGAAGCCTCGGCCGGAATTCCAGAAAGCGCTTTCGGCGGTCGACTGTGGGTTTAGACAAGTCGGGATAGAAGGAGATCTTGTGGCTCTCAAACTCCATATGGCCCTTTGCCCGAGAGGCACTTAGAATATGCTCCACGTGTTGATATCTCAATAGTCGAAAAATGATAGGCCGCGGGGTCTTCCTGTTGAGCGTTATGCTTGTGGGTACACGATGAGCGCGATCAATCTCCAAATCTTTGGTAAAGGTGATTTGGAGCAGGGAAGGGAGGATTTTGCATAAAAACTCTTTCATGTCTCCCGATTCCGCTCCCTCCGGTATGCCCACGAGTCGTATGTTGTTGCGGCGCGCTCTATTATTGCCATCTTCCACCTCTTTCTGCAAGGCCCGCACCTGTCGTTCAACTTTGTCGAGTTGGGACAACTGGGCCGCATGGGAGTCCAATATGCTCTCCATTTTGTCTTGACGCGAAGAAAGCCCTTCTAGCTTGCTTTGCAGCACACCAAAATCGTCCCGCAGCGCTCGGAGTGCTTCCCCGTTTGCCTGCACAAGGTTTTTGACCCCTCTAATCTCTACGAGGATTTCCTGCTGCATTTCGGGGCCCTCGCACAAGGCCGGCCCCGTCTGCGGGGACGGAGGTTCAGTTTTGGAACGTTTGCCGTGAGAAGACGCTGGAGACCCAAATTCCAGGCGCGTTGGTTTAGTCCCCGCCATCTCACCAATGTGCCCCGGCAAGATCAGAGTAGAAGTTCCAAGTATATGAGGTGTTAATTCAGGATTCTGAGTAGGCCTCTCGGGAGCCTCAGCGTTATGCGACCATCCCGCTGGACATCAGGCTCCGCCCTCACAGGCAACTTATAAACAAACTGAGCACCCTAGGGATGGACCCTAAAGTTACTGCTTGGGTTAGAAATTGGTTGGGTGGGAGGCGACAAAGAGTACAAGTAAATGGAGCTCACTCTGAGGAGAAGGATGTTACCAGTGGTGTGCCCCAGGGATCTGTCCTTGGTCCGATTCTTTTTAACATCTTTGTTAGTGATATAGCGGAAGGGCTGTCGGGTAAGGTTTGCCTCTTTGCAGATGATACTAAAATCTGCAATAGAGTAGACACCCAGGAAGGTGTATATAACATGAGGAGGGATCTAGCTAAGCTTGAAGAATGGTCTAGAATTTGGCAGCTGGGATTTAATGTTAAAAAATGTAAAGTCATGCATTTGGGCTGCAGCAATCCAAGGGAGCAATACAGTATAGGAGGTGAAGTACTTTTGTCCACTAAAGAAGAGCGGGACCTAGGCGTGGTTGTGTCTGATGATCTTAAAGTAGCAAAACAGGTAGAAAAGGCGACGGCAAAAGCTAGAAGGATGCTTGGGTGCATACGGAGAGGAATGGCTAGCAGAAAAAAGGAGGTGATAATGCCTCTGTATAAGTCTTTGGTGCGACCTCATTTGGAGTATAGTGTGCAATTCTGGAGACTGCACCTTCAAAAGGATGTGAACAGGATGGAGTCGGTGCAGAGGGTGGCTACTAAAATGATTAGTGGGCTTTATTATAAAGCATATGAGGACAGACTTAAGGATCTTAATATGTACACCTTAGAGGAAAGGCAGGATAGAAGTGATATGATTGAGATGTTTAAATACCTCTGTGGCATAAATGTTCAGGGAGAGAGCCTCTTTCAATTGAAAGCAAGTTCTGCTACGAGGGGACATGGGATGAGGGTGAAGGGAGATAGATTCAGGAGTGATATGCGGAAATATTTCTTTACGGAAAGAGTAGTGGATCCGTGGAATAGTCTCCCAGTGGAGGTGGTAGAAATGAGGACAGTAACTGAATTCAGAAAAGCATGGGACCAACACAGAGGATCTCTAAAGGTAAAAAGGGGACTGTTGTAGTTGTTAATATGGAAGGACAGACTAGATAGGCTATGTGGTCTTTTTCTGTCATCATGTTTCTATGTTTCTATGTTTCTATGTTTGATCCCACAGTGGTGTTATGTAAGAAGGCTGTCTGAGGCATTTCCTTTTAAATCAGTGCTGCCAGCAAAAACACCCTCACAGTGCCGTAACCTAAGGTGCCTCATTAGGCACCCTATAAGGCACTCCTTAGGGCACATTATAAAGTGCGCTGTCTGCCAAGGCACCTTATAATGTGCCCTATAGGGCACCTTATAGGGCGCTTTATAGGTGCCCTATAGGGTGCCTTATGAGGCACCTTAGGCTACGACACTGTGAGGGTGTTTCTGCTGGCAGCACTGATCTAAATTAAAAGGAAAAGCCTCAGACAGCCTTATTAAATAACACCACTGTGGGATCAAACCCATGACCTCTTCCTTTGCAGTCATTGAAGTAACCAGTGGGCTACATCTCTATAGTATCTAACATACTGCTGGCTGGCTACAGAAAGACTGCAGGTCACCACACAAACTGTCTGCTGTGGTTACCAGGATAGGGCAAACTCACCCGTACCCATGATGCACTGCACATGCAGATCAGCAGCCTACATCTGATGACAAGTTGGGGTATGTGCCTCTATAGCAGCCCGGCCTGGTAGGGGGAACTGACCGTGTGTGTTACTGGCACAGAGTAGCTACAGGCCGTGACATTGTGTGGTTCCTGTGCTCACCCTGAGGGTGAGGTGGGGCACTCAGCACCAGGTCAGCAGCACTTGGCTTGGCTGAAATAGGCTATACTGCAGGTCCCCATCAGTGCTAGTGTGTGATAGGTAGTCTTTGCAGACACACTTAGGATGCACCTGTGTCCATCTGTATTTACCAGTCACATGTTATAAGAGAAGGGTGGTGGTTGGACCCAAAAGCAGATTATGTAGCACCACCCAACCCGCCCACTGTGGGTCAGGTTGGGGGACAGGATCTCCCACTACCAGATTCACATTCTACATCTCTGCAGTGCTGGCAATAGAGGGGACTATCAACCCCAGTCCTGTTGTGGAATAGGCACCCTACAGGGTAGTCAATGCAGATCTGTATGCATCATATAGGGCACTGACAGACAGGCAGTAGGCCTGGAAAAGCTCTGCTGCCCCCACCACTATTTGACGTTCACCAGCAGAGGGCACAGTCAGTCTCCGCCCGCTGCACCCTGCAAGGTGTTTCAGCCATACACATGCTAACTTCAGACAGTCTGCTAGCTAGTATATAGTGCATGTTCCTGGAGGAACTGTGTGCACCTAAAAATGGGATGTGAGCACACACACCAAGCAGGTATGTCAGTGATTGGGCCCCAGAAAGGGAACTCATAGATATCACTTGAGAAAAATACTGTATAGCACTTTGGGGAAACCTAGCCATGCCATGGTCATTAATCAGTCAGGGTTAGTGTGACCCCCCCCCCCCCCCCAGCCACCGATGACACCAGCCTGCTCCGCCGAGCGATTGGGGTAGAGCGGAGGCCCGAGGCAGAGTCCTGCCTCCCACGGCCCTTTATTTTTATTTTTTTTTTTTAAACTTTTATTTTCATTTTACAACAAGCAAAAAGAAACAACACACCAAAGGATACAAATACAAACATACAATAAGGAAAAGCAACCCCAATTACCCCCCACCCCTATGCTTCTTCTCTAAGCTGATAAGTATCATTATATGAGCGCTTACAAACAACAGTAATTGTACATCAAAACAAACAGAAATAGTATCTGCGATACAGAATGATCATGTGACAGAGATTTACACAGATTTAAACAGTCAGATGAGAGCATTGAGCAGTTTGAACATAGTCGTTGAGCATCTTCCATTTAGACAAGTGGTGGGGGGTCTGAGCGGAAAAAGCTAACATACGAGGTAGTTGCTCATATTTACTGTAGAGACAGACATGATTCCACCATTCATTGGGGCTCAGATGGGAGCTATTTTTCCAGTATTTCGTAATTAGAGAAATAGCTATGCCCAGCATAAAGTCTAAAAGGAAGTAAGCCGATTTGGGAAGAGAGGGGATCCCCGCAGCTGAGCGGAGTCCCACTATCTTCCAAGAGAGGGGCTCTTGAAAGTGCAAAATAGATTGAATACGACCCCAGACCCGACTCCAGTAATACTGTAATGCAGGGCATTCATACATAACATGAGTGAGTGAACCAATGGCCGCATGGCATGTCCAGCATCTATTGCTCTGGGTGGCGTTCCATTTGGCTAACCTGTCAGGAGTATAGAAACATCGGTGGGCTAGAAAGAAAAGTGTCTGAGTAAGTGAGGCGGATCGAGAGACCCGTGTCACCTTGCTCCAGACTAGGCTCCATTGCTCCGGGGTCAAAGTTACATGCATTTCCCGCTCCCAGGATTTCTGTGCTATAGGAGTGCCCCTATTTACAGTATTACATAAAGTTTTGTAAAAGTTAGAGGCTACACCCGATAAGCTCCCGATAGACCGGATAATCTCCGATAATCCTTGGGTATGGGGTTCCGATGGCGGGAGCACCTTAGCACTCCGAAGACAATGCTGAAGTTGCATCAACTGAAAGTAGTGTTTCGCTGGGAGACCAAATTCAATTTGTAATTCACTAAAAGTCTTCCAGCGACCATCAGAGAACAGCTGGTTAGAGATCCAAATGCCCCTAGTGTACCAGGGGCTCCACGCCATCGGTTTATTTTGTATTTGAAATCGAGCATTGTGCCAAAGCGGGAGTCTATCTAGTGGACAAAGTCGGGAGTCTAGAGACTGCTCAAGGGTATTAAAGGCACCTAAAGTGTCTAAGAGCATTGGTGGGTAGTGGGAGTCTGATGGGAGAGTCATACCAGGGAGATAAGTAAGAGGGATTGGTTTGCAAAGGTCCTCCTCTATATCTAGCCACACTGGTCTATTCGGTGTTAGGTCTTCCAGCCAACGAGCGCCTTGTTTGAGAAGAAAAGAGTGGTGGTATTTCAGGAAATCAGGGAAACGGACACCACCATGTGCTTTATCTGCTTGCAACTTATGTTTCGCTATCCTAGGTGTCTTGTTTTGCCATAAGTATCTAGTCAGAAGACCCTCTAAGTCTTTATATGTACGTCGAGGTAGGAGACATGGCAACATTTCTAAAATGTAGTTCACTTTGGGAACAATCATCATTTTAATGGTTTCTAGGCGGCCCCACCAAGTAAGTGTTAAAGGAGTCCAGCGTTGAGTAAGCGCCCGGACCTTAGAGGTTAAGTCTTTAGCATTAAAGGTGATAGTGTCTTCTAAAGGAGAGCAGTAGTGCACCCCAAGGTATTTGACCATGCGAGGTTGCCATAAAAATGGAAAGGATTGCATATCTGCCTGATGGATCAAAGGATTTAGTGGAAAGGCAACCGATTTGGTCCAATTTATCTTATAGCCCGAGAGTTGTGAATATTTACCAATTTGCTCTAGGACAGCCGGCACTGAGTCTAGGGAGACAAAGAGCATCAGGTCATCAGCATACGCTGAAAGTTTGATTTCCCTATGAGAGAAAGGGACTCCATGAATATCCTTGGATTGCCGGATTAGTAAAGCTAAGGGTTCGAGTGCGAGATCGAAAAGAAGTGGAGATAGTGGGCATCCCTGGCGAGTACCGCGTTGCAGGGGAAATGGCTGAGACTTTAAAGCATTAGCACAGATACTAGCTGTAGGCTGTGCATACATGGTTTGGAGACAACGGAGAAAGCCTTCTCCGAATCCGTACCAGCGAAGAGTTGCAAACAAGAAGGGCCATTCTAAGCGGTCGAAGGCCTTCTCAGCATCAAGTGAGAGGCCAACCAAGGGTCGATCAAGATTAACTGCGGCAGTCAGTACATGACATAGGGTCCTAGCATTATCAGCAGTTGATCTACCGGGAATGAAACCGCATTGATCTGGGTGTATTAAAGTAGACATCTTGTCAGAGAGCCGGGTGGAGAGAATGGTGGCAAATATTTTATAGTCTGCGTTTAGTAGGGAAATTGGACGATAATTAGCTGTTAGTTGCGGATCTCTCCCCTCTTTCTCAAAAACTACTACATTAGCCATTGAGAAGGATCCAGAGGGAGATCCCTCCGCGGCCAGAGCAGAAAAATATAGTTTCAAAAACGGAGCTAAGTCAGCGTTAAAAGTTTTGTAGAATTCAGCTGGGAGACCGTCCGGGCCTGCGGCTCGACCTGTGGCACATCTCTTGAGTGCCGATTGAATTTCTGATAAAGTGAATGGTTTGTCCATGGCCTCTCTATCTTCGTCAGATAGGGTCGGTCGCTGTACCCCTGATAGTAATCGTTCAAATACTTCTGGCTCGAAATCACATTCAGATTGATAAAGCCAGGTATAAAAATCACGAAAGAGTTCTAATATTTCTGTATCTTTAATGACCAAGCTCCCCCCCGACGGATTGCGGAGAGCGGTAACACGCTTGGCTTCTTTTTGACCTTTCAGGGCATTGGCTAGCAATTTGCCAGCACGGTTATTTTCCCGATAGTACATCCCTTGTTGTGATTCAATATTTTTAGCAGCAGCGGTATATAAAAGCTGATTGTATTGGAAACGAAGACGTTGTAAGCGAAGTAAAATACATGGGTCAGTACGGGACGTGAGGAGACGCTCTCCAGCTTGTATCTGTTGTTCTAGAATCAGTAAATGTTGCTTTCGTTGTTTCCCCTGTCGGATTTGATAGCTAGTTATAGTTGCACGGATAGACGCCTTGAAACCCTCCCACCAAGCCCAGCTCGCAGTGTCATGGGGTGAATTAAAATGAAAGTAGTCTTGGATAGCGGCCTTTATGTCCACCTGAAAATCTTTTTGGTCTAGTAGGGATCTATCAAAAAACCAAGCACGGGGATGTTCACCTTGCGTATTGACATGTAATGAGAAAGATATGGCAGCATGATCTGAAATATGGAGAGGATGAATCCTAGCCGTGTCCACTTGGGGTATCAGTGCTTTGGAGATAAGAAAAAAATCTATTCTAGATTGTGAGTGATGGGGGGCTGAGAAAAAGGTGAACTCTAAGTCGGAGGGGTGAAGCAGCCTCCATATATCTACTAACGCAAGATCTTTCATCAGAGCTGTAAGGGTATCAAGACTCTTGGGTGGACCACTCGTTCTAGGCGGCTGTCTATCTATCAAAGGATCAAGTACTTGGTTGAAATCGCCGCCAAGTATTAATGGAGTATTGGCAGAGGCCTGTGCCAACTGCGCAATACTTGCATAGTAAGCAGGGTTATCCACATTCGGAGCATAAATACAAATACACGTGATTTCACTATCTCCAAACTTAAGGTGTGCTCGGGCCCATCTACCCTCCTTATCAGAGCTAGTATCCAGTACAGTAGCTTGCAAAGACTTCTTAACCAAGATGGCTACCCCACACCGTTTGGAAACGGCGGGAGAGTAGGCAGCCACCATGTAAGGCTTAGCATTGAGTTTCAGTGTTTCAGCGGAGTTTAAATGCGTTTCCTGAAGAAACACTAAATCAGCATGCTCATGATTAAGATAGCTAAGGATTTTCTTTCTTTTGATTGGACTATTGATGCCTTTTACATTCAGTGATAAGAGCTTACATAAGGCCATTCAGAAAAGTTAAAAATTCTGAAAGAGAACATGATAACGCACATAATTTCACAATGTCCCTCATATTAACTGTATATGGCTGTACACATGACATGATAGAAAATAAGTTAATGAAAAACAATGAAGCGCCCCATATAAAAAAAGAATCACCGAAGTGCATTAGAGAAGAAGCAGAACCCCAGAAATTACTGGCGACCATGTGTCTGCGGGGAGAAACCCCAGAGAAGGCCTTATTGAAACATATAACCTGTATAGCTGTGCGTGTTCCGAATCCAACCGAGGTGCACATCATGGAAGGATAGGAGACCAAGAAAGTTATAGATAGACAGAAAGAAAAGTCCAGGCAGTCTCTGTTCTAGGCGGTGATCTCCGCGTCGGGCCATTCAAAATGGCGGGCAGATCCGGCGGGTTACAGATCCAAGTTGTTGAATTAGCGCATCTGGTCTGCTTCTTTGGAATCTAAAAATGTTGCTAGTAGATCAGGATCCTCGAATGTTCTGGTTTGGTTATGGAGAGTCACTCTGAGCTTCGCTGGATACAATAGGCCAAAGCGAGCCTGTAGCTGTTGAAGTCTAGGGCGAAAAGCAAGGAGTCTCTTCCGACGGTCAACTGTGGGCTTTGCCAAGTCAGGGAAGAAGGAGACTTTATGACTTTCAAACTCCAGATGATGATTCGCCCGGGCAGCATTTAGAATCTGCTCAACTTGTTGATATCTCAGTAATCGAAAGATGATAGGCCGGGGGGTCGTCCGATTGAGGGCCATGTTGGTAGGAACACGATGTGCTCGGTCAATTTCCAGATCTCTGTGAAAAGTGATCTTCAGCAAGGAGGGAAGAGTTTTGACCAGGAATTCTCTTATATCTCCTGCTTCGGCCCCCTCCGGTACTCCAATGAGCCTTACATTGTTGCGACGGGCTCGATTATTGCTATCCTCTAACTCTTTTTGAAGATTCTGTATCTGACGCTCAGCCTTGTCCAGTTTCACCAAGCGTACCGCGTGCGAGTCGAGGACCCCCGCCATGTTGTCCTGCCGTAGTGAGAGACCTTCAAGCCGGTCTTGAAGCACACCGAAGTCTTCCCGCATGGCTCGGAGCGCCTCTCCGTTGGACTGTACCAGTTCCTTCACACCGCGTATTTCCTCCAAGATCTCCTGTTGCATTTCGGGGTTTTCCCGAAGTGGAACTGTCTTTTGTGGGGAAGACAACTCTGTTTTGGAGCGTTTTCCGTGTGAAGAAGAGGGAGACCCGAAGTCTAAGCGCGCTGGTTTGTGGGCCGCCATCCCCCCCGAGGTACCCCGGTAAGTTCGGAGCAAAATATTAAGTTTAGGTAGGTATTAAGTCAGGATTCTGAGTAGGCCTCTCGGGAGCTTCAGCGCGAAGCGTCTAACCCGCTGGACATCAGGCTCCGCCCCCCCTCCCACGGCCCTTTAAAAGAAGGGCACCATCGGGGCGCCCCCATGCCTGAGGGCCTCACCAGAGGGCCCTTTGGCATGGCCCTTAGGTGGGAGCCCTCTCCCTGGAGCACTCATATGTTCTTCCTCCTCTTTCACCACAACACTTGTATAAAACACATGCTGCTTAGCCCCACTCCTGGCTTTGATCTTACTTCCCATTGCCCGCTCAGAAGTTGCCTCCAATCCCTGCACAGATCTTGCTTCCCATTGCCTGCTCAGAACTTTCTGCCCATTGTTTGCATAGAACCTGCTTCCCATGGCCAGCTCAGAACTTGCTACCCATTGTTTGCATAGAACGTGCTACCCATCGTTTGCATAGAACGTGCTACCCATCGTTTGCATAGAACGTGCTACCCATTATTTGCATGGAACTTGCTACCCATTGTTTGCTTAGAACTTGCTTCCCATTACCTGCTCAGAACTTGCTACCCATCGTTTGCATAGAACGTGCTACCCATTGCTTGCATTGAATCTGTTACCCATTGTTGCATTGACCTTGCTTCCCTTTGCCTGCACAGTACTTGCTACCCATTGCTTGCATAAAACTGACTACCCATTGCCATGGCCCCACATCACATTGTCCTTCTCTTCCTCATCCTCCCCAACTGCCTCCCCTCCTACCAACACCCTCTTTCCTCTTCCCCCCACCCTCCCTCTTCCTCTTCCCCTACCCCCCTCTTCCTCCCTCACTTCCCCCTCTACCTTCCTCATTTCTCTCTCCATTCTGTTCTCTAGCCTAGCTTCTGCTTTTGAGCTTCATCACACCCTCCCCCGCATTCAACCAGCCCCTCTCTCCTTAAGGCAACCCCACCCTCGCTTCCGCCATACTGCCTCCACTTTACCACACTCTCTACTACTCCTTCTCCTTCTCTCATCAGGTAATATCAACCCCAACCCTGGCCCCCCTCGATTTCTTCCTCACTCTAAAAAGAGTTCCTCACATACCTTATCCAACCTCATCCATATCCCGCTTCTCTCCCCCTCCGCCCTTCCTCACTCGTGCCCCAATCACTCATCCAGAGATAACAACCCCAACCCTATCTCCAAAAAGAGATCCTCGCATAACCTATCTGATACCATCAACACCACTCCTCATTCACCCCCCCCCCCCACTTCTGATACCATCAACACCACCCCTCATTCACCCCCCACTTCCCCTCCCTCATGTCCCTCTTGGAGGGCACACACATCCAGACATACCCACCCGCACCCTAGCCCCTCTAAATCTCTGTGCTACTCTAGAAATAGAGCCTCACATTACTCTGGAAAGAAATCCTTGCATAACCTATGCAACGTTATCTATATATCTCTCCTTTCCCCCTCCATTCTCCCGTTTTCATGTGCCCTATGGAATGCATGCTCAGTTTTTAACAAACTTCCTTTTACTCACAATCTCTTTATCTCTAATGTATTACACTTTCTTGCCCTAACTGAGACCTGGCTCCACCCAGATGACACCGCATCCATTGCTGCTCTCTGCCATGGGGGATACCAATTCTCCCATATACCTCGATCTACTGGTCGCGGTGATGGTGTTGACCTCCTATTTTCTCCCTCCTGCCAATTCCAACCCCTCCTGCTACCTCAGTCAAACTCCTCCCTCTCTTTTGAAGTCCACTCCATTCGCCTCCTCACACCACTTCCCCTCCGAGTAGCTGTTATTTATCGCCCACCCGACAAATCCAAAACAACGTTCCTCACTGACTTTGACTCCTGGCTTTCCACCTTTCTAGATCCCTCTTCCCCCACTCTTGGCGATTTCAACATTCATGTTGACAACCCCTCCGACTCCCATGCCTTAAAGTTCCTCGCACTCACCTCCTCGTTCGACCTCCAACTTTGCTCCACTGCCACCACCCACCTACACAGCCACAGCCTCGACCTAATGCTCTTCTCTAATTCCTCTCCCTCAAACTTCCACAACTCAATCCTTCCCTCATCTGACCATCACCTTTTAACCTTTACTCTTCAGCTCCCACTGTCTCAACCTCGTCCTGTCTCCCCTGACCTATTTAGAAACCTCCATAATATTGACCCCCTGACTCTCTCCTCCACCATCTCCCATTCTCTGTCCTCCATTATTTCCTCCAAGTCCGTCGACGAGGCAGTATCCTCTTATAATGCTACACTATCCTCAGCTCTTGACGCTTTTGCCCCACCCACCCCATATCCTGTCAGACAATCTTCTCCCCAGCCCTGGCTTTTGCCCATAACCCACTATCTATGCACCTGTGCCCATTCTGCTGAACATGCTTGGTCCAAATCCCGCTCCCCGGAGGACCTTCTACACTTCAAATTCATGCTTGGCTCCTTCCAGTCAGCCATAGTACTTGCGAAGCAAGAATACTTCATCCATCTGACCAACTCCCTTGCCTCTGATCCTCGCCGTCTCTTTAATACCCTCTACTCTCTCCTCAATGTCCCCCTGCCCCCGGTCCTGCCCTCCCTATCTGCCCAAAACTTAGCCGACTACTTCTATGACATAATCCACAAGATTACCCTCCAATTCCCCACTCCTCTCCCCAATTCTCCCCCCATCCATACTTCCTCTGATACCCTCTCCTCTGCTACCCTTTCCTTCTTCCCTACGATCTCTTAAGAAGAAACCACACTCCTTCTTGCCTCCTCCAAACCCACCACCTGTTCCTCTGACCCTATCCCCACCCATCTCCTACACCCCATCTCCCCCACCATTGTCCCCCCATCTCTCATATCCTCAACCTTTCACTCTCCACTGCAACGGTCCCCGTAGACTTCAAACATGCTGTTGTCACATCCCTCCTCAAGAAACCCTCACTCGATCCCATGTGTCCTTCTAACTATCGACCCATCTCCCTCCTTCCCTTCATATATAAACTACTTGAACGAGCAGTCCACCGTGGCTGCCTCGACTTCCTCACCTCCCAGGCTCTCCTGGACCCACCACAATCCGGCTTCCGTCCCCTACACTCCACTGAAACGGCTCTCACAAAAGTCTCCAATAACCTATTCCTGGCTAAATCTAAGGGCCTCTACTCTATCCTCATCCTTCTTGACCTCTCCACTGCTTTTGACACCATTGACCACAATCTCCTCCTCACCACCCTCTCCTCCCTTGGCTTCAAAGACTCCATACTATCCTGGTTCTCCTCCTACCTCTCCCATCGCTCCTTCAGTGTATGCTCCGGTGGCTCCTCCTTCTCTCTTACCCTGCTCCATGTTGATGTACCCCAAGGATCCGTCCTGGGCCCCCTCCTTTTCTCTCTCTATACCCAAGGCCTTGGTGCGCTTATCTCCTCCTATGGCTTTCAGTACTATCTCTATGCTGATGACTCCAAAATCAACCTCTCTACACCTAATATTTCCCCATCAACCCAGTCCAAGATCTCTGCCTGCCTTTCCGACATTGCTACCTGGATGTCCCATTGCAATTGAAATTGAACATGGCCAAGACTGAACTCCTTGTCTTTCCCCCCAACTCCTCCACTCCTCTTCCCCCTTTTTCAGTCTATGTGGCCGGAGATACTATCCTTCCTATTCCCTCTGCCCACAATCTGGGGGTCATTTTTGACACCTCTCTCTCCTGCTCCGCACATATCTAGCTCGTAGCTAAGACCTGCCGCTTCTTTCTATACAACATTAGCAAAATCCACCCCTTCCTCTCTGAAAACACTACTAAGACACTTATATATTCCTTAATCACCTCTCGCCTCGACTATTGCAACCTACTCCTTGCTGGTCTCCCAGTGAGCCATCTCCTCCCCCTTCAAGCTATACAAAATCACGCTGCTCGACTAATCTTCTGCCAGTCTTGCCATGCCCACATTACTCCCCTTCTCAAATCGCTTCACTGGCTCCCTATCCAATCCTGCATCCAATTCAAACTTCTCCTACTGACCTATAAATGCATTCACTGTTCAGCCCCTCAACACCTCTCATCTCTTATCTCTCCCTACGCCCCCTCTTGGGAACTGCTCTCCGCTACCAAATTACTTCTATCCAGGCCTGTCACCCACACCGCTAACTCCCGACTTTGCTCCTTTCACCTTGCTGCACCTTACGCCTGGAACAGCCTACCCATGTCTATACGCCAGGCTCCCTCCCTGGCCCTCTTCAAATCCAGGTTGAAGGCCCACCTCTTCACCGTTGCTTTCAGATCCTGACTTCTACCCTATCTTATCCTAACCCCTGTCACTTTTCATGACCAAATTGTATAGACCGTACCGTGCCTTGTACCAAATTGACTAATGCTCTGTATTATTGTGACTAGATTGTAAGCTCCGATGAGCATGACTCTGATGGGCAGGGACTATCTCTTCTATACTGGCTGCCTCTTTTAGGTTAGCTGTACAGCACTGCATGCGTAGCGCTGTACAATTACTAATTAGTAGTTGTAGTAGTAGTAGTAGTAGCATGACATGCTGTGCCCACCCTATCCGTGCAGGTGGTAGTCAGGCACTACAATGTCCCAGCCATTGCCCTATGCCCTGTGAAGATGCATCCTGTCCAGGCCGCCCTGTCCGGGCCATACCCACAGTACCTTGTTCCTCATTATGCACATTGGCAGGCTAACACTGGAAACATTGTGGGCTCAGTAAGGTGTAGGCAGCCACAAAACAATGGATAGACATACACACACTCCCACACCTATTTCAGCATTGTCCAAATATAGAGGTGGTTGGCAGCTCTGGCCACCACACCAGTCCTGGGCACAGTGCAGGCATTGCTATGGTAATCAATACTGTTAGGGTCAATCCTAGGGGTGGTAAACACTGTCAGAAACACAAACTGAAACACACTCCACAGATATCAGAAAGGTTGCTATGATGAATGTCTGTCAACAAATTGTGTTTAACTTAGGATTTGTTATCTGACATTAATCATAGCAACCTTTTGATATATGTGGAACGTGTTTCCAAGTTTAAGACGGCATTGCTAAGGTATACAGGTGCTAGTATTCTTAGATGTTGCTCCGCGCAGGACCCAACAGCCTGACTCTCCATGAGCCATTGGATAGTGGAGCCTGTGGGTGTGGGTGTGGGTGTTTGTGCCCCTGTTGGCCGCTGCTCTAGGGCAGAGGTTCCCAACTCTGGTCTTGGTGGGCCAAATATAGTTCAGGTTTTCATGCTGTCCCTAATAAATATGCATGAGATACATTTGCATACAATGGGGGCGGTGCATACAAATGCATCACAGGCATGTTTATTAGGGACAGCATGAAACCTGAATGGTGTTTGGCCCTCCAGGCTGCAGTTGGGGAAACTCTGCTCTAGGGATTGCACATGTTTATGGTGTATGTGCTTTGTAGGGTAAAATATAGGCATTTATGGCATATTTATTTTATCTGCATTAAAGGTTCTGTCTTTATTACCATGGTTTAGTACATGGGTAAGGACATGGGTAAGGACATGGTCTGCAGGAGCCACAGCAGGGACTTGAACCTGTGACCTTCTGCCCCTGAATATACTGGCTGTGTGTACTGCACCAAACTGTTGTCGCAGAGGCAGATCATTCCCTAGGGATATCATGACTGTCAGACAGACCTTGTCTGTTACAGTGCATGGCACCCACCTAAACAGGGCTTGGCCTTGGTCTGCTGTGGGCAGATGCTACTGCCCCCTCCGCCACCTTGCTGACATGCCCTTATGCTGGTGGTGCGCAGTCCCAGGCCATCCAGTGTTCCGGTAGGCAGCTGCCTATGTTGCGTGATATGGGGTAGGGGTGCCTGTATAGACATCCATGCTTCCCCCTGGCACCGCCTGCCAATGTTATGTGCCCTTTGGGGTACTTGCTGGGTACTGTCCCCTGGGACACAGTGGGACACACACTCGTGGACATGTTTGCCTTTGGTCAATTGCTGTCTTGCTGGTTTTCCGTTTCTACATTCCTATGTGTCACCTAGGCATCTGCCTAGTGCACCCTGTACCCCATTTGCAGCCTCACCGTAGTGCCCTTTCATACATGGGCACTATGCTGTTGCTGCACATGTATCATTACTATCACTTTTCTTGGTCTCCCTGCCTTTGCTGTACATTGCTGACTGAAATGGTTTTTCCCTCCTGCAGATGTGCCTCTAACGCGAGGTTTTCACTGGCGTTAATTTTCAGACCCTGATTTCACAGCATTAGTGTGCCTGGAGCCTCTCCCTGCCCACTCTCCACCCATTGACCCCTTCTCTCCGCCCTCTGGATTGACTTACTCCACCCTCTGTGCGCCTTAACACCGCCGGAGACGTTATCGCGTGATAAGTGACGTTATCGCACGGTAATTTAACATTATCACACGATAACATTGCTGCTGCGACGTTAGCGCTCTTTAGTAAACATACCCCTTAGTTAAAGTTAAAATGGAAGCCCTCGATCATAAAACAAGTGCTGTTCAAGTCATAGGAGATGCCTTGGTTAAAGACAGCAGTGTTACATCTCATCGACTGGAACATCTAGAGCAGCGATGGCGAACCTATGGCACGCGTGCCAGCTGTGGCACGCGAAGGCCTTGCAGCTGGCACGCGGGAAGGTCCGCAATTAGGTTTTTTTTTTTTTTCAATTTTACTTGTCTGCTGCCGCTGTCGGGGCCGCCGCGGCAAAATCGAGCGTGCCGCGGGGCCCCCCTGTACCCGGCAGAGCCTGCCCTCCCCATAGCACCTCTCTCTTTGGAGCTGCAGTCAGACGCGCCGGCTTGCAGAGCGCGAAGGGAAGAGTTTCCCTTTCGCGACTCTGTTAAGCCCGCGGGGGCTGATGGGAACTTCCCATCAGCCCCCGCGGGTTTAACAGAGCAGCGAGGGAGAAACTCTTCCCTCGCGCTCTGCAAGCCGGCGCGTCTGACTGCAGCTCCAAAGATAGAGCTGCTACAGGGAGGGCAGGCTCTGCCGGATACAGGGGGGCCCCGCGGCATGCTCGATTCTGCCGCGGCGGCCCCGACAGCGGCAACAGACAGGTTTTCTTTTTTTTTAATTTTCCCTGGGCTGGGGGGGGTTAGGTGTGGTGAGGTGATGGGCTGGGCTGGGGGGGGTTAGGAGTGGTGATGTGATGGGCTGGGCTGGGCTGGGCTGGGGGGGTTAGGAGAGGTGATGGACACAGGGCTGGCTGGGGGGGTTAGGAGTGGTGATGTGCTCGCCTGGGGGGGGTTAGGAGTAGTGATTGGCTGGGCTGGGGGGGTGTTAGGAGTAGTGCAGGCCTGGGGGGAGATAGGAGAGGTGATGGGCACTGGGCTGGGGGGGGTAGGAGTGGTGATGGACACTGGGCTGGCGGGGGGGGGTAAGTAGTGGTTATGGGCACTGGGCTGACTGGGGTGGTTATGATAGGTGAAGGGCGCTGGGCTGGGGGGGTAAGGAGTAGTGATGGGCGCTGGGGGGGCTTAAACTAAAAATTGGGTGATGGGGGATTAGGACTGGAAATGGGCTGGTGGGATTAGGACTGGAAGTGGGTTGATGGGGGGTTAGGACTGGTAATGGGCTATGGGGGGGGGCTTAAACAGAAAATTGGGTGATGGGGGATTAGGACTGGAAATGGGCTGGTGGGATTATGACTGGAAGTTGGTTGATGGGGGGTTAGGACTGGTAATGGGCTATGGGGGGGCTTAAACTGAAAATTGGGTGATGGGGGATTAGGACTGGGAGTGGGCTGATGGGGAGGTTAGGACTGGTAATGGGCTATGTGGGGGCTTAAACTGAAAATTGGGTGATGGGGGATTAGGACTGGAAATGGGCTGTTGGGATTAGGACTGGGAGTGGGCTATGGGGGGCTAGGACTGGTAATGGGTTGGGGTTGCTAGGACTGGAAATGGGCTGAGTGGAAGGGGGCTTGAACTGCAAATAGCTGTTGGGGATGGGGCTTGGCATGGAAATGGGCTGAGGGGAAGTGGGGGGCTTGAACTGCAAATAGCTGATGGGGATGGGGCTTGGAATGGAAATGGGCTGAGGGGAAGTGGGGGGCTTGAACTGCAAATAGCTAATGGGGAGGGGGACTTGGAATGGAAATGGGCTGAGTGGAAGGGGGCTTGAACTGCAAATAACTGATGGGAAGGGGGGCTTGGAATGGGCTCTTAGGGGAGGGAGCTAGGACAGGAACTGGGCTGATGGATGGGCTAGGATAGAACTGAGAATTGGGTGTTGGGGGAGCTAAGATTGGAAATGGGCTGTGGTGGGGGCTTGGATTGAAATGGACTCATGGAGGGGCTAGAACTGGAGGTAGGCTCATGGGGGGCTTGGATTAGAAATGGGCTGAGTGGAGGGGAGCTAGGATTTAACATGGGCTGATGGTGGGGCTAGGAAAGGACTAGAAATGGGCTGATGGGAGGCTGGTATTGGAAATGAGCTGATGAAGGGACTCGGATAGGACTGGAAATGGATGGGGGAGCTAGGACTGGAAATGGACTGATGAGGGGACTAGAAGGGAGCGGATACTGGGTGGGGCTGGAACTAAAAGGGAGCTGATGTTGGGGGAGATTAGAAGGGGATGGGGCTGGGAGAATGAAATGGAGAGGGGAAAAATATTTTGTGTGTGTGAGGGAAGAAAAATGTACAATTGGCCGGGTATTGGGAGAGTAAGTGGGGATTGAGGATGGAGGGGTAAAATTTGAGTGGATGAAATAGGAATGAGGAAAGAGCAAAAGGAGAAAGATTAGTATGTTAAAGCGGATGTAGAGAGAGAGAATGGAAAAAAAAACTAGAAGAGAGAAGAAAGGACAAATGGACAGCAGATGATGGAGAGTTAGCAGAAAACATGAAGAAACCAGAAGAAAGTGGCTGGAGCAATTGCAACTGTGTAACTGAGCTGAGGTATTCTGTTTATGTAATTCCTTTTTGACATTGCCACTTGTTCTCTTTCCCCAGTAGGTCATGTATTGTTGTTCTCTGAAATGTATTGGTTTAATATTTGCAGTGTTGCCTTTTGATAGGTATGGTATGGTGCTTTGTGACTCCTGGTAGTGCTGTTAGGATACGGCGGGTTTGCTATTGGTTCTAAATGGGCAGTGTTTGTAGTAGTTCCTAATGTGCCTGGCGGTTGGCACTGGATTATAGTAATGTAGAAATCTTTTAGTCTGTCTTTATCCATACACTCATTAAGAGACATGTTTACTAAAAGTTAGTGTATGTTAGCATTATGCAAATATTTATGCAAATTGACGTGCTGGCACTTTGAGGAAATTCTTTGGTTTTGTGCGGCAGTTTGGGCACTCGGGCTCAAAAAGGTTAGCCATCACTGATCTAGAGAATCAAGTATGTTGGAATAATCTGCGTATTTTGAACTTTCCCAGGACTCCCCTTATACTATCTGTTGATATGGTGAATAAGTATCTGACTGAGGTATTGAGGATGGACCCACTGAATTTGCCACCAATTGTTAGGGATCAGCATCTTTCCCCTGGCTCTCCAGCTGGGGGACAGGAGGTTTCCTTGGGGGCTGACCTCATGGGTTTCCTTGAGTCCTCTTTAGGGGTGGTTACTCAGAGGGACACATTAATTAGTTGTTGGATTTGCCTTAAAGTATGATCAGAACTCTGTGTTAACTTTATCCATTGAGTGGAAATAAAAAGCCTTTTCTTTGGCTCAGAGATTATAATATTTCCTAATTTCTCCAGGTTTACACAGAGGCGCTGTCCAGAATTTCTGGCATTGCATCCTCAAGTGTTAGCCTTGGGATTTGTGTTTATGCTATGTTTTCCCTGTGTATGTTTAGTGCAATTTGATGATAAAAATCATGTGTGATTTGAGCCAAGGCAACTGTTAGATCTTATTGTGGCAAAGGAAGAAGAGAAACTTCAGGTGGCATGCCCATAATTGTACCACTGTGATCATTAGGTGAGGAAGGGATACGTTTTTTGCGTTAACTTTTTTTGTTAATTGTTTGGAAATTATTTGTATTAAACTTGGATCTCTGTGTTGTTTTTGATATGGTGGGCTGTAGAATGTTTGTATTGACCAATTTGGTTTATTTTCTTCTTGTTTTTCCTGTATTACTTTCTTTTGGTTTCACTATTGTGGAAGTAGTGTACAATTGCATAAATTTATTAAAAAAAACCAACAACAACAAACCCTGGTCCAAGTTAGCTGTAAGTGAAAGGACTCCTCTGATAGTCTACTGAGTTGAGCCTGTGTGAAACTTGCACTGCTATGAGCAACATGCTGCAGTGAACCTTGGAACTGTGAAGGACTGGGCTGGTTTTTCTACGGAGTCTATTCTGTCCCACAAATAGCGGGGATGGACATCCCACTGAGATGTCCATCCCTGCTATTTGCCCCCTTGCCATCCGCAACTAAGCCTCCCCATATGAATAAGGAGTTCGTATGGGGAGGCTTAGACATGGATAGGATGGAGTGGTGCGGAGGCAGAGTTAGGGTGGGCAGTGGGTGGTCTGTGTCCCCAGATATACAGGGCTGATTCCGAAGTCAGCCCTGTACATCCAGGGCCGTCAGACTGGACGGGGGACTTATTCCACCTCAGAGGTGGAATAATGCTCCTAAACATTATGGGACAGGAGGCCCGGCCGGGATCAAAGATGTGAGGAGGTGCAGGAGACTGTTGCAGCCCGACCCTGGCCATGGGAGGCCAGATCAGGGTTCAGGCTGCAGGGAAAAGAAAAAATAGTCAGTCAGCGGATAGGAATGGAGCCATGGTACCGCAGCTCCATTCAAGGGCCTGAGCTGGGCTTGGCTCAGTACATGCAGGCCAATCGGAATAGGGACCAGCCTGCACATTCTGACCCTAGATGCAATTCTGATTCTGCGGGGGCTAGACGTGCCTCGCGGGATCAGTATCACACTTAACTCTGTGTGTCCAGTTCCAACCAGATGCACAGAGGCTGGGATACACAGTATAGAATGTGCCTGCACGCTTCTGAAGTCAGGGGTTAAAGGCTCATAAGAGCAGTAGGGTTCTTTTCTTGCTGGTTTGCACCAGGGCAAATCTGGGCCCTGGAAGGTTGAGAACCTCAGTGTTTTGTGATAATGCATAGCATTATATCCAGTACCTTTCTGTAGTAATTACATAATGTAAGCTGCTTTGATTGAAGGATAGGGCGGTATAGAAAACTGGTTAAATAAATAAATAGCATGTTCATGCAAGAAGAGCAGTACAATACCCAATTCCTAGGATAAAATAAATCTGGCAAACATATTGATTTGGACTTTCAATGGTTGTTGAAGTTTAGCACCCTATTCTTAAGATAGAAATGGAAACAGGAACACTGGCTGGAGGTCTGCCTGCTAATTTAAATAACTGTGTACGTGAGAGTGTGCTACTTGAAGTTATCAGCAGGAGGTGCTCCATGACAAATGGCATATGCAAATAGCCTGCGATGTAGATGAGGCTGTACTACTTAAACCCAGTGTGGCTTCATTGTTTTTCCACTGATCCGATGAAGAGAGAATAACTCTCAAAAGTTTAATACAGATACGTTTAGTCCTACGACTTAATTGTTGACCCTTATTTCCACATATCCAAGTGCAATGAAGCATCAACCACATTCTTTTTGCACAAAACAAACCCCAGTTTCCGTTTCTATCCATTATTTCTCTGCCTCCATATGCATGGTTTGCATGCAGACCTTTGGAGACAGAGCAATGATAGCTAGCCTGTGTTAGTCGCCGTTTTGTTTGCATTCAGCTCAGAGTGCTTGTTAACTAGCACATAAAATACATTGTTTCCAGTGCAACACCTGAATTACATTTCCTGCTCTTTCATGAAAGGGCCCCCATATGTTTGCCTTTCTTGGGATATTCACGCTCTCATTATAATTTAACATATTATAACAGGGAGGAGAATGGTAAATAAACTGGTTTTTCAAATATTTTAAAACAATTACATCAGAGTACATTCTAAGTATTTTTATACATCTGTCACTATTTATAATAGGCACATGGATTTGTTCACATCTTGTTTGTTTCACCCAGGCAGCCAACCTATAGCGCAGCTGTTCAGAGCATTTTTGCCATAGACGCAGAATGGAGAAAATCCTTTAGTGCATCTGGTCTTGTGTGGACTGCTTGAAGCACACAGCACCAAATGCCCTGTACCATTTCACTCCTTAGCCCAAGCTTTCTGTCTGCTGAAGAAGACACACCTCTTCCCGAGGCACAAGAACAGAAGGGTAGGTAACAGACAACATCATTGTGAGGTCTGCATGGGTCAGAAGACAGAAACGTGGCCAGAGGAAGGGAGGGAGGGAAGCGTACCACTCAGCCTGTCATTATTCATAACCCTTTAAAATGAATGTGTCATGAAAAGGAACAGCCCATGTTACTGCAACATTGTATATGTTTATTCAGCTACTAACTTGCTGTATCTAATAATGCATGCCTAAGAAATCTGATCATTTTCATAACTATGAATAAAAAAGAAATAACTGCAAGCTGCAACAATTGGAGCATATGCAGCGGTCTCCACAGCTCCACAGTTTGTTACCAAACTATACTTTTCTCATCAATAACACTGATAGATTTGTGACAGTTACATAAAGGGATGTCCATTAGTCTGAATAATTAGCCATGCCAAATGGTATTCTTCTCAGCAATTTGATATACATGAGACAACAGAATAAAGTCTTTGAATGCTTAACTATCCAGACATTTTTGTTTTTATTATTGTAGGACTTTCCTTTCAATCATCACAAGAAAACTGTATGTGTTATGCTCTGGAGTGAATGCCTTAGGTTGGAATTGATCTGAATATTGATATTCCTAATGCACACAGGGCAATATTTTCCTTCTTCCATATTAAGAATAGTGTTCTGTATCAAAAATTAAGATGAATCATTTTAAAAGAACATTGAATTCTGTGTGTTCATGTAGGACAATACTTAGTAACATTTTATCAAAGGAAAGGAACAAACTGTATAATATGACATTCAGAACCTTCTAATAATATATTTCAAATGTTTGATAGATTAAAGTAAGAAATTTGTTCAAAATATTACCAAGGCTCAGCAAATCCTGGCTGCAAGGCTGCCATGGTGCCTACAAATTGCACGCTGGCACCTGGGATTTCAAGATCCTGAATGTTCAGCGCCCCTGTGCTTTCACAGTCCACCATGATTGCTCTCTGCAGAGAACTTGAGCCACAATGAGGAGGAAGATCATGCTGATCTCGTAGTTTCAAATCTAGTGATATTTGAAATAGCACAAACTTCCTGCACTGTATGGCTCAAGCTCTTTGTAGAGGGCCAATCACAGTGAGCAGTAAGTGGAATATTTTTGGTGCAGCATAGTGGGAATGGTGAGAAAAATGTGATGGCTGGGTTGGGCAATGAGGAGAGAGAGAGACATGGGTGATGGTTGGGGGGCTATGAGAGAGACTGGGTGATGGTTAGGGGGATTATGAGAATGAGAGACACTGGGAGATGGCTGGGGGCTATGGGAATGAATGACACTGGGCTATGAGAGAGACTGGGTGATGGCTAGGGGGACTATGAGAAAGAGACTAGGAGAAGGCAGTGTGCAGGGGCTATGGGAGATTGTTTTTGCTTCATGTATTATTACCAGGATATCATGATATGTGAAGCAAAAAAAAGGAAGTTGCCTCAGGTGCAGCTATAAAGGGTCAACAATATGCTGCTGTGTTCATTGGGGGTGGTGGGAGGGGAAAGAGAAGAAGGTTCTCTACTTTCTGTTGTCACTTTGTAAAGCTATATTAAGGGCCTTAAGCTTTTTTTTCACTTTTTTTTTTTTGGAGGGGGGGGGGGGTGAGAGGTGTACTGTGACTGAAGTCTTGGGGGACCGGCTCTTAAATTTTTAAGCTGGCTTCTGGAATCAAAGAAAATTGGTCAAGGCCTGAATTAAGCAATATCCAAATGTATTAAGCATATATTTAACTTTGGTCAATAATAAGAACAAGAAGAAAAGTTCTACTCCCACTGAAAGCATATGTGTGTCAATGGCATTTTACTCACATTGGAGAAGCATGAATCCTTCAGCATGAAATGGCAAACCAGTGCTACTACCTATAGCCATTAGTGACCCCATGCCTCCGAAGAGGTGTTTTGTTTTCAAACTGTATTATTCATGGAAATATAGAGACAGTAGTCTCACAAAAGCTGCAAACTAAGGGGTATGTTTACTAAACAGCGCTAACGTCACAACGGCAACGTTATCACATGGTACGTGATGTTATCTCGTGATAATAGCGCATTACCATGCGATAACATCACGTATCACACAATAATGTCTCTGCCGGGGTTAAGGCGCACAGAGGGCAGAGAAAGGCTCCCCAGGGGGGGAGATAAGGGGTCAATGGGCGGAGAGTGGGCGCAGAGAGGCTTTCAACACCGTGAAATGAAGGTCTGAAAATTAGCACCAGTGAAAACCTCGCGTTAGAGGCACATATGCAGGGGAGAGAGACCATTTCAGTCAGCAATGTGCAGCAAAGGCAGGGAAACCAAGAAGTGATAGTAGTGACACATGTGCAGCAACATCATAGTGCCCAAGTACGAGAGGGCACTACGGTGAGGCTGCAAATGGGGTACAAGGGGCTGAAGATGGGACATACAGTGGGGCAGATGGGGCATAGGATGGACTAGACAGATGCCTAGGTGACACATAGGAATGTAGAAGCAGAAAACCAGCAAGACAGCAACTAACCAAGGGTAAACATGGCCACGAGTGTGTATCCCACAGTGTCCCAGGGGACAGTACCCAGCAAGTATCCCAAAGGGCACATAACATTGGCAGGCGGTGCTGGGGGAAGTGTGGATGTCTATGCAGGCAGCCCTACCCCATATCATCCACCATAGGCAGCCGCCTACCGGCACACTGGATGGCCTGGGACTGCGCACCACCGGCACAAGGGCATGTTAGCATGGTGGCGGAGGGGTGCTGGTGGCACTTCTACATTCCTATGTGTCACCTAGGCATCTGCTTAGCCCACCCTGTGCCCCAGCTGCCCCACTGCATGTCCCGCCTGCAGCCCCCTGTACCCCATTTGCAGCCTTACAGTAGTGCCCTCTCGTACTTGGGTACTATGATGTTGCTGCACATGTATCACTACTATCACTTTTGTTAGTTTCCCTGCCTTTGCTGCACATTGCTGACTGAAATGGTCTCTCTCCCCTGCAAATGTGCCTCTAGCGCGAGGTTTTCACTGGCGCTACTTTTCAGACCTTCATTTCACGCCGTTAGTGTGCATGGAGCCTCTCCCCGCCCACTCTCCGCCCATTGACCCCTTATCTCCACCTCTGGGGAGCCTTACTCCCCCCTCTGGAGAGCCTTACTCCACCCTCTGCGCACCTTACCACCGCTGGAGACGTTATCGCATGATACATTATGTTTTTGCACGGTAATGCACCATTATCACGCGATAACATCACGTATCACGTGATAACGTCGCAGCTGCGATGTTAGCGCCGTTTAGTAAACATACCCCTAAGGAAATGAGTGTCCTGGTGTACAGTTTGCTAAAACGAACAAATAGTAACTGCATAACCTCAATGCTAATTATCGGAGGTATTCCCTGTATGTTGCCTTGCAGTTAAGGCAGAGAGAAAGTCACAAATATGCATTAACTGAATGGTAGAGGACAAAAAATAAGCTCTGCACTATCTTATGAATTAACAGCTAAAGTACACTAATGACTCTCTGTTAACCATTTGATGCAGACATTGCCCATTCTCTGGTAGCTGTTTAATGTGCTCTGACTGTTAAGGTGTTCAGTTAATGGCTAGCCTGGTGCCCACACACTGCTAATGTTCAGCAATTCCTGTGTTAAACTGATAATAACAGCTAATAAGACTAATAAGAGAAAATATTTTTTCACTCAACGTGTAATCAAACTCTGGAATTTGTTACCGGAAGATGTAGTAAAGGCTGTTAGTGTAGCTGGGTTTAAAAAAGGTTTGGACAAGTTCCTGGAGGAAAGGTCCATAAGCCATTATTAAGAAGGGACCCAGGATATCAATGCTTGAACCAATACAAGTATTGTGGAACCTGTGTCCCTTGGGGAAACTGCTAGGTACATATGACCTAGATTGGCCACTGTTGGAAACAGAATACTGGGCTTGATGGACCTTGGTCTGACCCAGTATGGCATATCTTATGTTCTTATATTCTTATGTTCTTACCCCTAAGAGAGAGATTCAGAAAGCTGGCAAGGCATTAAGTTATCCTTATTGAGTTATCAAAAGAACTTTAACTTGGCATTTAGTGAGACTTATACTGTTGAATTTATCTGTTTAAAAGTATCTAGAAAACGTTATCCAAATAAGCCTGCTGCTGAATTTATCAATTGATCTGTTGAAAAGAAGACAATAAACTTTTGCCTGGATAAAGCTATTGCAGTCTTTTGTGCAGACTGACTTGTCCACCTAAATTTATTCAGTCAGAGATGAATAAATAAGGTTTCTCTGTGCCCAAGGGATACCTCTAACATTCCCTTGTTATATCCAGCTAAATTTTGTCCAGTTAATATGTCTGCCAGTCAAAACGTAGCGATCAGCAGGAAGTCAAATATTCAAATTCAAGGTTATGTCCAGCTATAGCAAGACAAACCAATGGAATATCAAAACCTGAGTTTCAAACTACTATTTTCTTACCAGAACCAGATAAAGGAAGACCTGCTTTATTCTCTTCCTATTTGTATCCATTTATCTTACTTAGAAAGTAATTCTTCAGTTTTCAAAAACATCACTTCTGATTTCTTTTTGTGGTATATTTGTTTGCAAAAATGAATAGCATTTCATGAAAACAAGCTCTCTTGACCAAAACAATAGTTTTAGAGACTGCAGGAGTTACCTAGACAAGTGCTTTTTGCAACTCTCTGACTTCTGTTAAATTTTGTCTGATCAAAGTTATGAGGTTTGGGGCATACTAGGGTCATGGTACCAGTTTCACAAAACAATGCTGAGTTTCAGCACTGTCTAGTAAAACTTAATTGGACAACTGCGCTTAACCAAATATCATTATTCAGTTAACTTTATGCAGCTATTTTCAGCAGCATGGAAATGCCACTTAGGGGTCTGTTTACTAAACTGTATTAGCCTTTTGCAGCTAATGCAGGGTGGAGGGTTATCCACGATGACACCTAATTCTTTCTCCTGTGTCGTAGTTCCTAATGTGGAACCTTGTATCATGTAACCATAGTTTGGTTTGTTCTTTCCTTGGTGCATAGTTTTGCACTTGTCCACATTAAATTCCATCTGCCATCTAAACGTCCAGTCTTCCAGTTTAACGAGAGGACCTTGATAAACTGGAAGACTGAAAGATCAGATGGCAGATGAAATTTAATGCGGAGAAGTACAAAGTTACACACTTAGGAAAGAACAACCCAAACTATGGTTACACAATGCAAGGTTCCACCTTAGGAACCACCACCCAGGAAAAAGATTTAGGTGTCATTGTGAACAACACATTGAAACCCTTTGCTCAGGCCAGGAAAGCAAATAGAATGCTAGGAATTATAAAGAAAGGAATGGAGAATAAAACAAAGGAGATTATCATTCCATGGTGTAACTGCACCTTGAATATTGTTTGCAATTCTGGTCGCCATATCTTAAAAAGGATATAGTGGAATTAGAAAAGCTAAAGGGAAAAGCCACCAAAATGGTAAAGGGGATGGAAGGATACCCCTATGAGGAGAGGCTAAAAAGGCTAGGGCTCTTCAACTTGGAAAAGAGTCGGCTGATGGGAGATATGATAGAGGTCTAGAAATTAATGAATAGAGTGGAACGGGTAAACGTAGATCGGTTGTTTACTTCTTCAAATAGTAGAAAGACTAGGGGACAGACAATGAAGCTATAATGTAACCCATTTAAGATTAATAAGAGAAAATATTTTTTCACTCGATGTGTAATCAAACTCTGGAATTCATTACCGGAGGATGTAGTAAAAGCTGTTTGTGTAACTGGGTTTAAAAAGGTTTGGACAAGTTTCTGGAGGAAATCCAGTGCTTGCCCCAGAACAAGCATTGTGGAACCTATGTTCCTTTTTGGGAACCTGCCAGGTACTAGATTGGCTGCTGTTGGAAACAGGATACTGGGCTTGATAGACTTTCATCTGACCCAGTATGGCATTTCTTATGTTCATATGATAGTTGCAAAAGTACTTTGTTAGCTTCAAAAGGCCCACGGTATGTGCAGAGGGCATTCCCAGCTTTTCCCTTCAGATACCATAGAGGAAATGCTGGCTTCACTGATGCAGTTACTGCCACCCATTCAGGTAGTGGTAGCTGCATCTGTAAGGCCTGCAAATCAGAGCAGCTACCGCATGATACAATCACCCAATAGACCCACCCACACATTGCCTACTCTCCACCCTATTCCCACTTTTGCCTGCAGATGCCACAGAAGTGAAGACATCACAGAAATACTCCACAATGACTGCATTTTCCCCCGCATTAGTTGCTACCATTGGCAGTATTTCTGCATCAGCCCCCTTGGCAGCAGCTAGTGCACTTTAGTAGGCAGACCCCTTACTATCTGGACCATGTTAACTGGATAAAGACATGTTCTTCACAAGGTTGCTAAATATCGGGCTCTTGGGGATAATTTCAAATCCATTTTGATGGGCAGGCAATGTTTTGTGCACAAAAATAGCCCCTTTTATAACTGATATGTGAAACACAGAAAATAAAAGCAGATAGAGACAATATATCTTATGCATTCTGGCCATCCAGACCAACTACTTAACTCTACAATCCCTTTTTCTCCCTCAGAGATCCTCTGCGTTCGTACCATGCTTCCTGGAATTCAGATATAGTCGTTGTCTGTACCAGCTGCACTGGGAGGCTGTTCCTAACATCTTCCACCATTTTCATAAGGAAATATATTCTTAGATAACTTTTTGGCCAACCTGTTTTCACCCTCATCCTATGGCCACTTGTTCTAAGGTTTCCTTTCAATTGAAAGAGGCTTGCCTCCTATGAGTTTATGAACCAAAGACATTTAAATCCCTTTATCATATCTCATTTCTCCTGTTTTCTTTTTCAAAAGTATACACAATGAGGTCTTTAAGACTATCCCCATGTGCCTAATGATGAAGACCACTGACCATTTTAACTGCCCTCTGAACCATCTTTTTGAAAGTGGGGGCTCCAGAAATGTACATGGTTCTCCAAATGAGCCCTCACCAGAGATTAATAGATGTCTATGGCCATATTCTGCAACACCTGTGGCCTGGCACGCACATGGCACTAGCACAGGGATCTCAGAACGTAGGCAGAAGGGGGCAGTATGAGGCGTGGTTAGAAGCGTAGATGTGCAATGCATATTAAGGAAAGGCCCATGTACATTCTGTGTGTTTCCCACAGACATCCACTTTATACCAGCAGAAACATGGAATAAGGCCAAGACTTTTCTGCTCTGCTCTGCAATGTGTCCTGTAGAGATGAATGACTGTGACAAAGATGTTTTGAACCGGTGTGTCTGTAGTGTGGAAGACCACAAGATCAGTTGTAAAGAACAGAATGCAGAGGTGGGATAAGGTTATATGGTAGAGACACATTAATAAACATTCCTACAGAAATATTCAGAGGTGCAATGATGATTATTCCAGTTATGCTGACAATTGTTTTGTGAGCTAGAGGAGGTGATCTAGTGCATCCAAACAATTCCTGTCATCCGAGAAGTAGGACTGTTGATGTAGGGACTGTATGTGGCTGAGCATAGGATGGATGCGTATGTGGGTGAGATACGCAGATCAGATTAGTAGTCCTGGGACCACTTGCCATCATGTTATACCAGCTGTTTCTAGAAGTGAAAGGCAGCTGTACTGCAGATGTATGTTTTGTGTGATTGCAAGTGAGAGAGAGAGCGTGTGTGTGTGTGGTTAGAGAGATGCATGGGAGGACATCAGTATGTGGAGGGACATCAGTGACTGGCCAGTACCTGGTCTGTAGGGCTGATTGCAGCATGACCATTTGCCAGTCTGATCAGCCAGGATACAGAACAGGGTATCTACAGCTAAATGCAAAGCATATCCCTATCAGCGATAAGGGTCCCACAGAATGAGTACATGCTACAATACACACAGCACCATCAGTGATCTCACAAATGTGCACATTTGAATACACAGATGCTGGTGCTCTTGGGCATCTATTAGTGCTGTTTGTGCTGTTGCATGCACTCAGTTTGAAGGTTCCTATTTAATGTCAGGGATATGCTCTGACATTTAGCTCTAGAGGACCATTTCTGATATCTTCTGGTACATACATAGCATTGTACAGACTGTTGTCAGCGATAGCCAATGTAAGCACAACTAAAATGTTCACCTACTGCCATGTATGTTGCACTGTGAGGTATGTTAGAATAATAATATCGCTCTCAACTTGATGTCATAACATCTATGGGTGCACAGAGATCATTTTGCAATGTCCTGGTCATGCAAAGGACTAGTTTGTATGGTCTGTTTTCCATCAGCACATCTATATCCTCTCTTTTCATGGATAGTTGGCAGAGGCACCACACAGTGTGAGCAGCAGCTTTGAGGATGCACATTTTAACTGAGGAGGAGTGGCCACACAGAGACGAGGAGCAGTGGAGCCGTACATCTTTTTGGAATTCGTTGACGGCAGGCACATCTACGCTGCTTGCTACATATACCCATGATCTGTAGTTTGTGCACGCCACACTGAATATGTTTATGTTCCCGATTCTAGCCTCACAGTAATTAGGGCTAAATGGAAGCCATTTTTAATTTAAATGAGTCAGTGGGCTGGATGTGCATATTATGGAATCGTGCTTGTGGAGGCACATTCCATTCTGCGCATCCTGGCCTCTGTGCATTCAGTCAGAACCGGGCGCACAGAGATAGACCCGATTCTGATACTGAGGGGAAAGTCTAGCCCCCATGGGATCAGAATCACGTCTAGGCCTGTACATGCAGGCCGGAACACGATTCCCATCAGCCTGCACAAACAGGCTCCTGCTTGGCTAACTCAATCAGACTCCTGCATGGAGCTGTGATCCCTGGCTGCCAACCACTTTTGCATTTCCCCGCAGCCTGACCATTGATCTGGCCTTCTATGGCCAGGGTCAGGCTGTGGGGAATCTCCTGCACCCCTCACCTTTTTGATCCCGGCCGGACCTCTCATCCTCCGAAGTCTAGGGGGATTCACTCCACTTCTGAGGTGGAATAAGTTCCCCGTCTAGTCTGCCGGCCCTGGACATACAGGTCCAACTTCAGAATCGGCCCTGTACATCCGGGGTCGTGGACCACCTACTGCCCCCTCCAGCACCATTTAAACCTCCCCATACAAACTGCTTGTTCATATGGGGAGGCTTAGTCAGGGACGGCAAGGGGAATGAATAGCGGGGATGGATTCACAATGGGATCTCCATCCCCACTATTTGCAAGATGGAGTAGACCACATAGTGTACACTATTTATGACATAGGGAAAAAAGGAAATTTCAGGTATGTTTGCTGTCATTTCAGGTTAAAAACGGCATGAAACTACATGGGAAATATTATTAGCATTTCTCATGTCATTTCAAATGAAAGTTTTAATAAAGTTTTTGAAAAACATATAAAGTGCATGTATGTTTACTAAATCACCCTAAGAATTAGTATCTTAATGCATGTTTAGTGCCAAAGGCTAATGTGGGAGGTGTTGCCAACCTGTGCTAACTATTGGTTGCATTCCCTGCAAGTCCCCATGCACCATACCACAGTAAACCTGCAACCCTGATTAATGTGGGTGCATTTATTGCCAACCACTGAAGTAGTCTAGTGAAGGTAGGGGGAGGCCGGGCTGGCACAGCAGGAAGTCGGCATTGGGCATCAGAGAGGCAGAAGCAAACAGTCCCGTGGTGTCGGTTTAAAGGTAAGTACCACAGGGCTGCTGCTGCACATCCTAGAGAGGAGAGGCAGTAGAGGCAATAGGAACTAGAGAGGGGAGGGAGGGGGACAAAGGCTGAGGTTCACCTAGAGCTTCTCATCTCCTTGCACCCTAGGTGAACCTCGTGGCTGTGTGTGCCCATTGCCACTGCTGCACGTCCTGGAGAGGGGCAACAGAGACAGCAATGGGTGCCCCATGTAGGGCTGCACTCTAGGCGCCTGCCTAGTTTGGCTATTGATAGTGTCGGCTCTGGGAGGAGGATTGGAAGTCTGGGATTGACAGATCTTCAGGGATGTTGGAATTTGTCATTTGGGGGATAGGTGGTCTATATCTGGGGATGGGGATAATTTGGGGGGGGGGGGTGGCAGTATTGCTTTGGAAGAAGGGGGACTCCCAGACCATTCTCTCTGGTGAAGGCACCAGCCCCTTTAAGAGAGGCTCCCCAGAAGCATCAGGCAACAAATTAATGGTCCGATGTTGCTGGGGAGAAGAATAACACAGCTTGTGAAGTTGAACACAAGCTGTATTATTCTTTTGCATTAGGAGTTACTAACCTGCTGTGCTGAGTTATCACAGCTTAGTGACTCCTGCGGTAAACTAAGGTGCAGTAAAATGCACTATTTTACCACATTGTAATCACTTCCCCCTGAGCCTATAGAAACTGCTTAAATTGTTCAGGGTCAAAGAATATATGCAAATTATTTTGATAGGTAAGATACATATATAAGAAAATCTCAGTAAGACGAGAATATCTTAAGATGCTTTCTTCCTCTTATTAGCATAGCCATCTATTTTTGTATAGACTTACACAAATTAGGAAATACTATCTGCCTATGTATCTTTTAAATATCTATTGATAAGAATGTTATGGTGATCATTTTAGAAGCCCTATTTGTGAGATGGATGTCTGGCAATGGGCACATAGATGTGAAAATCATGGAGACGTCCCCAGAACCATTTTAGAAAGCTGGGTATATAGACATCCCCAGAGCAAGAATCTCTGTAGTACGGGGGCGTGCTCTAAGTGGAACAAGGGAGATGCACATTGCAGTGCAATTGTATAACGGCAAAGCATGTCTGACCCGGGTTGTTGAAACGTCCATGTCTGTATCTGCTTCTGACCGCAAAAAAAGGTGCTTGTTTCATGACTGCAATGCTTCCGGGAGGAAGAGCATAATGTGCTTTTATCGCCATAGTTAATATTTCCTGGCCAAAGAAACCTGCTTGTAAATATATATTCCAAACATATTGCAGACCTGCGTCACATGTCTGAGTATCTGAAATGACAGGACGGGATGTGCTAGTCTCAGAACAATGTCACCCCTTTTCTGAACCACCCTAGGTGGCACATCCACATACTCGGCTCTGCGGACGTGCGCAGCAGGGATATCCACATTTGTAAAATGACACAAACCCTGCCTTGCTATCTGCTTGGGGCCTGTCTCCAGAACTGATTACTGGGATGCTCACTTTTTGTGGTGGAAACCGAGTGATTTCACAAAGCACTGCTGCCACTCCCCCGGATTTTTGGACCTTCAGCTCTGGATGTCTCAGATTCTTCCTTAACGTCCCTTCTGAAATGCCACTTCACAAATTTACTTGACACCAGTGAATGTATAACTCTGTTTGAAAAATGCAAAATATTTTTTTTCTTCAGATCTTTTAAAAAAGATGACCAAGGTATTTTTATTCTCTCTGTTTAGTTCTGATATAAAAGTTTACATTGATGTATAAGCTATCGAGTTTTAGTTTAATTAGGAAGCTGATGCACCACCTTTCAAGTAAAATACACCAAAGCAGTTTACACAATACTGCATAGAGCAGTGGTTTCCGGACTTGGGGTCGGGACTGCAAATGGGGTCGTATCATCACTGGATGGGGTCACAGAAACAAGGCCATATCCCCATCTCTCTGGACTTTCACTGTGAGCTATGTCAAGTCACCAGTCAACATGTGGCCTGTGATAGGGGCAGCAGAAGGCCTTTTCCTTTGGGGGTTACTAAGATCCACACCCAGCTCTGACCTGAGGGCAGAGACCCTTCCTGTTCTGTCTGTGGGGATCTGACCTCCTGTGGGCAGACAGGAAGGATCCTTACCATAATTGCATCTCTTCTTCTGCCCATGGGGGTGGGATCTCTACAGGCATCCTGATGCCTGCTAGCCATGGTCATGACAAAGACCTTTCCTATCTGCTTGCAGGAAATCACATCAGGAAGGGTCTCTGCCATGATTGCAGCAAGCAGGCAGCAGGCTGCCCACAGGTATCCCATCCCCATGGGCAGAGGAAGAAGAAAATCCGAGATCATGGTAAAGTCCCTTCCTGTCTGCCATTGAGAGATCAGATCCCTGTGGGCAGAACAGGAACAGTCTTTGCTGCCATCATGGTTTCCCTACTTCTACCTGCGGGGGATGAGATCCCTGGGGAGCAGCCTGCTGCCTGCATACTATGGCTTTGGGTGGGGCCAGGGCCCATTTGGCCCACCCCTTTCTGATACCTATGGCCTATGAGCTTGTGAACAATCATAAGCCCTTGCCCCTCCTGGTTAAGCTTCCTGTTAGGCCAGAAGTCCATGCTGAGTACTGAGGTCTGTAAGCACATACTGCACACTGATACTAGGGACCCTGTGCTGACTGCTGTTGCTGCCTTCCTGCTTTAGATGAACGGAGGGAGGTGAACAAGGCTGGAGATCTGACAGTTTTATTTCATCATCATCTGGGGTCATGTGAATTTTCAGTTCTTAAAAAGGATAAAGGTTTGAAAAGCACTGATGTAGAGTGTGCAAACATTGTAAAGCAGTAGACTGACAGCAAAGCAGAAGGAAAAGAGAAAGTCTGAAAGAGTCAGCCCAGCGTGACAGTGGGTTGTGCTCATACCTCCATAAAGGCCTTGGAAAAGAGGTAGGCTTTAAGGGCAGCTTTGAAACACATACAGGAGGGATCACATCTTAAGCGGTGGGAAGAATGTTCTAGAAAAGGGAAGCAAACAGATTTATGATGGAAGGAGAGGGGAATACCAAGGTATTGTGAGCACATCAGTCAAGCAGAGTGCTGAGGTATCAGGAAAGGGATTAAAGAGTGGGCAACCAGAGAAGAAAGTTTTGTGAACTGGCAGCAGAATCTTATAATAGATGTGGAATATGATAGGGAGTCAGTGGAGCGAGACAAGTAAAGAAGTGATTTGGTTTAATTTTCCTCCCCAAGCAATAGTTTGGCAGTAGAGTTTTGTATCAGTTGAAGACAGTGGAGACATAAGAGCATAGATAGAACCACAGTAGAGAGAATTAGAATAGTCTAATCTGCTGAGAAAACGGGCAAAGACTAGGGAATGCAAAGCATCATGGTCAAAGAAGAATATAATAGTTAACTATTGTCTTATTGCAAAGAAGGAAAGTTTAACGACAGGAGAAATCTGTGGCTCAAAAGAGAAGAGATAATTAAGGTGAATGTCTAAGATAGTAATACAGTCCTGAACAGAGATGAAAGTGTCTGATGGCTGGGGGCCAGAGTTAGTTGATGATGGGGTGTATATGAACCAGATAGCTTTGCTTCTAACAGTATTCAATTTAGGCCTATGATCAGCTAACAAGTCAGCAATGATATTTAAATTAGAATCTAGTGACTTGAGATCAGAAATACTGTGATGGGTATAATATACAACCTGGACATCTTTTGCAGGAAGAAAGCAGTTGAGTCTCAATTAGTGTAGCAAGCAGAGCTATGAACAAATTGAATAGGGCAGGACTGATAACAGAACCCTATATTACTGTGAACACCATAGGGTAATGATGACTTTGAAGAGTTAAGCATGCCAGTGTAAACTGAGAAGGTGCGATGGAACCTGTGTCTTTTGGGGAAACTGCTAGGTACTTATGACCTAGATTGGCCACTGCTGGAAACAGGATACTGGCTTGATGGACCGTGGTCTGACCCAGTATGGCATATTTTATGTTCTTATGTTCTTATGACATAGGAAAGAGGAACACTAATTAAGTACCAAGCTCTTTATGCTCAATTCTGCAAGATGTAAAATTAATATAGAGTGATCTACTAGATTGAAAGCTGAAGTTAAGCCAAGAAAGAACAATGGGTCTAATATTAATTTGCGATGACTATGCGCCTCTAAGCCATCGCTGCTGAACTTTAACCCTGGATATTCAATCCAGGGCCATATCTGGCCACAGGAATTGAATATCCGGGTCTGAAGCAATGTGCCCCAGTGAGCCATATGGTGCGGAAGCTAACCGGGCAGCAGTTAACTTTGGCAGCAAAAGTTAGGACAGCTTTTGCTGTGCCTAACTTTCGCCGCTGAGGGATAACCAGGCAGTGGCTGAATATCACCCCCGCCATGCCCGATGCTAAGTGGTTAGCATCATGGCATATAGCGGCATTACTTGGGGATATTCAGTGGCATTAACCGTGTTAGTGCCACTGAATATCCTGCTTAGGGGCATTTGTGCAATTTACAGCTCATGTAAATGCCTAGCAATATTGGGGCCAGTCTCTTTATATCCATCTAAATTTTGTCCAGTGAATGAGCAGGCTTGACAAAATCAAGCTGTAAGCAGGAGGGTGAATATTAAAATTATATGGCTTTGGAAGTACGTATGATTTTTTGTTTAATCTTCATCTCTGTAAATTGGAACTTGGCTTTCAGATTGTAGTATATGCCATATAATCAACAGAATTCATTTGATTTTAAGCAGTAGAAAGTAACTTCAGTTAAATTTGTGTCTTCCAGGAAATGAGTCACTAAATGCTGGATGTTAACATTTCAATGAGTCTAAAAATGAGTCAGATGATAACATTTAATAACATATGTGACAGTCTAATTTTTGACAGTTGTTGGAATTACTTTAAGTCTGAATAAAAAGTTTAGGTTGGTTCATTTTTATTCAATCTGGCCAGGCCATAGATGTGTATATTTAAAATGCAGCTCCTAGACTGGGCTTTCCAGATGTCCCTAGAAAGATCATATAGAACATCCAGAACTGTGTTTCCTGGCCCGGGGTCGGTGGAGCGATGTGGATCCAGAAGACAATTACAGAAGGTCCTCGGGACATAGAAAAGAGAAAAAAAAGAACGAGGCTGGAGAGGATTGAATGTTGGGGCAGGAGAGAGAATAGCAACTGAAGGGAACTCTCTGGGGGAAGGTGAAAAAAGACAGATGGAGGCTGGTTGGAGGAAGACAGAGGGAGACTGGAGGAGTCTTATGACAGAGGGCTAATGGGCACAGGCTTGGTACTTAGAGGAGAGAGCCTGTATAGAATTGTGGGAATGAACTGGAGGTTGCTCAACTTTTTGGAGGGTAATAAGAAGGCCACACAACCAAAAAGGTGGGGAAACTTTGCTCCAGAATCTATTTTTTCTTCCTAGGAAAACTTTCTGGTGACTGTTGAAAAGGTGAGCAATATCTTTGAAGTATCTCTGCAATGATGTAGTATTCAGAGGAGTAAATACAGTGCATCTGATGGAAGAAGAGATTTCATTCATTCTCCCCCGTGTCATTCCCCATATTTTATGGAGCGTGAAGAGAAGTGCTATATCAAAGAAGGAGTCCAGGGAAGTAGTTTTCTTGTTCATACATCTGTTCTTTCAAGTCTACAATTCTAATGTTAAATGTGAGTATGGGAATTGCTAACTGTTTGATAGCTTATATAATATTCTGTGATCTCAAAGAAATTTTCAGTGCCATTTTCAACCTCCTGTAATATTCTCTGCTGATCTTTTCTCTCAGTAATGTGGCTGATTTGTTTCCCCTTCCTCTACTCCTAAATGTTTTTATATTTTTTTTGCTTCTAATAAAAAAGGTTGTCTTTGTACATTTGTGCAGACCAAAACTTACCCTGCTATCAGTGAAACTCTTCAATATGGTCTGCAAAATTTTTTTGTCAAGAGCTGTTTTGGTTATTCCACGTAATCTTTGTTTTTTGGTGCACTGAATCCGAAAATGACCTCCTTTTTTTTCATAGCACATCACGTTTCCTGACAATTTAGGTAACTGTGTTAAATAAGGCAATACCTCAAAATAAATGGAAATAGACTTATAAAATTAAAGTTTTATTACAATATTTTCATGAATATCCTTTTTTGAACTGAAATGAGCTCACCTACACACACTAAACTCGATTCTTCTTCCTTGTGAGGCTCCTCTTGGTGCATTTACGCTTGTGAGTAGCATCTGGAATGTCTCTCTGAAGCATCCAACAGTAGTCTGCCATCATTGTAATGCTCCATTTTCCCTGGTATCTCCTTTCCATCTCTTTAATGTCTTGGTGGAATCATTCACCTTGTTCCTCACTCACAGCTCCCAAATTTTCAGGAAAGTAGTCAAGGTGGGACTGGAGGAAATGCACTTTCAAACTCATCAGGCAACCTAAAGCTTGAAATGCTTTCAGCATTCGTCCGACGATCTTTTTGTAGTGAGGATCTTTGTTATTGCCTCAAAATTTCTGTATGACTTCTTTAAATGCAATCCACCCTTCTTTTTGAGGATCCGTCGTAGTATTGACAAACTCTTGATCAACTATAAGCCTTCTAATGTCTTGTCCGATGAACACACCTTCCTTCAATTTTGCCTCCGACAGGCCTGGAAACTTGGTGACCAAGTATTTGAAGCATTCTCCATCTCTTGGAAGTGATTTTGCGAATTGCTTCATCAATCCCAATTTTATGTGGAGAGGTGGTAAAAGAACTTTATGGGAAGGTACCAAAGTTTCTCGGAGGACATTTTTTTCACCAACTGTTAGCACCCTCAGCTGCCAACTCTTCTTGGTCCAGTGATTTTGTCGGTCTCGACTGTCCCATAGACACAGAAAACAAGGATATTTGGTATACCCAGCTTGTTGCCCGAGCAGTATGCACAAGACCTTCAAGTCCCCACACACTTGCCAACCATGCTCTTCATATTTAAGTTTATGAAGAACCAATTCCAAGTTCTCGTAGGTTTCCTTCAAGTGTACGGAATGACCTACAGGTATGGAAGCATAAAACCCGTTGTGGAGTAAAACTGCTTTGAGACTTCTTTTTGAAGAATCTATAAAAAGACGCCATTGCTCTGAATCATATTGGATTTTAAATTGACCCATCAGACCTTCGACATCGAAGCAATAAACCAACTTGTCTTCCTGGGCGAAGTAAGGAACAAACTCCTTTTCATGATGTCTGAACCATGAAGATGACACGCCTGGCAACAATAAATTCCTGCTTTTCAGCCTTGATCCAAGTAACTCAGCGGCATCTTTTGGAAGATTCAAGTCTCTTACCAAATCATTCATCTCCTCCTGAGAAAACAATTTTGGTCTTGTATCATCTTCAAAGTCAGAACTTGATTTGTTATCTGGTTCAGGTATGACTTCACCTTCATCGGAGCTAGGTATCTCTTCCAAGGTAGCAGGGGGCTTGGGTACTGGTATATCTGTGCCATGGGGGATGGGACGAATTGCCGAGTGAAGATTGGGGTATGAAATGGAATGCTTCCATTTGGAATTAAACCCTTTCACATCACATGAACAAAAGTAACAGTTGTCACTATGGTTCTTTTGCTCTCGCCATACCATAGGAATCCCATAACGGAAAGATTTTTTCTTACCCTTGAACCAGTTTCGGACGTCCTCAACACACCGTTTGCACACTTTATGAGGTGCCCAGACTTTATCTTGATCTCCAATTTTTAGTCCAAAGTATGCAAAGCATACTTTTTTCACAAAGTCTGTAATATTCTGCTGTTGCTTCAACACTGTATATTCACCACAGATGAAACAGAAACTGTCTGGCGAATTAATACACTTTCGCGGAGCCATAACATAATGCGATGAAAAAGTGTGAACAGCCTAGAATCAAGAACCTGATAATGATTCGTGCACAAGTGTGGCATGCAGGAGAGAGCAGCTCTGTGTCTGTACATGAGACCGTCACAGTGCTGGCCACGCCCCCCTGCACTGACCGGAGCTGCTGCTATCTGCCCTGTGTCTCCCTCCCACTGGATTCTTCAGGAAAGATTAACCCCTTCTACCATTAGAAGCACAGACTTAAAACTTGCTTAGCTTATGTATATATTGCTGACCATCAGATTTACAGTGCTATATTTTTTTTTACATAACTCGGAGAACCCCTTTAAGGTGTTTTTGGCATTTTATATCTTAAATGCACTTATGTGAATTAATTAATAGTAATTTGAATTAATTAATAGTAATTTGAAAAAAATTGATAAATTTGAAGACAATTTTGCATGTTGTGGCAAATCATGACGTCTAGGAGTTTTTTCAATATTTTATTTGTTTTCCGCACACCAAAATACATGGAAATTAGATGAATATAATCAAACAGCTTTTTAGTCGCAGACCTGTGTACTCAGAGTTATTCTGTGAAATGACATTCACAGCAGCTTCACCTGCTCTGCTAAAAGTAGATGTGATGTTATTTGGGAGTCATCAATGCATGTGTGATTAAAAGTCAAACTATACTGTAGACCAATTAGTTGAGTACTCTGGATTTTGTGTCAGACAGTGCAAGAGCAGGGATTGGGAATCACCCTGAAATATTTTTTCCTGGATGTTGATGTTAGGAATGACATATCAGATGAAGTGTACTTTGCAACATTTCCATGGTGAATTTAACATACTCAATTAATTTCAAGATGTTATTTTTCAAAAGTATGGCCATCAAAAGTTTTCTTATAGTCAATCCATGCTAATCTGAGGTTACAATTGTCCTTACAGCTGGTCACGCTACCTTTACACTGCATAAACTGCATTTCTATTCTATATGACAAATAAGGACAAATTGATCTTTTGTTTGCCATGGATTTGAACTATGTGCCGCTCTTCTTATTGTGTTGAGGACCTGTGGTATACACTTGTGTATGTTGGGGGGGGGGGGGAGGGGGAGTTGAATTGGATATGCTGTCATTAACTACAGAGGCAGTTCTGAAATTTCCAGGATGTCTATGGTCTTGTACTTAGCCTCAGGGTATGGTTGTTGCTGCAAAACCAGTGGGTGAAGAGTTACTCTGCAGAGGAAACATGCCAATGTCAATGATGCCAAGTCAGTGCAGTATGATCTGCACTAGAAGGCATGATCTACCTCCTGTGGTCCAAATCTCTGAAGGGTTGGGAGCAATGTTCCCTCTAATTTTCTGTAGGCTGTGTGCGCATAAAATATCAGCTGTGTGCAGCTTTTGAAGGAAGGTTAAATTTTTGTGCGCCACATAACGACACTCTGAGTTATATACTTTAAAATTTGACTACACGATGTACACTACATTGATTTTAATCAAATTAAATGAAAATAGACGATTACTAAATGAAGCGGGCAATTTCTAGTAATTACAATCATAACTTTTTTTTTTTTTTTTTTTTATAATTTTTATTTAACTTTTCAGCAAACAACTACAATACAAGCAACCCACAACATAAATCGTCTACAGAATATCGAATCAAAATGCAAAATTAAAATTAAAATTAAAATTAAAAAAAAACCCCACCCAAAATACCTCCCCACCCCTACTGAGCTCACTGAGAGACATACCCTATATGGTAAGTTATTAGGTCCGCGAAAAGAAAAAAAAAAAGAAAGAAAAAGGAAGCAGTAAATAAATACCGACCCAAAAGGTACCCACTGTGCGTTAATGAACCTGGGAGCGAGCCACATAAGTATCCAGGGGAATCCACCTACGTACATTGAGATCATTCCTTTCCGGATGGTGAAGTTTGCTGTATACCCTTTCCAATTTGGAGTAGTGACAGACTGAATTCCACCATCCGTCTTGGCATAAGCTACTAAAATTCTTCCATTTCCACAGAATCATCTTCAAAGCAATAGCCACCATGAAATTAAATAGGAAGGAGTGTTCTCGGGACACTATAGAAGGAGAAGCTGCAGACCGCAGAAAGATCCATCTCCAGTCTAACTCCGCAGTAAAGGACAGAATCTGTTGCATCTTATATCATATCTGTTTCCAAAAGTTTTGGACTAAGGGACACTCAAAGAACATATGCATGAAAGTTCCCTTGGCTGCGGAGCAAGACCAACATAATCCCATACGTTCAGAACCCCACCTAGCCATCTTAGACGGAGTGATAAAAGCCCTGTGCATAAAAAAGAAAAGGGATTGAGTGATTGCAGCTGACCTGGATACTCGAGAAACTGGACCCCACAGGGCTGACCACTCGGTTGGCGTGACCTCATGAGAGATGTCAGACTCCCATACACGAGTTAAGCCAACGGGCGTGTTGGAAATGCTCCTCCTCCAAAAAGCATATATCTTGGAGGTGGCGCCTCTCTGTGTCGCTACAGCAGCCAACCAGCAGGGTAAAGTGTCGCTCGTATCCGGCCGAGGAGTTTGCAATGAGAAACCAGAAGCCACGATAGAATGTTTCAATTGGAACCACTGGAACAGACAGGATCCTGGCAATGAGAACCTCCTTTGTAGTACAGTAAAGTCCGTCCAGCCATTATCATCGACTAAGTGACCCAAGGACCAGACACCCCGACCTTGCCAAGCTCTCCAGGCGAACCTTCGTCCACGAATCCGAAACCGGGGGTTCCACCACACTGGTATCTGCAGCGGGGACACCGAAACCGGACCGGTGAGCCGCAACAACGCAAGATAAGCAGCTTGCGTAGACCTGATAACTCTGCCGACCGGGGACCATTCAGGATGCAATGCCCCTAATAAGTAATTAAGAGGAGTGGGAGCGGCCAAGTTAGACTCCACCACTAACCAAGTCGGCTTATGTCCATGATCCTCTGCGACCAACCAGAGTGAACCCTGCTTGACCAAGAGCGCCTGATGATACTGATGAAAAACAATCATAACTTTTAAATTTTAAGACGTCTGTTGTTTTCTATCAGAATCAGAGCCGTAATTTTTGTGCGCTCTGTTGTAAAGTATGTGCGCTCTCTCAGCGAGGTGTGTGCGCGCGCACACGCGCACAGCTTAGAGGGAACAGTGGTTGGGAGCCCTCTTGAAATTACTAAAACAGAAAGACTTGTACTCCCTCCTTCCCATCTCGTGGAGTGGTTTTCCAGGGGATTTGTGCCATGGGAAGCATCTGCTCTATATGATAGTTTTATGTTCAGGTGCTGGTGGTGGGTAGGAGGGTCATATGATCTTGCTTTCCAGTTGCACTATCGTCTCAGAGTGTATGTAAGAGATTGGCCATGAGAAAGAAGGAGTCATGTCACATGATTGCTTTACAGCTGTATTGTGTGTTGCAGCAAAAACAAAAGATTGTGGTTGGTATTTGAAAAGAATATTGAGCAGGTCTCTTGATAGTTGCATGTCTCCTGTGGGAAAATTGCTGAGAATTAGATCAGTTAGGCACTTGGACATTATGCAGGGATTTCAGTGGAATAGTTTATATTGTCCTTCATAGAAGGCTTGCAAATTTAATTAAGCAATCTAGGAATAATCCTCAGGGATGTACACTGGATTTTAACTAGTCTCATGGTAGTTTTTAGAGGATTAAAGAAAGGAAGACTTTCTCTAAAATAGGAGAAGCTATCAGATCAGTAACACCAGAATCTGTCATTACGGTGCCAGTTTAGTGCAGTATTTTTGTGATCAATATTTCAAAGTGAGCTAGAAGAAAAATTTACCATAGTGGAGAACATTAACATTTGTACTGCACCTGACACTTGTGAAAAGAAAAGGAGATAGAGGAAGAGATGGCACATAGATACCTATTCTGAGGTCAATGAGAGGGAAAGGCTACCTGAAACAAAAAGCTTAAGTATGAATAGTAAAGCCATGAATTGCATCAATGGATCATCCTATTGATATTCTTATTGTGCAGTGAAAGTTTTAACTGAGATAATCTTGTCAACAAGGACAAAAGATCAGAAGATAAGGAGAAAGACAATACCTCCTTGGGGAAAAAATATAGATGAAAACAATAAAATCATTGCATGCAGTAAATACTCCCCACCAAAGGAGAAACAACAAGGTCTGGAGAAGCTTACAGAATAGAAGGATTCTGTAGAATACAATAGAGAAGCAGAATGGCTACCCAATAATAGAAAAGACAAACATCAAAACTACAATTGTTGTCAACATTATTGGCACCCTTGCAGTTCATCCCCTTAATGTCCAAAGTCTCCTAAAAAAAAGTTCCAGTGAAATGGCTTTAGACTATATGGACCCGGTTTGCTTTTGGTCAGGCTACGTGCTGCTATGGCGCATAGCCCTGCCCGCTCACCCTTAACCCCAGATATTCAATGCCGCGGTGACAGCATTGAATATCCGGTTTGTGTGCCAAGGGATCAACGCCGCAGAGCCTAAATGTGTAGCAACAATATTAGACCACTATACGGTTAGTGGTCCATGGCTAGAACTAGGCGAGCCAAAAGCTGGCCTAGTTTTAGCCACGGACCACTAACCATGTAGCAGTCTAATATTGCCGCTACATGGTTAGTGGCAGTCACCATCTCTGCTCCGCTCCGGAATGCCCCCAACATGACCCGTTTAAAACCAGATAGCAACTGGGCACGTAAGGGAATAGTCAGGGATATTCAAGAGCACTAACCATGTAGGTGCCATTGAATATCCTCATTTAAGGCATTTGCACAGTTTACATGGCTGTAAACCACGTAAATGCCTTTTGAATATCGGGCCCTATATGCACATATATTTGACACATAAAAGAATCAAATTAAACAAGACTAGTTAAAAAAGGAAATAGTAGGAAATAGTGGGACATGATAATTGGAACCCTTATAAACAATTCAAATGAATTTGAAAAGAAGAACCACATTCCCACTGCAGTAAACTAGATGCACCTGTGATCAATTGTCAGTACTCACATGACTTGAACTGAACCAATGAATGATGGTGCTAATGTTTAAAGTGGCCAAATTCATTCCCTGTTCCGTTTTCACAATGGCAAAGACAAAAGAGCTACCTGAGACTATCAGAAAAGCCATTATCACCAAACATCAAACTTCAAAGGTACAAGGCCATCTCTAAGACCTTGGGATTCCTGTGTGTGCAGTTTGCAATGTTATTAAGATGTTTTCTGCTCATGGAACTGTCAAGAAACTTCCAGGACGTGGTGGGAAGAGGAAAATTAATTCAAGAAGTCTTCAGAGGTTAGTGTGAACTGTTGGAAAAACACCACATACAACATCCAAAGAGCTTTAGGCTGACATGGAGCAAACTGGAGTGGTGGTTTCAACCCACACAATATGCCACACACTAAACAAAGAAGGACTTCATGGGTAAAGACCAAGAAGGACCCCACTGCTCAAAGGCAAACATAAAAAGGCATGCTTAACTTTTGACCAAACCCATCTTGAGAAACTACAATCCTTCTGGGAAAATGTTCTGTGGACAGATGAAACCAAACTTGAGCTCTTAGGCAAAGCAGACCAGTGATACATTTACAGGCAAAGAAATGAAGCTTATAAGGAAAAAACACCCTTTCTACAGTTAAATATATTGGAGGTTCCATAATGTTGTGGGGCTGTTTTGCTGCCTCAGGAAGTTGGAGGCCTGGAACATATAAAAGGAGTTAAAAAGTCAAAGGACTACTGAGGTATTTTGGAGCAAAATGTGTTACTCAGTGTCTGAAAACTAGGTCTGGGTCGCTTGTTCTCCAGCAGGACAATGACCCAAAACATACATCCAAAATGACAAAATAATGGTTAAAAAGGAACAAATGTATTGTTTTAAACTGGCCAGCAATGGGTCCTGATCTCAATCCAAACAAGAACCTTTGAAAGAGCTGAAATCTGCCATTGGTTAAAAGAATCCTGGAAACATTCATGAGCTGGAACAAATCACAATTGAAGAGTGGGAGAAACTACCAGCAGACAGAAGTATGAAACTTAAAGATGGCTACCAAATAACGTCTGATGGCTGTCATTGCCAAGGGTTGTGCAATGAAATATTAGTGAAGGGTGCCATTAATCCTGTCCAGGTCATATTTCATTTTTTTTCTCAGTATAACTTTGAACATACTATTAAAATATTATGATGACATATAGTTTGAATATTTCCAATTATTTCTCAAGATATTGGACACAACATATCTAAACTACAAGGGTGCCAATAATGTTGACCACAACTGTATGGCTTGAAGTAGCAAAGAAGTGGAAACTAGATAGAGAATGTTGCTGGACCCAATAGACTGCTCGTCAGTTCAAAACATCTTTCCGACAAGATCTGTCAAACTATGTAAGACAGGCAGAGCTAACAACATAGTAGTCATTGCCAGGACAGTTTTCTCTTTCCAAACTGAGATCCAAATATGGTTGCCAGATGTTCTGATTTTATCAGGATTGTACTGATTTTTGGAAGCTCATCCTGATTAAAAAAATGACCTGATTTTATCCTGAATTTTGGCATTTTGTCCTGACTTGTCCTGAGTTTCTGTAAAATTTTGACTGATGATTAAGATGAATGTTATAATACAAATGAAGTTATTTTTATTTGCTTATTGTACATAAAATGGAGAAATGAAACATTAATTATAAGTTTTTCTTTTTCAACGTGAGTGTGACTCAGTGGTTTAGCTCAAAAATGTTCCTTTTGGCGTTTGTTTGAAAAAGGGGAAACATTTTGGGCTCTTTCCTGAAAATGGGAAAGTTTGGGCTCCATTGTACATATAAAATATAGCAAATTTAAGAAATATGTAAAGAGGGGAAAAATACTAAAATTTTCCAGAAGTGCAAAATCTTGATCATAGTTTATTGTTTGTTAAATTTTTTCAATTTTTGTCATTATAATAATGTTACTAATATAAATTAATTTGCAATTATGTATAATGTCACTAGTTTTATCTCCTTGTTTTTTTTTTTTTCAGGCTAATTTGTTTATTTTCCTACATTGTCTAAAAATGGCGACAAAGAGAAAGAATCTTTACCGGGAAGAATATTCCAAGGAGTTTGATGGTATTAAAAAGAGTAAAAAGAGAACTACTTTTGCGTTCTGTACTTATTGTTCATCGGACAGGACATCAATATTTGTAGTACAAATGCACAAACTATTTCTAGACATTGTGGAACTTTTACTTCATGAAGAAAATCCGAAAGCTAAAAGGTCGATGGCTGAAAGAAATGATTCTTCACCTTGTGGTGATATGTAAAAAAAATTTGGCTGACGGAAATCTGCTAAATCAAATATCGTCGAACAGTAAATATGTGTAAATAATATTTTATTGTGTTTGATGCCTAATAAAACATTTTTTTGAAAAGTGTTATTATTTGAAAAAAATGTCCTGATTTTGGACCAAAGGTATCTGGCAACCCTTGACCCAAGTAATATTCCCAAAATATGAATCAATAACTTGGAAGTATGTGCAACATTACACAGTTTTCAAAGAGAAATAATACACAGACTTCCTCTTTGAAAATTAGCTCAGTGAAACTATACACACACATTTATACTTGATATTTAGTATATGCGGAATTTAAGAAAATTTATGTGGATAGGTTTGAAAATTTATAAGCATGTAAATTCCCAACTCTGTCCTGACTCCGCCACCAGGAATGCCTTTCGTTGCCATCAGGGATTCAGGGATTGGGTGTGAGGAAAGAGAGGTCTGAGGAATTCAGGGGAACCTGTGAGAGGGAGAGAAAATGGCCATAAAAGGGAGGGGAAGAAGATATGCTTTGCTATGGAAACGATGGTGGCGTCGGAAGATGGGCGGTTTCTTTTATTGGCAGGGAGCCTGGAAGGGCGATCAGTGATTATTGGGAATGTATACGGCCCGAATGGGATAGAGCCTGGCTTCTACAGCGCTCTTGCCTCTAAAATTGAACAACTTCCGGACTACCCGCTACTTCTGGGGGGCGACTTCAACGGGGTTCTGGACGTCGAACTCGATACCACTCGGGGTGAGGCGGCGAGAGAGAGCGGATTCCGTTGGCTCGGGTGCTACAGCGTCTTCGCGATAGACTGGGATTGGTTGACCCATGGCGGTTGCTTCACCCTGCTGAAAGGGATTTTACCCACCAGTCTAGGGCCCATGGTTCTAGTGCCCGAATTGATTACTTCTTAGTGTCCGGGGCCCTATTTACTCACGTAGGGGAGGTACAGATCGGCCCCCTAGAAATCTCCGACCATGCGTTGGTTGGGCTGGAGTTGCACTGGGGGATAGTACAGAATCGGACGAGACTCTGGAGACTCCTCTTGGGGCTGTGCCAGGACGTGGAGTTTCAGCATTTTTTGCAGCGGCGCTGGCGGGAGTTTGTAGATGACCATCACTGCCATAGTGACGCCCCAGAGTTGGTGTGGGAAACCGCAAAAGTGGTGCTCAGGGGTGATATTATCGGGTTTGCTGCTCGGAAGCGTCGGCTGATAGCGGAGCGCGTGATAGGCCTGGAGCGTCTGGTTACCCGTCTGCGACGGGTGTGTGCTCACCACCCGACCGCAGCGAACAAGAAAACACTTTGGGAGGCCCAGGTAGACCTTAATGAATTGCTCCACCAAAGAGCAAAGAAATCTGTCCTCTATTATAAATACCGTCTACATTGTTTTGGAAATAAACCAGGGAAGATGCTGGCGCGCTGTTTGCGGGGACAAAGAGGGTCCTCCTTAGTGACAGCCCTTCGAGATGAACAAGGCCGCTTACTGAAAGACTCTGTTGAGATAGCTCGGGCCTTCCGGAATTTTTTCCATAACTTATATAAAGCGCAGCCCCCGTCCCTGGTGGATCTAGACGAGTATCTGAATTCGTTACATCTACCACGGCTCACAGAGGAACAGAGAGAGACCCTAGAACTGCCTATTACTGCACAGGAGATATCCTCCGCGATTTCCACAGCTAGTTGCTATAAATCACCGGGGCCGGACGGTCTGGGAGCCGAGTTCTATAAGCTTCTGGCTGAGCCGGTGAGCCCCCTCTTAGCGGAGGTATTCAATGGGAGGGCGGAGAGAGGGGCCTACCGCTGGGGAAATAACCATGCCCATCTTACGTTGATCCCCAAACCGGGAAAAGACCCCTTATTGGTAGGGTCATATCGCCCCATTTCCCTGCTTAATTTTGATATTAAATTGAACGCGAAGGTATTGGCGACGCGTCTGGCAACGGTTATAGGTCAGCTGGTGCACGACTCTCAAGTGGGGTTTGTCAAGGGGAGACATGCGGTTCGTAATCTACGGAAGATCCTGGTGTCCTTAGAGTGGGTGCATGCCCAACAAATGCCGTCCCTGCTTATAAGTTTTGATGCCGAGAAGGCTTTTGACAGAGTGGACTGGCAATTTTCTGCGTCAACTCCTCCCACGCTATGGGTTAGGAGATAAATTTTGTGGAATGATTGGGAGTTTATATATACGGCCAACGGCGGGGGTGCTCTGCAATGGTATCCTGTCTGAGGAATTCCCGCTGGAACGGGGTACAAGACAGGGGTGCCCCTCTCCCCCCTATTATTCGTGCTGTCATTGGATCCGCTGATCCGGACTATAGAGGCTTCCATAGAGATACAGGGAATTCGAATAGGCTCACAGGAATTCAGGCTCTCGGCCTTTGCTGACGATATTCTGGTCCATTTGCTCGCCACGGAACGTTCGCTACCGAAATTGTTGGAGGAATTTGAGCGGTTTGGTTCCTTAGCCGGATTGCGTATTAACCGAGATAAGTCTGAGGCATTAGACGTATCCACGCAGTTGGCTGGGACTTGGGCGGGGACATTTCCCCTTCGATGGGCTGGCGACGAATTTACCTACTTAGGTATAACGCTGACACTCGCAATCCACAACTGTTGTATGCGCGTAACTTAGCGCGATCCCTGAAGCGGCTTCAGCAACAGCTAAAAGCATGGGAATTACTCCCGCTATCCCTTTCAGGGAGGATTGCAGCGATTCAAATGGTGATCTTACCAAGGCTGTTGTATTGGTTCCAAACATTGCCCGTCTGGCTGTTAAGTCGAGATATCCGGCGCTTTGAGATCGCCCTGAGACGGTTCCTCTGGAAGGGAGGGAAGGCACGCATCTCATGGGCCCGAATGGTGGGGTCCTGGCGTGAGGGGGGGATGGGCCTTCCGGATCTTAAGGGATATGCCGTGGCCTGTCAGGCGCGTTACCTTGGGGACTGGCTGGGGGGGACAGAGGTTTATACACCTCGAGCCCTCGAAGAGTGTTTTGTGGCACCTTGGACGTTACTGGGAGTATTACATGGGACCCACCATACCCTTCCTCGTCATGTACTGTGTAGTGAGTTGATTGGTTCTGCTCGGCGTACTTGGAAGTATTTTAATCTTCGCTGGCGCAGCTCGTGGAGGGTTTCTAGTTGGCTCCCTTTACAGGGGAATGCAACATTTGCCCCAGGCTCGGAGACGAAGGTGTTTCGGGAGTGGGCCGCCCAAGGTATTCAGAATATCGGACATGTGGTTGAGCCTTCTGGACACTGCAAATCCTTTTCGACTCTAAGTAGAGAATACGACCTCTCCCCTCGGCATCGTTTTGCCTACCTACAACTAGCACACTACGTGTCGTCCCTTCCCTGCGAGGAGATACAGGTGGACCGCTCGGCGCGGATTCTAGAGTTTTTTGGTTTGGGGGAGGAAGATCCCCCAACGATTTCGGCTTATAAGAAGCGTTGGGCTAAGTTTTGCTCTGGCCCCGACTATCGGGGTGTTGAGGCTGCTTGGGGTAGGGAATCGGGAGAAGAAGTGCCCATAGGGGCAGTCCTGCAGGCCCTTAAATGTATAGGGAAGTTGTCCCTGGAGGCCAGATGGAGGGAGATTCAATTCAAATGTATCACTAGGGCGCATTTCTCCCCGCGGAGGGCGTTCCGCAGCCGCTTAACGCTGGATGGGTCTTGTCCGAAATGCTCAGAGCCTATGGCAACTCTATTCCATATGTGGTGGGGGTGTCGGTTGGTGCGCTCTTATTGGGCTAGGATTGGTGCTTTTCTTAACCGCTTATTACAGCGGCGGGTGCGATGGACCGGGGCCCTCATTGTGCTGGACCGGCTCGACCCCCCCTGCCCAGTGGCGGAGGGTGAACGGGTGTTGGTGCGTATGGCCTGCTTGGTAGGGAAGGGACCCATTCTGCGTCTCTGGCGAGAACGTAGTCCACCTTCATTTGGTGAATGGCGCAATTGTTTCCACCAACTTTTGCTCACCGAGAGATGGAGAGCACGGGGCAGTGTCAAACGCTGGACAGCTTTCATGCGTGTCTGGGAGCCTTATATACAGCAGCTAACTACCAGGTGCTGCAATGAGATTTTACATGTTGGTCATTGAGGAGTCAAGTGATGGGGAGTGATGTGAACCATATGCAGCATGGTGAGAGGTGCTGGAGGAGGTTGGGTGGTGTGCTTGGGTGAGGGGGTGGTGGGGGGGCGGGGGGAGGGTGGAAGAGGAATGGGGATTAAAGGGGAAAAATCACACCATCTGTTATCTTTGTTCTGTTTATCCTCTGTGAGGGGATCAGAGTACACCCCTCTGAGGATTATTGTTCATGGTATGTTGAATGTGTTGATGGTTATTAAATAAAGTATTTAAAAAAAAAAAAGGGAGGGGAAGGTGAGAAACAGAGACCTGACAGAGGGAGCAAGACTTGGGGACTGGGAAATGGGATGGGCAGAAAAAGATACTTGGCTTTGAACTCGGGGATTAGTTTATGATCGGAAGAGTCAAGTGTGAATGGGGGACTGAATGAGAAAGTGACAGTCTGGAGAGGGAAAGGATTAGGTCTGGGATTTGAGTGGGAGAATGCACGTGGGGGGGGGGTGAAGAGTAACAATAGGATTGAGAAAGAGAACAGGAGATGAGAAATCGGGTGGGGATAGGGGGAGCAGGACTTTGGAGATTGGGTGGAGGAATAGACAGCTGACAAGAAAAGTGACAAAAAGAGACTGAACCAAAGCAGTTAGAAAAATAAAATGTCTACATAAGATAAAGTTAGGAAACTGCATTTTATTTTCAATTTAGTGGTTACAATATGCCAAACTGGGGAATGTGCATCTCTGAAGTCTTTAGCTCAGTACAAGAGGAAATGTGTTTGAGCCTGCTTTTACAGTCTTGCAGTGCAAGTGGAGCCCACCTTCTTGTGGTTTCTGTTTCATTTCTTGTCTGCACATTCCTAATTTGAAGTTCCTCATTCTGTATTTGATGTAAGGTTGCCAACTTTTTCACCGAGAAAAATCCGACACCTGTGGCTCGCCATGCTCCACCCATTCTCCGCCCGTAGTCCCATCCCTGCCCCGCCCCGCCCCCAGCCCCACCCACAAAAATTACCGAGGATATGTGTAGGCTAACTTCCTTGGTCAGATAATAATTAAACTGGGAACCCCAAAAGCCAAACATGAAATGTACAACACTGGAGAAATAAAACTATAAAGTAATTTCCTCTTGCACTAAACAAAAACGCAAAGATGTTAGCAATACACACTTCCCAGACCAGACATATTCCAGTTAATAAATAAGTATTTTTCTACCTTCTGTTTGGGCATTTTATTTTTCAGTTGCAATTGCTCCAGTCACTTTCTTCTGGTTTCTTCGTGTCTTCTGCGAGCTATCCATTTGTCCTTTCTTCTCTTTTAGATGTTTTCCATTCTCTCTCTATTTCTGCTCTAACATACTGATTGTTTCCCTTTTGCTCTTTCCCCCAATTCTTTCCTTATTCCTTTATCATCCATTTAAATTTCACCCTTCCATTTTCAAGCCCCTCTTACTCTCCCAATACCCGGCCCATCATAGACTTTTCTTCCACACAAAATATCTTTTCCCCTTCCATTCTCATTCCCCATCCATTCTAGTCCTCCCCCAAAATCAGTTCCCTTATAGTTCTAGACCCACCCAGCATCCACTCCCTTCTAGTCCCATTCTCCCATGCCCCACATCAGCCCATTTCCAGTCCTATTGTAGCCCCCATCAGCCCATTTCCAGTCCTCTTCCAGCTCTTCATCAGCCCATTTCCAGTGCTAGCCCTCACATCACAGGCCATTTCCAGTCCTAGCCCCCCCCCCAATCACAGCCCATTTCCAGTCCAAGTCCCCCATCACAGCGTCTTTCTAGCCCTAGCCCCCCCCCCCCATCACAGCCTATTTCCAGTCCTAGGCCCCCCCCACCATCACAGCCCATTTGCAGTCCTAGTCCCCCCAGCACCATCACAGCCCATTTGCAGTCCTAGCCCCCCTAATCACAGCCTATTTGCAGTCCAAGTTCCCCCTCCCTTCACCATAGCCCATTTCCAGTCCAGGTCCCCCCCCCCCATCACAACAACATTTCCAGTCCAAGTCCCCCCCCCATAGCCCCTTTCCAGTCCAAGTTCCCCTCCTCACAGCCCATTTCCAGTCCAGGTCCCCCCCCCATCACAGCAATATTTCCAGTCCAAGTCCCCCCCCCATAGCCCATTTCCAGTCCAAGTTCCCCCCCTCATAGCCCATTTCCAGTCCAGGTCCCCCCCCCCCCACCCCTCACAGCAACATTTCCCGTCCAGGTCCCCCCCCCCATAGCCCTTTTCCAGTCCAAGTTCCCCCCCCCAGCCCTTTTCCAGTCCAGGTCTTCACCCCAGCCCATTTGTAGTCCTAGAACCCCCCATCACAGACCTTGCAGTCCTTGGCCTCTCCCCCCTCCCCCGACCAGCACCGCGGCTGTCTGAGGGGCTTCAGAGGGAGCCGGAGAAGCCCGCGCGAGGCCCCGGCTCCCTCTGTACAACTGCCAGCGTGAAGATTCTTTTCCTTCACACTGGCGGTTGTTTCTGTGAAGCCGCGAATGCTGGGAAAGGTTAAAGGGCATTGCCTTTAACCTTTCCCAGCAATCGCGGCTTCACAGAAACAGCCGCCAGCGTGAAGGAAAAGGATCTTCACGCTGGCAGTTGTACAGAGGGAGCCGGGGCCTCGCGCGGGCTTCCCCAGCTCCCTCTGAAGCCTTCCGGTGTGCAGGCTGTTTTTTTTTAAACTCCGCGGACTTCTTCGGATCGGAAGAAAAGCCGGTTTTTTGCTCTGGCTGCTTCCGATCTTGAGGCCAGAGAAAAAAAACGGCTTTTCAAGGGCCGGTTTTACCTCTGTGCCGGCAGCTGGCCTGGCCATGGAAAAACCGGCCAGGCCGGCTGAAAACTGGCCGGTTGGCAACCCTAATTTGATGAGGGCCTCTCTCTGTGTTCTGTGAGTATGATCAAGATGAGGTATTATGCTTGCTTGTGCTTTCTGTGAAAGGATCTATAGTAAACATAGAAACATGATGACAGAAAAAGACCACATGGCCTATCTAGTCTGTCATTCCATAAAAACAACTACAACAGTCCACTTTTTACCTTTAGAGATCCTCTGTGTTGGTCCCATGCTTTTTTGAATTCAGTTACTGTCCTCATCTCTACCACCTCCACTGGGAGACTATTCCATGGATCCACTACTCTTTCTGTAAAGAAATATTTCCGCATATCACTCCTGAATCTATCTCCCTTCACCCTCATCCCATGTCCCCTCATAGAAAAACTTGCTTTCAATTGAAAGAGGCTCTCTCCCTGAACATTTATGCCACGGAGGTATTTAAACATCTCAATCATATCACCTCTATCCCGCCTTTCCTCTAAGGTGTACATATTAAGATCCTTAAGTCTGTCCTCATATGCTTTATAATGAAGCCCATTAATCATTTTAGTATCAACCCTCTGCACTGACTCCATCCTGTTCACATCCTTTTGAAGGTGCGGTCTCCAGAATTGCACACCATACTCCAAATGAGGTTGCACCAAGGACTTATACAGAGGCATTATCACCTCCTTTTTTCTGCTAGCCATTCCTCTCCGTATGCACCCAAGCATCCTTCTAGCTTTTGCCGTCGCCTTTTCTACCTGTTTAGTTACTTTAAGATCATCAGACACAACCACGCCTAGGTTCCACTCTTCTTTAGTGGACAAAAGTACTTCACCTCCTATACTGTATTGCTCCCTTGGATTGCTGCAGCCCAAATGCATGACCTTACATTTTTTAACATTAAATCCCAGCTGCCAAATTCTAGACCATTCTTCAAGCTTAGCTAGATCCCTCCTCATGTTATCTACACCTTCCTGGGTGTCTACTCTATTGCAGATTTTGGTATCATCTGCAAAGAGGCAAACCTTACCCGACAGCCCTTCCGCTATATCACTAACAAAGATGTTAAAAAGAATCGGACCAAAGACAGATCCCTGGGGCACACCACTGGTAACATCCTTCTCCTCAGAGTGAGCTCCATTTACTTGTACTCTTTGTCGCCTCCCACCCAACCAATTTCTAACCCAAGCAGTAACTTTAGGGTCCATCCCTAGGGTGCTCAGTTTGTTTATAAGTCGCCTGTGAGGAACAGTTTCAAAGGCTTTACTGAAATCTAAATACACCACATCTGGAGCTCTCCCTCGGTCCAACTCCCTGGTCACCCAGTCAAAGAAATCAATCAGATTTGTCTGACAAGACCTGCCTCTGGTGAATCCATGCTGCCTCGGATCCTGTAATCCGCTGGACTCCAGAAACCTCACTATTTTCTCTTTCAGCAGCGTTTCCAATAATTTACTCACCACCGAAGTTAAACTAACTGGCCTGTAGTTTTCAACCACATCCTTACTTCCGCTTTTGTGTAAAGGCACTACATGAGCCTCTCTCCAGTCCTTTGGCACCACTCCCGACTCCAACGAGGCATTGAAAAGGTCAGTCAGTGGAGTTGCTAGAACGTCCCCAAGTTCCCTCAGTATTCTAGGGTGTATTCCATCCGGCCCATAGCTTTGTCTACTTTAAGTTGAGCTAGTTTCTCATGAACACAGTCTTCTGAAAATTGTTCAAGATGTCCCTCGCTTCTGTTCTTATTTGTGGGTGTTTTCTGAGGTCCTGCTCCTGGTTCTTCATCTGTGAACACAGAACAAAAATATTTGTTAAGCAATTCCGCTTTATCCTTATCAGCTTCTACATATTCCCCCCCCCTGCACCCTTGAGTCTGACAATACCACTTTTGCCCTTCCTCTTCTCACTAATATATCTGAAAAATGTCTTATCCCCCCCATTTATTGCATTGGCTATTTCCTCCTCCTTTTGAATCTTTGCCTTCTTGACTACTTTGCTAGCTTCTCTAAGTTTTTCCAAATACAGATGCCTGTCTTCCTCTCTCTGTGATCTCTTGTATTTGATCTCTTGTATGTGATCTAGTAGTCGAGCTTGATCTGTTTTCCAATCAGAGGTACACTATAGTTCTAACAACTGTTGTAATATGCTTCACAGGTAGGGTCTTTTCTTGTTCAGGATTGCAAACTATTCAAAATTCTGAAGTTTACTTGCTCAGCTTGTGAATTAGATCATGTCACATGCCTTCTGATTCACTTCCATTCCTGTTCATTATCACATTTAGTATAAATTTTGTATTCTTGCTCATAAAGCTTTAATTACTGGTATCCCCATCTCTCCTCACTTATTATTCCTCCTACTCCTCCCCATATCCTCCTCTCAATCCATACCAATCGTCTCTTCCTCCCTTCTATGTCCCATGTGAATTATGACTCGATCAGGCCCTCTGCATTTTAGTTCCAGGCTCCTCGCATATGGAATGACTTGCATAAAGACCTATGTCTGGAACCATCCTATCAAAAATTTAAGGCTACTCTTAAAACCCATCAGTTCCAAGTGGTATTTGGTCATTCTCTGCACTAACCCTAGTATACTGGCTAGGCTTGCCTCTTTTTCTTCTCCCGACTCCCATCGGCATCTTGTCTTGTTCCTCATTTTTCCCCACTTCTATTCTGCTCTCCCCCTGAGAAATAATATCAATGGAGTTCATTTTCTACTTTCTGTTTTATTTGGTTTTATGTAAACTGCTCTGATATGTTTGAAGGGTGGTATATAAAATTTGTAATAAACTGTAATACCTAGCAATTAGGGCTCTTCTGAGTGTCTGCTTTGTAGAGTTTTGTGATACTTCATAATATTCTTGGTAATGAAGATAGCTTGTGTCATTATTACCAAGATGGTACCAGAATTAGCTTTTTTTTTTTTTGCATGATGACTAGTTAGGGGAGATGTCCTAGTTGCGCTTTGAACCCACAACTAGGGAGTTTTTGTGAAATGAGGCAAACTTGCAGAACTGCATTTGCAGTGTTTATAATGAGGTTCTGTCCTATCCTGTATGGATCCCAGATTTCACTTCCCTGTAGGTATACTAAAAAGTGCACAGAACTTCGCAATATATTTGCCCTGGCCTTTTGTCTCCTTGCCTGATCAGAAAAAAACTGCATTTTTTTTTAAGAGGATTGTGCTTGGGAGATGATTCAACATTTACAGGAGGGGGTTTCAATCTGGAAAAAATAAAAGGGGGCCCATTGACAAAGGTTTACCAGGGCCCCATAAAGTGATTAAAGTGGCCCTGTTGATAATGGAGGACATTCCACAACACGAATAAGCTGGTTAGATGTGTGGGATAGACGTTTGTTTCACTAAAATGTCTAGAACCATATTCCGAAACCATGCGGTCCTGCATGTACATGGAGCTAGCATGGGGATCTCAGAATGTGGGTGGGAAGGGGCAGAATGGGGGCATGGCAAGCTGTGGAGATGTGGAAAGCGTATTCAGGAAAGGCTCATTTATGTTCAGAGTGTGTACCATGGACGCCTACGTTATATCAGCAGCAACGTGAAATAAGGCCAGGACTTAGAAAATCTCTGCCCTGATCTTCAATGCATCCATAGAGATGAAAGGCTGTGACATGTCTGTATTAAACTTGTGTGTCTGCTGATTGGGAGGGCACAAGATGCAGTCGTAAAATTTGAATGCATAGGTGAGGGACTTTTGTAAGGTTAAGGAACAATAAAAAACACCCCAACAGAAATATAAAGTACTGCAAAAGTCTTTATTCTGGCTATGCTGGCATTTGCTGTTTGTGCTAAAGGGGTTATTCTCGGCTTATTTTATTTTATTTATTTATTTATATTCTCTTATATACCGCGCTATTCTGCATCAGTGCGGTTTACATTGAACAAACTGTAACAATTCCAGTGTTTGGAAAAATGAGAATATAGATGTAGGAATGGCATGCGAGGTAATATGGAGCAGAATCATGTTTGGCTGAGAAATGCAGATCAGATGTGCTGTCCTGAGATACCTTGACATTATGCCTTCATAGCAGTTATTTATAGGTGCAGGACAGGGTATGATTGCAAGTGAGAGTGTGTGTGTGTGGTTTGAGTGTAGCAGGGAGGATCTGGTGTGCTCATCCATACATCTGGGAGGGCATGAATGCCTGACCAATACCTGGACCATTGGGATGACTGCCGTGCCACCGGGTACCAATGTATTTGGGCAGAATAAATCAGAACTGGTTCTTTACAGCAAAATGTTAAAACATATCGCTGTCACTAATATGGGGCTCTCAGAATGAGAGCATTCAATAGTGCAAAGAGCACTAAGACATGCCCAGAAACACCAGCATTGATATCTACAAATGTGCACATTTGTAGAGAGCAATGATGATGCCTTTGGGCATGTATTAGTGCTCGTTGCACTATTGAATGCTACCATTCTGAGGATCCCTTGTTAGTGACATGGATATGTTTTGACATTTTGTGATAGAGAACCTCTTCTGATTTTTTCTGGTCCATACTTAGCATTGTCCAGACTGTTTTCAGAGATGACCAGTGCAAGCATAACTAAGGATGTCTTCTACTGCCATATATGTTGTGTTGCAAGGTATGTCATGACAAACAGACCACTTTCTACCTGCCTTTATGCTATCTTAGAGTGCACTGAAATTACTTTGCAGTGTTTTGGGCATGCAACAAACTGGCATATATAGTCTAGTTTGCATCAACATTTATGTATCATCAGTATTCATGAGCAGTTTGCATCAGCATGACACTGTCAGTGAGAGGAGCAATTTAGGAGATGCTTGTTTTACAGGGGAGCATGGCCATTTTGGGGTACATAGTGGAGATGGGCAGGATTGAAAACATCCATCTTTTTCAGAATGCGGTGAGTGCAGGGACATACAAAGCCATTTGCTGCATATAGCCATATCTTTTACTCCATAGTGGTTTGTTCATGCCGTGCTGAAAATGTCTGTCCCCGATTCCAAAACTGTGGAAGCCTCTTTACCCATGGTTGCAGAATCACATTTAAATCAGGTCCATTTTCGATTTGGACATGTCTGTGGACTGGACGTGCATGTTCTGGAATTGGGCTCTATAGGTGCATTTAACCAAACTCCATCCTCCCAGCCCCTTGGCACTTAACAAGGGTGTATCTGGTGGGCTAGTGGTGAGGCAGGAAGCGATATCTGGGTGCTTCTTTCCCATTGCTTGTTACGTTCAAAATGTAAGTGCTGACCCCTACTGGTTGAATATCACCACTATCCTGCTAATTGTATCGGAAAGGAAAAGTCTTGTGCTGATTAGAGAGATATTTAAACTTTCCTTTAATATCAGCTTGTTCATTTTTACACAAATTGTCTAGGGAAACATTTTCATCAATAATAATGTATCTAGTATCTACTGTATCAACTCAGGCATAAAAAATCATAATGGTTTTATTTATCTATATATCTATCTATATGCAATCTATTTCAATGACCTAAAATTCCAGTATATTTTTATTCATTTACAGTATGGGAATGCTTACCCTGAGGGAAAAAGCAATATTTTCTTTTCTCATTATTTTTACTTGTGTTAAGTATTTTCATTATCGTCAACTTGTTTTGGCAGATTTGGAGCACCTCTTGGAAATCTCCAGGCTCCTTCTAATTTAAACTGCCATTGTTAGGTATTTTTATATTTTATTGAGGAGTTTTGGATTTAATATTTCTCTGGGACCTTTTTAAAATCTTTTAACATTTCCCGAACAATAAAGCAGTATATATATATTTCATATCTTTATCTTTATCAAGTAACTTGATATACCACCCAACACCAGAGCACCTGATCAGTTTACAACAAAATATTATGAGCTGCAGGAAAGGGAAGGAATACCATAGCAAGACAGGAAAGAGAAGGGAAGGGAAGGCAAAAAGACTGGCGGGGAGGAGGTGGGGTGGGGAAAACAAACTGAGGGGGTTAGTCTATGGTCAGGTAGTGGGAGGTGGAAGGTCAAAGGTAGCAGCGAACAGGTGGGTCTTCAGTAGTGTCTTGAATTTGGGAAAGGAGAGTTACAAGCAGAGGTTAGGTGGGAGGGAATTCCAGAGAAGGGGACCAAGAAAAAAGAAGGCAGTAGAGTGGATGGATTCTAAATGAGTACAGGAGACAGATGGGAAGAAAAGACGATTGGAATGGACCAGTCAGAGGGAATGGTGAGAAGTATGAAGGTGGATAAAGTCAGAAAGATACGTACTTGGGGGATTTGGTATGAATGATGAAGTGGACCAAGATGAGAATCTTATAATGGACATGCAATTTTATAGGAAGTAAGTGTAAATGAATAAGCAGAGGGGTAATGTGATCTGAACGAGAGGCGTGGGTCAGTATGCAGGTGATGGTATTTTGAATAAGTTGCAATCTACGAAGCTGATATTAGGGGAGGCCGGCAAGAACAACATTACAGTAGTCAATGCGAGTCATGACCAGGGAGAGAAGAAGAGTGGATGGCAAAGTGGGGCTAAGGAAAGGTCATACAGAATGGATCTGACGCAGGGAGTGGAACAAACATTGAATGACAGAGGAGAGGTGCTCATGGAAAGATAGGGAGGAATCAAGGGTGATACCAAGATAGTGGATGGAGGAGACCAGAAGAATAGGGGTTGAGGCAAGGGTGGGAGGAATAGAGGGTACCAGGGCAGAGAGGGTAAACCAGATTACAAAGGTCTTTGAGGGATTAATATGAAAGAAGTTTGAGATCATGCAGATAGAAACAGCGGAGAGGCAGACATTTATGGCGGTCAGATCAGGAGCAGAGGGACTAGGGTAGTGTAGAAGGAGAATGTCATCTGTGTAATAATATGTTGAGATACCATGTTGTTGGATGATAAGGGTGAGAGAAGCCAGGAATATATTGAAGATCAGAGGCATAAGAACAGAACCCTGGGGGACACCACAGGGTAAAGGAGTGACAGGAGAGGAGGAAGAATCAGAGAGGACCAAGAAAGACCAGGAGAAGAGAGTCCCAGAGGTGGGACGAGAGGGAAGGTGGAACATAGTGTGGCAAGGAGAGAGTAGTGCCACCTAGAAAAGCAGGAAACATTGAAGGTTTTACCTTGGCTGGGGGGATGGGCACATTAGAAAACACTTGTCAGAGAAAACCCAGGGTTAGAAGTTCACAGCAGAAAAACCCCAGGGTTGATAGTCAGTGGGCCAAAACTAGTGTTGAGTCATTCCCACGTTACACACCAGATAGGAATCAGAGAAGCAGGTACTCGGAGGAGGAGCCTGCAAGGGAGTTCCCTTGTCACGTAGCTGCTTGTAAAAAAGGGCAGACAGAAACGGAAGGGAGAGGGGAGAGAGAGAGAAGAGCAGAGGAAGAGAATCACCTGTCTTACCAGCACGAGGATTCTGAACCTGACTGGAACAAGGCTCCCAGGCTCTATGCGGAGAGGAAGGGAAGACCTGAAGCCAGATTCGCTCCACAGGAGAAAGGGAAATACTGCTGCTCTCCAGGAAGAAATACTCACAGGCCAGGCAGCTGCTGTTGCGAGGCCCAGAGATACACTGCTAATGCAGTGAAACCACAATGCAGGTTAGTGAGCAGGCTAAACCCTGTATTTGAAAGAAGCTTAAGGAAGGCACAAGAAGGCAGGACTTTTACCCAGGCAAAACCCTTGCTGGAACCTAGATGCAGGCATTGCTCTGCTAGGGAAGCTTCCAAAGCAAGAACTTTTTATAGAGCCCGAAGGAGGTCTGACCTGTCCTCTGATTACAGCTCAGAAGAGGGTTTTATTGATAGAAGGCCTGTATGTAAAACTGTGCAAGTTAAGCATCAAACCAGGAGAAAGCCTAGGCCCAAAACTGAACACAGGGACAGTTCTTCAGATGAGGAGGAGATTACCTGTAGACATTTACATGAAAGGAAAGGAACTTTTAAACCACGGCTTTTGAAACCCCATGAGCTTTTACTTAAAGGGGAGAAACCTATTAGGTGGCCAAGACTGAAGAAACTGTTAATGTATGGGACTAATACCATTCCAGTTAAGAGTCCAGAACCACTACCTGAGAGTCCTCCAGAGAGCATGGAAATTGACTCTTTCAAAGGGGATTCCGATCCTTCAGTCACTGACATGGAATGTGATTGTTGCACTGTATGTGAATAACTGTTAAGAGGGAAAATACCTTTTGTAAGAGCTAAGAAGAAAAGCTTGTTTAAAAGACTTTATTTTTGACCTGGCAAAGTTTGCATATATTTTCTTTGGGAGGAGTATCCCTACTTTTGTTTTCCTATGGACATTACCTGTTGTGAGTCTCTGAGAACCCAAATAAAAATCTGTGATCTTTAACCAACGGCTCAACTACAAATTCTTATACAACCTCAAGGTTAAGGTGCAGCGCCTCCTGCTGGTCAAGCTATTTGGCACAGGGGCGGGGCTCACAATAGATAAGCAGGAAATACAAGGGGGGTGGAATTGAGGCGTAACATCAAGGCCGCAGGATAATGAAGAGCTGGGGATGAGATTTTGCTAAGGGAGAGGGAGGAATGGTAAATAACCGCTACACCCGCACTGCTATGGCCCCTCCGAGAGGTGGAGAGTGCAGAGATGCCAGGAAGAAGACAGCAATTAAGAAGGGGTTACTCCCCCTCCCTTAGCCAGGTCTCAGTGAGGAAGAGGGCATCGAACACATGAAGGAACAAAAGATTGTGAAATAGGATGGATATGGAGCATAGGGACCTGCAGTTGAGTAGGGCTAGTGCAAGAGAAACAGAGGATGAAATGGGCACATCGGACCGAGAGAGAGACAAAAAGGGGCAGAGATGTGGAGGGATGGAGGAGCATGCAATGAGACTGGCTGGGTTCCTGATGGGATAGGCCCAGCCATAAAGGAGAACATAGGGAGGCTGGATGACACCCACAATGGACTGGGATGATGGACATGGTGGTGGCATGAGGGCCTGCGAGGATGCCGAGCAGGTACACCAACAGGAGAGATATGAGGAACTTACCAAAGAAACCACAGGGGGTTGCTTCGGTCCCGGGAAGCAGCTGAAGTAGCAGGGGTGGATGCAGGAATGGCCCATGTACGATGATATGTGGTATTGCCCCTGGTCTTCCCAAGGAGCACGTCCTGCTCCTTTGGCGCACTCCTTCAGCACACGCCTGTTGCACAAAATGCCACTGTGGGAGGACTTTTATGGGCCAAAATTCACCTAGGAGGAACTCCGCCGCTTCATTTCTGGGAGGTAGGACTACCAGATGGAGCAAGACAGCAGTGCCTGGGAACAATCATGTATACCTGGGAGTCCTCCATGAATATAATCAACATACAAAACACAATGGGGGTTATTTTAAAAGCTCTATTTGTGCTTTCGACATCTGAAAATGGGCACACAGATATCTAGATCACAGAGATGCCCCCATTTTACAAGCCAGTTCTACAGATGTGCTTAGTGTGAGGATGTCCAAGTCATAAAGGAGTGTGATGGAGGCATGACTGGGGCTTCCAGTCAAGATGGATGTATATGCCCAATTTTGGAAACAGTGAGCACATCACCACCCACTTTCAAGACCATCTATGTCTATTCCTGCTCCGAGGCACAAATAGTCATTGGAAAAGCTCTCGCTCTGCATTCAAGATACTAGAAGGCTCAGAGAAGAAGACATTCTGATACCCCCTATACTTTTCATAATGATAATGAAAACTGTAGGGAAATGTTTTCAGTTTGGCATGTTGATGCACATCCCCACATGAAAAATAGCTTGTATGGATGTACATTCAACATAAGATAGATATTCTTGCCCCAGGTTTTTGTAGTGGAGGTATCTATCTGGCCACTGGCATGGCCGTCCATTTCGGGGATGTTCAGGTTTCTAAAATTGAGCTGAGATTTTAATGTCTCTGGCGTCTTTTCAGACATTCTGCTCTGGATGTCTCAGATTGCACCCAGGTGTTCTTTCTAAAATGGCACTTAATCCAAGTCACTACCGATTATTTGTATACTATTACCGATTATTTGTATAGCACTACAAGGTGTATGCAGTCCCCTCCTTGTGTGCCTCTCATATCCATCATGTCTTTTTAGCAAGAACACTATAACATTGCTCCATTTGAAAAAAAAAACCACTGGCATCATGACTTTGATAGAACTGTAGAGGGGGGAAGAAGTTGTGATTACCTTAAAAACTCCCTATTCTCACTGATGAAAAGCTTGACACAAGGATATTGGGCAGAGTAGTTAAAGAGAACAACATTGCTAATAGTAGTTTTGGTATCAAGTGACTATTCTGAACAATATGTGAAGAAAGATTCTCAAGTTTCAAAAAATGATATCAGAGGCCAAGAAAATGTGGCAGAAACATATGGAAATAGCTCCAATGTATCGGGCACCAGTTACTTAAAAAGAAATTCCAAAATAACCTTGAATCTATCTTAGGCACAATGCAAGTATTGTGGAGAAACATTAGCAGTACATTTGAGAGGCTGAAACTATAGCCAACATAATCTGGCTTAGCAGTAACGTTCATTCCTGTTGTGATATATACAAAACCAATCTATTTTGAGACACTGCCCATTTGCACATGTAAATACCTGGTTGACTGTAGGGATTATTGTCAGTAGCAATTAAATACAGAAATACTCGATAGGTCCAGGGCTAATTGCTACTTCCCTCTTTTTCCAAGATTCTATAGGTCTATCTGGCAAATGAACCATGTGAGATAAAGGGAACCAACCCTGTGTTTATATATAAATTAGATGTTATTGCTGATAGAAAAATAATGCGGATATAGAATAAATTAGAATTATGAGGTAGCAAGTTATGGAGTGGCCTAGTGGTTGGGACAAGGTACTTCAGGCCAGAAGGTCAGGGGTTCATATCCCACTAGAGGCAGCAATCTTGGGCCGGAAGGACTGGGGTTTCTAAGTCCCACAGGTGCTCCTTGTGGTTTTGGGCAAGCCACTTAACTCTCCATAGCCCATGTTCCCTGTAAAATAGTTATCTCCAAGTTATAATGCCCTGTTCAATGTAATTTCAGTTTGTTCAATGTAAACCGCACTGATGCAGAATAGCATGGTATATAAGAGAATATAAATAAATGTAGCCCTATGATAACAATTAATAACACCATAAATAACCAAAGTCACAGATTCACTCTACACTCTGAAAATTAGCTGTCTCTCTGGCTAGGCCCACCCCCAGGAGAATGAAGTCCAGTAACTTAGCTTTGCTAGAAGGATGATTGTGGCTGGGTCTGAAAAGTCATTTCCTGAATGACACAGTGCAACATGACAATCGATCCCAGAGAAGCCAGTTGGATCCCTGGGAAGAGTTCTATTTTTTTTTTTTTTGTGAAGGGCAGGGCACCCTGGAATGGGTCCGCCCTGAGAAAGAGGCCTGAGCCTTGGAAAGTATTGTGGATCCAGAGGCGTCCAATGAGCTCTCTGGGTCCTTGAAAATCGTACGGAGAGGGTGTTAATTACTTATATCTGTATGTCTGCAGCACATGTAGTTTTCAAAGGGATGTGTTGAAATTTGGATGAGTCTGAAAAATATGTATATATTCTTGATTTTCTAATGGCAATAAAGTCAAATACTTTAAAAAAAATCTAGCATCAGCAGTTACACCTGCTCTGAGGCATATGTGTCAGCTAACTGTTCGTTTGAATCTGGGGCTTACAGGAATTATCAAGGGGGCAATGGCGCTTGCTTCTCTGGTAGTTAAACTACTTCTAAAACACAAAACATAGAGTTTTCTAGTTTGGGTCCTTAATTGACTCCCCTTGGATTTCCAGATTTGTAAAACTGAACATTTACATGTGTAAGTGCCAGTACTTGGCAATGTAGTTTGCAAAATCACTGCTTACGCATGCCCCATCTTACACATTCAGGCCCTCAAGTGATGCTGCTCTTTTTTTGAAAGTATGTCTTTGTAGAACTGCTTATCCACTGTACGTCTTTCAAACCACATGTGTTTCCTATGTCTTTCATAGGTGTTTCACGAAAGACTTATGGGCCAATATTCAAAGGCACTTATCCAATTAGCAGCCTGAACATAAAAACATAAGATATGCCATACTGGGTCAGACCAAGGTCCATCAAGCCCAGTATCCTGTTTCCAACAGTGGCCAATCTAGGTCATACGTACCTAGCAGTTTCCCCAAAAGACACAGGTTCCACAATGCTTGTATTGGGTCAAGCATTAATATCCTGGGTCCCTTTTTAATAATGGTTTATGGACCTTTCCTCCAGGAACTTGTCAAACCTTTTTTAAACCCAGCTACACTAACAGCCTTTACTACATCCTCCGGTAACAAATTCAAGAGTTTGATTAAACGTTGAGTGAAAAAATATTTTCTCTTATTAGTCTTAAATAGATTACCCTGTAGCTTCATTGCATGTCCACTAGTCTTTCTAAATTCTGATAATGTAAACAATCAATCAACATTTACCCGTTCCACTCCGTTCATTAATTTATAGACTTATTTTTTTTTATGTAATAAAGTTTATTGAGTAACAGCAAATGAAGTACATACACATTCATCAACCCCCACCATAGAAATATTTAACAAGCATATTCTGCAAAACAATTCCCCCAAAGTGCTAACAAAAATAGAGCAAGGGAACCTCCTCCCATGCCACAAATACAGCGCACAATGCATTTGATATAGAATGTCATCTAGCTTAGTAGTATTATTATTAGGAGTAATGTTATTATTATTGTTATCGTTGTTGTTATTATTATTTTTGCTAGTATTATCATTACCAAACAGTATGTAACCCACCCCTGCCCCTTAACATGTCAGTACATGTCTAATTATCATCTGAGCTTCATTACCTCCCCCTCAGTATCATGCCATATACAATATCCATATAGTACACCGATGCCCAAGATGACAAAGACATGAGGGAATGAATAAGAGTAATCGTAGGAGATAGAGAGACTAAAATCCCTGACTTATTAACTGCATGGCGCCAACCCCTTCTGACGTGACTCTACCAAGGCATAAGGAAACCAGCAAATGCCAGCTACCCCTCTAGAGGTAGACCCCAGCGACCCAAACTTCCCTCCCATTTCACTTCATGTTAGCTGATGTACTAAAAAGTACTCAAGGGAAAGGTGGGCTCCATCAACCCCTGCCGTTACTCTATCTATCCCCCCTTCCTTCCTACCCCCCTCCCTTCTTTCCCTCCACCCACCTCTTCAACACTGCAGTACACAAGATAGACAAACAAAAGAAATAGAAGGACCCATACAACAGATCACCAAATTCTGTTCCTTGTACCAGGGGGATAGAGATCCACTCACCCCACTCTGTGGTTCATCTGGATTCCAAACAACTCTACCCACTACATTATCAAAGGAGTGGCAGAGGAAGCCTTTCCCATCCTCCAAGTATTCTAAGAGACAGCTGTAACATCTCACCCCGCAGACTCTCCCTGAAGTACTTTACTCCTGAGTTCCTCTCCTCTGAAGGGCAGTCCTCTCACCCCTGCAGTTATTTTGTCCAGCCGGTAAAGTTACCAACTTTTAGAGCTCCATTTTGAAAAGGTCAGCTCCCTACTGCGCTTCCAAAACTGAGCTATCACCGATCGTGCTGCCAAGAGAAGTAATTGGGCTAAACTCCTCACAGGTACCGGTCCCGCCGACTCAGGAAGTACCCCTAATATACATGTCTCCATTTCAAATGGGCAGCGTAACTGCAAGGCACCAATAATGTGTTCAACTATCTTCTTCCAATAACTCTGAATACAAGGACAGAACCACCACATGTGATCAAAGTCCCCTCGACGACCTCATAGCCGCCAGCAGAGAGGATCATCTGCTCTCTTCCAGCGATAGAGATCTACCGGTGTAATGGAGAGACGATACAAAATTCGTAATTGAGTGTGTATTAACCCCAGCGAAATAGAACATGAATGTGAATAATGATACACCTCCAACCAGAAATCTAGCTCCCTCTGAGGCAGAGTAGTTTTCCATCTCTGCTGAGGGACCATCTGATTGGAGATATCGGGAAAAGCATTCACTATATGCCGATACACTCATGCAATGAAAGTGGTAAGTCGACTAGACTCGAAGAAATCCCTTTCCCATTGTCTGGGTTGTCTCCCAAAATCAGATGCTGTAAACTGGGTGTTCAAACAATGTTGCCACTGGACATACTGGAACTGTGAAAGAGGAATGCCCAGTTGTACTTCCAATCTCTCCCACGGTAACGGTTGCAATCTTTCAACCAGGGAGGATAGTCTCGTCAAGGCAAATTCTGAAGTCCCCCCTCTCAACATGTTTCTGGCAAATCCCAGTGCTCCTAGGATCATATATGGGAAGTATATGATCGGAGTGTCGAGCTGCTTGCAAACCTTTCTCCAAGCCACCCAGCAGGGTCTGATAAAGGGATGGGCCTTAACCTTCCTCACCTCACGTGATTCACTGAGGAAAGCCACCGCCTCTAATGGAATCGGCCGCATCCAAGCCCTTTCGAGGGAAACCCAGTCTGCCACACCATTAATTCTCCATAACAAACGAGATCGCAAACAGATACAGGAGTAATAAAGTTTGGGGTCCGAAAGCCCCATACCCCCAGATTGTTTAGGACGTGTCAGTATTCCCTAACTAAGTAACAGACGTTTGCCACACCATAGAAATCACAGTATTGCCCATCGTAGAGTCAGGAAGAAAGATCTGGGAAGAGATATGGGTAATTGTGTAAAAAGGACTAATAGTTTTGGTAATACCAGCATCTTATAAGTGTTTATCCGACCTAACCAGGAGACCGAGAAGAGTCCCCATCTATCCAGATCTAGTCAAAGCTTTTTCAGGAGGGGAAGAAAGTTCAAGCTATATAACTTAGAGATATCTCTATGGATAATAACCCCTAGATACCGAAAATGATCTACCACAGGAAATTCTCCTATAAAAGATACAGATCTCGCTGAAGATTGGGAGACACACTGAAGTAATGTTGACTTCTACTTATTTACTGTGAAGTCAGATACTCGCGAGAATCGATCCAGGATATTTTTCACTAGAAGAAGAGATTCGGGAGGGTTGCGAAGGTAGATCAGCGTGTCATCCGCATACAACTCGATAGTATGCCATTCCGATCCCATATAGATACCAAATTCATCTGCTCGGAGCCTGATATGAGCTGCTAAAGATTCCATCGTGAGGGCAAATAGTAAGGGAGATAGTGGACAGTCCTGCCTTGTGCCTCTGCTGAGACAAAAAGGTGGGGAGAGAAAGCCATTAATAGAAACCGTGGCTTGGGGGTTAACATATAAAGAGGCAATCCACGTGCAAAAAGTCGTCCCGAAGCCAAACTCTTCAAGAACTGCTGCTAAATAGGGCCATTCCAATTTATCAAAAGCTTTCTCTGCATCAAGCGAAAGGATCCCGTAAGATCCCCCTTCAGATCTAAGTCCCTGTAACACATTAATTAACCTGCGCACATTCTCGAATCCATATCTATTCTTTATGAAACCCGTTTGGTTCGGATGAACAATATTCGGAATTAGCGAAGCTAGACGATTAGCTAATAATTTGGTGAAAATCTTGTAGTCTATATTTAACAAAGAGATTGGTCTATAATTAGCACATTGAAATGGATCTTCATTGTCTTTAGGAATCACTACAATTGTCACTTGAAAAAATTATGCTGGGAGGGTTTGTTTGCCCAGAATCTCATTAAAAACCGCTAGAAGGGTCGGAGCAAATAAGTCCAGGAACATCTTATACACCCCTGAGGGTAATAAACCAGGGCCCGCAGCCTTTGCAGATTTAAGATTTCTAATTACTAGAAGTACTTCCTGTAAATTGAAGGGGTGATCTATGGCCTCATGTTCCTCCAAGGAAAGATGTGGAAGAGAAGCGTCCCATAACCAGTCTTGTATATCCTGGGCTGTTGCCGAGGTTTCTTTTGCGTAGAGCTGCTCATAAAACTTTGTGAACGTAAGCACCATGTCCCAACAACTCTGCAAAATCTGACCCTGCGGTGATTTAACTGCTTCAATTCGATGGCAAAGATGTTGGCGTTTTAATTGCCACATCAATAACTTCCCTGCTTTATTCCCCTGTTTGTAAAAACTCTGTCTAGTGCATAAAAACATTGAAGCAATTTGATCAGACTCCAGCGCTTCTAACTCCCCTCTATGCTGAATCAACAATTTCCAAATTCAAGAACTCTTGCCCCTTCTGTGCTGTCTCTCCAGTTCCGCAATCTCTCATCGTAGTTCTTGTCTAGCCCCAACTTTCTTTCTAGAGGTAATCGACAGAGAGATGAGCTGCCCCCTTAACACCACCTTCCCCGCTTCCCATAAAAGAGCGCGGGATATATCTAAAGTGTCATTGAACAAAAGATACTCCGCCCAGACTTCCTGAACCTTTGAGGCAAATTCTTGATTAAGCAATAACCCGCGGAGTAAGGACCATCTATGTAGCGGGTTTCAGACTCCCCGAGGGATAAGGAAACCATTATTATCGCATGATCTGATGGTTCCATGGTTCCAGTGGATGCCTGATGTACCCATGAGAGCCCTGAACGCGACAGAAACTACATGTCGATACGAGAATGATAATTATGTACACTAGAGTAAAAAGTGTAATCCCTCTCTGTATCGTGCAGGTATCTCCAAACATCGCAGAGATCATAATGAGATATCCATTCCTCCAGGATTCCTGTCGGGACCCATCCATGAGCCTGGGCTCCTGTATGATCAAGCTCAGAGCGAACACAATTAAAATCCCCTCCTATGATAAATTCCCCTTTCCTAAGCTTCCAGAGCTTGTCAAAAAGATCTCTCAAAAAGGTCTCAACCAGAGCTGGGGGGAGGTATACGTTCACGAAGGTCAGAGTTATCTCTTGTACAGATCCTACCAGAATCAAAAAACGACTCTCCAGATCTGCAAATTGAGTTATAAGTTTAAAGGGGCAATTGGAGGAGAATAAGATAGCTACCCCTCATTTCCTAGAGGAGAAGTTAGCCATATATATTTGTGGGAACCTTCACATGGCAGAATTGAAATGGCCCTGTTGGGAAAAATGAGTTTCCTGCAGAAAAATGATCTCAGCTTTCTCCCGGCACAGCTGATCTAGGACCCTCCTATGTTTGCATGGATTATTCAATCCATGCACATTCCAAGAGATCGCCTTAATCATTCCTAATTCTTGAACTCAACTCATCAAGCGTACATCCTCTAATGTGGAGAGTATTACCCACCCTGAAGCTCGTCTGCCACACCTTCTTATGCTATTATGTTGATCCAATTGAATCATCCACTTTCTCAAAATTGGCCATCTGTTGTAATAGTCCCAAATGCCCCTTCCCCCTTCCCCCACCCCCTTTCCCCCCAATGCCCCTCCCCACCCCCCCAACATTCCCATATGTGCAGGAACTAAACCAAACATAGAAGAAACTTTGAAATAGTGAGACCACTAGTGTCTCTAGAGGGAACTCTGTGCGCATGTTACACAGCACCTCTCCTCCTCTGCTCTTTTCCCATAACTATACACAAAAAAACCCTTCCCAATGCTTTAAACTCTGTCCATCCTGGTGTTCTCCTCTTCTCCACCACCTGCTGCAGTACCTGCCTGTGGGCACCTTCTTCTCCCCAGTAATACTCTTACCATATAGCTCCAGAAATCCTACTGCCAACAACCCCCCAGAATTACTCTATCTCTTTACACTTAAACTGCTAGTAGAACTACCAACATGAACTCCTCAAGGAGGAGCTGAAATGTCCATCTCTTTTGGCATAGTAGATTCTTGATCAGAGCAGGACGTCTTGCGGGACCGAGGAACTTTACGTCGTTTCGGCACTGAGACCTCCCACTCCCCATTAGTTCCTCTCTGTCGCACAGGCCGCTCTCCATGCTGTATCCGGTCTAAGAACTCCATTGCTGCTGCCAGGTCAGAATTTTTTGGGCACTGTTGTTCCAATCAGACACTAAGGCAAAGGGAAAACCCCATCTATATGGTATCTCTCTCTTATGCAACACTTGTGTCAAGGGCTTGAAACTGCTATGGCGCTCCAAGGTATATTGAGATAGATCTTGATATATCTGGATCTCCTGACCTTTGAAAGTCATAGAATGCTTGTCCCGTAGGCTTCTCATTAGCGTCATTTTATCCTCAAAGTAGCTGAAACAAGTAATAATTGCCCAGGGTTGAGCATTGGAACTCCTTCGGGCACCATAGCTTCGAAGAGCTCTTTCCAACCTCACCGGTTGTGAAGCATTCAGAACGCAAAAGGCATACAGTTCTTGCATTAGCACTGCAGTGTTCTCATGCTCTCTGGACAGTTCAGTGAGCCCAAACACTCTGATGTTGTTGCATCTCTGGTGGTTTTCCAATTCATCTTGTCTTTCTTTAAGATCCTTTGTCAGGCAGTCCAACTTTTTAAATTTTGAATGAAAAGCCACCGTTGAGTCCATCTGTTCCTCGATATTGAGCTCGTTTTGGGTGACCCTGTCGTCCAGTGATTTAAGATCCATGCGGATATCACTTACCGCCTTCGCAAATTCCTGATGGAAGAGCTTGAGCTCTTGCATCATTTCCAGGAAATCTGCTTTCGCGACTGGAGACTGTGACCCTGATAGGTTGTTTTTGGATGAGGAAGCACCTTCTGAGTTTGGCGTCGAGCTTGTCGATGAGGAATCGAAGGACCTTGCAAACTTAGATAAAGAGGACGCATAAAATTTTGAGGTGGCCATTTCAGTTGCACCAAAGCCACTATCCAGAGATTGTACCACCTCCAGGCGATGCAGTATTGCTGGCTGGGATTGCAATCTGTCTTGTCGTGTCATGTGGCACCTTGTCAGGGGCCCCCACCCCCTGCCGCAGCATTGACCAGGGTGGATGTCTCAATCTCGGGCTTTAGCTCTCCCCTCCTGCTGCTGATGACCAGCCACTTTCACTTTAAAATGATCTATCAACTGTGCTAAGGCCCCTTGCTTGTATCTGCTGATGACCGATGGATGATTCACAAGCTTATGTCTCGTGGTGGATGCGGCTCTCCAGAGAACCTTCTCAGGGTGTTGTGTAGGATCGGGTATATGGAGAGAGAAAAAACAATTAACATGCAATACATTTTTTTGGGCCACACGAGGGAGCTCAAGGCTCTGCTCTGGGAAGAGCAGTGCCCTCACAGTGCTCTGCTATAGGGGTGGATATTTGACTCCTATGACGACTTTGCTGTGAGTTCTAGCTGTCTATTTATTTATTTGTGTTGTCTTTATTGGTGTGCTATTTCATCTCCCTGTTCCCTTTAGTTTTGCGCTTCAGCTTTCTCAGCTGTATAACTTACCCTGCCTCTTTCAACTATCTGGCCTTTGTGTGGTAGCCAGGTTAACCGTTACTTTAAATTAAATACCTCTCCCTGCTCTGTCCCCAGAATGTGCTGCGTTTTAAACTTTTTTTTCCTTCTCTAGTCTACCTGAGGGACTACCCCCCTCCCCCCTGCTGAGGTATTGTGTAGCCCTTCTTCCTGTCTCCTCCTCCCACATGTGCTGTGATGGTGAAAGCATAGTAGAAAGCATGGATATGAATGAAAATCCTGAAAGCCCCATGGAAGTCAATGACAGTGCATAGATGCAAGGGTATTACAGCCTACGTCAGAGAAAAGCTCAGCCCCCTGCAAGGGGTGGAACACGCCCTAGCTCAGGGGTGGAGACAAGCCACCCTCCTGATTGGTCAGAGGAGGGCGGAGCACAGGGAAGGCCCAGCAGGAAGCAGTGGTTAAAAACCACGTGTAGCAGACAAGGAGAGAGAAGTCGAGAAGGACAGGAACAAGGAAGGAGCCAAGGAGAGAGCCAAGGAAAGAGACAAGCACAGAGTCAAGGACAGAGACGGAGAGATGAAGGGAGACTCCATGGAGTGAGAGTCAGCGGGAGACCTGCTGGAGAGAATGCCAGAGGAGAGTGGCTGAAGCCAGACAGAGAGAGAGAAGTCTGGGTGAGAGAAGGAGCCAGAGAAAAGGCTCCAACTCAGGCAGCAGCAGCTCACCGAGAGGCAGTGGCAGTCTCAGGCCAAAGCCCGTCTTCTGTTTCAGACCAGGAAGAAAGAGATATTGAGCCAGCATTTAAAAGCAGAAGTACAAGTAACTGGAGGAAAAGTGCACGTCAGGCCAGCAACCGGGACAACGGTGATAGCTGGAGAGGTGGAAAAGGTATCAGTGCTGACATACAGAAACAGCCTCAATGTAAAGCCGATAATTTCTTTCCTGATAATGTGGCAAGAGGGCTAAGGGCTGGTTTAAAAGGGCAGGAACTGAAACCTTCACCTCCCACTGTTAACCAGTGGATTGAAAGCTTAGCCAGTGTTGGAATCCCCAGTGCAGATAACAGAGAAGCTTTTGAATCCTCTAAATTAGGGGCTTTGCAAGGGATACACTCTAATAAGAGAAATTCTATCTCCAATGCAAAAATACCTACGAGGGCTGACTTGCTGTGGGACCAGTTTCAGCAGTTTCTAAGAGAGGGGAAACTTAAAGAAACTCCACAATATGAGAGAGACTCTGTTGGTACAAATGATTTTGAGGAAATGCAAATAGAGACATGTGGGCCTAATGAGGTCTATTGCCCAGTTCCTATGGATTGTTCTCTGGCTCAAAGGAAAGCTACAGTTGTGAGATAAGAAAGGAAGAAATGTAAAAACCCTATAGTAAGGGTAGTGCTTACCACGAGAGTTGTAAGAAGCATTCAATGTTTGTTCACTGAATGAGAGCAACAGAGTTGTGAGAGAACGTTGCATTACAAAGTGAGAACAGCTGTGATAGAGTTCTGCTGCAGTTCATTGTGTGACCACACGGAGCAGTGCAGAGTGTGAGGACATAGAGCAGCAGTAAGGCTGAGAAAAGAAAAGTTTATTTGATTTATTTCTCCTGGTTTTCCTGAGTTCATCTTTTCTGTTTGGAGATGTTATCCTTCTGCCTTGGTTGTAATTGAACCCCAGCGTGCTTTTGGAAATCCCCATAAAAGAAAATAAAAATCTTGCAAAGCCTTACCACTGACTCAACTACAATTTTATTGCCTGAGGAGTGAAAGAACTTTATTCCAAGGGTCCCTAAGGCCGCCTACCAGCTGTCAGCCTCTTGGCCCAGCCGGTGGGTGTCGCAGTGCATAGTCACTCTATTTGCCTCTCTCTGATCTGGGAAGAGCAGTGCTCTCACAGTGCTCTGCTATAGAGGTGGATATTTAACTCCTGTGACGACTTTGCTGTGAGTTCTAGCTGTCTATTTATTTATTTGTGTTGCCTTTATTGGTGTGCTACTTCATCTCCGTGTTCCCTTTAGTTTTGCGCTTCAGCTTTCTCAGCTGTATAACTTACCCTGCCTCTTTCAACTATCTGGCCTTTGTGTGGTAGCCAAGTTAACTGTTATTTTAAATTAAATATCTCTCCCTGCTCTGTCCCCAGAACATGCTGCATTTTAAACTTTTTTTCCTGCTCTAGTATACCTGAGGGACTAACCCCCTCCCCCCCTGCTGAGGTGACAGGACAGGGTACCTTGTAACAGCCCTCTTTTAATAGGTCTTATTTCCCTCCCTCCCTCCCTCCATGACACCCACCCACCCCTGGGGTAATTGTAGCTTTATAGGTACTTACACGTCTTAGAGGAAAGAGGCTGCTCTCAGGTGCAGCTCTTTATCCAAATCAGTCATACATTGAGGACCTGAGATTAATTAAGCTTCAGGTGAACAAGGTATATTAAAGGTATTAGATACACTTTTATTAGAATAAGCATCCACACCAACCCATAATGATAGAACTGAATAAATTGGTGGAGGGGTTGCGCTCTATGTTAGAGAGGGCATTGAGTCAGAAAGGATTAAAGTTATGCAGGAAACAAAATTTGCTGTAGAATATCTATGGATTGAAAATTCATGTATGAAGGGGAAGGTGATGGCAGTGGGGGTATACTATCGACCGCCTGGCCAGAATGGACAAATGGATGATGAAATGCTCAAAGAAATCAAGGAAATTAACAAAAGTCACAGCACAGTAATAATAATGGGTGATTTCAATTACCCCGGTATCGACTGGGTCAGTGTCACAGCAGGACATGCTAGGGGGATAAAGTTCTTAGATGAAATAAATGACTGCTTCTTGGAGCAGCTGGTTCATGAACCAACCAGAGGGGAAGCCATATTGGATGTAGTCCTTAGTGGAACACCAGATCTGGTGCAGGAGATAAGGGTGTTGGGGCCACTTGGCAATAGTGATCACAGCATGATCGCATTTGATTTAATTAGTGGAGGAGGGATAGTAATGAAATCCACAGAACTACCTTTTAACTTTTGAAAGGGAGACTATGATAAAATGATGAAAATAGTTAAGAAAAAACTAAAAGGAGTGGTTGCAAAGGTTGAAGACTTACATCAAGCTTGTGGGTGTTGTTTAAAAATACTATCCTGGAAGCCCAGACCAGCTGTATTCCACGCATTAAGAAAAGTGGAAGAAAGTCCAAAAAACTGCCAGCATGGTTTAAAGGTGATGTCAGAGAGGCTGTTGCTGCCAAAAAAGCATTTTTTTGGAAATGGAAAAAGGAGCCAAACGACGAAAACTGGAAACAGCACAAGCACTGGCAAGTTAAATGCAAAGCATTGTTAAGGCAGGCAAAGCGAGAATTTGAGAAGAAACTTGCTATGGAAGCAAAAACACAAAATATTTTTTCAAGTACATTCATAAGCATTGCTCTTTGGCAGAATGGCTATGAAAGACCTAGATAAGATTCTCAAGAGCAGAGATGTCTCTCTCCATACAAAGATTCAACTTGTTCAAGCCATGGTATTTTCAATAACATCATATGGATGTGAAAGCTGGACAGTGAAAAAGATAGACAGGAAGAAAATGGATGCCTTTGAATTATGGTGCTGGCGGCGAATACTGTGTATACCATGGACTGCCCGAAGAACAAACCAGTTGGTACTAGAAGAAATCAAACCTAAGCTTTCTTTAGAAGCTCAGATGACAAGACTTTGACTTTCATACTTTGGACACATCATGCAAAGAGAGAGATCATTAGAGAAAGACATCATGCTTGGCAAGATAGAAGGTCAACGCAAAAGAGGAAGGCCAGCAATGAGATGGATTGATACAATAACAGCAGCTATGGGTACCAGTCTGTCAACAATGAGCCGCCTGACTCAAGACCGAACACAATTTAGGATAGCTATTCAGAAGGTCGCCATGAGTCGACTCAGACTCGACGGTACTTAACAGCAACACCTTCATAACAAAAAGCCTGTGAGAGAGTCAATTGGACCGTTAGATGATAGAGGGGTAAAGGGGGCAGTAAGAGGAGACAAGGCTCTAGCGGAGAGACTGAATGAAATATTTGCTTCAGTCTTTACTGAGGAAGATGTAGAGATGTTACCCAAGATTGAAGTGGTATTTAAATGTGATACTGCAGAGGAATTGAGAGAAATATCGCTACACCAGGAAGATGTATTATAACTATTTGATAAACTGAATGGTAGCAAATCACCTGGACCAGATGGTATACATCCAAGGGTGTTGAAAGAACTGAAATATGAGATTGCAGACCTGCTATTAGTAATCTGTGAACTTTCATTAAAATCATCTGTAATTCCTGAAGACTGGAGGATCGCTAATGTAACGCCAATTTTTAAAAAGGATTCCAGGGATGATCCGGGAAACTACAGACCGGTGAGCCTGACGCCAATACCGGGAAAAATGGTAGAAACCATCATAAAAAACAAAATTACTCAGCATGTAGATAGTCATGGCCAAATGGGAGACAGCCAACATGGCTTTTGGAAGATCTTGTCTTACTAATCTGTTATGTTTTTTGAAGGTGTGAATAAACAGGTAGACAAAGGTGAGTCAGTTGATATAGTGTGTCACAGGGTAGACCTAGGGCAACCCGAGAAAAGGCAGATCAGCATGAATGATAACAGAAAAAGTGACAAGGTAAACAAAGAAATGTTTGATGGTTGCTATGAACAACCTAGGCACACGTGCACAGAGCCCATGAGGACACACCCAGACAGCAAAGGAAGGGAATTCGCTTTGCCTGATCAGGATCAGCTGGGTGGAGGTGGAGTCAGGAAACACGGAGATAAAATAGGCTCCCAAACAATTAGAAGCAGAGAGGAGTTGAGGCAGCAAAGGTCACAATCCGAGAGGCAGCAGCAAATACAGTTGAAGCCGTGGAAAGCCTGGAGTTGGTGTGAAAGAAAGGAAGAGAGTGAGAATGGGCCATTGAAGCAACAAGGGAGCCAGCGTGAAGGTCAGAGAGAATCCTATGACCTGTGTGAAACACTGGGAAGGCAGCAGCCTGAGAGTGTGTATGTATATGGAAAACAAGAGAAACGTGGGAAGACTGCAATAGCAGGTACCGGTGCAAGTAGTGAATGTAAGAGCTATTGGCTACATGAGAGGGAAAAACCCTGGTGGTATAGAAACAGCCCCATAAAGCCAAGCTATCTAGAGGCTGAGAATAACTTTTCCCCTGGTTATAGAAAGCCTAGGAGAAGAAGGATTTACTTGCCAGAAGAAGTTGAAGATTTTCCCAATCAGTGTGAGCTCCCAGCTTCTAGAAAATCCTCGTCAAAAGCTTTGCAATCTAGCTCAGCTGAGTTCCGAGGGCTAGCTCTGAACAGGCAGGGAGTCTGCCGTAATTATCCAACTAGCAGAGCAAATAGAGACCTGAGTCATCTGCTAAGATACCAGCAGGCGCAGAGCTCTGAAAGGTTCAGCTCTAAGGTATATGGTAGTTCCCAGAGAGACATTTCTTCAGAGGGAGAGAGAAACTTCCTGGGTAACGAACTAAGCCAGCCATACTCTCATTCCATATCTGACGTTAAGAATGAAAATGCTAATGAACCTGAATTGATGGAGTGTGAAAGTTCTGAAGTACCTGTAAGTCCAGAATTGATGGATTGTTCTCTAACTATAACTGAGTCAGAGTTCTCATTAAGATAAACGCTTACTGTGTGACCTTAGCTCCAGTGATAGAAGCTGCATGCTGCATCTCACTCACTCTCCAGCCAAACAGACGTGAGCTGTGCTATAGTTGTAATATCAGCCATGAGAGAAAGAATCTGTGATTGAAACAGTTAGGCTGTTTGTTCTTTTGTTTTGTTTAAAGTTAAAAGCTGAAGGAAGCTGTTTGTGTTGCTCATTTAACTTTTGTTTATGCCAAAGTTGGTTCTTAATTTATGTTTACCTGAAGATAAAGAAACCTCAAGGGACGGGGAATAAAACCCTAAACTTAAAAAGAAGTTCTCTTTGTGATTTGTACAACTGAAGGCACAACTACCACACACACAGAGCCAAGCAATACCAGTTGCCACCGCTTGGACTCACAGGGTGTGACAAGTGCATTTGGACTTTCAGAAAGCCTTTGACAAGGTCCATCATCAGAGACTTTTGGCAAAACTAAAAAGTCATGGGATAGGAGGCAGTGTACTATTTTGGATCGGGAACTCGTTAAAAGATAGAAAGCAGAGGGTAGGGCTAAATGGACAATTTTCCCAATGAAAAAGGTGAATAGTGGAGTACCCCAGGGATCTGTACTGGGTCCGCTGCTTTTTGACATATTCATAAATGACCTGGAAAAGGGAATAACTAGTGAGTTTATCAAATTTTCTGATGACACAAAACTGTTTAAAGTTGTTAAAACCCAAAGGGATTGCGGGAAACTGCAGGAGAATATGGATAAATTGGAAGACTGGGCATCCAAATGGCAGATGAAATTTAATGTGGACAAGTGCAAAGTTATGCACCTAGGAAAGAACAACCCACACTATGGTTACACGATGCAAGGTTCCACATTGGGAACCACCACCCAGGAAAAGTATTTAGGTGTCATCGTGGATAACATGTTAAAACCCTCTAGCCAGTGTGCAGCGGCGGTCAAGAAAGCAAATAGAATGCTAGGTATAATAAGGAAAGGAATGGAAAATAAAACAAAGGATATTATAATACCTCTGTATTGTTCCATGGTACGACCACACCTTGAATATTGTGTGCACTTCTGGTCACTGTATCTTAAAAAGGATATAGCGTTATTAGAAAAGGTACAGAGAAGAGCCACCAGAATGACAAAGGGGATGGAAGGCTACTCCTATGAAGAGAGGCTACAAAGGTTAGGGCTCTTCAACCTGGAAAAGAGACGGCTGAGGGGAGATATGATGGAGGTCTATAAATTAATGAATGGAGTGGAACATGTAAACATAGATCAATTGTTTATGCTATCAGAATATAGAGACTAGGGGACATGTAAGAAGCTACAGGGTAAACTATTTAAGACAAATAAGAGAAAATATTTTTTCACTCAATGTGTAATCAAACTCTGGAGTTTGTTACCGGAGGATGTAGTAAAGGCTGTTAGTGTAGCATGGTTTAAAAAGGGTTTGGACAAGTTCCTGGAGGAAAGGTCCATAAACCATTATTAAAAAGGGACCCAGGATATCAATGCTTGACCCAATACAAACATTGTGGAACCTGTGTCTCTTGGGGATACTGTTAGGTATATATGACCTAGATTGGCCACTGTTGGAAACAGGATACTGGACTTGATGGACCTTGGTCTGATCCAGTATGGCATATCTTATGTTCTAAGGCTAAGGAATAAATCACTCACAATAGAGCTGGAGCTGCCAAAAAGCTTTGAAGAGCATTAATCCAGCTGACAAATGCAATGAGTCCTCATCATAGCCCATGTATCCTGCTTCTTAAATGGCTATGCACAAAAACGTATTGGAAATTTGGATCCTATGGACAGCCAGTTCCAACTGCACAGCTCTCTACTATCCCTTTAATGAAAATGAAGGCGGCCATCTTGTCTATCAAATTTAACTGATGCATTCCAACAAGAGACGGCAGCCATCTTAGAGCAGCAGCTTGTATTCCAGCCAAGGAGACCTGTACAGCTCAGCTCTTATCAGGAGGTTGTTTTGCATTCCAGAAGTGCCAGGCCTCTCTTTTCCAGCCGAATCATGAACTTCCATCTGGGTTCCACTATGCGTTTCACCAGGTAGGGCTATAATGGCGGCTCAGTCTCAATCGGGCAATGCATCCAACACACGGCACTATCTTCCTGTGGCTCAGAATCATTTCTGCATTACACATAGAGAGAAAAACTTCAAGCTCTAAAGGCAGTTTCAGGCTTTCACAGACTGTAAGCAGGGTTTAACTCCCTCTACATTTATGTTTCCTCTATTATTTCAGAGTTCACTTCTGGATATCGGGAATAGCGGTGAATATAAAAATCAGCAGCCCCTTCATAGACCACACTTCTCATGTACGGCTTACCCGATTGCACCGATGCCACTTTTATGCCGGCCCAGCTGCTACCCAGATGGAGCTTTTGTGTTGCAGGATGACAGGCTTTGCCCTTTCACTTCAGGCTGGCAGCGCGGAGGCACAGAGGGAGGGAATGCAGAGCTAGTAATCTCGGGCTAAGTATCGATGTTCCATCTGATTATAACCCAGACTTGTCGGAGTCTCTGGGGATGTTTTTTTACTCCAATTTATGCAGTTGTTGGAGTGGAGGAGTGGCCTAGTGGTCGGGACAAAGTACTTCAGGCCAGAAGGTTGGGGGTTCAAATCCCACTAGAGGACAGCAACCTTGGGCCGGAAGGGCTGGGGTTTCTAGTCCCACAGGTGCTCCTTGTGGTCTTGGGCAGGCCACTTAACCCTCCATAGCCCATGTTCCCTGTAAAATAGTTATCTCCAAGTTATAATGCCCTGTTCAATGTAATTTCAGTTTGTTCAATGTAAACTGCACTGATGCAGAATAGTGTGGTATATAAGAGAATGTAAAATAATAATAGTTGTTAAGCAAAGTAATAGCTATTTAGGAGGAGAGACTCAGGAGCTTCAGCACATCATGGCCATTCCTTATTGGGCTCACGAGCGCCCCCTATCATGCGTCCAATTTATAGACTTCTATCATATCTCCCCTCAGCCATCTCTTTTCCAGGTTAAAGAGCCCTAACCTTTTTAGCCTTCCTTCATAGGGGTATCCTTCCATCCCCTTTACCATTTTGGTGGCTCTTCTCTGAACCTTTTCTAATAACACTATATCCTTTTTAAGATACAGTGACCAGAATTGAAAACAATATTCAAGGTGCAGTCACACCATGGAACAATAGAGAGGCATTATAATATCCTTTGTTTTATTTTCCATTATTTTCCTTATGATAACTAGCATTCTATTTGCTCTCTTGGCCACTGCTGCACACTGGGCCTAGGGTTTTAACATGTTATCCACAATGACGCCTAAATCATTTTCCTGGGTGGTGGTTCCTAATGTGGAACCTTGCATCGTGTAACCATAGTTTAGGTTGTTCTTCCATAGGTGCATAACTTTGCACTTGTCCACATTAAATTTCATCTGCCATTTGGATGTCCAGTCTTCCAATTTATCAAGATCCTCTTGCAATTTTCCACAATCCTCATGGGTTTTCACAACTTTAAATAGTTTTGTGTCATCTGCAAATCTGATAACCTCACTTGTTATTCCCTTTTCCAGGTTATTTATGAATATGTCAAAAAGCAGCGGACCCAGCACAAATCCCTGGGGTATACCACTATTCAACTTTCTCCATTGGGAAAATTGGCCATTTAGCCCTACCTTCTGCTTTCTATCTTATAACCAGTTCCTGATCCACAATAGTACACTGCCTCCTATCCCATGACTCTTTAGTTTTGCAAAAAGTATCTGATGAGGGTCCTTGTCAAAGGCTTTCTGAAAGTCCTAATGCACTATATCAAACGACTCACCTTTGTCTACCTGTTTATTCACACCTTTAAAAAACCATTACAGATTAGTAAAACAAGATCTGCCAAGCCATGTTGGCTGTCTCCCATTAAGCCATGACTGTCTACATGTTCAGCAATTTTGTTCTTTATGATGGTTTCTACCATTTTTCCCGGTACTGACATCAGGCTCACCTCTCTGTAGTTTCCCGGATCACTCCTAGAAACCATTTTAAAAATTGGTGTTACGTTCTTTATCCTCCAATCTTCAGGTATTACAGATGATTTTAATGATAGTTCACAGATTACTAATAGCAGGTCTGCAATCTCATATTTCAGTTCTTTCAACACCCTTGGATGTATATCATCCGGTCCAGGTGATTTGCTACCCTTCAATTTATCAAATATTTTTAATACATCTTCCCGGTGTATCGATATTTCCTTCAATTCTTCCACACCTTTAAATACCACTTTAGTCATGGATAACATCCCTACATCTTCCTCAGTAAAGACCAAAGCAAAGAATTCATTCAGTCTCTCCACTATCGCCTTGTCACCTCTTAGTGCCCCTTTAACCCCTCTATCATCGAATGGTCCAACTGAATCTCACAGGTTTTTTGCTATGAATGTACTTGAAAAAGTCTTTATTATGCGTTTTTGCTTCCACAGCAAGTTTCTTCTCAAATTCTCTCTTTGCCTGCCTTATCAATGCCTTGCATTTAACTTGCCAGTGCTTGTGCTGTTTCCAGTTTTCGTCATTTGGCTCTTTTTTTCCATTTCCCGAAAGATACTTTTTTGGCAACAACAGCCTCTCTGACCTCACCTTTAAACCATGCTGGCAGTTTTTTGGACTTCCACTTTTTTTAAAGCATGGAATACAGCTGGTCTGGGCTTCCAAGATAGTATTTTTCAACAACACCCAAGCTTGATGTACATCTTTAACCTTTGCAACTGCTCCTTTTAGTTTTTTCGTAACTATATTCCTTATTTTATCATAGTTTCCCTTTCAAAAGTTAAAGGGTAGTACTGTGGATTTCCTTACCATCCCTCCTCCACTAATTAAATCAAACGTGATCATGCTATGATCACTATTGCCAAGTGCTGCTGAAATTACCTCTGAATGCCTCTGCACTTTCTATCTATCTATCTATCTATCTATAATATAATATTATATAATTATATAATATATATAGTATTATAATTGGTGCAAGCCCCACATGTAAAATGTACCCATAATGTTTTCACAGGGGCAATTTCTCCATATAGGTTGATTTTCTGCATATCATGAAAGCAATGAATCTCACCTCAAAGCCAGGCTATGTGGAGTATGATCTCAGTCTCTCAAATCCACTTCTAACACTTGCTATAGTACTTGCATTGTACCAAAGAGAAGTTCCTTCTGGCGTTCATAAGATGTAACATGCAACTTACCAAGATGTGACTGGAAATCCCTCTTAATCAGTCCTGAGGCTCCTAATAACATAGGAAGTATTTCTTTATCTTTCTGCCAAATTTTTAGTCTGAGTGCAGTTCTTGGCACTTCAGGATCTTCTCCCTATCTGCACGATACCTGTAAGGGCACTTATGTGGGCAGTTTAATTTTCTGCTCCCTTTCTATCTTTTCAGAACTCTTGGGCTCTTTGCTCTGTTTCTCTGCCTTCCTTCTCCCTCTAAATATTTTCATTTTGGCACATTTTCCTTCCAGGATAACATTTTGGCATCATCAAGAGGTGTGCCTCTTTCAAAGTCTCTGTTCAGACACCCATCCATTACATAGTGATTTTTTTTTTGTTTTTATTTCACAACTGAAAGAAAACAGTAATTCCCATTGGTAACATAGCTCTTGCTCTAAGCCAGGTGGTTAACAGCCTGAAGCTGTCAATGTGTATCGCAACAGATCAGGAAATATTTAGAATGTTTTTCCCTCTTGAGTATGACATTTTCCTCTTTTTTTAGCAAGTCTTTTTCCTCCTGGAATTAATGAATGAATGCATAAAATGATTGTTTAACTATTGATATTCTTTCCTTATTCATTCTAAACACTCATTTATTTTTTGTTTATTTATCATTACTTTTATACCGCTCCTTCCTGAGATCAGGGGTGGTGTACAATGAACAACCTTATTACGTAGAACAAATTTTAACATTCTAACAGTTTGAACTAATTACGAGGCAACGTGTGTGCTTTCAGGCACATTCTAACAGTCAGAAACTATGTACAAGGGGTAGCAACAGCAACTATTCACAACTGGAGCAGGGGCGAGTATCATAGTATGGGTTGAGTTTGGGATGATTTGAGGGACAAACTATTATCCTGATTATTTTCTCTGAAATGTTGAGTGAACAGTAATGTTTTTAGTTTTTTCCTGAATGTTCTTAAATCTTTAATGGTGCGTAAGAAGTCCAGGAGGTCGTTCCATAACATGGGTGCAGTAAGAGATAAGGCATGGTTACTTGTAACTTGTTTAGTTTTGCGGTAGGATGGAGGGATTGCAAAGGTGTTCAGTGAGTGTTCCCTTCTTGATCTAATATTAGTAGATTGTGTAATTAATGTTTACTCTTTTACTCTTTTACATTTACTCGTTTCACCTTCATTTCCAAACAATATTGTTGAGCCAAGAGGCCCTATCCAACCAAATAAATTATGTTGCACCCCTTCATCCTCCTTCCCTCCTGATATTGACCCAACAATATGAACCTCATTTCCTAGAGTGCTTTAATGCACATTAAAATTTGTTAAAGCAGTTTAGGTGTCTGTTTAATAAAGTGTGGTAAGGTTCTTGCACTTAGAGCATTAGGTTCAAAAATTAATGTGTGGTAAGTGTAAGCTTGTGTGGTAATTTTCAGGGCATGGCCAATATCTGCCCGAAAACCTCCCACTCTAAGTAGGCATTTATCGTATATTAAAAAGTGCATTGCATGTAGTATTAAACAGATCTCTACTGTGCAGCTGGTGCAAAATACCCGTGCCACCTGCAACACCTTCCCTGATATAGGCAGTATCAAACCTCAGCCTCCTCAACACCTCCTGGCTCCTTCTCCAACATCCATAAAAAAAAAATCCTCATCCCCCAATCCCATCTACACCGTCTGAACCCATGACATACCCACCCAAATCTTACTAGGGGTCCCTGGTGTCTAGCAGGGAACAGGAATGATCTCCATTCAACAGAAATAGGAGAGATGGTAACATAGCTCTTCCTGGAGGAGTGGGGGCTTGTGCCCAGCATGGCCCAGGTCTATCCTGTGCCTTGTCTTACAGGTTCCCTTTATGGCAGGGCCGTCACCAACATTAGGTGAACTAGGTGGTCACTTCGAGTGCCAGCACTTCAGGGCTGCCCATTGCCACCCCTCTCCAAGATGTGCAGCGGTGGAAATGCTTTTAAAATGACACTGAAGCGCTAGATTTACCTTATGCTTCTGCCCCCATACAATTCCACTTCCTTTTGCATTGGGGAAGAAGTGGCTTTTGCCACTATGTAAACAGAAAGTGGAATCAAAAGGGGGAGGGGAAGAGGCATAACAGCACTGTAGTGCCGGAGCTGAAGGTAACTCCAGTATTTTGGTGCCATTTTAAACACATTTCTTCCACTGTACATCCAGAGGCCAAGAAGATGGGATCATACTGGGGTAAGTCATTCACATTTAGCAGAGTCTTCCTTCTTCATGAAAGCATGGGGATCTGGTAATCCAGCAGCAAGATTATACTTTGAAGAAGATGGATAGCCAAGAGAGAGTAATTCAATAATTAATCATAGACCTATTCTACTTGTTTTTTCAGTGATGGTAGTGTGTTTACTATGGGCATGTAACTTGCCATATGTGGTAGATCTCTTTAAAGTGACATTTGAGTTCCATTTCTGGAGGACCTTTATATTGAGGTAGTAGATGGCAGCATCAGTAGAGTGACTGAAACATACAGATTTGTTGCTCGAAAATGTGCTGATGCGAAAAACTGTGGTGTGCGGCTGGTCCAAGATGGTGGCAGAGTAGAACCCCCGGGGAAGTTGGGTCTGAGCCGGCTCCTGCACTTACCACTAATGGGGAAGAAGAGGAAACAGAATGCCCATAAACCATCCGGTACCTTGTCTCCAGCAGATCGGTTGGTGCAGTCTTCAATTGCCAGTTTTTGTACCTCCTCGGATCGTATGGCTTCAAGAGATCCACAGAGTGGGAGTGCAGATCTGAGCGTGGAAGGGGTTTCTCTTAGCCCCGTTCAAGCATTCTCACCTCAGCCCGGAAGCCGCTTCGGGGAGGGGCAGCAGAGCATTGAGTCTCCGGTTCGGGAGAGCATCGCGGCTGTGGAGGGTGCTACCGCGAAGATCCAGATGGTGGTATCTGCTGCTGGAGGTCGAGTGGGAATGCCTCCCTCCGATAGCAGCTCTGGAGTAGAGCAGATTGTGAGTAGCTCCCTCGGCGTTCCGGCGATTAGACCTCCTGTGATGACATCTGTGCTTGTAACATTAGATAGCTTGTGGGAAACTATCTCTGCCCTTCAGCAGTCCCTTCTTCCTTTTGTGGGGGCTGTTACACAGGAGATATCAGATGTTAAGGATCAGTGCTCTTCAATGGCTTCAGAGGTGGCAGCTCAGGTGGTTAGAGTCTCACAACTTGAATTAAAGGTGGAGGATTTGCAATCCATTGGTGCTATTAATGTGAAGGACCGGTTAATACAGACAAGGAAAATGGAATATTTGGATAATCAATTACGAAGAAATAACTTGAGATTCCCGAATTTTCCTCGGTCTCCTCTGATGGCTCCTTTGGACTTGATCCGGAAATATTTTCTTGATGTTCTTCAGATGCCCGCTGACTCTCTGCCTCCGGTGGTAAGGGCTCAATATGTGACAATCTCTTCAGTGGATGTTGTTGAGCAACAGGGTCAGGTTGTAGAGCCTGTGCCTCCTCAGATGGAACTTTCAGATTTTTTGGAGAGCTCCTTAGAGGTGGTGACCAGTAGGGCTACTTTGCTGGTTAGTTTCGCCTTTGAATCGGATAGGAACACTGTACTTAAATTGTATTTCCATAAAATGTCAGTATCTCATTTCATGGGCTCAAAAATTTTAGTTTTTCCAGATTTGGCTAGAGACACCCAGAAATGGTTTTCTGGCATTGCATCAGAGAACAATCGCCTCGGGAGCGCAATTTAAGTTAAGATATCCTTGTAAATGTGTGGTTAATTTTCAGTCAAAACAATTTATGTTTTTTGATTCCCAACAACTATTGAAATTTTTACTAGCTAGGGAAGCTGGTGAGATAGGGGTGAGTCCCATATCGGCTGCCTTATCATAATAACTATGCTCCAATGATATAATTTATTACTGTATGATTGTCTAACATGCCAGATTATTGTTATTGCTTTTTTTCTTGGACCATATTGAGGTGTTTTTTTTTTGTGGTCTGTTCCAGTAAGTTGTATATTTACCTGTTATCCTCCTATGAGGTTGCTTTATTGTGTTTCATGTAATTCTGATGTTTGGTCAGAGTATTTTCTGATGTTTAATGTAAAATATAATAAAGTTTAAATTATAAAAAAAAGAAAATGTGCTGATGCACCAAAGTGCACAATTAAGTATTCATCACTCCAAGTTTGACCAGGGAAATGAATGGTTGAATGGGATGGTATAATAGTGATAGAGTGCACAAAGGATTTTTGTGTAGAGAAAGAGGATGAGGGGAGGCAGATTCTTGTACACAAAAATAAATCACCTCTAGTGAAGCATCAATTTGCAACAGATTTGTAATGGGTTATTTGATACTGGATTTGAGTACAGTATGCACTCATTTAGGATTGGTGCTGTCCACCAGTGTAGTAGTTGCTGGACTCTCATTCAAGGATATTCAGTGAACTGGTATTTGGTATTCAAGGGCCTTTGCAGGTGCCAGAGTATGGGGTTTGCTGACCTGTATTGATGTTGTTTTTCTATTTTCTCCAAGGGCAGTTGGCAGGAGTGAAGGAGAAGAGGTGTTCTAGGTCATGAGCACCCCTTTCTTCATAGGTCTCACGATAGGTCTCTGGTATGTTCTTATGGACCTCATCTTGGATTAGAGGTGCAGACTGTTTCCATCAAATGGTTTGGGCTACGGATAATGTTATGGAATTGGCTGATGCTAGCTGTGGCCAATCAGATGAAAGTATCTGGGAAATCCACAGCATGATAGCTGAAACATTGCTTCCATTTACTAAGACGTGACATGGCCCAGAAAACTGCAAATATGATCATATTGGAGCTCTTTTTGATTTTCTTGCAAATGTTTTGATTTATTTAAACCACCCTGCTAGTTAGACAAGTGTGGTGTATCAAGTTTTAATAAACTGTCACCAAATAGTTTATAATATATTAGGGTGTGAGTTCTTGCAGTGGCAAGAGGATTTTTATGCTTATGTTACTGTTGTCCATGATTCATTTTGGTTGGTCAGACATTATTCTACAACTTTAATTCAGAGAGCAGCCTTTATGAATGAGAGATATTATAAGGATCAATAAGCAACTGGATTCCTCTGAAGTCATAGAGCAGCCTCAAGGTCTAGAAGAAATGGGCACTGGATGGTTTATGGCCAGATGGAATTTATTTGTCAGAAGTTGGAATTAATTGTTTCACATTTTCTATACACAAGACTTTAAAATTGAGCTCTGGTCTCTTGGTTACTAAGCAGTCTTCTACCAACTAGACTACTCCTCAACTTTTCCATAGGAATTTTATAATTGCCTACTTAAGTGACTAGAACATCTGTCTATGTGCTCAGCTGGCTTATAAAATCACCATCCCTAATGTGGGATGGTGATTTTATAGGGAGGAGTAGCCTAGTGGTTGGGGCAAGGTACTTCAGGCCAGAAGGTTGGTGGTTCAAATCCCACTAGAGGACAGCAACCTTGGGCTGGAAGGACTGGGGTTTCTAGTCCCACAGATGCTCCTTGTGGCCTTAGGCAAGCCACTTAAACCTCCATTGCCCATGTTCCCTGTATGTATTAGTGTATGTGTCTCGTATCCCCCAATTGTGTTGTGACCACTTTGATTGAAGGATAAGGCAGTTTACAAAACTGTCTAAATAAATAATGTATCCCACACTACTCATATTTATGGTCTGAGTAATTTGTTTCATGCTATTTTTTCCTAGATACCAATTATCTAATCTAGAGGTACACAGGCATTTATTTATTTTGTTTCCTATGATGTTTACAATTTTTGTCTTATTTTGTTTCACTTTATCAATTTTTATTTTGTTTGGTTTTGTTTTTATAATTTTCAATTTCAGGGCAATTTTGTTAATTAAAGAGGTAGCTGTAGCTTCTGCCTGAAGGAAAAACATAGATGAAAGGTTACTAGAGATTTCAGGCAAATAAAAAACTCAACTGACGTTATTCTTTCACAGTCAGCGGCTGGTCTCAAAAAAATGAGCTTTGGATTATAAGAAAGATATCTTACAGAAGAACCAACACATCTCCATAGTAGCTGTCCCTGACCAGTCTGCTCTTTTATTGCTGATGATCTTCCTTCCAGGTTTTTAGACTGCCCAAAGTTTGTCAGGTTTGCAGCTCTATGGAAAATGATAACTGGATATTTTGTCCTGTGAATTGTTGCTTTTCTTCCGAACCCAAACTTGTGATTAAATGGAGGGGAAAATTTACCTTGCTTTCTATGAGAAAGTATGTATATCAAGTTTATGAAGATAAACATGTTTTGGATTTTCAGTGTCCTTTTTGGATTAAATATTTATATAAAAGGATTGAATTCAAACAAATGCACATCCCTAATGTTATCTGAGTACTATGGGTACGCCGGCAATATCACTAGACCAGATGTTCCCTTTCTAAAAGCTCCTGAGCCTCCCATTTTTATTGCATTTTTTTTAACTTAGCATGAAAACAACTGCATACACACTCTCACTTGCAGTCACAAATAGCACACCTCTGCAAAACCCATGCCCTGCACTTACAAACAACTGCTGTGAAGATATAATGGCATTTCCCCATCAGCCCTTTCTCTTCATGTCCCCGCTCCCAACTTGCCTCTCATTTGTACTTTCTCCTCATGCCCCCCAAATGTGCAGCATCAGATGTCCATCTCCCCATTCATCCCATCCAGCATCTGATCATCACCTTTCTGCTATTCCACCCCAGCCCTAGTCTTCCGCCTCTCTCATCTGCAGCAGCAGTACAAAAGCACAAGGTTTTCTTGACTCCAGAACCTTCTGAAGGCCCAGCCGGTTCCTGCCCCTCTGACATGCTTTTGTTGTGTTTTTTTTAAAACTTCTTCTAACCTGGTCTGGATCAGTGGCAGCAGCAACAGGAGAGAGGGTGATGCCACCACTGACTGTTCCAGACCCAGAAGAAACAGCAGCAGCAGCAGCAGCAGAAACAGCAGCAACAGTATCAGCAGCAGCAAAAGAAACAGCAGCAGCAGAAACAGTAGCAGCAGAAGCAGCAGCAGAAGCAGCAACAGTAACAACAGAAGCAGCAGCAGCAGTAGAAGCTGAAGAAGCAGCAGCAGCAGCAGAAACAGTAGCAGCAGAAGCAGCAGCAGTAGCAACAGAAGCAGCAGCAGCAGTAGAAGCTGAAGAAGCAGCAGCAGCAGCAGCAGAAACAGTAGCAGCAGAAGCAGTAGCAGCAGCAGAAGCAGCAGCAGTAACAACAGAAGCAGCAGCAGCAGTAGAAGCTGAAGAAGCAGCAGAAGCAGCAGTAGCAGCAGTTGAAGCAGAAGCAGCATCAGTAGCAGCAGCAATAGCAGCAGGCAGTCCTCCAAATAAGTTTAGTTTTTAAAAAAGGCAGCATCAGGCGGCGCCACTGGGATTTTTTTTGCCGCTCCAAAAACTTTGCCACCTGAGATGGCCGCCTCATTCTGCTGATGGTAGAGACAACCCTGCATGCCTCTTAATGCAGTAGATTGCAAAAATGAGTTAACACCACCTTAATAGGCGGCATTAAGAGCATCCACATTAGCAGTGCAGTTAATGCATAGTAAATATACTGGGGGGCATATTCAACAGATGTGGCCTGCATGGTTAAAGCCGCTGGCCATTGCTGCTTTCAATGAAGCCCCTATATTCAAGCATTTTAGCTAACTGGGCAAAAGTTAGGATAGCTTGTTTTCTGCTTAACTTTAGCCAATTTATGTTAGCCAGTTAGTGGCTGAAAATCGCTGCTGATAATCTAACCTATGTCAATGGCCCAATCTGCCCTCATAATGTCCCAGCACGGTTAGCATAGGGGCATTTCAAGCAGGTAGGAGGGGATATTCTGTGCATTGGGAGCTTTAGTACTGCAGTATATCCCACTGAGGACAGTTTAGCTGCTTAACAGGTTTGCTAATCAGCTAAATGGATTTGAATATGCCCCTCATTGTCTTTGCGTTAGCTGTATGTGAAGGTACTGGGCACACTCCCAATGATTAATGCAGAGGCTTTGCAGTTACTGTGCATTAACTTTTTCAACTAATACACAATGACAGTAAATTCCTACCACACTTTGGTATAAAAAAGGCCCCTTGGACACAGAGGGATTGATATTCAAAAGCCTTTATACAGTTAATATCAGAAGTTGTTGAGCTAAATGTTTGCTTTTAAATTCCACTTTTGCTAAATGGATAACTTTTGGCTTGACATCACAAAGGGAAATAGGCTCATTTTGTTTTCTGCTTTTTGAGATCTATTCAATAGATGGTAATAAATAGCTCACAAAATTGTGCAATAGCAAACAAGGACAGGCAAGGCTAAAAAAAAACCACCCAGAAGTTAGCATCTTCTTTATTTAATAAGAATTATCTATCCAACAATAGCTCATCTAATGTTTGTAGGTTTGTTTGTTTTTCATTTTCATATGCTTTAAGGAAGCTATTCATTATAGGTCAGTACATTTTGCAAACATGTTATGGTAAATGCTTTTTTTTTTTTTTTTGAAGGCTTTATTTAAGTCCACCATAAAATCCAAACAACATATCAACAAACGGCCCCACGGGGAGGGTTAACTCTTTGCCCCTCCGGGAGCCAACAGAAAGATAATACAATATGTGGACATTTTACATTATATCCCAACCCCCCTTCTCCCATCCCCCTCCCCTCCCCTGCCCACCCACCCTCACTCCATTACCAACTTCATAAACCAATTATCATCAAGAACTGTAAAGCAGCTACCGCCTTCCCACTTCTCAAGTCCTCGATCATTCAACTCCCCCCTTGGAGGATTGCATTACGGCTGTGGGGTCCCAACTGCTGAATATATGGCTCCCACACTGACAGAAAAACTGTCCAGCGCTTGGCACTGCCCCGCGCCATCCAACGCTCCGTTAGCATTAATTGATGAAAGTTATTCCGCCATTCACTAAAAGTGGGCAGTTGGCGTTCCCTCCATAGTCGAAGAATCGGCCCTTTACCCACCAGACAGGCCTTCCGTACCAGCAAACTCTCACCAGCCTTCACTGGTCCAGGGGTCGGCAGCTGGTCAAGTGCTACAAATAGGCCCGTCCAATGGAGCCTTCGCTGAAGCAGCGTGCATAGGAATCTGCATATCCGTGCCCAATATGCCCGTACTCCCTGACAACCCCACCACATGTGTAGGAGAGTGGCCAAGGACTCCGCACAGCGTGGGCAGGAGCCATCCGTGTCCAGCCAACTGCGCAATGCCCGCCGCGGCGAGAAATGTGCCCTAGTCACGCACTTAAATTGGATCTCCCGCCAGCGCACTCCTTGTACTAGTTGGCTAATCCATTTCAATGCCTTCAGTACCAATCCCGGTTGTACTTCCACTCCCAATTCGGTCGCCCAAGCTCTTTCGACTCCACAATAATCAGGGAGGGGGCGGAAGCACTCCAAATTACGTTTCAAATTGGAAATCGACGGCGGGTGCTCCTCTCCCAGCTGAAAAAATTCCAAAATACAGGCTGATCGCTCAGCCTGCAGCGCTGCACGCGGCAGTGCAGCCACATAGTAGGAGATTTGTATGTAGGCAAAACAATGCGTGTCGGGGAGATCGTATTCCTGACTGAGCGTTCGGAATGATTTACAGTTTCCCGCTTGGTCTACCAAGTGCCCTATCAACCGGAGGCCACGTAGCCACCAGTCCCGAAACACCGCAGTCTCGGACCCTGGAGTGAAGTGGGCATTGCCCTGCATTGGCAACCAACAAGACACCTTCCACGTTTCCTGCCAATGTTTGTTAAGTTGTTGCCATGTGTGTCGGGCCGAGTCCACTAACGGACTCTGCCGGCCCGTACCTATGAAAGCCGTGGGTGTGCCGTGCAAAGACGCCAGGAGAGTCGCCGGGGCCACCAAACACTCCTCTAAAGACCTAGGCGTATATACTTCCGTCTCCCCCAGCCAATCACCCAGGTGTCTGGCTTGACAGGCCAATGCGTAGGTCTTCAAGTCAGGAAGGCCCATACCGCCCTCCCACCATCCTCCCAGCAGGCGATTCCATGAGATCCGCGCCCGCTGCCCCCGCCAAAGAAAGCACTTAATCAAAGCCTCCATTCTACACAAGTCCCGTCGAAGCAACCAAACTGGCAGGGTCTGCAGCCAGTACAAAATTCTGGGTAGAACTATCATTTGTACTGCCGCTATCCTCCCTGCCAGAGACAGCGGGAGGGGTCCCCACGCACTTAACTGCACCGCCAAATGCCGCAGTATCCGGTCTAGGTTACGCCGGTATAGATCCTGGGGATTTCCAGTCAATGTTATACCCAAATAGATGAATTCTTTGTCTGCCCACCGCAAAGGGAAGGGTCCCCTCCATGAAGTGCGGAAATGCCCCAAGACATCCACTACTTCAGACTTATCTTGATTAATGCACAAGCCTGCAATTGCTCCGAACCGCTGGAACTCGTCTAAAAGCGATTGTAAGGAGGTGACGGGAGACGTCAAATGGACTAACAGGTCGTCAGCGAAGGCCGAGATAAGGAAAGTTTGCGACCGTAGCCCCACTCCCTGTATCTCTTCCGAAGTTACGATGGTGCGAATCAGCGGATCCAAGGAAAGAACAAAGAGCAAGGGTGATAGAGGACAGCCCTGCCTTGTACCCCTTCCCAACGTGAAGTCGTCTGAGATGAGGCCATTGCACAGTATGCCCGCCGTCGGTGAAATGTACAAACTTTGCACCATTTTACAAAAATCCTCCCCAATGCCGTAGCGCAGTAGCAGCCTCCATAGATAACGCCAGTCCACCCTATCAAAGGCCTTCTCTGCATCGAAGCTAATCAACAACGACGGAATATTGTGAGCATGCACCCACTCCAAGGAGGCCAAAATCTTCCGAAGGTTTCGGACGGCGTGGCGGCCTTTCACAAAGCCCACTTGTGCGTCGTGAATTAAATAGCCTAATACCCCTGCCAGGCGGTCAGCCAGAACTTTCGCCAAAAGTTTAAGATCGAAGTTTAGTAGGGAGATGGGTCGATATGAAGCTGCCTGCATCGGGTCTTTACCCGGCTTCGGGATCAGGGTGATATATGCGTGATTACGCCCCCAGCAGAACGCCCCGTGCTCTGCTCTTGTGGCGAAGACCTCTCGCAGGAGTGGGCTTATCCCGTCCCCCAAGATCTTATAGACTTCGGCCCCGAATCCGTCCGGCCCTGGCGATTTATAACACTGGGCCGCAGATATTGCGGATTGTATTTCCTGCTCGGTAATAGGTAAATCTAAAACCTCCCTCTGGGCTGTAGTGAGTTGAGGCACCTCCAAGTCCTCAAGGTAGTCCCGCATCCCCTCAGGGGAACCCGCCGTGGTTTTATATAAGTTTTGAAAAAAGGTACAAAAAATCTCTGCGATTTCTTTGTTCTCTTTATGCATACGTCCCTGGCCGTCCTTTAATGCCGCTACGTGGGCAGGACGCCGTCGGGCCCGCAGACATCGTGCCAGCAACTTGCCAGGTTTGTCCCCATAGCAGTGCAGACGGAACCGATAAAACTGAACCGATTTCTTAGCTCGCTGATGTAAGAGCTCGTTAAGCTCGGTCTGGGTTTCCCATAGCAACTTCTTATTAGACAGCGTAGGCTTGTGGGCACATCTCCGCCGTAGAGTAGTGACTCGACGCTCAAGGAGTACTATACGTTCTGCCGTCAGCCGGCGCCATCTCGCGGCGTAACCTATGATGTCCCCTCGAAGAACCACCTTTGCCGTTTCCCAGACTAATTCGGGGTCGTCTACATGAACCTGGTGGTTGCCAAGAAATTCTGCCCATCGCTGGCGGATAAACTGGCGAAATTGCCCATCCGAGTAAAGCTCTGGGGGGAATCTCCACAGGCGAGACCGATTAGTGTCCCGCCCCCAATGTAGGTCAAGCCACGCCATTGCGTGGTCTGATATTTCGGAAGGACCAATCTGTGCATCCTCGGTGTGTGTGAACAGAGTCCCCGAGATCATTACGTAGTCGATACGGGCACTGGAACCATGCGCTCGAGATTGATGGGTATAGTCTCTTTCGGAGGGGTGCAGGACCCGCCAAGGATCAAGTAAACCTAATCTCCGACAGAACCGCAACAGCGTCTGGGAGGGCGCTATCCTCTCCCGCCTGCCTCCTCTCCTAGAAGTATCCATATCCATATCCAGGACTCCATTAAAGTCCCCGCCCAAAATCATCGGGCACTCCGGAAGCTGCTCCACCCTTGATGCCAAAAGCCATTGTAAAAACCCGGGTCAACCACATTGGGACCATAGAGATTTCCCAGAACCACCGGTTTACCGTCTAAGTGACCATATATCAACAGGAATCTACCAGTGTTATCAGCAAGGACCGTCTCCTCTACGAATCGTATGCGTTTATGAATTAGAATCGCTACTCCCCCCTTATGCCCCTGGGCAGGGGACCCCCACACTTGGCCCACCCAACTCCGACAGAGCTTGCTATGTTCAACGGCCGTCTGGTGGGTTTCTTGAAGAAGTGCAATGTCACACTTATGTCGAGCCAGTGCTTGCAATACCTTATGCCTCTTAATAGGGTTTCCCAGCCCACAGACATTCCAAGTGATTATTTTCAAAGCGCCGGGGCAGTGCCAAGGTGCCACCACAGAATCACTACCAAGTACTGCAGAGGGACACCCCCAGCCTGGCATCCCCCCCCCCATCTATATGTAGGCAATTATCCCATCTAGTAACATTCAATGGAGTGTACCCCCTCCCCTCCCCCTGCCCCTCCCTCCTCCTCCCCCCTCCCGTCCCTCCCCCCCCCCGCCCTCCCTTCTCCCCACTCCTCCAAGCTCTCCCGTCCGGTCATAGCCTGGACTACTTCCTATGGCAGACGGGCTCACCCCTCCAGCACTTCACCCTCTCTAACAAGTAAATTAAAGAAAGGAAACGAGACACAAAGTCTCTGCTACGAGCCCCTGTGCTGGGGCTCCCACAGTCGGTGCTACCACCCCCCACTCACCTGCTCCCATGGTGTCTCTGTCCACCTCCAACCAGATGACCTCCCAGCTCCTCTACCCTCCCCCCTCATCTGATACATGCTTCTCTGCTTTATCGAGGCTAGTCCTCTCTACTCCCCCGGCTGCCCCCCTTGCCTCAGATCAAAGCCCCACCTGTAGAGGGATAAGAAGGGGAGGGAGGAGGGGGGGTCAGCAGGAACACAGGGGTATAGACAATGCATGGAGGGGAATAATCAGGGAGCCAACAAGGCAGCAGCAATTATAACAAAGTAACCATTGCAACAAAATAACAAGGATACAATGTCTCCCCTGGCATAAAAATGTTACCAAGGCAAAGAGGCGTTGCATCCCAGCATAGTACACTGTATGAAAGGCAAACCCAGGAGTTCTCCCATGACAGTGGAAGCTGCTGGGAGGCCGCCAGGAGCCAGTCGGCCCCTGGGGGCTCCAGCCCTCCCCACTACACATGGAGGGGTGTACCTCACTCCCAGTCAGTCATGTAGCAGTTAGGAAGTTGATTGATCCGGCAAAGAGTCCAGAAAGGTAGCCGCCACTTCCAGGGTCGCTAAAATGCGAGTGTGGCCTTGGTGATCGACCCGCAGCCGGGCCGGGTAGAGGAGTGAAAAGCGAATGCCGCGGTTAAACAGCTGGGTACAGATCCCCGAAAAAGCCCTCCGCTGTTGACTGACGAGGACCGAGTAGTCCTGGAATACTAAGAGCGGCTCGATGTCCTGTTGATTCCGCCGTTGGCTCCTTGCCGCTTTTAACACCTCCTCTTTCTGTCTATAGTCGAGAAAGCGGGCAATTACTGCACGTGGTTTCCTGGCCTGCTCTCTTCTTTGGCCCAGCCGATGTACCCGCTCTATTTTGAGAGACTCTCCTCCCAGGTTTGGCAGTAGGCTCCCAATCCATGATTGTAAATATTCAAGTAGGCACTATCAGCGACACTTTCAGGAACACCGATGAATCTCAGGTTTTTTCGCCTACCTCGGTTCTCCAGTTCATCGAGTTTATCCCTTGCTGCTTCACGAACGTCTCTAGGGCGGCCTCTTTGGCCACTACCGAATTTTGCGTGTCTTCCACATCTGACACCCTTGTCTCCACTTGCTCCAGTCGCTCCTCCACCGCCGTAAAACGTTGTCCAAGCGATTGAATTTGCTCCACCAAATCCTGGAAGCGTGTGCTGAGCGCCTGCACCACTGCGGCACTGACCTCGGCCACTAAATCTGGCGGGGTGTCCGGTTTCGGGCTAGATGGTGAGCCTTCTGCCGTTTTTCCCTCCGTGGGGCGGGGTCTCTCTCTTCGCGGAGCTTTAGATGCCATCAGGTTAGCACTGTTCTATGCACCACGTCCCACGCAGGGCACTGCTCTCGCGGAATAGCAGAGGTAGAGCTATGCAATGAAAAAACACAGCTGCAAGGATTTTGGGGCACTGATAAGGGGTTATCTGCCCAATCTAGGCAGGGACGGCTGCGGGGCTATAGACCCAGTACCCCAGGAGAATACTGATAGATGGGACAATAGAAAGAGTATCCTACCACACTTTGGCGCGCTTTTTCTTATACGCCAGTGCCCGCTGTTGTTAGGCAGGGAGGGCCGCCGAACTCCTCGCCGCCCGAGGCCTTTCAAGTAATGTGGAGAGCGCTGTGTCTCGACGAAGGAGGTGGCTGATCCCCTTTGCTTATAGCGGCAGCTACTCTTCCTCGAGTGGGCAGAAGTAATCCCAGGCCTCCACTCCGCTGAATATACAGTGCCCCCCGAAGGAACAACTAGCCGTGGAGGCGGGAGAAAGAATGGGGGCGCTCAAATGCGTCTCGGCGCTCTTCCCCCCCAATCCGATCCGGACAAACAGTCACTGAGCTCTCCTCAGCCGCGAGTTCAGCCCTCCGTGAGCGTAGCGCAGCTATTAGTGGCGGGGGACTGTCCCGCTGCTTAGTATAAGAAGTTACCTGCCCGGAGTGCTTAAGCTAGGCCACCACGTGCTGATAAAAATGGAGGCTGAAAGTGGCAAGGATGTTCGATCGTACCCCCGGCTTACTTAATAGATAGCCCACGATCTTCTCCTTTCGGGTAGGTATGGCTGTAGGTCCTTCCGTGCTTTCAGACACCGGATCCCGCACAAGGAGGACTGATGATGGCGGTGGGGGAAGTGCCCGAATGGCCTCTGCACGTTCCCTTTGTCGCTGATCTTTCTTCCCCAGTTAGGCAAGGATGGCCGCGAATCGCTTCAGCGGCAGAGGATCAGCGCCCTGTCGGGGGAGAATCAATACTGGTGATTGAGAGGAAGTTTTCTTTATTTTTTGCAGGATTTGTAGCAGTTTTGTAGGGGCAATTGCCCGGAGCTGATCGTGAGCCGACCGATCAGCTCATTGCCCAGACCGGAAGTCTATGGTAAATGCTTTAATGTCTTATATATACATACCTTAGGGTTTGTTTGCTGGTTTTTTTTTAAAATGCCTTCAAGTCAATGCTGACTCCTGGTCAACCAGCAGCCCCATGGTTTTTTTGGCAAGTTATGACCAGAAGAAGATTTCCAGTCATTCTGAGGAACCTTAACAGAGCTGACAACCTTGTCCTGATGCAGCCCGAATAAAGGTGGAGGGCGAAACTCGAGTTGACACTGATCCAGCTCTTAGCGAAGTGTGATTACAGTTTGACTGAAGGGTGTTGTGAACATAGCTGTGTTTTCTTTTTCTTTTAAATGCATTTAAAAAATCGTAAAACACACTGAGGCCGATGAAAGACATTCGGGGTTAAGAGGTTATGGCTTTGTGATTGGTTTATGACCATTCTGCCGGTTCTACACCCCCCCTCCCACCCTCTACTCTGAGGCCTCTCAACACACTTGTAGCCCAGTTGGTCAACTGTTGCATTTTAGACAGACATAATTTTGGGATGCCTACATTTAAGCATTTTCTTCATTGATATTTTGGTACTCAGTGTCTCTTTTTTACTTTAGGTCTTTTTCTTTTCACAAAAATGTTTTAGGTTTACCTAAAATAAATATCATGCACAATTCCTTTTACTTTAATATATATATTTGAATGGCTTTTGCATATTTAATAGGCTTGTGTATTCATTTTCATATGAATGGAAGAATCAACCAAAATCAGAATTTTTGGTTTGTTCTGGAGTCAATTGACTATATACATGCTCAGGAAATGTTATTGAATTGCCATGCATGAATTTCATTGTCATTGCGTATGCACATGCATCCAGACATACTGGAGCCAATCTGGGAGGGGGCGGGTCAAGGAGGGGTGACCAGCAGCCAAAATGAGTCACTTCAGCCAATCATGCTGCAAATCCTTGACAAGAAGCCATCTCCGCCATCGTGGCTCCTGACACTGTGACCTGCCTACTCATGGAGGCTTGTGTTTTTTCTCTCTGTCCCAGCACCACCATCACAGCTCCTGATGCTGTGTGCTGTCTACCCACAGAGGTGACATCATTTCTGCTGGTCCACTTTAAGAAATCACTGCTCCCACAACATTTTAAATACATTTGTCTGCCTTGATGTTGTTGTTACTACCTCCTGATGGTTGTGCTTTCTGTTTTCCATAGAGGTTCACATTTTACTTTCTGCCCCAGCTATACCATCATGACTCCTGATGCTGTCCTCTGCCTACCCAAAGTGGTGACATCATTTCCTCTGGACTAGTTAAGGAATCAGTCACTTCCATAGTCATACTTCAGGTGCGGGCCAAAGAGGTGTGCCTAAGGAACAGGGCCTGATCCTTGAGTGCTCCTTGGGGTACTTCCCTTCTCTTCCTTTGCTTAGCCCTTCTTCTCCCAACTCCTGCTTGTGGTTGCCTCTTGCAGCCAAACCCATTTTTTTTTATAATCAATGAGCAACAGCCTAGCACCCAGGAGATCTGGGTTTGATTCCCACTGGCATTTTTTGTGACCTTGGGCAGATCACTTGAGAAGGCCTGGCAATCTACTTCCAGTCATACATTGCCAAGAAAACCCAGGGGCTGCTTGGTCACCAAGAGTCAACATTGACTTGACAGCACTTAAAAAAATGTTTCCTACTGGGAAAGTCCAGGTTCTTTGGGGTCAGTGCCCACCATTTGTCTCCCCATTTTCCAGACCTCATGTTCATTCTGAGTCTAAGATCCTTGTGAACTTGCTTTCTCAATCTGTACTCTGACCACTAAAAAGCCTCCTGGAGCAACTGTTGGTGCTCCCAAGTCATTGATGTCTGAATACATAACAACATAAGAAATGCTTTACTGGGTCATACCAAGTTCCATCAAGCCCAGTATCCTGTTTCCAACAGTGGCCAATCTAGGCCACAAGTACCTGGCAGGTTCACAAAGAGGCACACAGGTTCCACAATGCTTGTCCTGGAGCAAGCAGTGGATTTCCCGGGTCCTCTTTAATAATTGTTTATGGACCCTTCCTCCAGGAACTTGTCCAAACCTTTTATAAACCCAGCTACACTAACAGCTTTTACTGCATGCTCCGGTAACGAATTCCAGAGTTTGATTACGCATTGAGTAAAAAAATATTTTCTCTTATTAGTCTTAAATAGGTTACACTGTAGCTTCATTGTGTGTCCTCCAGTCTTTCTGGGGTTTTTTTATGGCACAAACAACCAATCTACATTTACCCATTCCACTTCATTCATTAATTTATAGACCTCTATCATATCCCCCCCCCCAACCGTCTCTTTTCCAAGTTGAAGAGCCCCAACCTTTTAAGTCTCTTCTCATAGGGGTATCCTTCCATTACCTTTTCCATTTTTGTCACTCTTCTTTGTACCTTTTCTAATTCAGCTATAACCTTTTTAAGAATGACAAAAACGTGCCAGCCAGGTGTTTTATATCCACCATGTCCGCATCAGTAAATGTGGAGGCATCATGGCTGATCTTTTCTCCTACCCTCTCTCTGTGCCCTCTCTCTGTATGTGCCCTTTACAGTTTTTCGGTATAGTCCTGGTCATGTTTCTGCCAGATCTACCTTCTTTTCTGCCTAATAGTGTATTGTCCTCCCTCTGGTTGATCTCCTCTTTTGAGGAGCTTTCACTTTTAATTCCTGATCTGGCCCTAGTCCATGTTCCTTATATGATTGATCTTTGTCCTTATTGACCATTGACCTTATTTTAATTTCCACTACTTCTCATAATCACAAGTGTCCCATCTACTCTTTTTCCTGGTCTGAATACCTACTTGTTGTCTTTTAACTATACCTTCTCTCCTTTACAGCCCTCAATCCAGCTACCAAACATTCTCGGAATCTGGATGTCTTAAATCCTGAACTTTTGGAGGAAGTATTTGCTGCCGTTCCCCTCTATTCTCCCAAAAATCCCAGTCTATGACCTTCTTCTCTTTTCTTGACTCCCTTGTCCCTCTTTGCACTATCAAGATTTCTAAGACTCATTGCAGCCCTTGGTTTCATCCAGGGTTCCTTCTCTATAAGCAACAATGCCTATATAATGAATGCCACTGGTATAAGCATTACTCTAGTAGTGTATTAGACCTAGTCCTTAGTGGAACACCAGATCTAGTGCAAGAGATAAGGGTGTTGGGCCCACTTGACAATAGTGATCATAGCATGATCACCTTTGATTTAATTAGTGGAGGAGGGATAGTAAGGAAATCCACAGTACTACCTTTTAACTTTCAAAAGAGAGACTATGATAAAATGAAGAAAATAGTTAAGAAAAAACTAAAAGGAGCAGTTGCAAAGGTTAAAGACTTACATCAAGCTTGGGTGTTGTTGAAAAATACTATCTTGGAAGCCCAGACCAGCTGTATTCCATGCTTTAAGAAAAGTGCAAGGAAGTCCAAAAAACTGCCAGCATGGTGTAAAGGTGAGGTCAGAGAGGCTGTTGTTGCCAAAAAAGCATCTTTCAGAAAATGGAAAAAAGGACCAAACGACGAAACCTGGAAACAGCACAAGCACTGGCAAGTCAAATGCAAAGCATTGATAAAGCAGGCAAAGGGAGAATTGAGAAGAAGCTTGCTGCAGAAGCAAAAACGCAAAAAAAGATTTTTTCAAGTACATTCATAGCAAAAAGCCTGTGAGAGAGTCAGTTGGTCCATTAGATGATAGAGGAGTTAAAGGGGCACTAAGAGGCGACAAGGCGATAGCGGAGAGACTGAATGAATTCTTTGCTTCGGTCTTTACTGAGGAAGATGTAGGGATGTTACCCATGACTGAAGTGGTATTTAAAGGTGCAGAAGAATTGAAGGAATATCGATACATCAGGAAGATGTATTACAACTTTTAGATAAACTCAAGAGTAGCAAATCACCTGGGCCGGTTGGTATACATCCAAGGGTGTTGAAGGAACTGAAATATGCGATTGCAGACCTGCTATTAGTAATCTGTGATCTATCATTAAAATCATCTCTAATACCTGAAGATTGGAGGATCGCCAATGTAGCACCAATTTTTTAAAAGGGTTCCAGGAGTGATCTTGGAAACTACAGACCAGTGAGCCTCACGTCAGTACCGGGAAAATGGTAGAAACCATCATAAAGAATAAAATTACTCAGCATGTAGATAGTCATGGCCTAATGGGAGACAGCCAACATGGCTTTAGACAAGGAAGATCTTGTCTTACTAATCTGTTATGTTTTTTTGAAAGTGTGAATAAACAGGTGGACAAAGGTGAATCAGTTGATATAGTGTATCTTTATTTATTTATTTATTTTATTTAGCAAACATTTATATACCGCCACTTCCAGCGATCAGCAGCGGTCTGATTACCTAAGGAGAACTGTCAAATCAGTACAGTAAAATTAGGGGGTGTACAGGTTGATTCGGAGGGTAGGCACATCACACAAGCGGGTTCTGTTTGAGGATATGGGGACTAAATACATATATACATATATACATTTTACATAAATGATCAGGTGTTTGAGGATATGGGCACTAATTACCGATATACATATATACATTTTACATAAACGAGCAGGTGTACATAAATATGTTTTGGTCTCCCGGGGTGGTAAAGCTTAGATCCCTTGGGTTAAATCAGATTGAAATGACTCTGGAATAGATGAGTCTTTAGGTTTTTCCTAAATCCAGTTAGGTCTTTGCAAGCTCGTAACTCTGGCGGCAGGAGATTCCAGAGTGTAGGTGCAGTGTATGAGAACGCTCTGTTACTAGTATTGGTTTTAACTGCTCTAATATCAGCTGGAACGAGGAGGGTGTTGGAGTTGATGGTTCTTCTGCTTCTGTTGGGTGGTTGCGAGCAGATCAAGGTGGAGAGGAAGGACGGAGCAATGTTATGTAGGAACTTGAAAGTGGTCGTGAGTGTTTTATATTTTATACGAGCAGCAATGGGGAGCCAGTGTAGCTCAATCAATACCGGGGTGATGTGATCAGTAAAACCTTTTTTCGTGATGATCCTAGCGGCTACATTTTGCGCCATTTGCAGAATGTTCAAGGTTTTTTTTGGGAGACCCTGAAGGATGGCGTTGCAGTAGTCGAAATGTGGCATGATGAGTGCCTGCGCAACGGTCCTGAAGTCCTGTGGTTCGATGATGCTCCTTAGCGGTTGAAGGACTCTTAGCTTGTGGAAAACGGCTCTGTTGGTTTTACGGAGGTGTTTCTCCATCTTTAGGTCGCTTTCTAACGTTACCCCCAGATATTTTATTTCTTCCTTCGTTTGGTATGAATTGTTACATAAGGTGATTGTTGCGGGGGGGTCGAAGTTTGGCTTTCTGGAGATGTACATCGCCTCCGTTTTCTTGTGATTGATCGTCATGTTGCTTAGGTGTAACCAGGCTTGCATCTCACTTAGGCACTCTTCTAGTTGGGTGTAGTTTGGGTTGTCCGTGTCGAGTTGAGTGTATAGCATAATATCGTCTGCGTAGACGTGGTATTTGATATTATGATGTTGGAAAATTTTGCAAAGTGGTTGCATATAAACATTGAACAGGAGTGCTGAGAGAGCCGAGCCTTGTGGTATGCCCTGGGTTTGCGTGAAGGCTTCTGCCGTTTCACCGTTGAACTGCACCTGTTGCATTCTATTCGAAATGTACGAGGAGAACCATTTTAGGGGGGTTCCTGCTATCCCTATTGATTTAAGCCTGTTTATGAGGGTTCCATGGTGAACCGTATCGAACGTGGCTGATATGTCGATGAATATGAGTAGAAACATTTTCTTTTTGTCTTCTAGACCTTTGAGGAGGTTGTCCAGCAGTGCTAGGAGTAGTGTTTCGGTGCCGTGATGTCGTCTGAAACCATATTGCTGTTCATCCAGGATTTCATTGTCATCTAGATGGTCTTGTAGCTGTAGTAACACGGCCTTTTCAATGATTTTGGCCAGGAGAGATATGCTGGATATTGGGCGGTAGGAAGCAGGGTCGTCCTTATTTGTTGTTTTGTTTTTAAGATAGGTCTTATGATAGACTTCTTAAGTTGTGTGGGCATGGTTCCTTGTTGCAGTGATAAGTTTACTATGTGCGAGACGTGATGAGTAATGTCCTGTTTCACTGCCTTGATCCATGAGGCTGGGCAGGGATCTAGTGGAGAGGTGGTGGTGTTGATGTTTGTGATTATGTTAGTAATTTGTCTGTCGTCAATTTTGTGAAAAGTGCTCCATAGCTGGCCTTGACTGGCGCTGGTCACCATGGTCGGTTTTGACACTGGGAGGGTTGGGTCCAGGTAAACCGTGGGCATTGCAGCCGTGAGTTTGCTTGCATAGTGATTTGCTAAAGTTTGAGGTTTGATTACGTTGTCAATATGGTCATCCAGTGTTGTTTTTGTTAGCGATTTGACAATTTTGAATAATTCGCGGGGCTTGTTGATGGTCTTGTTCAGAAGATTTGTGTGATGAGTTCTTTTTGCGGAGTTTATCTCCTCTTTGTATTTCGTGAGGAGGGTCAGGTATTCTGACTTGTGTTCAATGGATTTCGTTTGTCTCCACTTCCTCTCCGTTTTACGGAGTGCCCTTTTCATTCCGGTAAGTGTAGCCGTGTACCAAGGTTCCGATCGGTGTTTAGTTGAGTCTGTTGGGATTTTCCAAGTAGGGTTTGATGCTTTTTGTATACCTTCGTTCCATCTGTTGGTTAGATCCTCGAGGTCCGTGCATTCCAGATCTATGTGGGAGGCAATGGTGCCTATGAGGTTTTCCTCGTTGAATTTATTGAAACTCCTCTGCGTGCGTGTTGACCTTCTTGCTTTTGTATTTTTGAGGGTGGAGGGCTGTTTTACTTTGAGATCAACTTGGTGGTGGTCAGACCATGGTACTGGAGTTATTCTAATCACAGGTTCCTCACTGTCCGTTTGTTGATTGGTGGGTAAGAAAACCAGGTCTAGGGTGTTTCCCTTTTCGTGGGTAGCTTCACTTACGATTTGTTGATACCCCATTTACTCCATGGCTTCCATGAAGTTGTTTGCATGATTAGGTGGCAGCGATGCTAAATTCAGGTCTCCCATGATGATTTGGAATTTTCTTATTTGGGTGGTGGAGATGCTTTCTAGTGCAGAGGCGAGTGTTTCATGGAGTGCTGAAGGGGACCTGTAGATAAGACAGATGGAAAAAGCTGTGTTTTCTACTTTGAGAATGTCTATGTCCATATTTGAGCTCAGGGAGGTGGTTGTTAGTTGTAAAATGGTTTTGGCTACTATGATGACACCTCCACCCCTTTTATTGGTGCGCGGGCAGTTGTAAACTTTGTATCCAGATTTGTTTAGTTGGTTTATTATTGCGGGGTCGGTGTCATTGATCCAGGTTTCCGTTATACAGAGGATGTCTGGTTGTTCGTCTGAGATGATGTTGTAGATGATGTGAGTTTTGTTTCTTATTGATCTGGCATTGATGAGGATGATGCTATAGTCATCATGCGCTGTTTGGGGGGTAGGTAGGTGATTGGTTTGGATTTGTCCAGGCTTGGTACCTTTCTTTCTCAGCGACTTAGGTTTATTGAATCTTTGTGCCCTGTTTTTCCTGGGCGTGAAAGGGCTCTGGGTTGATGCTGGATTGGTGATGTGAAGGTGGAGTGAATTGTGAGAAGGGGGTGGGGGCATTGGGAGGGGGTAAAGATAGTAGATAGGTCTGAATATGTGTGACAAGCCGTGGCGCACATTGGGGTGGTATGAGTGTGCTTGGGTTAGTATACACATGCATAGTATTAGAAAAAAGTAGAGTGGTTCCATTTCCCAGCTGTTCAGAAGCCCGTTGTGTGGAGTGATTTGTTGCACGTGTCAGTGACAGTATTATGGTTGCGAGTATCACAGTAACAGTAAATGATGGAATAGCAGTTGCAAGTATCACAGTAGCAGTATATGAATGGATTAGCAGTTGCATATATCACAGTAACAGTAACAATATAAATCAGTAAAGCAGTATAAGAATGAAATAGCAGTTGCAAGTATCACAGTAGCAGTATATGAATGGAATAGCAGTTGCATATATCACAGTAACAGTAACAGTATAAATCACAGAACAGTATATATTACAGGAACAATATCTATATCAGGAACTGTATAGCAGGAACAGCACAGTTCCTGAAAGCCTTTGACAAGGTCCCTCATCAGAGACTTTTGGCAAAACTAAAGAATCATGGGATAGGAGGCAGTGTACTACTGTGGATCAGGAACTGGTTAAAAGATAGAAAGCAGAGGGTTGGACTAAATGGCCAATTTTCCCAATGGAGAAAGGTGAATAGTGATGTACTCCAGGGATCTGTGCTGGGTCCGCTGCTTTTTGACATATTCATAAATGACCTGGAAAGTGGAATAACGAGTGAGGTTATCAAATTTGCAGATGAGACAAAACTATTTAAAGTTGTTAAAACCCAAGTGGATTGTGGAAAATTGCAAGAGGATCTTGATAAATTGGAAGACTGGGCATCAAAATGGCAGATGAAATTAAATGTGGACAAGTGCAAAGTTATGCACCTAGGGAAGAACAACCCAAACTATGGTTACACAATGCAAGGTTCCACATTAGGAACCACCACCCAGGAAAAAGATTTAGGCATCATTGTGGATAACATGTTAAAACCCTCGGCCCAGTGTGCAGCGGCAGCCAAGAGAGCAAATAGAATGCTAGGTGTCATAAGGAAAGGAATGGAAAATAAAACAAAAGATATTATAATGCCTTTATATCATTCCATGGTGAGACCGCACCTTGAATATTGTGTGCAATTCTGGTCGCCGTATCTTAAAAAGGATATAGCGTTTTTAGAAAAGGTTCAGAGAAGAGCCATCAAAATGGTAAAGGGGATGGAAGGATACTCCTATGAAGAAAGGCTAAAAAGGTTAGGGCTCTTTAACCTGGAAAAGACACGGCTGAGGGGAGATATGATAGAAGTCTATAAATTAATGAACAGAGTGGAACGGGTAAACGTAGATCGATTGTTTACGTTATCAGAATATAGAAAGACTAGGGTACATGCAATGAAGCTACAGGGTAAACTATTTAAGACTAATAAAAGAAAATATTTTTTCACTCAACGTGTAATCAAACTCTGGAATTTGTTACCCGAGGATGTAGTGTAGGCTGTTAGTGTAGGCTGGGTTTAAAAAAGGTTTGGACAAGTTCCTGGAGGAAAGGTCCATAAACCATTATTAAGAAGAGACCCAGGATATCAATGCTTGACCCACTACAAGCATTGCGGAACCTGTGTCTTTTGGGGAAACTGCTAGGTACGTATGACCTAGATTGGCCACTGTTGGAAACAGGATATTGGGCTTGATGGACCTTGGTCTGACCCAGTATGGCATATCTTATGTTCTTATGTCCCATCCCTTCTGAAGGACTGTTCAACATGTACAAGAAGGAGGTCCATAATGCTAAGTCATCATACATTATAGGTTTGCTTAACCAACTTGCCCCATCCTCTCTTCCCAAATGCAAGGATGCAGCTGTTCGACCTGTGGCAGATGACTGTGCCAAATTCCAGGCCACTGTAACATTTTTCCAGCAGCAGTCTACTTCTGCCTTTTCCATAATCACCCTTTTCCCTCAACCCCTTGTCACCTACTCCCATTGGTCCTCCTTTATCCCTCTCTCATCAGGAGTAAGCATTCCCTTCTCCCCATGCCTTATCCTCCCATCTTGATCCCTGTCCCTCCTCCCTTATCATGAAAATGTTTCATGCTCTCGCCCTTGCAATTCTCTATCTATTACAATCCATTCTTTCACAAGACTTTGTTTATGACTATTGGAAAGTAGCTATTGTTTTTCCTCTTCTGAAAAAAAAAAAAACAAACACCCTTCTTCAATACTCTTGACCTGTTCAGTTATTGTCCTATTTCTAACCTTCCTTTTCTTTCTTTCTCCAGCTTACTGAATTCCTAGATAAATCTATGTCTTTTCACCCACAGCAGGCAGGCTGTCAAGCAGACCACAGCACAGAAACACTTCTCACTGCCCTACTTGATGAAATCTGTTTTTCCCTTGACCAAGGTAAATACGTATTGCTCCTTTCCCTCAGTATCTCTTTAGCTTTCCACCTTGCAGACCACTCTCCTTTAGGATTTCGGCCTCTCTGGTACACTCTTTGACTATTTTTTTTTTCTTACCCTCACTCTTGCTCTTTCTAGTTTAAATCTCACAATTCTGTCTTTGTTCTATGGCCTATGGAGTACTTCAGGGCTTCTCATTTGCCCTCATTCTCTTTAACATTTTACTAGTTTGTCTCCATCTGCTGATTTAAATCACTAGGATGCAACCCATACATTTATACAGATGGCATTCAGATTCTCTTCTTTTTTGATTCCCATTCTGGTCTATCTCTCCTCTGCAATTCTGCCTTTCTGCCATTGCACCTAGTTCAAGTCTCACCAGTTATTCTTGAATGCCACTAAATGAGAGTATACTTGTTTCTCAGATTGGGTTCTTGCCCATAGCCACCTCTTACCCTCAATGTGAGTTCCCATTCCGGTCAGACTTTCCCTTCATATAAGAGATTTATTTATATCTCCTGTAATCAAGGCGGTGTACACCTCAACCAATCGAATTATATTGACATTTGTGTGTGCATGCAGTGTTATACAGTGAATGAGTGTGTGTGTAAGTTGGCGTTGATTTGTGGTGGGCTATTTACAGCGTGCGCTACTTTACAATGCTATGCAGAATATAAGAGATATGATCCTTGACTCATTTCTGTCCTTCATACCCCAGTTCCATGCAGTCACTAAATCCTTCTTTTTTGCCCTTTGGAGAATTCATGCAGTTAAGTGTTACTTTTCTACCTCTCAAATTAGATTGTTGATTCTTTCTTTAGTCATCTCCAGAATTGACTAGTGTAATGCTCTATTTTGTAGCTTCCCCACTTATGCTCTTAAACATCTCCAATTTATCCAGCACGTGTGTACTGCACTTGTCAGCTTGATCATGTCACCCTTCTTCTGATGCAGCACCATTGGCTCCCCGTTTTCACCTGCCTGAAATTCAAGATTATGACATTCACCTATCATGCTTTCTGCCAGAACTCTCCTCCCTTCCTTTCAAATCTGCTTACCCCTTATGATCTTTCCCACACATTTCACACCTCCCAATCTCTTCTTTATTTCCCTACCACCACCATCTTGTTTCCATCTTTATATCTCAGGCCACTCTACCTTTGGTTATATTGGCCCTTAACTCTGGAATTGTATGTCCAAGTATCTTTGTCAGGATCCTTCCTTCCCTAGATTTAAAAAAAACCTTAAAAATATTGTTCTTTGAATTTTAATTCTCATGGGTGCTTGGGGCTGAGGGTTGAGTATGCTGGCCTGCAGTCCATCCCCCACCCCATCCTTTCTACCTTCCTGCTTCACTCTCTTGGGATGACTAAAATCCTTTAATCCACTACATTCCAGAAAGTGCACTCTCCTCTATTTTTAGCAGCTTTTTCATTAATTTATTTACTATAGAGGTTAGACTAACTGGCCTGTAGTTTCCAACCTCCTCCTTACTTCTGCTTTTGTAGAGCAGAACCATGTCAATTCTTCCTCAACTCTCCAGGACCATTCCTAACTCTAAAAAAAATTGAAAGGTCAGACAGTGGAGCATTCAGAATTTTCCTAAGCTCTTTCAATACCCTTTGATGTATCCCATCAGACCCCACTGTCTTGTCTACTCTTAGGTTTAGCCAGCTCCTAATGAACATATTCTTCAGAAAATTGTTCACAATCTACCTCATTGCTAAACCTATTTGAGTTTGGTTTCTGAGATCCTATTTCCATCCCTTCATCTGTGAACACAGAACTGAAATATTTCTTAAGCAAATTTGCTTTATCCCCACAGTCTCTACATATTCCTCCCCTTTACCTTTGAATCAGACAATACCATTTCTACACCTCCTGCTATCAGCAACATAAGTCTTCTCCCCTATCCCCCCCTAAATATATTATGGGCTAGATTTGTATTTCATTTACATCCTTGTCTTCCTGAGTACTTTCTCAGCTTCTGTTAGCTTTTCTAGATATTCTTGTTTTGCCTTTCTTTTTTATATTATCTCTTTTAATTTAGGAATGCTAACTTCCTTTTCCTTACTTTTCCAGTTGCTTTTTCAGTTGGAGGCCTATTTTTTCTCTAATTTTTACTTACTTTCCTAATAAAAAGCTTTGTTGCCCTTAACTTATCTGCTTTTATTTCTACATCCCTCAGATTTCCCCATAAAGATATTGACTCCTTGAAGTATTATCCATCTTGACCAAGTTAGTTTTTCAAAGATCTAAGACCTTCACTTTTGAATGAACTATCTCTATCTGTGTCCTAATACTGAACCACACTATCCAATGATCACTGAATGCCAGATGATCAAATACTATAACATCAGAAACATTTTTCCCAGTATGGCCCCCTCTCATGTGGGTTCCATTATCAGTTGCTGGAACAGTTCTTCCTATAGAGAATCCAGGATCCCTCATGAAATAAGTGGAGGAACTGAGAGAGTCAGTGGTGATGTTGAGAAGAATTCATGACAGTGAGAGCTACATTGATGACATGCTTTTTGAGGCATGGGAAGATGACATGATACTGAAAGAGGACATGGCACTGAAAGAGTACAGCTGGGCATGGGTCACTAGATCCTACAGAATTAATAACCCAAGCTTTCCTTGAACTGAAGAACTTGTATGCACCCCTGGAAGTGGACGAGGCAAGAACATCCCAAGAACAGGAGAATTTGGTGCTTCAAAAACCCAAAGTTGCCACATCAGTGACCACTAGAAGATGAAGGGTTGTGGTGCTGGTAACTCTCTTCTAAGGGCTAAAGAGGTGTGTATCTGCCAATCATAAATGATGGCTAAGGAGGAATGCTGTCTGGTTCCAAAATCCAAGATGTTATGGATAGTTATTGAGATGTATCAAGCCTAATAATTGTTATCCAATGCTGCTCATCCATGGTTTGCACAAATAGCAAGTGCAATATACACTGATACTTTTAACCATGCACTTTCCATTTGCTAATTCTCAAAAAGAAACTATGAAGGCAGTTTTCCTTTGGAATTCTTTTTCCTAAAATTTGCATGTAAAAAGTATCCCCATACTTCACAGCTATCCGGTTATTTTATTTATTCATTCATTCATTACATTTGCATACCACATATGATAAGTATATCCATGGAGCTATTTGCACAATCTGCTTCTGTGATAGTTCTATTTTTAGTATTTGCAGTTATGTGGCATATAAAACAACTGTATTATCCATAACTTTTGATCCTTCATATATTTAAATACCTATTTCTATTATTTTGATGTATGTAAACAAAAAATATAATGGCTTTTTTAGTAAAGTGCCAGAAATATTTGCGGTTACTTTGTGGAAATTGCTAAAATTACTGTATGGCAGCAGCATAGCATTGGCATTAGTTGTGAGCATTCTGAACATCTGATCATGCAGGTAATGCAGAGGAAATACACTTAGCAGATCTTAACTGCCCTGAAGATAATGCGAATGCACTTTACACCACCTACTGAGGTGGTATTTAATGCTTTGCATTATTCGCTTTGTTACAACATAATAAGCAGTAACGTACAATATTGCCTTTTCCTTGCTTAGTCCCCACCCCTTCTTCATTTGTCAATAACATGGGCCTTAGTGTGCATGAAGGGGAAATTTTACTAAGAACGTTAGGTGACAAAGCGTGTTCTGGCATGCACTGAATGCGCATTGGGACAAGCGTTGGTAGCTAGTGCAGGACCATAACAGTTAGGGACCGATTCCAATCTGGACACACAGAGGGAGTCGCGATTCTGCTCCCGTGGGGCACATCTAGCTCCACAGGATCGGAATCGCGAACAGGCCTATACGTGTAGGCTGGACCCCAATTCAGCCTGGCCTGCACGTGCAGGTCGTACCTGTCTAACTTAGTTTGGGCTTTACAATGGAGCTGCAGTGTCATGGCGTCCGGTTGTCATGGCACCATGGCTCCATTGTAAAGCAGCGATCCCCGGCCGCCCCCTGCTGCAATGCTTTCCCCACAGCCCCAAGGCCAGGGTCAGGCTGCGGGGAATGCTTTCTGCCCCCTCCCACCACTGCCATGCCCCGGGCCACTGTTCTCTGCTAGATCAGGGAACTTATTCCATTTCAGAGGTGGAATCAGTTCCCCGTCTAAGCCAACAGCCCCGGACATACAGAGCCGACATTGGAATCAGCCCTGTATGTCTGGGGCCAACAACCTCCCACCGCCCATCCTAATGCCACCCCCGATCCACCCCTTCCCTGCCCCCCTCTAACTTCCCCATACAAAGAGTGGGAAAGGAGGATGGGGATGGGAAAGGACACGAATAGTGGGGATGGACAGCCCAAAGGGACATCCATCCCCGCTATTTGTGGCTCAGAATGACCCCATTAGTGTAGGATGATTTCCACACTGTCTAATTTGCATTAGGGCTGCAATGGTTGAGGATGGAGTAGAGAATGGGCATTGTTGTGTTGTGTTCCATGTAGTTAGCACTGGGTTCACACCGTTGGCATGGGATCACCTCAATAGGTGGAGTTAAGTGCACACGCGCTAATATGGCATTTGATAAGGGGCAGGGCGCCACATTATCTGCCAGGGAAATGTTTTCCACACCTCCAATAGTTAACACAGTAGTGTTGCAGCTAATGTGCCATAGTTTGGGCACTTTTGCAGCTTTAAATGCAACATCTTAGTCAAAGAGCACCAAAGTGTCAAGCCACTGCATTAATTGTTAGCACAGGCATATGCAACCACTCAGCATGTACTAATTCTCGAGTTAACTGCTTAACACATTTACTGAAGACTTGGATTAAAACAAATAATTGCAATTAAAAAAAAAAAATTAAACCCTATGGAGTCCTTTTACTAAATAGGGTTTAATTTTTTAAAAATTGCAATCAGTTATTTTTTATTCCAAGGCTTCAGACAGTTGTTTACAAGAAACTAAAATACTCAAGCAGTAGTGTTCTGTGCTCAATAAATATTGGTTTAGCATTTTTACAGTGATTTCCTTTTTTTTTATTTCAGAGCTTTGCATGTGGGAAATATATTTGATCTCCAATGTCAAATGCCTTCCTGGAAAACTTGATCAAAATCTGGTATTTCTTTCATATTTGCAAAGTAAAAAGGATGATTTACAAGACAAGATGACTTGCTAAGCCACATTTGAACTTCACACATTAAGCTGGATATGTTGTTTCCTTGCTCACCTGCCAAGTAGATTCAAACGTAAATTAAGCTTTTCCTCAAACATCTGAGCTATAATGCAAATTCTAAGCAATCCATATAAAATTTGACATATACAATTCAAGTGATATGTTTTTCTTTTTTTCTCTGTACATCTTTATCACATTCAAGTAAAACCCTTTGCCAGGTTTTCCCAAACCTGTCCTGGGGGCTCCTCAGCAGTTGAGTTTTCAGGATATCCACAATGAATATGCAGGAGGTAGATCTGCATACACTGTGTCCACTGCATGCAAATCTCTCTCATGGATAGCCTGAAAACAGGACAGGACAGGCTTGAGAGCTACTACCCTATGGCTTTTATTCAATTAAATTGTTTTCAGATAATCACAGAATGGTGAAAATACAGAATAATAAGGATGGTGCTGCATTAAACATTGTTCCATGTAAAGAGGAAATACTATGCATCCTGAAATCAAAAGTATTTTGAGATTAGAGGGCTTCTTTTAGAAGCATTCTTGTGTGTACTGTCATGAGGCTGGAGCTAGAGAAGAAACAGTGTTGAAAAAAACTCATGATTTTCATGGAACTCAGAAAAGGCAGAGAGCGCAGTTCCAGCGCAGCTCAGCCAGAGGGCGCATGAACAATTACACAGTACCTGAAGTAACATGCTCTAGCACTAATCACATTAGTAACAAGCAGTTTCACCTGTCCTCTAACTCAGAACGTGCAAACCAAAAATCCCTTTCTAAAGGAAACCAGATGATCAGTGAAGGAGGAACAGGTACCAAAAGAGGCGGAGGCAAGAGCAAGTGCTGGGGAAGTGGCAAGAGCGAGGTCAGAAGGACCGGCAGCAGGAGCAGTGAGAGAAGCCTGGAACAGGAAAGCTTCCAGGTGCAGCCAACTCAAGGAGACAGAACCCAAAAGAGGTATACTCAAAGGGATAAAGTCCAGAGAGGCCAAAGGTATTGGAACGGAGTCCAAAGCCAAGCAAACCGAAGAAGCAGCTTGCCTGATGAAAGCAACTCTCCTAGCCCAAGTAAGTCTCCTATGCTAAACCAGAAAGGCACAAGGAAAGGAGATTCCTTCTACAGTGATACTTATGCCAAGAAACACAGAGAGTGGAAATCCACGTCAGGTTTTCCTGGTAACTCTGATTGTAGAGCAGTGCACAGAACAGCTTGTCAGCCTGAGAAGCTACGTCACAAGCTGAGTCCTGGGTGTGGCAGCCTACAGAAGCCAAGGTATGAAAAGCCTTTCATTATAAGGGAAAGTTTAAGTGATGAAACCCTTATGCAAATAGATAAGCCTCAGAAAGTTAGAAGAAGTAAAGCTAACCTTTTAAAAGCACTTCCTAATAGTGTGCTAAGGAACTTGTATGAGAACTTTTGTTCAAGAACTAGCTTGATTGCCTTGCTAGATGTATAGAGAAAAGAGAACTCTGCATATGGTGAAGTTGATAACCATTTGTTTCCTGATGTTAATTTCTATTGATTTGAAAGAAGCCTTAACCCAGATAAACAGTTAATTGTGAAGCCTACAACCCTTAACTGTTTACACAACGGTGGAACCTTTTTGTTAGAGTAAAGAATTACCTTCATTTTCTTTTGTGTCTTATTGAACCTAAGCGTTGACCGGGGAAATAAAGCCTTATTACCCTACACTTTGGCGTAGATTGTTCTTTATAAGGAGTTCTCCCAGGACAAGCAGGATGAGTCAGCCACACTTGGTGACGTCATCCGACGGCGCCAAGACGGAAGTACTCTCCATAGCTCAGAAGGGCTTTTGCCCTTCTGAGCATGGGCCAACTGGCCCTGCCCCCTGGCCCGCCCCTAGCTAGCCAGTTTCAGTTCTTCCGCCTTGCCAGCAAGACGGACTTTTCTACTCTCCACCAAATCTAACAATTACAAACTCTCTTAACGTTTCCAAATCTCTTTTTCAGAGCGGTTCAGCGCAGCTGTTCCCAGCAGAAATAAGGCTGTAAAGAAGCGAGAAGCACCCAGGCAGCAGCTACCCAAGGCAGCCCAGGACGTGCCGATTAGGCCTCCGTTCCCGGCTTGCTCTTTACCTCACTCTTTCCGATGGCAGAAGGACCTCCAGAGTGAAGGGAAGAAACCTGTGGAAGGTAGCGGCATCCCGGGACGTGCCTAAGGCCTCCGTCCCCGGCCAGCCTCCAGAGTGAAGGGAAGAAACCTGTGGAAGGTAGCGGCAGCCCGGGACGTGCCTAAGGCCTCCGTCCCCGGCCAGCCTCCTGGGTCCTTCTGGTATGGCTGCGGTTCACCTCGGCAGCTGTTTCAGAGGAGATGTCTGGAATCCCCGTGCCTGCCAGCCGTGCGCTTGCAACCCGGAGTGAGGAATCAGCAACAAGAATCTTGCCTACTCACTCTAGGGTTGAAGTGCGGGACCTTCCTCCAGCTGTAAGCTGTGACTGAGAGATGAAGCTAGTGAGCTTACGCGGGTTGTGGAACATTACCATTGCAACCCTGCCGCTGAGATGTGCCCCTGGGGCCCCCATCCCCGTCATGCCGCATGTGTCTCTCACCTCCTGAAGCCGTCTATCCTGGATGTGCTGAGCTGATCACGGGGAGGCTCTTCTCGCACTGCATGGGCTGCCCCCGGGCCTCCCTCCTGCTGCGAGACTCCCTGCTCTACACTCCTTCGGCCACGAGGTGATGACTAGGCTCCTGTCCGGCGGCCATCTTGCTGATGACATCATGGCTCCTGGCTCCTCCTCCCACGGCACCATTGGTTGGGCCCCATCCAATCAGAATGGCCTGATTGCATCACGGCTCATGGCTCCTTCCCCATCAGCCCCTCTTCGGCACAGATCCAAGCAGAGAAGGAGGGGCCGACCGCACAGACGACACTCCTCCATCGGCTCCGATGGTTTTAATCGACGCAGAGGTGTCTCCCCTAGGATTGCCCGATGAGATCACGACTTCTCTGCGCCATTGGTTGGCGCTGATCCAATTCGTCTCCGGTGCTGCAACACCTCTCACTGAGATCCTCCGTCCCGAGGGCTCAGTACGGATTCTCCGTGAGCTGAAGTGGGCCTCTTTTTTTGCTGCAATAGGCTCGGGGCTTCAAGACTCGGCTCCATAAATTGAATGGCGTCGAGGCGGCCGAATGCGCTCACCTGCAATTAGACCCACATAACATTGGTCCTAAAGGGAATCTGTGCCGGAGGCAGTATCTTGTGCTAGAGCGTTTTCCCTGCACATGGGCTTCAAGTCCCACATAACATTGGTCCTAAAGGGAATCTGTGCCGGAGGCAGTATCTTGTGCTAGAGCATTTCCCTGCACATGGGCTTCAAGTCCCTCTCACACCTCCAGGCATCCTTCAATGGCCCTTAGCACCATGCTGCTGCTTCAGACGGAGCTATTACTAGACAAAAGTTGTCATGCAAAGCATCTGCCAATCTCACTGCTGAGGACATGACGCAGCGCTATCAAACGTGACCCACGGTAACAAACGCCTGGTTCAGGATGAGCATATCCCTACAACTCCTACCAAGGACTCAATTTCCTGACGAGGCATACAAGCTCTTTCTCAAGTTGCCTACCTTCTAACCCAAAGGCGGCTGGTTCAGTAGCGCCACATCACTCCGGCTAGGGCTCTTGAACGCCCCGAACAGAAATCACAGCAAGCAGACACAAGCAGGGCACTCTTACCACCAGGTTCCTGTGCTAACAGCAACACTGCCCTCCAAAGACGGCGGACATGGCCAAGGCAAAAGTGGGCTACCCTCTGCCATCAGACAACAGCAAGTCAGTCCAAGCCTCCCTTGCTGACTCCTCAGTATGGCGCCACCTCCTGGTAGGAAAACAACTGCTTCATGAATTGGGGAGGCTGCAGAAGCCATGTGTGGAAACCCTCTGCCCCCTTCAGGGCTCAGGTCAAGGACCTGCGCCGATGTTCAATGTAAACAGACCCTGCCCACAGCCTGCCCGTTCTCTAAAAAGGGCAGTGGCTTCCACCTGGCCGTGGGGGGTCCTGTACCCCCAGCGGCACTTGCTGATCACTTGCCTCGAGAAATAAGATATCTATAAGTGCAGACAGGGCAACAGTGTGGTGCAGTACAGAGGTCTTGGAACTGAGGGTCGCAGGTTCAAGTCCCAGCTGGTTCTTGCAGAGCAGAATATGCTTCTTTTTTTTTTTTAAACTTTTATTTTCATTTTACAACAAGCAAAAAGAAACAACACACCAAAGGAAACAAATACAAACATACAATAAGGAAAAGCAACCCCTACTACCCCCCACCCCTATGCTTCTTCTCTAAGCTGATAAGTATCATCATATGAGCGCTTACAAACAGCAGTAATTGTACATCAAAACAAACAGAAATAGTATCTGCAATACAGAATGATCATGTGACAGAGATTTACACAGATTTAAACAGTCAGATGAGAGCATTTAGCAGTTTGAACATAATCGTTGAGCATCTTCCATTTAGACAGGTGGTGGGGGGTCTGAGCGGAAGAAGCTAACATACGAGGTATTTGCTCATATTTACTGTAGAGACAGACATGATTCCACCATTCAGTGGGGCTCAGAAGGGAACTATTTTTCCAGTATTTCGTGATTAGAGAAATAGCTATGCCCAGCATAAAGTCTAAAAGGAAGTAAGCCGATTTGGGAAGAGAGGGGATCCCCGCAGCTGAGCGGAGTCCCACTATCTTCCAAGAGAGGGGCTCTTGAAAGTGCAAAATAGATTGAATACGACCCCAGACCCGACTCCAGTAATACTGTAATGCGGGGCATTCATACATAACATGAATTAATGAACCAATGGCCGCATGGCATGTCCAACATCTATTGCTCTGGGTGGCGTTCCATTTGGCTAACCTGTCAGGAGTATAGAAACATCGGTGGGCTAGAAAGAAAAGTGTCTGAGTGAGTGAGGCGGATCGAGAGACCCGTGTCACCTTGCTCCAGACTAGGCTCCATTGCTCCGGGGTCAAAGTTACATGCATTTCCCGCTCCCAGGATTTCTGTGCTGTAGGAGTGCCTCTATTTACAGTATTACATAAAGTTTTGTAAAAGTTAGATGCCACACCCGATAAGCTCCCGATAGATCGGATAATCTCCGACAATCCTTGGGTATGGGTTTCCGATGGCGGGAGCACCTTGGCACTCCGAAGACAATGCTGAAGTTGCACCAACTGAAAGTAGTGTTTCGTTGGGAGACCAAATTCAATTTGTAATTCGCTAAAAGTTTTCCAGCGTCCATCATAGAACAGCTGGTTAGGGGTCCAAATGCCCCTAGTGTACCAGGGGCTCCACGCCATCGGTTTATTTTGTATTTGAAATCGAGCATTGTGCCAAAGCGGGAGGCTATCTAGCGGACAGAGTCGGGAGTCTAGAGATTGCTCAAGGGCATTAAAGGCACCTAAAGTGTCTAAGAGCATTGGTGGATAGTGGGAGTCTAATGGGAGAGTCATACCAGGGAGATAAGTAAGAGGAATTGGTTTGCAAAGGTCCTCCTCTATATCTAGCCACACTGGTCTACTCGGTGTTAGGTCTTCCAGCCAACGAGCGCCTTGTTTGAGAAGAAAAGAGTGGTGGTATTTCAGGAAATCAGGGAATCTGACACCACCATTTTCTTTATTTGCTTGTAATTTATGTTTCGCTATCCTAGGTGTCTTATTTTGCCATAAGTATCTAGTCAGAAGACCCTCTAAATCTTTATATGTACGTCGAGGTAGGAGACATGGCAGCATTTCTAAAATGTAGTTCACTTTGGGAACAATCATCATTTTAATGGTTTCTAGGCGGCCCCACCAAGTAAGTGTTAAAGGAGTCCAGCGTTGAGTAAGCGCCCGGACCTTAGAGGTTAAGTCTTTAGCATTAAAGGTGATGGTGTCTTCCAAAGGAGAGCAGTAGTGCACCCCAAGGTATTTGACCATGCGAGGTTGCCATAAAAAGGGAAAGGATTGCATATCTGCCTGATGGATCAGAGGATTTAATGGAAAGGCTACCGATTTGGTCCAATTTATCTTATAGCCCGATAGTTGTGAATATTTACCAATTTGCTCTAGGATAGCCGGCACCGAGTCTAGGGAGACAAATAGCATAAGGTCATCAGCATATGCTGAAATTTTGATTTCCCTATGAGAGAAGGGGACTCCATGAATATCCTTGGATTGCCGGATTAGTAAGGCTAAGGGTTCGAGTGCGAGATCGAAAAGAAGTGGAGACAGTGGGCATCCCTGGCGAGTACCGCGTTGCAGGGGAAATGGCTGAGACTTTAAAGCATTAGCACAGATACTAGCTGTAGGCTGTGCATACATGGTTTGGAGACAACGGAGAAAGCCTTCTCCGAATCCGTACCAGCGGAGAGTTGTGAACAAGAAGGGCCATTCTAAGCGGTCGAAGGCCTTCTCAGCATCTAGTGAGAGGCCAACAAATGGTCGATCAAGATTAACTGCGGCAGTCAGTACATGACATAGGGTCCTAGCATTATCAGCAGTTGATCTACTGGGAATGAATCCGCATTGATCTGGGTGTATTAAAGTAGACATCTTGTCAGAGAGCCGGGTGGAGAGAATGGTGGTAAATATTTTATAGTCTGCGTTTAGTAGGGAAATTGGACGATAATTAGCTGTTAGTTGCGGATCCCTCCCCTCTTTCTCAAAAACTACTACATTTGCCATTGAGAAGGATCCAGAAGGAGATCCCTCCTCGGCCAGAGCAGAAAAATAAAGTTTCAAAAACGGAGCTAAGTCAGCGTTAAAAGTTTTGTAGAATTCAGCTGGGAGACCGTCCGGGCCTGCGGCTCGACCGGTGGCACATCTCTTGAGTGCAGATTGAATTTCTGATAAAGTGAATGGTTTGTCCATGGCCTCTCTATCTTCGTCAGATAGGGTCGGCCGTTGTACCCCTGATAGTAATCGTTCAAATGCTTCTGGCTCGAAGTCACATTCAGATTGATAAAGCCGAGTATAAAAATCACGAAAGAGTTCTAAGATTTCTGTATCTTTAGTGACCAAGCTCCCCCCCGACGGATTGCGGACAGCGGTAACACGCTTGGCTTCTTTTTGACCTTTCAGGGCATTGGCTAACAATTTGCCAGCACGGTTATTTTCCCAATAGTACATTCCTTGTTGTGATTCAATATTTTTAGCAGCAGTGGTATATAAAAGCTGATTGTATTGAAAACGAAGGCGTTGTAGGCGAAGTAAAATACATGGGTCAGTACGGGACGTGAGGAGACGCTCTCCAGCTTGTATCTGTTGTTCTAGGATCAGTAAATGTTGCTTTCTTTGTTTCCCCTGTCGAATTTGATAGCTAGTTATAGTTGCACGGATAGACGCCTTGAAACCCTCCCACCAAGTCCAGCTCGCAGTGTCAGGGGTGAATTAAAATGAAAGTAGTCTTGGATAGCGGCCTTTATGTCAACCTGAAAGTCTTTTTGGTCTAGTAGGGATCTATCAAAAAACCAAGCACGGGGATGTTCACCTTGCGTAGTGACATGTAATGAGAAAGATATGGCAGCATGATCTGAAATATGGAGAGGATGAATCCTAGCCGTGTCCACTTGGGAGATCAATGCTTTAGAGATAAGAAAAAAATCTATTCTAGATTGTGAGTGATGGGGGGCTGAGAAAAAGGTGAACTCTAAGTCGGAGGGGTGAAGCAGCCTCCATATATCTACTAACGCAAGATCTTTCATCAGAGCTGTAAGGGTATCAAGACTCTTGGGTGGACCACTCGTTCTAGGCGGCAGTCTATCTATCAAAGGATCAAGTACTTGGTTAAAATCGCCGCCAAGTATCAATGGAGTATTGGCAGAGGCCTGTGCCAACTGCGCAATACTGGCATAGTAAGCAGGGTTATCCACATTCGGAGCATAAATACAAATACACGTGAATTCACTATCTCCAACCTTAAGGTGTGCACGGGCCCATCTACCCTCCTTATCAGAGCTAGTATCCAGTACAGTAGCTTGCAAAGACTTCTTAACCAAGATGGCTACCCCACACCGTTTAGAAACGGCGGGAGAATAGGCAGCCACCATGTAAGGCTTAGCATTAAGTTTCAGTGTTTCAGCGGAGTTTAAATGCGTTTCCTGAAGAAACACTAAATCAGCATGCTCATGATTAAGATAGCTAAGGATTTTCTTTCTTTTGATTGGACTATTGATGCCTTTAACATTCAGTGATAAGATCTTACATAAGGCCATTCAGAAGTGTTAAAAATTCTGAAAAAGAACATGATAACACACATAATTTCACAATGTCCCTCATATTAACTGAATATGGCTGAACACATGACATAATAGAAAATAAGCGAATGAAAAACAATGAAGCGCCCCATATAAAAAAATAAGCACCGAAGTGCGTTAGAGAAGAAGCAGAACCCCAGAAATTACTGGCGACCATATGTCTGCGGGGAGAAACCCCAGAGAAGGCCTAAATTGAAACATATAACCTGCATAACTGTGCGTGTTCCGAATCCAACCGAGGTGCACATCATGGAGGGATAGGAGACCAAGAAAGTTATATATAGAAAGAAAGAAAAGTCCAGGCAGTCTCTGTTCCAGGCTGTGATCACCGCGTCGGGCCATTCAAAATGGCGGGCAGGACCGGCGGATTACAGATCCAAGTTGTTAGATTAGCGCATCTGGTCTGCTTCTTTGGAATCTAAAAATGTTGCTAGTAGATCAGGATCTTCGAATGTTCTAGTTTGGTTATGGAGAGTTACTCTGAGCTTCGCTGGATACATTAGGCCAAAGCGAGCCTGTAGCTGTTGAAGTCTAGGGCGAAAAGCAAGGAGTCTCTTCCGACGGTCAACTGTGGGCTTTGCCAAGTCAGGGAAGAAGGAGACTTTATGACTTTCAAACTCCAGATGATGATTCGCCCGGGCAGCATTTAGAATTTGCTCAACTTGCTGATATCTCAGTAATCGAAAGATGATAGGCCGGGGGGTCGTCCGATTGAGCGCCATGTTGGTAGGAACACGATGTGCTCGGTCAATTTCCAGATCTCTGTGAAAAGTGATCTTCAGCAAGGAGGGAAGAGTTTTGACCAGGAATTCTCTTATATCTCCTGCTTCCGCCCCCTCCGGTACTCCAATGAGCCTTACATTGTTGCGACGGGCGCGATTATTGCTATCCTCTAACTCCTTTTGAAGATTCTGTATCTGACGCTCAGCCTTGTCCAGTTTCACCAAGCGCACCGCGTGCGAGTCGAGGACCCCCGCCATGTCGTCCTGCCGTAGTGAAAGACCTTCAAGCCGGTCCTGAAGCATACCGAAGTCTTCTCGCATGGCTCGGAGCGCCTCTCCGTTGGACTGTACCAGTTCCTTCACACCGCGTATTTCCTCCAAGATCTCCTGTTGCATTTCGGGGTTTTCCCGAAGTGGAACCATCTTTTGTGGGGAAGACAACTCTGTTTTGGAGCATTTTCCGTGTGAAGAAGAGGGAGACCCGAAGTCTAAGCGCGCTGGTTTGTGGGCCGCCATCCCCCCCGAGGTACCCCGGTAAGTTCGGAGCAAAATATTAAGTTTATGTAGGTATTAAGTCAGGATTCTGAGTAGGCCTCTCGGGAGCTTCAGCGCGAAGCGTCTAACCCGCTGGACATCAGGCTCCACCCCCCGAGCAGAATATGCTTAAATGAATGGCACATGGACCTTTTGCCCACCCAGCCGAGGCTTCTGCATTGGACAAGACACAGGTGGCAGTCTGGTTCGTTCAGCACAGAATTGGTTCTCTGCAGGGACCGAGCCCAAGCCACATGCGCTGCTGGGATCCTCCGTTGCAAAGCTGGACAATTCACATCCATCTTTGGAACAACAACTGCATCTAAGAATGCAGAAGATGACACTTACATCTTCTAGGGCGCAGAGTAGATGCTTATAGCCTATCCATCAATGCGTACACATACAGAGGAAAATGCTCATAGTCCACGGGTTAGTACATGAGCTTCCCGAGCTATGATACAAGATCCTCCCCTTCCCCCCTTTTCTTCCTCACAGCATCGACCGTGAGGCTCGAGTCCGCTCTTCCCCCTACCACAGATGGCATATGAAACCAGCCTCTGCTCCTGGGGGTAAGGCAACTGACTTCGTCCAAGGAGAAGGTCACCAATCCACAAACTGGGCGGTTGTGTTGGGCCAGCCCCAATCTTATCCCACCCAGCAAACAGAGCCACAGTACAATGGTTAAGACACTGACTGATGGTGCAGAAGTCATGGGTTCAATCCCCCACTGTGCCTAATGAAAAAGGCTTGCTGAGGCAGTACCTGTTCCTACAGGTTGACCTGAACCTTGTGCCCTTATACTCCTCTGCCAAGACTACCTCACATCCTCGCTTACAGCTCAGGGACAATCAGATGGTCCATGCCGCATGCTCCACAGCGTGTGGTGGCAGCAGTCCCCTGTGCCAGATGCTGGTCTCGCCATCTTGATAATGAGCCAGCCTCTGCCTTGCCATCGTGAGGCCACTTCAGCGAACCATGCCTGTCACTGTGGGCTCCTGGTGCACCACCAGAAGCCTCACATCGAATGGGTGCTGTTGGAGTGAACATAAGCACCGACTGGACACCACGGCACCCAAGGCAATCCGCAGGGATGCATTATCATCATCATTATTCTGGATGCCTCCCCGAGCCCGATAGGACTCCAGTGCAGGACACTACGCACCCACTTGTCTTAAACGGAGGTTCACAGATCCAGGTCTCTTGCGGACCTCGTAGAACATGTCTCTGCAATCCCCTGAATATCATGGCCTACCGCGTGAAGCGTGCATCTCTGGAGAAATGTCACAAAGGACAATGGCAGTACCAAGATCCGCAGCTCCTGGGTGCACTCAGTGGCTACGCTCAGTCCTCCAGAGTCAGGAACAATTGACCCCACCTGGTTCCCAGAAATAGGGGCAAATTATGCTATAGGAACAACAGAAAACCATCATACTACCCTTGCAGAGGGAATCCTGCACTACACAGCCCCACCAGCGAGATCTGTGACACTGAACATAAGAGCCCTGTGGCACCAAACCCAGGTTGATGTGGCCCTTGTGCAAGGTGACAGAGCCCTACGGCAATAAACACAGGTCCTGTGGGCATGAGTGCAAGGTGCCGAAGTCGAGGCCATTCAGCAGATCACCATTGTACAAAGGTCACAAGGGCAGACACATTGTTACAAAGGTCGCATATTCATGGGGATGCGAGCACACGGCCAGAGCACCGCTATGACTCTGCACTCTAGGGCCACACAAGCACACAGCAAGGTGGCTGTAGTCCCGCACCTGCACAGAAGGGGAACAGGTTCCCGCTTCTCTACAAGAAGGACTCAAAACCATCCTTCCCATCCTTCCAGGCGGGCCATTCCCGACTCGACTTCCAGACTACCTGCAGGTAGCAACTCACAATCCTTGGCCATCAGCTTCCTTCTCCCATCGGTGGGTCTGAACACAAAGCGACCTGCCCACCTCGTGGTAAGCAGGAAGGGCAACTGTTTAAAGACGGTCAGAGCCAGGTCATCAGATGGCCACAGTGTGGTGCAGTACACACAGACAGTGTGTTCAGGAGCAGAAGGTCACAGGTTCAAGTCCCTTAACCGGTGCATTTTTCCCTAAACTTATGGCCCTAGGACTCTTGGATATCTTCTTCCTCCCACCAAGAGAGGGTGGACAAGGAGTAACTCGAGAGGCTTACATGGTTGGCAACTGCCAATTCAGAACTGACTTGTTGTCTCCTAATCTGATATGAATGAAAATCAATCCTGCAGGCCTACACAAGCATCTGGAACCAGGCAGGCCGGTCGCGGCCCCGGTGACTGCGCCCAGCAGCCTTGCGGCCACTTGCAGGCAAAACTGCCAGTCCAATGGCATATTGGATAGCGATACAAACTGCTAGTCTGGATGGCGTACCTACCACACACGTAATGCCACCACGGCCCCAGATGCACCCCACGCTCATGGCATCATCACACCCCTATGCAGCTACATGCCCAGGAACAGCAAGGGACCCAACTCTTCTTCGCATGTGACCCTACATGCCTAGGACATACACGGAGCACCACATCAACAACAAGGGATCAAACTCTTCTTTGCATCTGACCTTAATAAACCTGGCCAACCGGTCCCAGCGGACTCCACCTCTAGAAATTCCGCATGCTCCACCATCAGCTGGAACGGTCATGGGCACACACAGAGGCTCAAGCCATGCCAAGGGCAAGCTCAGGACTAGCTGTGCCAAAGGATCCATCGACAGCCTGCCGAAGGATCATTGACAGGACACCTGCAAAGACTACATACCACAGACGCATCGCCTAGCAGTCTTTGGGTCTAGGCTGCTACCTCCTGCCTGGTCACTCCTAACCAAGTCATGAACTTAGTCATGACCCATACCCTTGCGATGTTAGTGCTCTAATCGAATCACTCTTGTAGTACTGTCAATATGGCTGCTGGTCCTAGCCCGGCCCGCCGCGACCTCATTGCCGTGGCTGCATTAAGGCTTCAATCTTGCACCACTCTGGTCACGCTTCTAGCGTTAATACCGTGGCTATTCCTGCTCGCAGCGGATAACTCAGCATTCGGCGTGACTCCCTCTGCTGCTGCATCTCTGCCCATTTAGACCATTCTCGGCAGCTGCACATTGAGACAGTATACTCGTGCAACCACGGCTGCCGCTTAGGCGCGAAGTGGGTCTGCACGTCTACATGTTCTGTATTACTACACGCTCACCTCAAAATGGGCACATACTCATTAGCACTACACTCTGTGCATCATACTGTGTGCGTGCACATTGCAGGTTGGCACATGGCGCGTTGACGCCGCCACCAGGTACCCAGGGCACATCTCTAAAACATCCAGCCCTGATAACGTGTCACCTGAACCTGATCTCAGCCTTCCCCCCTTCCACCGCATCGCATTACAGCTTGGGAGGCACCAAGTGTGGCTGACTCATCCTGCTTGTCCTAGGAGAAAACGGAGTTACTTACCTGTAACATGAGTTCTCCGTGGACAGCAGGATAAGTCAGCCACACATACCCGCCCTCCTCCCCTGGGAAGGGGCTCGGCCTCTGACCAGTGCCCGCCTCCTAGCGGCTAAGGCTCAGCTAGTGACGAACTGGCTAGCTAGGGGCAGGCCAGGGGGCAGGGCCAGTTGGCCCAAGCTCAGAAGGGCAAAAGTCCTTCTGAGCTATGGAGAGTACTTCCGTCTCGGTGCCGTCGGATGACGTCACCAAGTGTGGCTGACTTATCCTGCTGTCCACGGAGAACTCATGTTACAGGTAAGTAACTCCGTTTTCTGCACTACAAGAACCAGAATCCTCTTGGTCCTTCAGCTCAACCACTCCTTAATATAAATTAAATGTCACCGGACGCCCTTATTTCCTGCGCCAGTAGGGGTGCCTGGGGACAGTACGTAAATAGCAGCATTTGCATGTATTGATTGGCTTTCATGTGTAAATGGCATTTTACGACAGGGGCTATTTAAATGTGGAGATGCTTATCACATTGAGATTTACAGTACAGGAGGCATGAAAAGGGCAAGGAGAAGTGGTTATGGCCTGCCAATAATACGGATGTGGCTTTCCCATCTTTTAAGAGGCATCCATGTTGATTAAAAGAAAGGTAGATTTCAGCATTTACAGCTGTTTCAAGGCACATATAAGTGCCTGCTTAATGGGACAGCTGTAAAAGCTGAGATCTGGCTCCTTTATCACACCTTCCGACCAGGTTCCTCCACAATGACCCACAAGACATCTGATCCCATCCATAATCCACTCAATATCTAATTTTATATCACTTCTCTAGGCATCTGATCTCACCCTACTGAACCCCCAGCATGAAGACCCCCCTCCAACCTTCCTTCCCTTCCCTCCCATGGCAAGAAGAATCCTTCAGATCCCCCCTGGAAACTTGTCCCTACCCTGATCCCTATCCATGGCATTACTGAGTAACTGGAGTCTAGTGGGAGCAGGAGCGATGCCCAGTCTCTCCTGCTCTATCAGCCCCAGGTTCTAAAAGGGCCACTTTGACCCCTAGTGGTATGTTCACTAGGGATCAGGCTACCAAATAAGGACATTTTGCTTTATTTGGCAGCCTGATTCCTAACGGTAAACAGCACAGGATTTCCGCTTGGGGTTATGGCAGTCTTTTTGGCCACCATAAATTATTATGGAAGTTTTCCACATCCTGACTTGGATGTCTAAATTTCCCTCTTCACATTCTATCTAAAATCAGCTTTCTTGTGTGTGATATGCCACCTCATCAACAAAAATATGTGTAATTCAGTTAAGTATTAGATTAGTCAGTCTAACCTGAGGAACTAGTGCTAATACCTTTCACAAATTCTCTTCTCTGTTGCTAATTCTTGTTGAAACTTAAGTGTCAAAGGCAATCTAAAGTCAAATATGTGCCAGCAAAAGAAGAAAAGATTATAAAAGGTAGCTGGACCTTGTCATATGATGTTAAAACAAATATGCAAGGAGAAGCTTATTATTTTGTATTTTGGCCCAGTTTCCTGAGCTTTAATGGCAACAGGTGGTAATTTACATCTCATGAATTTCTTCTTGTCTTTGGCTTTAGAATTTTGTAAGCACGATGAATGCATGACCGGTGGAGAACTGGAACTGCTAACTATATCCATTCAAACTGTATAATATGTGCTAACAATAGCTGTCTCTTCACATTTTAATTTTAGTCAGGAAAGTGAACCTGGCTCTTTCCCCTACCTTCCAATACCAAATGTTATATTTTGATGAAGTTGTATCAAGCAAGGACTCTGAACTTGACTGTAGCAATTAATGCCATCTTGTAAAAATATAACTTGATCCTCTGAAAGGTAAGGAAACAAATAGACAAACTATAAGATACCCACATGTGAGGTATTTTCTTAGCTCATATACAGAAGATTAAATTCCTTTTGGCCACTGCCAGCATAGTGGATCTCATTTAAGAGACGTGACTATATGCTAATAATATATTTAAATCTTACACTGATCACATTATATCCCCATGTAGAGTACAACATGTTTTATAAAGCCTCTTAAATGCATGCATCGATAATACAGTACATACATGAGATAAAACCACCAGCCTCTCACAGACAGGCAGCCACACTTGCACAGTCCAATGTGCCAGAAATTCTCCAAATCTCTTCCAGTCAGTCTTTCATGTGTTCTCTGATACAGAATTCCTCAGCAAGCTCTTGAAGAAGGCGATAGAATGGTCCACAGCTCCTCCAACATCTTTATAGGGTTGGCACCTGCTTTAAGAGCCAATGTTAGAAAACGTGACCACTGGAAATGAGAGTGTCAGCCATCTTTTTCAAGAAGTCCAGGACATGGCTCACTACCAAAGTTAAATTCCAATTCAGACAGTGCAGCACCACTAACGTAAGCATCTCTGTCACCACCAAGCTGTCCAAATGCAAGATTGCTCTCCAATACATCATACTATCAAAGCTGAGAAGATCAGGAACAATTCCAAGAATGTGATATTCTGGCACCAACGCCTATTGCACCAAGCCTAATGCCAAGGTTGAGTACACTATACCCCTCAGAAGATAACGTTCAAAACCTTTGCTCAATAGTAATTCGGAAAACAATTCCAGATCCCAGTAAGAAACAGGAGATGTTTGCCATATCCAGAATCAATTAAACAGCTGCAGGAATGAACTTCATACCTACATATCTAATTTCAATCCATGGAGGATGCAAACTATATGTTTACTAAATGGCGCTAACGGTGCAGCTGTGACGTTATCGCGTGATATGTGATGTTATCGTGTGATAATTGTGCATTACCGTGCGAGAACGTCACATACCGCGTGATAATGTGTCCGGTGGCATTAAGGTGCACAGAGGGTGGAGTAAGGCTTCCCAGAGTGCGGAGTATGGCTCCCCAGGGGCGGAGATAAGGGGTCAGTGGGCAGAGAGTGGGCGGGAAGAGGCTTCAGGCACACTAACGCCGTGAAATGAACGTCTGAAAATTAGCACCAGTGAAAACCTCGTGCTAGAGGCACATTTGCAGGACAGAGAAACCATTTCAGTCAGCAGTGTACAGCAAAGGAAGGGAAACCCAGAGAAGTGATAGTAGTGATACATGTGCAGCAACCAAAAAGGCAAAACCCAGATATAATGACCATAACAAAAAGTGAAATCTAAAACACCAAGCTGGCCAATAGAACAAATAATGACAAACGGTAACGAATGCAACCTATAAAGAATAAAGAGGATGAGCTCACTTTTGGAAGGGTCAATTCTCAGTCCCCCTATAAAGTGAATGTCCCAACATAGAAATAATGCTGATGAGGGTTTTCTGTGGTGTGTATGGGGTACCTTGCTTTTGTGGCTTTCACATGTGCAGCAACAGCAGAGTGGACATGTGGGAAAGGGCACTATGGTGATGGTGTAAATGGCGTACAGGGGGCTGCATGCGTCACATGCAGTGGGCCAGCTGGGGCAGAGTGTGGAATAGGCAGATGCCTACCTGGCACATAGGAATGTAGAAGTGGAAAAACAGCAAGACAGCAACTGACCAAGGGCAAACATGTCCACGAGTGTCTGCCCACAGTGTCCCAGGGGACAGTACCCAGCAAGTACCCCAAGGAGCTCATAACATTGGCAGGCAGCACCGGGGGGAAGCATGGATGTCTATGCAGGCACCCCTACCCCATATCACGTACCATAGGCAGCCGCCTACCAGCACACTGGATGGCCTGGGACTTCGCACCACCAGCACCACCAGCACAAGGGCATGTCAGCATCGTGGCTGAGGAGTGCTGGTGGCAGAGGGGGCAGTGGCATCTGCCCACAGCAGACCACGGTCAAGCCCCGTTTAGTCATGGTATCCCCAGGGAATAGCCTACCTCTGTGGCAACAGTTTGGTGCAGTACACAAGCCAGTGTGTTCAAGGGCAAAAGGTCACAGGTTCAAGTCCCAGCTGTGGCTCCTGCAAAACCATGTCTCTATAATTTACCCATTACTAAACCATGGTAAGAAAGATGGAACCTTTATTGCAGATAAAATAAACATGCCATAAACGCCTATTTTTTACCCTACAGAGCACAGACACCATAAACATGTGCAATCCCTAGAGCAGATTTTCCCAGCTGCAGTTCTGGAGGGCCAAACACCATTCAGGTTTCATGCTATCCCTAATAAATATGCCTGTGCTGCATTTGTATGCACCACCCCCATTGTATGCAGCATGTATCTCATGCATATTCATTAGGGACAGCATTAAAACCTGAACCATGTTTGTCCCACCAGGACTGGAATTGGGAACCTCTGCCCTAGAGCAGCGGCCAACAGGGGCACAAAAACCCACACCCACAGGCTCCACTATCCAAAGCCGCATGGAGAGTCAGGCTGTTGGGCCCTGTGCAGAGCAGCATCTCCCAGTACTAGCACCTGCATACCTTAGCAATGCCGTCCTAAACTTGGGAACACGTTACACATATATCAAAAGGTTGCTATGATTAATGGCAGATAACAAATCCTAAGTTAAACACAATTTGTTGACAGAGATTTATCATAGCAACCTTTCTGATATCTGTGGAGTGTGTTTCAGTTTTTGTTTCTGACAGTGTTTACCACCTCGGGGAGTGACCCTAACAGTATTGTGTACCATAGCAATGCCTGCACTGTGCCCAGGACTGGTGTGGCAGCCAGGGCTGCCAAAAACCTCTATATTTGCACAATGCTGGCATAGGTGTGGGAGTGTGTGTATGTCTATCCAGGGGTATGTTTACTAAACCGTCTTAACACAGCAGCAGCGGAATTAGCACGCGATAAGGTACGTTATTGGGCGATCAAGGCGCGTTATCGTGCGATAATGTACCTTTTCCCACGATAACGTGCCTGCAGCATTAAGGCACCCTAACACTGTGAAATCCAGTGCTGAAGGGCAGAGAAAGGCTTCCCAGAGGGCGGAGAGAAGGGGTCAATGGGTGGAGAGTGGGAGGGGAGAGGCTCCAGACACACTAACGCTGTGGAATCCGGGTCAGATCACTAACGCCAGTGAAACACTCACGTTAAGGCACATTTGCCAGAAATAGGAGCCATTTCCGTCAGCAATGTACAGCAAAGCCGGGGAAACCTACAAAAAGTGATAGTTGTGATACATGTGCACGGAACAAAAGGGCAAATAAATATGGTAAATGACCTGAACAAAATTTTAAATCACCATAACCAAGCTGTCCAATAGTGATATTAATGGGAAAAATAAAAAAACACTACTGAGAAAGCTCAAAAAAGAAGATATCATTGTTGGAAGGGTCTATGCTCTGTCCCCCTACAAGGTGAATGATCCCACATTGAAATAGCGCTGATCAGGGTTTTCCCTTTTTATTGCACAGGTTTCTTATGGCATGCATATGTGTGTCAACAGCAGGGTGGGCATGTCGGAAAGGGCAACTGTACAGATGCTGGAAAATGGGATACAGAGGGCTGCAGGTGGCACATGCTGTGGTGCAGCTGGGGCACAGTGCGGGCTAGGTGCCACATAGGAATGCTGAAACTGTACAGCAGCCAGACAGCAACTGATGAGGGCCCAACATGGGTATGAGTGTGTTTCTCACAGTGTCACAGGGGATAGTACCCAGCAGGTACCCTCAAGGGCACAGAACATTGGCAGGCGGTGTGGAGGGGGGGGGGGAAGCGCGCATGTCCATGTAGGCACCCCTATCCAAGAACCCACACCATAGGCAGCCGCCTACCGGCACACTAGATGGCCTGAGACTGCACACCACCAGCACCACCAGCATAAGGGCATGTCAGCATGGTGGCGGAGGGGTACTGGTGGTGGAGGGGGCAGTGGCATCTGCCCACAGGAGACCATGGCCTAGCCCTTTTAAGGTGGGTGCCGTGCACTGCAACAGACAGGCTCTGTCTGATGAACAGTCATGGTATCCCCAGGGCATGAACTGTCAGTGTGGTGCAGTACACACAGCCATTGTGTTTAGGAACAGAAGGTCACAGGTTCAAGTCCCAGCTATGGCTCCTGCCAACCCAAACCCCATATTTTACCCAGTACTAAAAGCAATGCGTGCCTTTGAGTCAGTCCTGACTCCTGGTGACCCAGAAGCTCCTGGGTTTTCTTGGCAGTGTCACTGAAAGTAGATTGCCAGGCCTTTCTTCTGAGGAAATGGAGGGTTAAGTGACTTGCCCAAGGCCACAAGGAGTGCTAGTGGGACTTGAACCCTGGTTGTTTGGTTACCAAGCCAGTGTTATAACCACTAGGCTACTCCTCCACTCCTTTCCCAGTACTAAACCATGGTAATAAAGACGGAACCTTTAAGGCAGATAACATAAACATGCATGAAACACCTATATTTTACCCTACAGAGCACAGACACCATAAACATGTGCACTACTTAGAGCAGCGTTTCCCTTAATGCAGTCCTGGAGGGCCAAACACCATTCAGGTTTCATGCTGTCTCTAATAAAGATGCCTGTGCTGCATTTCTATGTGCCACCCCCATGGTATGCAAATGTATATCATGCATATTCATTAGGGACAGCATGAAAACCCGAACAGTGTTTGGCCCACCAGGACTGGAGTTTGGAACCTCTGCCCTAGAGCAGCGGCCAACAGGGGCAGAAACACCCGCATCCACAGGCTCCATTATCCAAAGCCTCATGGAGAGGCAGGATGTTGGGCCCTGCGTGCAGCAGCATCTCCCAATACTAGCACTTGCATACCTTAGCAATGCCGTCCTAAACCTGGGAATACGTTACACATATATCAAAAGGTTGCTATGATTAATGGCAGATAGCAATTTCTAAGTTCAGCACAATTTGCTGATTGAGCTGCATCATAGCAACCTTTCTGATGTCTGTGGAGTGTGTTTCAGTTCTGGTTTTTGACAGTGTTTTCCACCACGGGGAGTGACCCCAACAGTATTGCGTACCATAGCCATGCCTGCACTGTGCCCAGGACTGGTGTGGTGGCCAGGGCTGCCCAAAGCCCCTATATTTGCACAATGCTGGCATAGGTGTGGGAGTGTGTGTCTGTCTATCCAGTGTGTGGTGGCTGCCAACACCTTACTCAGCCCACACTGCTTGCAATGTTTCCAGTGTTAGTCTGCCAATGTGCATAATGAGGAGCAAGGTACTGTGGGTATAGCCTGGACAGGGTGGCCTGGGCAGGATGCATCTGCACAGGGCATAGGGCAATGGCTGGGATATTGTAGTGCCCAGCCACCACCAGCATGTACAGAGTGGCCACAGCATGTCCTGCTGGGAGGTCACTCTCACCCTGACTGAGCAGTGACCATGGCATGGCTAGGTTCCCCCATAGTGCTGCCCCCCCCCTTCCCCCCTATGAAATTAATGGGTTCTCTTTTCTGGGGCCTAATCACTGACTTATCTGCTTGGTGGGTGTGCTCACATCCCAGTTCTGGGTGCACACATCTTCTACAGGAACATGCGCTATGGACTAGCTAGCAGACTGTCTGCAGTTAGATGTGTATGGCTGGAACACCTTACAGGGTGCAGTGGCTGGAGAGTCACTGTGCTCGCTGCTGGAGAATGTCAGATGGTGGTGGGGGCAGCTGAGCATTTCCAGGCCTACTGTCTGTCTGCCATTGCCATACGGATGTGTACAGATCTGCATTGACTGCCCTGTAGGGTGTCTGTTCCCCAGCAGGACTGGGGTTGATGGCCCCCTCCACTGCCACCATTGCAAGGAGGTAGAATGTGGATCTGTTGGTGGGAGAACCTGTTTCCCACCCTGAGCCACAGAGGGCGGGTTGGGTGGTGGTGGTACATAATCTGCCTATGGGTCCAAACACCCCCCTTCACCTACATCATGTGACCATGGCACCAACACAGGATATGCACTATTCTGGGTGCATCATAGCCCATAAGGGCTAGATGTACAAAGGAAACATTCTATACTAGATTGTCAAGATATAAATAGTTGCCCCAGTTTTGATCCTAGTTCAATTACCTGTCCATTGTAAACACAAATCAACTTTGAAATGTGTACGTTCTGATGTTTATTTATTTATTTATTTATTTATTTACATTCTCTTATATACCGCGCTATTCTGCATCAGTGCGGTTTACATTGAACAAACTGAAATTACATTGAACAGGGCATTATAACTTGGAGATAACTATTTTACACGGAACATGGGCTATGGAGGGTTAAGTGGCTTGCCCAAGACCACAAGGAGCACCTGTGCGACTAGAAACCCCAGTCCTTCCGGCCCAAGGTTGCTGTCCTCTAGTGGGATTTGAACCCCCGACCTTCCGGCCTGAAGTACTTTGCCCCAACCACTAGGCCACTCCTCCACTCCAGTGTGGTTTACATGTTCCATGTAAACCACACTGATGCAGAATAGCATGGTATATAAAAGAATGTACATAGACAAATAAATAAAATGTGACTAAGAAATACAGATGGACACAGGGATATTCTAGATGTGTTTGGAGGAACTCACTCACTCACTCACTCACACACACACTTGCATGGCCTATTTCAGTCATGAAAGGTGCTGTGGACCTGGTGTTGGGCAACCCACCTCACCCTCAGGGTGCGCACAGTACACACACAATATGACAGTCTGTAGCTACTTTGTGCCAGTAACACACACGGTCAGTTCCCTCTACCAGGCCGAGGTGCTGTGGGGGTGCATACCCCATTTTGTGATCATCTGTAGACTGCTGATTTGCATGTGCAGTGCATCATGGGTTCGGGTGGGTTAACCCTATCCTGGTAACCACAGCAGACAGTTTGTGTGGTGACCTGCAGTCCTTCTGTAGCCAGCCAGGGGTTTGTTAGTAGCTATAAAGCTATAGCCCACTACTTACTTCACTGCCTGTGGAGCCAGAGATCATGGGTTTGATCCCACAGTAGGATTATGTGATAGGGCTGTCTGAGGCATTTTTTTTTTTGAATTTAAATTAGTGCTGCCAGCAAAAATACACTCACAGTGCTGCAACCTTAAGGTGCCTCATAAGGTGCCCCATAAAGCGCCTTATAAGGTGTCCTATAAAGCACCTTATAAGGCACCTTATAAGGCACCCTATAGGGAACATTATAGGGTGCCTTAGTGGACAGTTCACTTTATAATGTGCCCTTTGGAGTGCCTTATAGGGCACCTTATGCGGCACCTTAGTTTACAGCACTGTGAGGGTGTGTTTGCTGGCAGCACTAATTTAAAGTAAAAAAGAAATTGCCTCAGACAGCACTGGTTTAAAGTAAAGGGTAATACCTCAGACAGCCTTATTCATTAAGCCCACTGTGGGATTGAACTCATGACCCTGTACCTTCAGGCAGTATATTAACCATTGTCCTACTCCTCTGTTGCTGTATTTGCATGTCAGCGCACCTATTTAAGATTAATGAGCGTTAACGTGCGCTGCTCCCTCTATCGGGCGATAACTTGCGCAGCACACATTATCACGTGATAATCCCCGATTGCTACACTTAGACCGGAACACCCACTCCTTTTATGGCATCCTGCACATTATCGCCACTGCTACATTAAGATGGTTTAGTAAACATACCCCCCAGTGTTTTGTGGCTGCCTACACCTTACTGAGCCCACACTGCTTGCACTGTTTCCAATGTTAACCTACCAATGTGCATAATGAGGAGCAAGGTACTGTGCCTGGACAGGGCGGCCTGGGCAGGATGCATGTGTACAGGGCATAGAGCAATGGTTGGGACATTGTACTGCCCGGCCACCACCTGCAAGGACAGGGTGGCCACAGCATGTCATGCTGGGAGGTCACTCTCACCCTGACTGAGCAGTGAGCATGGCATGACTAGGTTCCCCCATAGTGCTATACAGTATTTGTTTCAAGTAATATGTATGGGTTGCCTTTTTTGGGGCCCAATCACTGACATACCTGCTTGGTGTGTGTGCTTGCTTCCCGTTTTTGGGTGCATACAGTTTCTTCAGAAGCATGCAGTATGTAGTAGTTAGCAGACTGTCTGTAGTTAGCAGGTGCAGTGTGTGGAGACTGACTGTGCCTTCTGCTGGTGAATGTCAGATACGGTTGGTGGGCAGCTGAGCTTTTCCAGGCTTTCTGTCCTGTATGAGGTGTACAGGTCTCCAATGACTGCCCTGTAGGGTGCCTATTCCCCTGCAGGACTGGGGTTGATGGTCCCCTCTACTGCCACCATTGTAGAGATGCAGAATGAGAATCTATTGGTGGGGGTTCCTGTCCCCCACCCTGACCCACAGAGGGCAGGTTGGGTGGTGCTACATAATACGCTTTTGGGTCCGAACACCACCCGCCCCTTATAACATGTGATCATGGCACCCACACAGGATACGCACTATCCTGGGTGCATCATAGTCCACAAGGGCTCAACTTGACTGGGAAATGCAGATGGACACAGGTATATCCTCGGCATGTCTGCAGGGGCTACCTATCACACACTAGCACTGATGGGGACCTGCAGCACAGCCTACCTTAGCCAAGCCAGGTGCTGTGGACCTGGTGCTGGGTGCCCCACCTCACCTTCAGGGTAAGCACAGGAACCACACAATGTCACGGTCTGTAGCTACTTTGTGCCAGTAACACACACGGTCATTTCCCTCTACCAGGCCGGCGTGCTATAGAGGCACATACCCCATCTTGTGATCAGATGTAGGCTGCTGATCTGCATGTGCAGTGCATCATGGGTATGGGTGGGTTTACTCTATCCTGGTAACCACAGCAGACAGTTTGTGTAGTTATCTGCAGTCTTTCTGTAGCCAGACAGCTGTGCATTAGATGTTATAGAGATGTAGCCCACTGGTTGCTTCAATGACTGTGGATAAACTTCACAACTGCCAAATACCCAGAAAACAGTATTCAAAATGTGAAACAATTCAAAACCAACAGAATAGCATAGATCCCCTCCACCATCTACTATTATTATTGTCGGGCATAAACCACAAGAGGGAGAGAAACACTTTTCCTCACACATAGTACATGCCCCTTTCATTCATCCAAAAGGTTCTTGTAATACGTAAGTTAGAAACCAACAGGAAAAGTAAGACCGAACTTTGCTGATCCACCGCACGACGTGCACGTTTCAAGGCCACAGCCCCTGTATCAAGTGCTCCTGATGAAGCTCAGTGTGTACCCACAGCTAAGTTTGGTCTTATTTTTCCTGTTGGTTTCTAACTTACGTATTACAAGAACCTTTTGGATGAATAAAAGGGGCATGTACTATGTGTGAGGGAAAGAGTGTTTCTCTCTTGTGGTTTATGCCCGACAAAAATAATAGTGGATGGTGGAGGGGATCTACGGTATTCTGTTGGTTTTGAATTGTTTCAATGACTGTGGAGGCAGAGGTCATGGGTTCAATTATGCAGTGGTGTTATGCATGAAGGCTGTCTGAGGCATTTCCTTTTAATTTAAATCAGTGCTGCCAGCAAAAACACCCTCACAGTGCTGTAGCCTAAGGTGCCTCATAAGGTGCCCTATAAAGTGCCCTATAGGGCACATTATAAGGTGCCTTGACAGACAGAGCACTTTATAATGTGCCCTTTGGAGTGCCTTATAGGGCGCCTTATGCGGCACCTTAGGTTATGGCACTGTGAGGGTGTTTTTGCTGGCAGCACTGATTTAAATTAAAAAAGGAAATGCCTCAGACAGCCTTCTTACATAACACCACTGCAGAATCGAACCCATGACCTCTGCCTCCACAGTCATTGTAGTAACCAGTGGGCTGCATCTTTGTTGCTTGTAATCCTGCACTGGCATGAATTTAGGGTTAACGCGCGTTAACATCCTTAAAAAGAGGCTCCCAGAAAGGCACTGTTATCTGCCTTATGTTTGATTCCTTCTGCAGCTTCTCATGGCCTATGGATCCATTTACTACCACTGATGATGAGTTGCAACTTTCATGGAGTAAGTGCGGTCCCTCAAATAGGATTTCAAGCCCACAACAAACAAATGCCTTCCCTATCTCATAGACCTGTAACCAACACCTTAATGCAGCCAGGCTAATGGGGAACACGTGTTGGCCAGCAACTCCAGAAGAAACTAGCAATGCTGGTCTAATACCCATTCCCCTCTCCAAAACTACCTGATCACCAATCCCCCTGCGCCTCTCTAGACAGTCTATTAGTCACCAAGGGTCCCGAAAAACAGCAGCAAACCCTCCCGCCAAAACCTGAGTAGCTCAGCTCTCACAGCTCAGCTGCTCCAATTTTGGCGGAAGGGTTTGCCGCTGTTTTCCAGAACCCGCGGTGACTGACAGATTGTCCAGAGAGGCGCAAGGGGACTGATGATTGCAGCAAGCTGATCTGCTCCAGTTTTACGGCCATTGCTTCTGCTGCTTGTTTTGAGAGGGGTGATAGTGGCAGCAATGGGCGTCTCCAGAGATCCATTCATCTAGGTGACTGCCTAGTTTACCTAATGGTAGTGCTAGCCCTACTCACTGGTCTCCTTCTAAATCATCTCTGTCCCCTCCAATCTGTTCATAATTCAGCTGCACGGCTTATCTTCCACTTGTGCCACTATGCTCATTTAATCCCTTTTCTTAAGTCACTTTACCGGCTCCCTATCAATTTCTGCATCCAGTTTGATTTCTCCTACTGACCTATGAGTGCATTTGTTCTGCGGCTCCTCACTGCCTTTTCTCTCTTATCTCACCCTACACCACTCCTCAGGAACTCTGCTCCACTGGCAGATCCTTTTATCTGTACCCTTCTCTGCCACTGCCAGTTGAAAATTGGGCTTTATCTTAATAAAGGATTGGAGACTTGGGATCACTTGATGTTGCATAGTTCAGGATTCTAGTAAATATGTTTCAAATTGAATTTACTATGAGGTAAGTATATTATAACATTGTAATAACTGATTTATTAAAAAAAAAAACAACCATACAAAACAATCTTTTTGGTGGTACCAATGAATAACTGTACTCAATAGCTACTTTAAAAATGAGTTCAATTTATGTGTCCAAATTGCTATTTGAGCTCAAATATTGATAAAGTCTCTTAGTATTTGCATATGAAGGCTACTTATCCAAATCAGCTGCAAAGATTGTTGGGAGCCTTGCAGATTGCAGACTGCTTCCGTGACTCTTCGCTCAGGAACTCTGATCCTCCCGCAGGAATTCTGGATCACAGACTCTTCAGTGGTGCAGTAGGATGAGGTAGTCAAGGCGCAGTCAGCTGGTTTTTAACCTCCTTAGACCTTCAATCTAGATCATTATTTATTTGTTTTTATATACCGCACTTTTTCAGATCAGTGCGGTTTACATATAACATGAACAATAAACTGGTTTACATAGAACAGGTTACATGGATTTAAAATACACTAACCTATTTATATGCATTGATAGAGTGATGATACACACAGGAATAGGAACGAGCACTACTATTTATATTAACCTGGGCTCTAACCCTTTATAATCATAAGAACATAAGATATGCCATACAGGGTCAGACCAAGGTCCATCAAGCCCAGCATCCTGTTTCCAACAGTGGCCAATCTAGGTCATACGTACTGTCACAGCCCCTCCTAGTGGCAGTGTGCCAGAGTCAGGGTGGACATTTTAATTTTGGTGAAGAAAGAAAAACTATTAGACCAAGTGCATTCTGGTCCTTGTAGTCCCTCTTCACAAAGAAAATAGATGTGTGAGCCTTGAGCAGGGTGAAGCAAAAAGGGTTTTATTCCCTTGTTACGCAAAAGGTTCTTCAGGAAACAAAGTAGAATTACCTTACTTCAGGTTTAGTGTCAAGAATATTTACAAAAGGTCAGCAACTGTTACAAATGCTTCACAGTTCTCTGTATCCAAGCAAGTTTCCCAAACAGCAAGAAAAACAAGACAAAACTTCTTCCTTCAGTTTTAACAGAAGCAAAAGGTACTTTAAAACATGTGCTGCTGTTATATCTCGGTAAGAGATTCCAGGCTCTCAGTAATACACAGAGAACAGTCCATTGGTTCAAGCATCAACGGTTCTCGTTCTGCAAACTCAATTTGCATGGGTTCTAGCTCACTCGTGGTGTCTTCTAATCCTGAGCTTTCCCTGGTTAACACAGGTTGCAGTTCAGTATTTCTTTCCCCCACTTTCCAGCCTTGCTGGCCTGGGTTTAGCAAATAACTATTAGTGCTTTTCCCTATACCTCTCTGTACAGGGTTACAAACTTCCTCCAGCTTTGCTTCTTCTCAGAAGGGCTTTTTAGGTTATCAGCCTTCCTAGGACCTGGCATCCATTTAATCAATGAAGTAGCACTGTACCTTGGATCTCTGTAGTGTTTGCTGCTGGTGTTATCTCCACCAGAGACTCGCCCTTTCTCACCGTCTTCCTTGAAGACTGGCTTCTGGAGCTTTCTAAGCTGGGCTTGTTCTCTCTGAAACTTAGCTTTGCTTTTCCATGTATCCAAGCTTCTCTGCCTTGCAGTGTATAAGGTTCCTTCCTCAGGTCCTTCCTTCTCAGATCCTCTCTCATATCCTCTCTCAGATCCTCTATCGAGTTCCTTCTCAGATCCTCTCTCAGGTCCTCTCTCTCTGCTTCCTTGTGAGCACTGCTTAAAAAGGCGTTTTCCAACTGAGTTTCCTGGCTTTCTACCCAGGTGCCCTTGATTAGGTACTGCATTGCTACAACCTGGGTGTGTCAGCTTAACTTCTGCAGCCTCGTGCCTGCTCCCTCTAGCTGCACTTCTAGGTAATTGAACCCTCTGTAACTCAGTTGCTTCATAAGAAAGAGAGTTTTTTTCTACATCCATCGTTTCAATGGTTTCAGCTCCATCACAGTACCTAGCAGTATTCCCAAGAGACACAGGTTCCACAATGCTTGTATTGGGTCAAGCATTGATATCCTAGGTCCTTTTTTATTAATGGTTTATGGACCTTTCCTCCAGGAACTTATTTATTTATTTATTTACATTCTCTTATATACCGCGCTATTCTGCATCAGTGCGGTTTACATTGAACAAACTGAAATTACATTGAACAGGGCATTATAACTTGGAGATAACTATTTTACAGGGAACATGGGCTATGGAACTTGTCCAAACCTTTTTTAAACCCAGCTACACTAACAGCTCTTACTACATCCTCCGGTAACAAATTCCAGAGTTTGATTACACGTTTATTCTGATAGCATAAACAATCAAACTACGTTTACCCGTTCCACTCCATTCATTAATTTATAGACCTCTATCATATCTCCCCTCAGCCGTCTCTTTTCCAGGTTGAAGAGCCCTAACCTTTGTAGCCTCTCTTTATAGGAGTAGCCTTCCATCCCCTTTACCATTTTGGTGGCTCTTCTCTGTACCTTTCCTAATAATGCTATATCCTTTCTAAGATTCGGCGACCAGAATTGCACACAATATTCAAGGTGCGGTCGTACCATGGAACGATACAGAGGCATTATAATATACTTTGTTTTATTTTCCATTCCTTTCCTTATGATACCTAGCATTCTATTTGCTTTCTTGGCTGCCGCTGCACACTGGACGGAGGGTTTTAAAATGTTATCCACGATGACTCCTAAATCTTGTTCCTGGGTGGTGGTTCCCAATGTGGAACCTTGCATTGTGTAACCATAGTGTGGGTTGTTCTTTCCTAGATGCATAACTTTGCACTTGTCCACATTAAATTTCATCTGCCATTTGGATGCCTAGTCTTCCAATTTATCCAGATCCTCCTGCAGTTTTCCACAGTCCTCTTGGGTTTTAACAATTTTAAACAGTTTTGTGTCTGCAAATTTGATAACCTCACCCCTTTTCCAGGTCATTTATGAATATGTCAAAAAGCAGCGGACCCAGTACAGATCCCTGGGGTACTCCACTATTCATCTTTTTCCATTGGGAAAATTGGCCACTTAGCCCCACCCTCTGCTTTCTATCTTTTAACCAGTTCCCGATCCACAATAGTACACTGCCTCCTATCCCATGACTTTTTAGTTTTGCCAAAAGTCTCTGATGAGGGACCTTGTCAAAGGCTTTCTGAAAGTCCAGATACACTATATCGACCGACTCACCTTTGTCTACCTGTTTCTTCACACCTTCAAAAAAACATATCAGATTAGGAAGACAAGATCTTCCTTGTCTAAAGCCATGTTGGCTGTCTCCCATTAGGCCATGACTATCTACATGCTGTGTAATTTTGTTCTTTATGATGGTTTCTACCATTATCCCCAGTACTGACGTCAGGCTCACCGTTCTATAATTTCCTGGATCATCCCTGGAACCCTTTTTAAAAATTGGCGTTACATTTGTGATCCTCCAGTCTTCAGGTATTACAGATGATTTTAATGAAAGTTCACAGATTACTAATAGCAGGTCCACAATCTCATATTTCAGTTCTTTCAACACTCTTGGATGTATACCATCCGGTCTAGGTGATTTGCTACTATTCAGTTTATCAAATAGTTGTAATAAATTTTCCCGGTGTAGCGATATTTCTTTCAATTCCTCTGCAGTATCACCTTTAAATACCACTTCAGTCTTGGGTAACATCCCTACATCTTCCTCAGTAAAGACCGAAGCAAAGAATTCCTTCAGTCTCTCCGCTATAGCCTTGTCTCCTCTTACTGCCCCTTTTACCCCTCTATCATCTAATGGTCCAATTGACTCTCTCACAGGCCTTTTGCTATGAATGTACTTGAAAAAGTCTTTATTTTGTGTTTTTGCTTCCGTAGCACGTTCCTTCTCAAATTCTCGCTTTGCCTGCCTTATCAATGCCTTGCATTTAACTTGCCAGTGCTTGTGCTGTTTGAAGTTTTCATTGTTTGGCTCTTTTTTCCATTTCCTGAAAGATGCTTTTTTGGCAGCAACAGCCTCTCTGACCTCACCTTTAAACCATGCTGGCAGTTTTTTGGTCTTTCTTTCACTTTTCTTAATGCGTGGAATACAGCTGGTCTGGGCTTCCAGGATAGTATTTTTAAACAACACCCAAGCTTGATTTATTTATTTTATTTATTTACAGTCTCTTTTATACCGCGCTATTCGGCATCAGTGCAGTTTACATGAAAGAGAAGAGTTTTATACGGCACAGAATCTACTCCGATTTACAATTAACAGGTGATTCAACTTGGATAACCAGGGTAACTATTTGCATATATATAGGCATCATATCAGGACATGATTACAGATTAGTCATAGCACTTGATGTATACCGCGCTATTCGGCATCAGTGCGGTTTACATGAAACAGAAGAGTTTTATACGGCGCAGAATCTACTCCGTATTTACAATTAACCGGTGATTCAACTTGGTTAACCAGGGTAACTATTTACATATATATAGGCATCATATCAGGACATACTTACAGATTAGTCATAGCACGTGATGTAAGTCTTTAACCTTTGCAACCACTCCTTTTAGTTTTTTCTTAACTATATTAACTATTAACTATATTTGGTTTCCTAGACCATGGGATGCTGTTCCAAGGGTTGCAAAGAAGAGATGGCATCCATCTGTCCAAGAGAGGTCAACGCATCTTTGGTAGTAGACTGGCTAATCTACTGAAGAGGGCTTTAAACTAGATTCGTTGGGGAAGGGTGAAGAAAGCCCCCAGGTAAGTGAAAGCCCCCAGGTAGGTGATACATTCAATACCTTTATGGAAATGGGTAACAGGGGTAACATATGGAAAGCAGTGTGCATTAATGCCCATAGCATGGGAAATAAGATCCCTGAAGTTGAAGCTTTGGTGGGAGTGGCTGACTTGGATTTGGTGGCAGTTACAGAAACGTGGTTCACAGAAAACCATGACTGGGATGTAACTATACCTGGCTATACTTTATTCAGAAAGGACAGGGTAGGAAGAAGGGGAGGAGGAGTGGCACTATCTGTAAAAACTACTATTAAAGCTTTGGAATTACAGAGCTTAAAAGGGAGAGAGGAGGCATTGTGGGTTAAACTAGAAAGAGGGAAAGAGAAATCTATTTGCATTGGAGTGATATACAGACCTCCCTCACAAGAGGAAAAGGTGGACAGAGAGTTAATTGAAGACATACGCAGCATTGCTAGGAAAGGGGAAGTGCTACTGATAGGAGATTTCAATATGCCAGATGTTGATTGGCACATTCCTGCTGCAGTATCATCTAGAAGTAAGGAGATCCTGGATTCTCTACAGGGAGAACTATTCAGGCAATTGGTAACAGACCCCACACGTGAAGGGGCCATACTGGACTTGGTGCTTACCAATGGTGAAAGTGTTTCTGATGTTGTAGTGGGAGATCATTTTGCATCCAGTGATCACCAGATGGTGTGGTTCAGTATTAGGACTAGGGCTGTTAGAATCCATTCCAAGGTGAGGATCTTAGACTTTAGGAAGACTAAATTTGCGAAGATGGGCCAATACCTCAGGGAGTCATTAGTGGGATGGGAACAGCTGGGGGATGTAGAAAAACAGTGAGCAAAACTGAAAGGGGGTATTTTAAAGGCAACCAACCTTTTTGTTAAAATGGTAAATAAAGGCAAAAGGAACAGGAGACCGCTATGGTTTTCGAAGGAAGTAGCTGAACAAGTGAAGAAAAAGAGGGAGGCCTTCATGAAATACAAGAGATCACAGAGAGAGGAAGACAGGCATCTGTATTTGGAAAAACTTAGAGAATCTAGCAAAGTAGTCAAGAAGGCAAAGATTCAAAAGCAGGAGGAAATAGCCAATGCAATAAAATGGGGGGATAAGACATTTTTCAGATATATTAGTGAGAAGAGGAAGGGCAAATGTGGTATTGTCAGACTCAAGGGTGCAGGGGGGGAATATTTAGAAGCTGATAAGGATAAAGCGGAATTGCTTAACAAATATTTTTGTTCTGTGTTCACAGATGAATCAGGACCTCAGAAAACACGCACAAATAAGAACAGAAGCGAGGGACATCTTGAACTATTTTCAGAAGACTGTGTTCGTGAGAATCTAGCTCAACTTAAAGTAGACAAAACGATGGGACCGGATGGGATACACCCTAGAATACTGAGGGAACTTGGGGACGTTCTAGCAACTCCACTGACTAACCTTTTCAATGCCTCCTTGGTGCCAAAGGACTGGAGAGAGGCTCATGTGGTGCCTTTACACAAAAGCGTAAGTAAGGATGTGGTTGAAAACTACAGGCCGGTTAGTTTAACTTCGGTGGTGAGTAAATTATTGGAAACGCTGCTGAAAGAGAAAATAATGAGGTTTCTGGAGTCCAGCAGATTACAGGATCCGAGGCAGCATGGATTCACCAGAGGCAGGTCTTGTCAGACAAATCTGATTGATTTCTTTGACTGGGTGACCAGGGAGTTGGACCGAGGGAGAGCTCTAGATGTGGTGTATTTAGATTTCCGTAAAGCCTTTGACACTGTTCCTCACAGGCGACTTATAAACAAACTGAGCACCCTAGGGATGGACCCTAAAGTTACTGCTTGGGTTAGAAATTGGTTGGGTGGGAGGCGACAAAGAGTACAAGTAAATGGAGCTCACTCTGAGGAGAAGGATGTTACCAGTGGTGTGCCCCAGGGATCTGTCCTTGGTCCGATTCTTTTTAACATCTTTGTTAGTGATATAGCGGAAGGGCTGTCGGGTAAGGTTTGCCTCTTTGCGGATGAAACCAAAATCTGCAATAGAGTAGACACCCAGGAAGGGGTAGATAACATGAGGAGGGATCTAGCTAAGCTTGAAGAATGGTCTAGAATTTGGCATCTGGGATTTAATGTTAAAAAATGTAAGGTCATGCATTTGGGCTGCAGCAATCCAAGGGAGCAATACAGTATAGGAGGTGAAGTACTTTTGTCCACTAAAGAAGAGTGGGACCTAGGCGTGGTTGTATCTGATGATCTTAAAGTAGCTAAACACGTAGAAAAGGCGACGGCAAAAGCTAGAAGGATGCTTGGGTGCATACGGAGAGGAATGGCTAGCAGAAAAAAGGAGGTGATAATCCCTCTGTATAAGTCTTTGGTGCGACCTCATTTGGAGTATGGTGTGCAATTCTGGAGACCGCACCTTCAAAAGGATGTGAACAGGATGGAGTCGGTGCAGAGGGTTGCTACTAAAATGATTAATGGGCTTCATTATAAAGCATATGAGGACAGACTTAAGGATCTTAATATGTATACCCTAGAGGAAAGGCGGGATAGAGGTGATATGATTGAGATGTTTAAATACCTCCGTGGCATAAATGTTCAGGGAGAGAGCCTCTTTCAATTGAAAGCAAGTTCTGCTACGAGGGGACATGGGATGAGGGTGAAGGGAGATAGATTCAGGAGTGATATGCGGAAATATTTCTTTACGGAAAGAGTAGTGGATCCGTGGAATAGTCTCCCAGTGGAGGTGGTAGAGATGAGGACAGTAACTGAATTCAAAAAAGCATGGGACCAACACAGAGGATCTCTAAAGGTAAAAAGTGGACTGTTGTAGTTGTTGTTATGGAAGGACAGACTAGATGGGCCATGTGGTCTTTTTCTGTCGTCATGTTTCTATGTTTCTATGTTTCTATATTCCTCATTTTATCATAGTCTCCCTTTCGAAAGTTAAAAGGTAGTACTGTGGATTTCTTTACTATCCCTCCTCCACTAATTAAATCAAACATGATCATGCTATGATCACTATTGCCAAGTGGTCCCAACACCCTTTTTTCTTGCACCAGATCTGGTGTTCCACTAAGGACTAGGTCCAGTATGGCTTCCCCTCTGGTCGATTCATGAACCAGCTGCTCCAAGAAGCAGTCATTTATTTCATCTAGAAACTTTATCTCCCTAGCATGTCCTGCCGTGACACTGACTCAGTCGATACCGGGGTAATTTGCAATCACCCATTATTATTACTCTTCTGTGACTTTTGTTAGCTTCCTTGATTTCTTTGAGCATTTCATCATCCATTTGTTCATTCTGGCCAGGCGGTCGATAGTACACCCCCACTGCCATCACCTTCCCCTTCATCCATGGAATTTCAATCCATAGAGATTCTACAGCAAATTTTGTTTCCTGAAAAACTTTAATCCTTTCTGACTCAATGCCCTCTCTAACATAGAGTGCAACCCCTCCACCAATTTGATCAGTTCTATCATTGTGATATAGTTTGTATCCAGGTATCACAGTGTCCCACTGGTTATCCTCCTTCCACCATGTCTCTGAGATTGCAATCATATCTAACCTCTCATTTAGTGCTATATATTCTAACTCTCCCATCTTATTGTTTAGACTTCTAGCATTTGCATACAAGCATTTTAGAGACTGTATTTTATTAATATTAATCTGGCTATTGGTAGGCATGGAATCTTTACGCTCTGTCTGCACCATACTCAAGGGCATTTGGGCTACTTTACTCTTTTTTGGAACCTCACTGCTTTTGGTAGTATCCTTCAAGGATACCTTCTTCCGAACCATGCACTCTTGGGTGACTGTCGGCTTTCCCCTATTTTCTAGTTTAAAAGCTTCTCTATCTCCTTTTTAAAGGTTAATGCCAGCAGTCTGGTTCCATCCTGATTAAGGTGAAGCCCATCACTTTGGAAGAGCCCCTCCTTTCCCCAGAATGTTCCCCAGTTCCTAACAAATCCAAAACCCTCATCCTTGCACCATCGTCTCATGCACACATTGAGACTCCGGAGCTCTGCCTGCCTTTTGGGTCCTGCATGTGGAATGGGAAGCATTTGGGAGAATGCTACCCTGGAAGTTCTGGATTTCAACTTCCTACCTAAAAGCTTAAATTTAGCCTCCAGAACCTCCCTACCACATTTCCTATGTCATTGGTACCGACATGTACCAAGACAGCAGACTCCTCCCCTGCACTATCTAAGATCTTATCTAGGCGGTGCGTGAGGTCCGCCAACATCGCACCAGGCAGACATGTTGCCAGGCAATCCTCATGTCCACCAGCCACCCAGCTATCTACATGCCTAATGATTGAATCACCAACTATAACAGCTGTCCTAACCTTTCCCTCATGGGCACATGGCCCTGGAGAAACGTCCTCAGTGCGAGAGGGTTTTACATCACCTAGAGGACAGGTCCTAGTTACAGGATCATGTCCTGCCACACCAGGGTGATGCTCTCCTGTCATGTGACCTCTCTCCTCCATGGCAACAGGGATGCTGCCAGACTGGAGGTGGGACTTCAGGACTATATCCCTGTAGGTCTCATCCATGTACTTCTCTGTCTTTCTTATGTCTTCCAGGTCTGCTACTCTAGCCTTTAGAGAACGGACTTGTTCCCTGAGAGCAAAGAGCTGCTTGCACTTAGTGCATACTGCGACGCTCCTGCCCGGGCCCGAGAGCTTACAGACAGGAGTGGCCTTGTAATGTCCCTGAGGAATAAAGCTTGTACTGGTCCCTGGGAATTCTGGGACTTGTAGTGTGCTTGTATTTCCTTCAGGATTAAATTGTAGTCGTGACACGAATGTTAAGGCTGCAAGAAATTTATTGTTGTGGGGATATTTTCCAGCGCATCAAAATTCAATGGTACATAACGCAAAAGGTGCAACTTCAACCCAAACAGCTGAAACCAGGAACATAGGAAGTACAACTGAAATTAAGTTAGCTTCTACTTGGCTCTTCACAATTACAGCAGATTTAACTCAGCAGTGCCTCATGTGGTCTTTCAGAATTATTGCAGCACCAAACAAACAGCTGTTCCTTCCACAGCGTGGCTTCTCAAAACAACAAATGAAAACAATTTGTAAACCTGTTAGCTTGGCAGCAAGTACAGCAAACTCCCTGTATTCTTTTCATACAGTGTTCAAGGGTTTCTTGCATTGCTGTCCTCTTTGAGGCATATTGAGCAATCCCTTGGAGAAGGGTCCGCTTCTAAGGAAGGCAGGTAATTATCCACTTGCATGCATTCATCAGAGCTAAGGCTATCGCTGTCTCTATCAGGCCTGCTAAGCTTCCCTGACTTCAGTTCCAGAAACTCTTGAAACTGTTTTAAAAGCAATTCAGCCTGTAACTGCTCTTTATCCGTGTGAAAGTCTTTGGTAAGGGTAACACCCTTCCCCCACTTGCTATCAGCTTCTGCAGCTGGGTTTACCTTGTGAAGGTTAGCATAAATAAAAGGTTTCTTTAGTAAAGCATTAAAAGTAGAAAAGTAGAAAAGTAGAAAAGTCAGCTTTCCCCTATCTCCATCTCTTCTGGAAGGCATTCCTCACCACAGATCCCCCCCCCCATTAAGATATCACGGGCTGGCCTAAAATCATTGGCACAGCACGTGATACGACTCAAGGGCTCTGTAAAGTGTTGTGTCTTTTCTACCTTTTCTATTCTTGGTTCTATGGTGGCCAGATGGGCTAAAGCTACCCTATCATGCCAGGGCTTCAAAACGTTGATGTGGTAGACCTGTTGGCGTCCTTTTCTGTTTTCAATGAGATAGGAAACGGGGCCCACCGGTCGCACTAACCTATAAGGCCCTTTCCATTGGCTCTCAAACTTTGGATCTGGCCCCACTACCATCACCAGGACTCTTTCACCCACAGCCAAGTGGCGAGGTTTTGTGCCTCGGTCATAATAGGACTTTTGCTTCGCTTGGCTGTCCCTTACATTAACTTCCGCAACCTGTGAGGTGCGGTGTAACTGGCCTTTCAAGTGTTTTAAGAACTCAGGCACTCCCATCTCCTTTATATCCGGTTCTACCCACTGCTCTCTCAGAATGTCTAACACAACTCGTATGGCGCTGTCCCTAGGGATGACTGTTTCCTCTCCCTGCACGCGTATAGGACAAAGGGGAGCATTGTGTTAGCCATATCTCCTTCCAAACTGCGGCGCAACATTCTTTTGAGGGTCTGATTTTGCCTCTCTATGAGGCCATTCGTTTGGGGATGGTAGGCTGAGGTCTTTATGTGGTGGATGCCAAACGCATCCCATACCTGCACTAAATACTTTGACATAAAGTTGCTTCCTCTGTCCGTGAGGACTTCGCGAGGGAAGCCAACTTCTTAAAATAACTTTATGAGCTCTCCCGCCACCACCTTCGCTGATATGGTGCGCAGCGGCATGTCCCAAGGGAACTTTGTTGCTTGGTCAACAACCACTAAAATATACTGGAATCCACGGGGAGTTTTAGTTAAAGGACCTACAATGTCCATAGCTATTCTATGGATCGGTTCAGTGATTACCGGAGATGATATCATGGGCACCTCCCTAGGATGGACCGCAGAAACCCACTGGCACGCCGGACAGGCTTCACAGAACTTGGCAGTCTCTTTAAAGACGCCTGGCCAATAGAACCTTGCCAAGATCTGATCTAGGGTTCCTTGGGTGCCCTTGTGTCCCCCAACTGGATGGTCGTGTGCCAACCTCAAAACTAGATTTTTAAAAGTTGCTGGCACCACCAACTGTTTACGGGTATCCCCAGTATAGGGATCTTTACTTTCCCTATAAAGTATCCCAGTGTCCATAAGAAATTTTGGTAGGGTATGTTTTTCACTCTGGGCCCACTTAAATGCCTGACTTAGAGCTGGATCGGCTTGTTGCTCGTTGGGGAATGTAGGGAATTTCCCAACTAATTCCTCTGGTACCCATGGCAACTCTTGCCCAGCATATGCTTCCGCCCTATGCTGCGAGCGAGTCTCTCTCTCCCTACGCTTCTCCCCTTTAATTTTTTTAACTTTATCTCCGGGGGAAGCTATCAGGTTCTCATGTGAGGGAAGACTTTCCAGGGATTCTTCTGGCAGCTCTTCATCCTTTTCTAGGTTCTTACTCTGGGCTCTTGTAGACACCATAGCTTCCTTGGGACATAGGACCTGCTCCATACCTTTATGAAAGTATGGCCAGTCTCTCCCCAAAATTATATTGTGGGGTAGCCTAGGTACTACCGCTATGGGAATCTTTCTGTTTGCCCCCAACCCTTTTACTTGGAGGTTATAAACCGGGTAGAGTGAAATGCCTCCATGAATGCACCGAATTTTGACTGTGCATACAGGCTGAATTGCTACTCCTGTGGCTTCTATCTGCTGCCAGAGCGCTTTTGACAACATGGTTTTCTCAGCTCCTGAGTCCAATAGCACTGTGGTAGCAATTCCCTGCACCTCAACTGTGAGTAGAAAACCCTCTCTACCATTCTGAGAATTTTCTGCTACCAATGCTGTTTTCACGTAACAATTCCTCTGCACATGGCCCTCTTTACCGCATTTAAAACATTTTTTCTTGGTTACAGGACCTTTCACTGTTGGCATACACATCTTTACTGATTCCTCATTTAACCTCCAGCTCCTTTCTGATCCACTTACTGCTGCACCCTTGGGAGCACTACCACCTTCACGGGCCACTAATTTTGCCTCCATGAAGCGTTCAGAAAGCGTAATAGCCTGTTGCGGGGTTTTACAGCTCTGTAAAATCAAGAAGGTACGGATCTCCATAGGCAAAGCATTCATATACTGCTCCAATACGAGACTATCTATGATAGCTTCTTTGGACCTTTCTTCTGGATTTAGCCACTTATTCACTAGAGTGTGTATCCTATGACACAAGGCTTTTGGGGTCTCCTTTGTCTTTAGCCTCACAGCTCTCAGAAGATTATGATAGACTAGCGGTGTGAGCCCTAATCTTTCTCTGACTGCTTTCTTAAGCTCATCATAGTTTTCTGCAAGTGTGGGTGGCATGGCTCTATCAGCGGCCAAAGCTTCCCCAGTAAGGGATGCCGCAAAGCGCATGGCCCAGTGCTCTTTTGGCCAAGCACTAAGGTAAGCCACTCTCTCAAAACCCTCGATGAAATCATCGATATCATCAGTGTCAGTGAGCTGACCAAAGTTAAACATGGTACCATTTTGCAAACTCAGAGAAGCTGGCGCAGAGAGACCTGGTGGTGTAACTGGTGGGTCAGTCCACTTCTTTTGCTCGGATAACCATGTCCCCAGCATTTCCAACAAAGGCTTCTGTTGAGCTCGGATGCTCGCCGCGTTCCTCTCTTGGGTTTCTAAAGCCAAGTCTCTTTGTCTTTGAAATTGTGCTGCCATCCATTTGAAGACCTCTTGCGATTCAAGAGACATCTTTGGTATTTCTGCAAGCACACAAAAACAGAGACCAAAGTGCGATACCACAAACACACAAACCCCCCCCCCCCTTTTTTTTTTCTTCCTTAATCAGGGCCTAGCCTTCACCCTTGCCCTGGTATCCCAACCTCTCCCGGGTGGATACCCTTTACCTGGCTCAGGTGACGCTTCACGTTTGTCAGCAATGACGATGGCTGTAGTCTCTTGGTACTGCCTTTCTTCCCCCTTCTTGGACGCTCCACAGCTGGGCTCCTCTTGGGAAGTTGTCTCCTGCAGATCCTCTGGCATTGCTGCTTTTAGCGCCTGTGCGGTATCCTGCCAACTACGCCACTTACGACGCTCCTGCCCAGGCCCGAGAGCTTACAGACAGGAGTGGCCTTGTAATGTCCCTGAGGAATAAAGCTTGTACTGGTCCCTGGGAATTCTGGGACTTGTAGTGTGCTTGTATTTCCTTCAGAATTAAATTGTAGTCATGACACAAATGTTAAGGCTGCAAGAAATTTATTGTTGTGGGGATATTTTCCAGTGCATCAAAATTCAATGGTACATAACGCAGAAGGTGCAACTTCAACCCAAACAGCTGAAACCAGGAACATAGGAAGTACAACTGAAATTAAGTTAGCTTCTACTTGGCTCTTCACAATCACAGCAGCTTTAACTCAGCAGTGCCTCATGTGATCTTTCAGAATTATTGCAGCACCAAACAAACAGCTGTTCCTTCCACAGCGTGGCTTCTCAAAACAACAAATGAAAACAATTTGTAAACCTGTTAGCTTGGCAGCAAGTACAGCAAACTCCCTGTATTCTTTTCATACAGTGTTCAAGGGTTTCATACATTGCTGTCCTCTTTGAGGCATATTGAGCAATCCCTTAGAGAAGGGTCCGCTTCTAGGGCAGGCAGGTAATTATCCACTTGCATGCATTCATCAGAGCTAAGGCTATCACTGTCTCTGTCAGGCCTGCTAAGCTTCCCTGACTTCAGTTTCAGAAACTCTTGAAACTGTTTTAAAAGCAATTCAGCCTGTAACTGTTCTTTATCCATGTGAAAGTCTTTGGTAAGGGTAACACCCTTCCCCCACTTGCTATCAGCTTCTGCAGCTGGGTTTACCTTGTGAAGGTTAGCACAAATAAAAGGTTTCTTTAGTAAAGCATTAAAAGTAGAAAAGTCAGCTTAACCTTTAGCAGGGTTTGAATAAGAATTGGTACCTTTCCTCCAGAAGTCTATCTGGTTCAAAAACTCAGCAGCCTTACTGCTATTTCCTCTGCTTTGTGAATTTCTCTTTGAAAAGCTTTCTTCCTGCTTCACTTCCTTGCTTCTGTAGCCTTGTTTGCTACCAGACCAGATACCTTCTTTCCATGTGCTGAATTTGCTAGCCTTCCCAGGCCCAGGCTCTACCTTGTAGTAAGGATCTTTCTCAGAGTGTGCATGGCTCCAAGGTTTACTGCTCCAAGGTTCTGCCTTGCTCCAGGGTTCTAGCATTTTCCTCCTTCCTTTTCCCTCTTTTTCTCTTTCCTCCTTTTCTCTTTTCCTCCTCTCCTCTTCCCTCTCTGCTTGGTGATTTAAAAGGGCTTCATTTCCCGGCACGCCCTGACCTTCCCCTGAGCGTGCCCAATCAGTGCAGAAGCCTGTCTCCTCCCCTGAGCTGGGGCGTGTCCTGTGCTCAGCAGAGAGCTGTGTTTTTTTCAACTCTGCATTGGAAATCCTGTGTGCTAGTGCTGTTTCATTACTTCTACCAGGATTTTCTCCTATCTCCATCTCGTCTGGAGGGCATTCCTCACCACAATACGTAAGACCTCTCCCCAAATGGGAGAAAATCATACATGTGACACTCAATGCAAAAGACTGGAAAGCCCCCATCTTGCTGCTAGACTGTTGTCTGCATCTTAGTTTAAAGCTTTTGTTTAGGTCTTTAAATTCTGTACTTACTAAGGGTTGGTGTAGATGCTTATACTAATAAAAGTGTATCTAATACCTCTAATATACCTTGTTCACCTGAAGCTTAATTAATCTCAGGTCCTCAATGTATGACTGAGTTGGATAAAGAGCTGCACCTGAGAACAGCCCCTTTCCTCTAAGACGTGTAAGTACCTATAAAGCTACAATTACCCAAGGGGCGGGTGGGTGTTGGGGAGGGAGGGAGGGAGGGAGGGAAATAAGACCTATTAAAAGAGGGCTGTTACAAGGTACCCTATCCTGTACCCTCTGCAGGGGGGGGAGGGGTTAGTCCCTCAGGTAGGCTAGAGCAGGAAAAAAAGTTTAAAACACAGCACGTTCTGGGGACAGAGCAGGGAGAGATATTTAATTTAAAGTAACAGTTAACCTAGCTACCACACAAAGGCCAGTTAGTTGAGAGAGGCAAAGTAAGTTATACAGCTGAGAAAGCTGAAGTGCAAAACTAAACGGAACAGGGAGGTGAAGTAGTACACCAATAAAGATAACAATAAATAAATAGACAGCTAGAACTCACAGCAAAGTCATCACAGGAGTTAAATATCCACCTCTCTAGAAGAGCACTGTGAGGGCACTGCTCTTCTCAGAGCAGAGAGAGGCAAACAGAACAGACTGTGCACACGTGGGAGGAGGAGACAGGAAGAAGGGCTACACAATACCTCAGCAGGGGGGGGGGGGGAGTAGTCCCTCAGGTAGGCTAGAGCAGGAAAGAAAGTTTAAAATGCAGAACGTTCTGGGGATAGAGCAGGGAGAGATATTTAATTTAAAGTAACAGTTAACCTGGCTACCACACAAAGACCAGTTAGTTGAGAGAGGCAAGGTAAGTTATACAGCTGAGAAAGCTGAAGTGCAAAACTAAAGGGAACAGGGAGGTGAAGTAGCACACCAATAAAGACAACAATAAATAAATAAATAGACAGCTATTTGCAAAGTTTTTGAGCCAGATGATTAGGTTTTTCAAAAAAGATATCAAATGATACTGGTTCATCTTAGTTATATTAATGTTTGCTTTTGGCAATGCCATTCATTCCTATACATAGGGGTTTGTTTACTAAACCGTCTTAATGTTACTGGCGTTAGTGGCAGTCTTATTGTGACAAATGCCATATAAGGTAGTGGGCATTCCGGTCTTAAGGTAGAATTTCGGGTTATCGCATGTTAAAGTCCGTTATCGGGCGATAGAGGGAGCCGTGGCACGTTACCGCGCGTTAGCCTTAATTAGGCATGCTGACCTGCTATTACAGCAACAGAGGTGTAGCATACTGGTTAATACATTGACTGCTAATACAGTGGTCATGAGTTTGAACCCCCAGTCTGCTCAGTTTAAAGACTGTCAGAGGCAATCCCTTTTCCTGCTTGTAACAGTCAGACACATCCCAACAATTTGCACTGCCAGCCAAAAAAGCCACACCTCAGTGCCGCAACCTAATGCACCTTTTAGGGTGCACCATAAGGCATATCATAAAGCACCATGTCATTCAAGGCAGGTCATAATGTGCCCCAGGGGGCGGCAGGAAAGGTTTGGCATCCTCCAAGGCAACATATAATGTGCCCCATAAGCTGGCCAAACCTAAGGTGCTGCGAAAGATGCCCCAGGGATGCCAAGGTGACACAGGAGATGGTGCCCAGGGGAACAAAGGTGCCCCAAAGTCAAAAGCATGAAATGTATGGCTCAAACACAGATGTAACCATAACACTGCACAGAGCACCAAGGAAAGGCAATAAAAAAGTGATGGAAGGAAGTAGATGACGGAGCTCATGGACCAGCCAAATCTGCGTGCAGCCCATGTGGCAGTAGGTAAAGTGGACAAACATATTGGGGGCAGCTGTACCGATGTACAGGGTGATGGTAATGTACAGTGCAACAATGACAGTGTGTGGCAGAGGATGGGGATACGTGTCCACCAGAGGAAGTAGAGGTGGCAGGATAAGTGCAATGACAGGGGACAGAGGAGAGCAGTGCCATGCAGAGCAGACACAGGAGAGGAAAGCATGAAGAGCTGCAATGCAGAAAAGTGTACCAGTGCAGGACATGGGGTAGCAGCCTGCACATTATGGCAGGACTCCACACAGCTGGCACACACACATAGACGGACAGAAGGATGGATGGCAACAGTGATGAGGGTATAATGTGGCGGCAGCACAGATCTGCACAGATATGACTGTTACACGAATGAAACGTAGATGTGTAGGACAGCCATAAAAAAAGGAGAACAGAGAGGAATCAAACCCATGACCTCTGCTACTGAAGTCATTGCATTAACCATTGTGCTACATCACTGTGGGAGTTATGATGCCAATGGCTGGCTACAGAAAGAGTGCACGTCACCATAACACTGTCTGCTGTGGCTACCGGGATAGGATAGAACCAACAGTACCCATAATGCAATTCACATGCAGAACAGCAGTCTACATCTGCTCACCAGATGGGGTATGCACCTCTACAGCATATCAGCTTGGTAGGTGGGAATGACCCTGTGTGTTACTGGCACAGAGTACCCAGAAGACATTCATTTCTATACATAGGGGAATGTTTGGGATGTCAGCACACATACCACACAGGTATGTCAGTGATTGGGCCCCAGAAAAGAGAACCCATAAATATCACTTAAGAGAAATGCTGAATAGCACTATGGGGGAACCTAGCCATGCCATAGTCAATGCTCAGTCAGGGTGAGAGCAACCTCCCAGCATGACATGCTGTGGCTATCCTGTCCATGCAGGTGGTGGTTGGGCACTACAATGTCCCAGCCATTGCCCTATACCATGTGCAAATGCATCCTGCCCATTCCACCCTGTCCGGGCCATACCCACAGTACCTTGCTCCTCATTATGCACATTGGCAGGCTAACACTGGAAACAGTGAAAGCAATGTGGGTTCAGTAAGGTGTAGGCAGCCATAACACAATGGATAGACAGACACACTCTCACACACCTATGCCAGCATTGTGCAAATATAGAGGTTTGTGGCAGCCCTGGCTGCCACACCAGTCCTAGGCACAGTGCGGGCATTGCTATAGTACGCAATACTGTTAGGGTCACTCCCCGGGGTGGCAAACACTGTCAGAATCGATAACTGAAACACACTCCACAGATATCAGAAAGGTTATTATGATGAATCTCTATCAACAAATTGTGTTTAACTTAGGATTTGTTAGCTTACATTAATCATAGCAACCTTTTGACATATGTGGAACGTGTTCCCAAGTTTAGGATGGCATTGCTAAGGTATGCAGGTGCTAGTATTGGGAGATGCTGCTCCGCACAGGGCCCAACAGTCTGACTCTCCATGAGGCTTTGGATAGTGGAGCCTGTGGGTGTGGGTGTTTATGCCCCTGTTGGCCGCTGCTCTAGGGCAGAGGTTCCCAACTCCAGTCCTGGTGGGCCAAACACTGTTCAGGATTTCATGCTGTCTCAAATGAATATGCATGAGATACATTTGCATACAATGGGGGTGGCGCATACAAATGCAGCACAGGCATATTTATTAGGGACAGCATTAAACCTGAATGGTGTTTGGCCCTCCAGGACTGCAGTTGGGAAACTCTGCTCTAGGGCTTGCACATGTTTATGGTGTCTGTGCTCTATAGAGTAAAATATAGGTGTTTCAGGCATGTTTATTTTATCTGCAATAAAGGTTCCATCTTTATTACCACTGGGTAAAATATGAGGATAGGGTTGGCAGGAGCCACAGCTGGGACTTGAACTTGTGACCTTTTGCTTCTGAACACACTGGCTGTGTGTACTGCACCACACTGTTGCCACAGGGACAAAGCATTCCCTGGGGAAACCATGACTGTTCGTCAGACAGACCCTGTCTGTTGCAGTGCACGGCACCCACCTAAACGGGGCTTGGCCATGGTCTGCTGTGGGCAGATGCCACTGCCCCCTCCGCCACCAGCACCCCTCCGCCACCATTCTGCCATGCCATTATGCCGGTGGTGCTAGTGGTGCACAGTCCCAGGCCATCCAGTGTGCCGGTAGGCAGATGCCTATGGTGTGGGTTCTCGGGTAGGGGTGCCTACATGGACATGTGCGCTTTCCCCCGGCACCACCTGACAATGTTATGTGCCCTTGAGGGTACCTGCTGGGTAATATCTCCTATGACACTGTGGAACACACACTCGTGCCCATGTTGGACCCTCATCAGTTGCTGTCTTGCTGCTTTACAGTTTCGGCATTCCTATGTGCCACCTAGGAATCTGCCTAGTCTGCACTGTGCCCCAGCTGGACCACAGCATGTGCCGCCTGCAGCCCCCTGTATCCCATTTACAGCATCAGTACAGTTGCCCTTTTCAATGTGCCCACTCTGCTGTTGCTGCACATGTGTACGCCATAACAAATCTGCCCTATCTAAATGACAGAAACCCTGCTCAGTACTATTTCAATGTGGGATCATTCACGTTGTAGGGGGACGGAGCATAGACCCTTCCAAACATGATATCTTAATTTTTACACTTTGTCAATAGTGTTGTTTTATGTTTATCATTAATATCACTATTGGCCAGCTTGGTTATTGGGATTTTAAATGTGGTTCTGATCATTTTATATGTTTATTTGCCTTTTTGGTTCCTGCACATGTATCACAACTATCACTTTTATGGGTTTCCCTGTCTTTGCTGCACATTGCTGACTTGAATGGTTTCTCTTTCCTGCAAATGTGCCTAACGCGAGGGTTTCACTGGCGTTAGTGTTCAGACCCGGATTTCACAGCGTTAGTGTCCCTGGAGCCTCTCCATGCCCACTCTCCGCCCATTGACCCCTTCTCTCCACCCTCTATGAAGCCTTACTCCTCCCTTCAGACCCGGATTTCACAGCGTTAGTGTGCCTTAACGCCGCCTCCGCGTTATCACGTGATAAGTGACGTTATCGCGCGATAAGTGATGTTATCGCGCGATAATGTTACATTATTGCATAATAACATCACTTATCGCGCGATAATACCACCGCTGTGACATTAAGATGGTTTAGTAAACATTCCCCATAGTATATAGACTAAAGATATTAATAGACGATGCTCGTTTCCTTTGCTCCTGCAGCATTGGCACTTTGTTCTGCAATTCCAATTTGTAGAGTTCTCACATTTTTATTATTTTGTCTATTTTCTCCACTTCTATAGGTGCAAATAAAATTAATTTAGTTTTAACAAAGGTGTTCATAGAAAAGTGAGTGTTTCACTCTGTTTCAGTACTGATGTTCTCCTTCTCATCCATGGTGACACAATCTTTTTTTTATGATACACATCTACAATGAATTGTTGATTCTCAGGGACTACTCGAAGGGTATAAACTGTATGTTATTATGCTTCCCAGTCCCTTAATATGTTCCATTTTGTCTTACTACCTTCTTCTTCTTCTTTTATCCTTTTTTAATCTTGTTATTATATGTGCCATTTGAATTTTTCATTTGCTAATACATTTTATTGATTTATTTATTAGTTCTTATCATAATTTATCGTTCTTATTAGTTTATTCCTTTATGGTTGCAAAACGTATGTTTAATATTCCTTTAATATATTTTTATGTGCTTTTAATGGCCTGTTTCTTTATCATTATTATTATTACATTAATTTGTTATGTTCCATTTTGAGGCGTTTAACCCCCTCAGAAAAGCTTTGCCGAAATGCATAGGGGTTGCTAACAAATAAAGCTTTTTGAGACACCGACTGCTATACACCTCAGTCCTTTTGTTGGACTTTCGTGTTGTCTGCAAGAGTATTGCTTTTAGATAGGATTGTCTCCTATTCCTTGGGCCATCCACACAACTTATTATCTCTTAAGACCTTTCATCTAGATACAAAAATTTCCTTGGAAATCCATCTTTCCTCTCATATACTTTCTAATAATCCTGAGCTTCTCCTAAGGTCTACTCTCTTAGGCAGGGTTCCATCTAACAGGAACTTACTGGTATGTAAATCCACTTCTTTTTTTTTCTTTTAGGTCCCAATGTATCCTTGGAAAGGAATTACTATTCAGGGAGACCTACCCAGACCTTATTTTATTACCCTATATGACTTCCAAATAGATCAGTCACACTTTACTAAAAAAAAAAAAAAAAAATGAAACTCACTCAAAAACATCCTTTCTCCATTTCTCCTCAATCTTTCACTCAAACGTCAAAACTCTCATCAAATCACTCAAACAGAGGCCTCTATGCCGAGCACCCCTCATGCATTTCCTTACTCACTCAAAAACAGTCCCAACTGACATGGAAAGTTAGCTTCACCAAGGTCTAATCTGGTCAGGAATGTGTCCCTGCACCTGCTGATGTCATCTTTGAGTCCCATGCTATCTTAAATAAAAATCTAATTTCCTTTAATTAACCTTTTTTCTGGCACTACCACAAAAACGCTATTAATTTCTTAACAGTGTTCTTTTTCTTACTACATGTAATGACTGCAAGACGTAAGTATAGCGTCAATAGATTCAGAGTTGGTCTTTGTAGTTTTCTATCTATTCAGGAACATTGCCAAGAAATTGTACGTTCAACCCATGCAAGAGAACACCCCACTAGAACGCAAAAATAACAGATAAATCAAGCAGATACTAGCGACTAATTCTACAGTATGCATGTCTGTCACTTGTGGTAGTCCACAAAGCAAGTTTTTCCCTTATCGGAGTGAAGCCGAACCTTGCAGACCCTGAACATGACCGTAGTGTTCTTTGAGCACATGCGACAGCGTCCCTGCGTGCAACTGATGCGTTCATGAAGTAACTCCTGTGCCTGCCGGACATCTTTTGGCAAGTTGGCTATGTGATTTGATCTGATTGAATGTTCCTGAATGGCAGTGCTCTTCAAGAGACACAAGGTGATGTCACATCTGAATGTCAGATGATCCTTGTCACTTCCATGAAGGTGTACTAGACAAAAAACTAAGTTAGGTCTATCTCATGAGTGAACTGCAACCATACTATAAACACGTAAATTCACTCTAGTCTGTTTTCCAAATTTCAACTCATTATCATGCTTGCCATTGGTCTCAAATAAACAATATTTTTACACTTTTTTTGGGGTACTTTGACTCTCCCAATGTAGTGTCCGTTCACATCAATGACCTTAGGCAGTTATTTTCTCTAATATTGTATTGCTATTATTCCTTTTTTTATCATTTCTTTAAAAACTTTAAACAATTGTCACCACTCCTACTTATCTTATGTAGAATGGTGCAAAAAACACCCCTTCAGGTAGATGGAAAAGAACCCCCAATGCCACAATTATCTAGGCGCCCTAGCGTTTCTCCTACTGGGTTTATCAAGGGGATAAATGCATTGCCTCTCCTCGGGACTGCTTCGCTTATCGTTTTCTTCAATGCCCTTTGATGTTATCTCTGATAGCGTCCCGGTTTTCATGATTTATCACTGGCTATAAACGCTGTCTGTCGTAATTCCATGAAGGTGACAGTGTATTTTCCAAGCAGCCACGACAGATATGTTGAGGACGTTTGTGAATAACCATCACCATTTCTTTCCATGCACAGATGGCCTGTAACTTGCTAAGAGCCTGTCCATAAGATCCACTCCACCCATTCCTTCATTATAGTGCTTCACCACAAAGGGTTGAGACATAGCAACATCTGATGTACCCTTGACTCGGCGACGTGCGGTTTGAAGTGGGTCATGTGTGAGATTGTTGCTGGCAATGCAGACAACAGAATTGTCATGCCACTTTGCTACATAGACTGACCCATCACATCGGTAATCATAGTCTCCTCATTGGCCACTCTTCTTCATGTCCTTTGTACTTTGAAGTTCTTTGTGTGCTCCGCCAGTTCTCAGTTCTCGAATGGTTCTTGCAACATTTCTCTCTGCGAGTGACTTGATCAGTGCGTAACTTGTAAAAAAAATTATTGAAGAACAGGTGGTGACGAATTACATCTGAATGCTTTTCAATAACATCAACCATATGGTTTATGACCCTGGAGCCCAGAGTTTCCATCAAATGTGTAGAACTTTCTCGTCCAGTGTACAACTTAATGTTGTAAGGGTAGCCGTTGATGCCACACATACACCACCACTTAAAACCAAATCTAATTGGTTTTCCTCATAAACATTTTCATGCTGTGGCGGCCAAAGTACGGAGTCATAGACTCGTCAATACTCAATTCATGGTGGAAAAACCCAAACTGCACCAAATTCGCGTTGACGTCAGTAATAAGGGGAGCAACCTTAGCCATCTTGTCGCCTGCTTTGAGTTCAGCATTGTCAGCCAAGTGAAAGTAGTATTATTTGATGGTCTGATACCTCTTGCTGCTCATGGCCTCATGGACAATAGGCATGCCTAGAGCTTGCTGACTGCTCCAGTAGTCTGACTCCTGTGGTAGGACGTGATAGCCAGACAACAGCAGGATTCCCAGAAAGTGACAAATTTCATCCACTGTGACCTGAAACTGATTGTTGCTCTTATCTCGGTTAGCATAAAGGTTGCTTTGCGTTACAATTTCTGTCAGCATTTTATCATCGAATATAAGGCTCCATATGGAAAACAGAGAAAGCGACAACAGAACAGGAAAACTATCAGGTAAATGACTTGGCACCAGCGATGAAATTACCTTAGTGAACTTTGTTGACTTTTTCCACTGAATTGCCTGTTTCTGCTTCAGATTCTTACACTTTTTTGCTGGAGGGCTGCTTTCATCTTCACTTCTAACACTCTCATCTTTGTCTGTCTCCTCTGCTATCACTTCCAGTTCGCCAGCAGTTTCAAAGGGGTCATCATTGTTCAAATTGTCAGGAACATCTTTGACATCACTGTCAGCTTCAGAATCACCTGCAGGCTGCAGCAACACAATGATGGTTGTTGGACGAGTTAAACGTTCCACAGTTGACATAGCATCTTGGACTGTAACTGCCCGATGAATTTTGCTATGTCTAGTGCCATAGAAGCTTCTTGTATCCATTGTATATCAAAACTGAAGGAATTATCTGAAAAAAAAAGCGCATTGGCAATTAGTCGACTTTTAAATAATCCTGGCAGTGTTCCTATATAGGAACATGAGACATATACATAAAATTTACCCCCCACCACAAATCAAATAAAATGTGAGTGCACCTGTGCAACATGACCAGGCATGCCTCGTACACAATGATCAGCGTCAAAATGTAAAACAACCAAGTATCTCAAAATTATTACTGCTAAATTTGACTTAATCTCAAATTGTAAAAAATGTGAAACTTTAAGTGAAATTAAAACTATTGTGCAACTGAGACCATTTAATGTTTGCACCGCTGTAAAATATGACGTCACCACTTGTTCACATTCTGCAAAGAATATTTGTATTTGAAAATTGCAAACATAAAAAATAGGTAACCTTTGTCATGTTCCCATACAGGAACATTGCCAGGAAAATAATCCTCTTGACCATTTTTCCCTGTCAAAGTGTATTTCAGAGAAATTTTCCTTTCAGGGTTTATCCCGTCAAGCTGTAACAACCTCATTGCCTTTCCTGCACCATGACTAACAGGCAGTTACAGCTGATCTGTTAGCTACAGTGTTGCAATGTGGATCCCTCCTCCTCTCCTTTCAAACTGGAACTTTCATTATAAAACATGGATTTTTTAACAATAAAAGCATAAATTGTAACATTCTCTATCCTGAAAATCATTTGTATTTGCTGTGCACAACTCTTAAACACTGCCTTTGAAGTCCCAATTTACAATGGAATGAATTGTGACTTTAAATGATCAATAAAAACACAGCCCACATTTTTCAGCTCTCTGCACTTCCTCCTCAGCTTGGGAACCTTTAAAATGAATTAAAACATTTATCTAATATACTTTGATTTTTGGACCATTTTTAAGCCAAAGCCCCGCCGCCTTTTCTTTAAACACTGCAAACACAGCAATTTAACATTTCAAATTATAAAACTCATATACCAGGGCTTCCCTTGCCTTGCTTCAGCTTTCTGAAGCATCAAATATTCAAAAATTATTATTTTTTAAACATCGGGCTGTTTTTATGATGTTTTAAGGGGTCCTGGCCCTTTTAAGGCTGGCTCTGCCTCTTAATTTAAGACCTATAGCCTGCCAAAAGCTTTCTGGGTCAACCCTAATGGCCTGATTTCTACAATTTGGGCTCCTTAGCCCAGGTGCCCAGAATTTGTGCCTTCTCTAGCCTCAACAATCCAACGTAAAATTTGAGCCCTCCCTCTCTCACTTGGGCCTATTCATACCCAAATATGCAAATTCCAAGGCCCCTCTGCCAAATATTTCTAATTTCCTAGGCCTCCTGCCTAGGTTTGGCCATCTCCAGTCCCACTGCTGGCATTTCAGGCCCCTCCCATTAACACCAAGGAGACCTGGCACTCTTCCCAGAACTTCAGGGCTCACCGGTCAGGCCCTTTGACAGCCATAGAAATGCAGCTGATCAGAGGCCTAGACTGCGGTCTCCCCCCTTCAGGCTCTTTAATTTAAAAAAACAAAACCAAAAACTCCCACGGCTGTCATTTTTCTTCGGCTTCTCTTGCAGCCTCCCTCATTTTTTTTCTTATTAAATACAGCTTATTATGTAGCTGAAACCGAAGCTTTTCTTTCTTTTTTGTATTTTAAAAACACTGCCACTCCTGTCTCTCCCTGCAGCTTCAGGGCGAAAAGAAAACACCTGGCTGCCAATACATCCCCCCCCCCCCCCCGAACAGCCAAAAAAACAAAACAAAACACAGGAAAGCTGTAAACAGCAGCTCGGGGCAATGAAACCCCAAAGAGGAGGTAACATTTATTTTATTTACATTTATTATTTATTCAACTTCTTACACTTATAATGAAAAAAAACATCTTCCTACAGTTAAATATAGTGGAGGTTCCGTAATATTGTGGGGCTGATTTTCTGCCTCAAGAACTGGAGGCCTGGAACATATTAAAGGAATCATGAAGTCAGAGGACTACTAAGGTATTTTGGAGCAAAATGTACTACCTAGTTTCAGAAAGCTAGGTCTGGGTCAAAGGTTATGGGTCCTCCAGCAGAACAATGACCCAAAACATATATACAAAAGTACAAAAGAATGGTTCAAAAGGAACAAATGGCCAGCAATGAATCCTGATATCAATACAATTGAGAACCTTTGGAAAGAGCTGAAATCTGCCTTTGGCAAAGGGAACCCTGGAAACATTCATGAGCTAGAACAAATCACAGTTTATTTATTTATTTATTTATTTATTTCAATTCTCTTATATACCGCGCTATTCTGCATCAGTGCGGTTTACATTGAACAAACTGAAATTACATTGAACAGGGCATTATAACTTGGAGAAAACTATTTACAGGGAACATGGGCTATGGAGGGTTAAGTGGCTTGCCCAAGACCACAAGGAGCACCTGTGGGACTAGAAACCCCAGTCCTTCCGGCCCAAGGTTACTGTCCTCTAGTGGGATTTGGACCTCCGACCTTCCGGCCTGAAGTACCTTGCCCCAACCACTAGGCCACTCCTCCACTCCACTCCAGCCCTGTGAACAGTTGAAGAGTGGGAGAAACTACAGTACCTGTAGACAGATGTACAAAACTTATAGATGACTACAAGAAATGTTTGGAGTAGCATATGACTCGGAAGAATGTATCCTTGAAGGATACTAGCAAATGAGGTTATTTAGGGCATCCCAACAGAGATGTTCCAATAAAGATAAAGTAACCCAGATGCCCTTAAGTACAGAGCTGAAAGATTCCAAATTACCCCTAAGAAACTGATAACCAGATTAATATGAATAAAACACAACCTCTAAAATGTCTGTATGCAAATGCTAGAAGTCTAAAAAATGAGATGGGAGAGCTAGAATATATACCACTAAATTAAAGGTTAGATATGATTGGCATTTCAGAGACCTGGTATAAGGAAGACAACCTCGTGGAGCCTGCTGCCGCACTGGAGGTTAAAGGAAATTTCCCATTTCCCGGCACTTGGTGGGCTCCATGAGAACACAGACACCAGACTCAGTAAAGGAAAACCCTGCTCTGCAGTCCGATGGCTGTGCAGAGGTGAGCTGGGGCATCAGGCCTCCCCTGCTCCCTCTGAAGCTGGTCAGACAGGCGAAGGACTCTTCGGGAGTGGATAGGACTGGAAATGGGCTAATTTGAGGGGCTTGGACTGGAAATGGACTGATAGGGGGACTAGGATAGGACTTTAAAGGACTGATGAGGGGGCTAAGACTGGAAATGGGCTGATTGGGAGGGCTTGCTCTGAAATGGGCTGATGGGGGGCTAGGATTGGAAATGGGCTGTTTGGGGAGGCTTAGAATGGAAATAGACTGATGGGGGGCTAGGATAGGACTGGAAAGGGCTGATGAGGGCTTGCACTGGGAATGGGAAGATTGAGGGCTAGGATAGGACTGGAAAAGGCTGATGGGGGGCTTGCACTAAAAATGGGCTGGGGGCTAAGACTTTAAATAGACTGATGGGGGGGGGGCTAGGATAAGACTGGAAAGGGCTGATGGGGGTAGGACTGGAAATGGGCTGATTGGGAGGGCTAGGACCTGAAATGTGCTGATGGTGGGGCTAAGATAGGACTAGACATGGCTGATGGGGGGCTAGGACTGAAATGGGCTGATGGAGGGCTAGGATAGGACTGGAAAGGGCTGATGGGGGGCTATGACTGGAAATGAGCTGATTGGGGGGCTTGGCCAGGAAATGGGCTGATGCAGGGGATATGACTTGAAATGGGCTGAGAGGGAGCTAGGATAGGACTTCAAATGGGCTGATGGAGGGGGCTAAGATAGGACTGGAAATAGCTGATAGGGGGCTAGGATAGGACTGAAAATGGCTGATGTGGGTGGCTAGACTTGGAAATGGGCTGATAGAAGGACTAGGATTGGACTTCAAAGGGCTGATGAGGTAGCTAGGACTGGAAATGGTCTGATTGGGGGGTCTAGGACCTGAAATGGGCTGATGGCAGGCTAGGATAGGACTAGAAATGGCTGATGGGGGACTAGGACTGGAAATGGGCTGTGAGGGGTTTGGATTGGAAATGGGCTGATGCAGGGGCTAGGACTTGAAATGGACTGATGGGGGGCTAGGATAGTACGACAAATGGGCTGATGGAAGGGCTAGGATAGGACTGGAAATGATTGATGAGGGGGCTAGGCTTGGAAATGGGCTGATGGTGGGGTTGGACTGAAAATGGACTGATAGGGGGACTAGAATCTGACTTGAAAGGGCTGATGAGGGGGCTAGGGCTGAAAATGAGATGATTGGCGGAGGGCTTGGAAAGGAAATGGGCTGATATGGGGGATTAGGATCAGAATTGAAAGGGCTGATGAGGGGGCTAGGACTGGAAATGGGCTAATTGAGGAAGGCTTGGACTAGAAATGGGCTGATCGTGGGGGGGGGGGGGGGGAGTTAAGACCTGAAATGGGTTGATGGCAGGGCTAGGATAGGACTAGAAATGGCGGGGGCTAGGACTGGAAATGGGTTGATGCGGGGGATAGGACTGGAAATGGGCTGATTGGGGGCTTGGATTGGAAATGGGCTGATGGGGGATAATGATTGGAATTGAAAAGGCTGATGAGGGGGCTAGGACTGGAAATGGGCTGATTGGAGGGGCTTGGACTGGAAATGGGCTGATTGGGGGGGGGGGGGTTAAGACCTGAAATGGTCTGATGGCGGGGCTAGGATAGGACTAGAAATGGCTGATGGGGGGATAGGACTGGAAATGGGCTGATGAGGGGGCTTGGATTGGAAATGGGCTGATGAGGGGAGGATGGTAGAATGGGACTAGAAGGAAGCGAATGCTGTGTGGGGCTGGAATCAGAAGGGAACTGATTTTGGGGGAGGACTAGAAAGGGATGGGGCTGGAGGAGTGAGGATGGCGAGGGGAAAAGATATTGTGTGTGAGAGGAAAGAAAAATCTATGATTGGTTGGGTATTGGGGGAGTAAGTGAGGATTGAGGATGGAGGGGTGAAATTTGAGTGGATGAAAAAGAAATGAAGAAATAAATGGAGGAAAGAGCAAAAGGCGAAAGATCAGTATATTGGAGTAGCGGTAGAGAGAGAATGGAAAAAACGAGGAGAGAAGAAAGGACACATGGACAGCAGACAATAGAGAGTTAGCAGAAGACATGAAGAAAGAAGAAGAAAGTGATGGGGCAGTTGTGACAGGAAAATAAAATGATCAAATAACAAAAAGGTAGAAACGTACTATTTTATTTTGACTTTATTAATTGGAATATGTCAGCTCTGGGAAATGTGCATCACTAACGTTGTGATGTTTTGTTTAGTACAAGAGGAAATTAATGTATAGTTTTATTTCTTCAGTGTTGTTTTGCATTCCAAGTTTGGCTTTTGGGGTTCCCAGATTAATTATTGTCTTCATATTTCTAAATTGTGATTCCTTGTTCTATGTTTGCTGACTGTCTATGTTCTGCATGTGTAACCGAGCTGAAGTATTCTGTTCATGTAGTTTCTATATGATAGTCCCACATGTTCTCTTTCCCCAGTAGGAGATGTATTGGTATTCTCTGAGATGTATTGATTTAATATTTACAGTATTGCCTTTTGATAGGTAGGGTTTGGTGCTTTGTGAGTCATGGTAGTGTTGTTATGATACGGAGGGTTTGCTTTGGATTCTAAATGAGCAGGGTTTATAGTTCTTCCTGGCAGTTGGCACTGGAGAATATTAATGTAGAAGTCTGGTAATCTTTCTTTATCCTCACTGCCCATACAAATAGTATTCAGCCACTCATTAAGAGGCATGTCTGAAAGTTAATGCGCATTCACAAATGTTAATGTGTGCTAAGTGCAGGAACACCCATTTATTTCTATTGGCGCAGTGGCACTTAATGCACATTAATATTTAGTAAACATGCCCCTAAGTCATTGCCAGGACAAAAGAGAGGCTTGTGAAGGGTTGCTTTGAAAGCCATCTAAAATTTTAGTTGGCAACTTATGCATTTTAAAGTAAAATAAATTAAATGTATGCAAGTGAAGTCCAGTGGCTATGCAAATGAGGCCCCACAATGAGTCTCCGCACATAGCCCCGCACCACCCTTGGGCCTCTCCTGTGAGCAGCTAGTCCCGCTGGTGCCTCCCTGTTCTTATAGTTATGCAACCAAATATTAATGAACAGTGCCATTAATCCTGTCCAGATCATATTTTGTTTTTTTCTCAGAAATTACTATGTCTAAGTTGAAAAGGCATCTTCTTTTTGTAAACCTTTGAATATATTCTTAAAATATTATGATGACATATAGATGGACTATTTCCAATTATTTCTCAAGATATTGTCCACAATATACCTAAAATGCAAGGGTGCCAATAATGTTGACCACAACTGTACCACCACCTATTGAGATGGTATTAAATGAACCTATGCTTACAGTCACACTATCCACGGTATGTCATCAATGTCCATGTTCTGTCCCAACCCACGTTATCTCTGCCCAATCATGTGCTATCCTACTAGTGTGGGATTTTTAGTGTGATGTGCCATGCTGAATTTTAGTATTTTGCATTTATTGCACATTGTATCCTGAGCTAACAGCACAGTTTAGTCAACATACCCCAAAATGTTGCTGTAAAGGTACTTCCCCATGAAGATTCAAACATCTGATCAAACTGCTACTGTTAATAATTTAACTCACATCTGATGGCATCCTCGATGACAGAAATTTAAAACAAATCAATCCATACTACTATGGTTTGTATAAATACAAGTGCCCCTGGCAAAATTTAAACAAATTTGTTAATATGAAAATGAAAAAAGAGAATTAATTGAGGCAGTCTTAAAAAATATCACACAATTCCTGACAGACAAAAATATTAATGTTATTATAATTGTATTATTTGCACAGAAAATTAGATGGCTCTTAAATTGTGCTGTTCCACTCTACATCATAATTAAGTCCTAGAGGATGAATAGCTTGCATTTAATATATCCAATATTGCTCCCTCCAGGCTAGGCTGGGAACAGAGTGATGAGTCCAGCTGTGTTACATTCACCAAGAACATTTCACCTTCCGTGTTTAAATCCAGGCAGGCTATTCTTCCTTCAGCTGAGTGTATCTACATTAACTGCCTGATGTCGCCCACCCCATGAGCATTTCTGTACCGTCTGAGCAGGGGGAAGGCTGCCAGCTGAGACACAACACAGGCAGAGCACGTGAGTCTGAGAGGCCTGCTATTCTCTGCGTGCTCCCTTGGTACCACCGAGTCAGCACCTGAGGTTTAACCAGCGGCTGCTTAGGTACCTCCTTATTTGCTCTTCTTGTTTTTCTGTATTATCAAGCAGTGGTTCTCAACCCATTCCTCTCAACCAGGCCAGTCAGGTTTTCAGGATATCCGCAATGAATATTCATGAGATAGCTCTGCATGCATTGTATGCAGACCTATCTTATGCATATTCATTCTGGATATCCTGAAAGCCTGGCTGACCTGGAGGTCCCAGAGGACTGGGTTGAGAACATCTTTTCTAGAAGAAGACGAAGCAGCTAGGATACCTATTAGCAGGAGGGTGGGCATTTTGGTGGCTCTTCTCTGTACCTTTTCTAAAACGCTATATCCTTTTAAGATATGGCAACCAGAATTGCACACAATATAAAAGGTGCAGCCGCACCATGGAATGATACAGAGGCATTATAATATCTTTTATTTTATTTTCCATTCCTTTCCTTATGATGCCTAACATTCTATTTACTTTCTTGGCCGCAGCTGCACACTGGGCAGAGGATTTTAACATATTATCCACGATGACACCTAAATCTTTTTTCCTGGGTGGTGGTTCCCAATGTGGAAACTTGCATCGAGAAACAATAGTTTGGGTTGTTCTTTCCTAGGTGCATAACTTTGCACTTGTCCACATTAAATTTCATCTGCCACTTGGATGCCCAGTCTTCCAATTTATCAAGATCCTCTTGCAATTTTCCACAACCCTCTTGGGTTTTAACAACTTTAAATAGTTATGTGTCTTCAGAAAATTTGATAACCTCACTTGTTATTCTCTTTTCCAGGTCATTTATGAATATGTCAAAAAGCAGCAGACCCAGCACAGCTCCCTGGGGTACTACACTATTCACCTTTTTCCATTGGGAAAATTGGCCATTTAGCCCGACCCTCTGCTTTCTATCTTTTAACCAGGTCCTGATCCACAATAGTATACTGCCTCCTATCCCATGACTTTTTAGTTTTGCCAAAAGTCTCTGATGAGGGACCTTCTCAAAGGCTTTCTGAAAGTCCAGATACACTTTATCAAGTGACTCATCTTTGAACATAAGAACATAAGATATGCCATACTGGGTCAGACCAAGGTCCATCAAGCCCAGTATTCTGTTTCCAACAGTGGCCAATCTAGGTCATATGTACCTAGCAGTTTCCCCAAGAGACACAAGTTCCACAATGCTTGTACTGGGTCAAGCATTGATATCTTCGGTCACTTCTTAATAATGGTTTATGGACCTTTCCTCCAGGAACTTGTCCAAACCTTTTTTAAACCCAGCTACACTAACAGCCTTTACTACATCCTCCGGTAACAAATTCCAGAGTATGATTACACATTGAGTGAAAAAATATTTTCTTTTATTAGTCTTAAATAGTTTACCCTGTAGCTTCATTGCATGTCCCCTAGTCTTTCTATATTCTGATAAGGTAAACAATCGATCTACGTTTACCCGTTCCACTCCGTTCATTAATTTATAGACTTCTATCATATCTCCCCTCAGCCGTTTCTTTTCCAGGTTAAAGAGCCCTAACCTTTTTAGCCTTTCTTCATAGGAGTATCCTTCCATCCCCTTTACCATTTTGGTGGCTCTTCTCTGTACCTTTTCTAAAATCACTATATCCTTTTTAAGATACGGCGACCAAAATTGCACACAATATTCAAGGTGCGGTCTCACCATGGAACGATAAAGAAGCATTATAATATCTTTTGTTTTATTTTCCATTCCTTTCCTTATCATACCTAGCATTCTATTTGCTCTCTTGGCCGCCGCTGCACACTGGGCCGAGGGGTTTTTTTTTTTTTTTTTAACTTTTATTTTCATTTTGCAACAAACAAAAGAAACAACACACCAAAGGAGACAAAACAAGTATACAATAAGGAAAAGTAAACCCAATTACCCCCCACCCCCATGCTTCTTCTCTAGCCGATTATGTCAGCTTGTGAGCGCTTCCAAACAACAGTGATTATACATCAAAACAATCAAAAGAGTATCTATGATACAGAATGAACATGGGACAGAGATATATACAAATTTAGACAGTCAGATGAGAGCATTTAGCAGAATGTACATAGTCATTGAGCATCTTCCATTTAGACCGATGATGAGGAGTCTGAATGGGGGAAGCAAACATACGAGGTATTTGTTCATATTTACTGTAGAGACAGACATGATTCCACCATTCATTGGGGCTCAGATGGGAGCTATTTTTCCAGTATTTCGTAATTAGGGAAATAGCAATGCCAAGCATAAAGTCCAAAAGGAAGTAAGCCGTTTTTGGAAGAGAGGGGATCCCCGCAGCTGAGCGAAGTCCCACTATCCTCCAAGAAAGGGGCTCTTGAAAGTGCAAAATAGACTGGATACGACCCCAGACCCGACGCCAGTAATACTGTAGTGCGGGACATTCATACATAACATGAGGTAGTGAACCAATGGCCGCATGGCATGTCCAACAACTATTGCCCTGAGTAGTGTTCCATTTGGCTAATCTGTCAGGAGTGTAAAAACACCGGTGGGCTAGAAAGAAGAGTGTCTGAGTAAGTGAGGCGGATCGGGAAACCCGTGTCACTCTACTCCAGACAAGGCTCCATTGCTCCGGGGTCAAAGTCACATGCAATTCTCTCTCCCATGCTTTCTGCGCTATAGGGGTAGCTCTCGTTATAGCATTACATAAGGTTTTGTAAAAATTGGATGCTACACCCGGTGAATTACCGATAGATCGGATAGTCTCCGACCAACCTTGTGTAGGGGATGCCGATGGCGGGAGCACCTTAGCACTCCGAAGGCAATGCTGAAGTTGCACCAACTGAAAGTAGTGTTTCGCTGGGAGACCAAATTCAATTTGCAATTCACTAAAAGTTTTCCAGCGACCATCATGGAACAACTGGCTAGGAATCCAAATGCCCCTAGTGTACCAGGGGCTCCACGCCATCGGCTTATTTTGTATTCGAAATCGAGTATTATACCAAAGCGGGAGCCTGTCTAACGGACAGAGTCGGGAGTCTAAAGATTGCATAAGAGTATTAAAGGCACCTAAAGTGTCTAAAAGCATTGGTGGATAGTGGGAGTCTGATGGGAGAGTCATACCAGGGAGAAAAGTAAGAGGAATCGGTTTGCAAAGGTCCTCTTCTATGTCTAGCCACACAGGTCTACTCGGTACTGGATCTTCCAGCCAACGAGCGCCTTGTTTGAGAAGAAAAGATTGATGGTACTTCAGGAAATCAGGGAATCTGACACCCCCATTTTCCTTATCTGCTTGCAGCTTATGTTTCGCTATCCTAGGTGTCTTGTTTTGCCATAAGTATCTAGTCAGAAGGCCCTCTATATCTTTATATGTACGTCGAGGTAAGAGACAGGGCAACATTTCTAAAATATAATTCACTTTCGGAACAATCATCATTTTTATGGTTTCTAAGCGGCCCCACCAGGTAAGTGTTAAAGGAGTCCAACGGTGAGTAAGCGCCCGGACTTTAGAGGTTAAGTCTTTGGCATTGAAGGAGATAGTGTCTTCCAAAGGAGAACAATAGTGAACCCCAAGGTATTTGACCATGCGAGGTTGCCATAAAAAGGGGAAGGGTTGCATATCTGCCTGATGAAGCAAAGGATTTAATGGAAAGGCTACCGACTTGGTCCAATTTATCTTATAACTGGACAGTTGTGAATATTTACCAATTTGCTCTAGGACAGCCGGTACTGAGTCTATAGAGACAAAAAGCATAAGGTCATCAGCATACGCTGAAATTTTGATTTCCCTATGGGAGAAGGGGACTCCATGAATCTCCTCCGATTGCCGGATTAGTAAAGCCAAGGGTTCGAGTGCAAGATCGAAAAGAAGTGGAGACAGTGGGCATCCCTGGCGAGTACCGCGTTGAAGGGGAAAAGGCTGAGACTTTAAAGCATTGGCACATATACTGGCTGTAGGCTGTGCGTACATGGTGCGGAGACAACGGAGAAAACCTTCCCCGAATCCATACCAGCGGAGGACTGCAAACAGGAAGGGCCACTCTAAACGATCAAAGGCCTTCTCAGCATCAAGTGAGAGGCCAACAAATGGGCGATCAAGATTAACTGCGGCAGTCAGTACATGACATAGAGTCCGAGCATTGTCAGCAGTTGATCTACCAGGAATGAAACCGCATTGATCTGGGTGTATTAAGGTAGACATCCTATCAGAGAGCCGGGTGGAGAGAATGGTGGCAAATATTTTATAGTCCGCGTTTAGGAGGGAAATTGGACGATAATTAGCTGTTAGTTGCGGGTCTCTCCCCTCTTTCTCAAAAACTACTACATTTGCCATTGAAAAGGACCCAGAAGGAGAACCCTCCTCGGCCAGAGCAGAAAAATAAAGTTTCAAAACTGGAGCTAAGTCAGCGTGAAAGGTTTTGTAGAATTCAGCAGGGAGACCGTCTGGGCCTGCGGCTCGACCTGAGGCACATTTCTTGATAGCAGAATGAATTTCTGATAAAGTAAATGGTGTGTCCATGGCCACTCTATCTTCGTCGGATAGGGTCGGTCTTTGCACCCCTGAAAGTAAGCGTTCAAATACTTCTGGCTCAAACTCACATTCAGATTGATAAAGCCGAGTATAAAAATCACGAAAGAGTTCTAAGATTTCTGTATCTTTAGTGACCAAGCCCCCCCCCCCCCGACGGATTACGGAGGGCGGTAACACGCTTGGCTTCTTTTTGACCTTTTAGGGCATTTGCTAATAATTTGCCAGCACGGTTATTTTCCCGATAATATAGCCCTTGTTGTGATTCAATATTTTTAACCGCAGCAGTGTACAAAAGCTGATTGTATTGAAAGCGCAAGCGTTGTAAACGGAGTAAAATACATGGGTCAGTACGGGACGTGAGGAGACGCTCCCCAGCTTGTATCTGCTGCTCTAGAATCAGTAAGTGCTGCTTTCTTTGTTTCCCCTGCCGAATTTGATAGCTGGTTATAGTTGCGCGGATAGATGCTTTAAAACCCTCCCACCAAGCCCAGCTCGCTGTGTCATGGGGTGAGTTAAACTGAAAATAATCTTGGATAGCGGCCTTTATATCAACCTGAAAATCTTTTTGACCTAATAGGGATCTATCAAAAAACCAAGCTCGGGGAGAATCGTCCCGCGCAGTGACATGTAATGATAAAGATATAGCAGCATGATCTGAAATATGGAGAGGATGAGTCCTAGCCGTGTCCACCTGAGAAATCAGTGCTTTGGAAATGAGAAAGAAATCTATTCTAGATTGGGAGTGATGGGGGGCAGAAAAAAAAGTAAACTCTAAGTCGGAGGGGTGAAGCAGCCTCCATATATCTACCAGCGCAAGATCTTGCATCAGAGCTGTAAGGGTAGCAAGACTCTTGGGTGGACTGCTCGTTCTAGGCGGCTGTCTATCTATCAAAGGGTCTAACACTTGATTGAAATCACCACCAATTATTAATGGAGCATTGGCAGAGGCCGGTGCCAACTGCGCAATACTTGCATAGTAAGCAGGGTTGTCCACATTCGGGGCATAAATGCAAATACACGTGAATTCACTATCTCCAACCTTAAGGTGTACACGGGCCCATCTACCCTCCTTGTCAGCGCTAGTATCAATTACAGTAGCTTGCAAAGATTTCTTAACCAGAATGGCTACCCCGCACCGTTTGGAAACGGCGGGAGAATAGGCAGCCACCATGTAAGGCTTAGCATTGAGTTTCAGTGTTTCAGCAGAGTTTAGATGCGTTTCCTGAAGAAACACTAAATCAGCATGCTCATGGCTAAGATAGCTAAGGATTTTCTTTCATTTGATTGGGCTATTAATGCCTTTTACGTTGAGTGATAAGATTTTACATAAGGCCATTTAGAAAAGTTAAAAATTCTGAGCATGATAGCGCACATAATTTCACAGTGTCCCTCATATTGACTGTATCTGGCTGTACACATGGCATAAAAGAAAATAAGCTAATATAATACAATGAAGCGCCCCACATTAAAAAAGAAAAACCGCAGTGCGGTAGAGAAGAAGCAGAACCCCAGAAATCACTGGCGACCATGTGTCTGCGGGGAGAAACCCCAGAGAAGGCCGAAATTGAAAAAACACATAACCTGTAGGACTGTGCGTGCTCCGAATCCGACCGAGGCACACATCATGGAGGGATAGGAGACCAAAAAACAAAAAAGTCATATAAAGAAGGAAAGAAAGTCCAGGTAGTCACTGTGCTTGATTATGACCGCCGCATCGGGCCCTTCAAAATGGCGGACAGAGCCGGCAAATAAAAAGTCCAAGTCTTTGGATTAGCGCATCTGCTCTGCTTCCTTGGAGTCTAAGAATGTTGATAGTAGATCAGGATCTTCGAATGTCCTGGTTTGGTTATGGACAGTCACTCGGAGCTTCGCTGGATACAACAGGCCAAAGCGAGCCTGTAGCTGTTGAAGTCGAGGGCGAAAAGCAAGGAGTTTCTTCCGACGGTCAACGGTAGGCTTTGCCAAATCAGGGAAGAAGGAGACTTTGTGACCTTCAAATTCCAAATGATGATTCGCCCGGGCAGCATTTAAAATTTGTTCCACTTGTTGATATCGTAGCAAGCGAAAGATAATAGGCCGGGGGGTCGTTCGGTTGAGCGCCATATGGGTAGGAACACGGTGTGCACGATCGATTTCCAGTTCTCTATGAAAAGTGATCTTCAGCAAGGAGGGAAGAGTTTTGAGCAGGAATTCTCTTATATCTCCTGCTTCCACCCCCTCCGGTATTCCAATGAGCCTCACATTGTTGCGGCGGGCTCGATTATTGCTATCTTCTAACTCCTTTTGAAGATTCTGTATCTGGCGCTCAGCCTTGTCCAGTTTGCCCAAGCGCACCGCGTGCGAGTCGAGGACCCCCGCCATATTGTCCTGCCGTGATGAGAGACTTTCAAGTCGGTCCTGGAGCACTCCAAAGTCTTCCCGCATGGCTCGAAGCGCTTCTCCATTGGACTGCACCAATTCCTTCACGCCGCGTATTTCCTCTAAGATCTCCAGGTGCATTTCGGGGTTTTCACGAAATGGAACCATCTTCTGGCGGGAAGGACACTTCTGTTTTGGAACGTTTTCCGTGAGAAGAAGAAGGTGACCCGAAGTCCAAGCGCGCTGGTTTATGGGCCGCCATCCCCCCCGAGGTACCCCGGTCAGCCCGGAGCGAAATAGTAAGTTTGTATAGGTATTAAGTCAGGATTCTAAGTAGGCCTCTCGGGAGCTTCAGCGCGAAGCGTCTTACCCGCTGGACATCAGGCTCCGCCCCCCGGGCCGAGGGTTTTAACATGGTATCCACAATGACGCCTAAATCTATTTGTAAATCCTGTAAATATATATGTAAATAGTTCAAAATATGTAAATAGTTAAATTGTTATTTAACAAATTTACCATATTTAGTCCAATCATGTTTAATGTATTTAGCAAAATTGTACCTAGTTAATTAATGTTTCATGTATTTAGCAAAATTGTACCTAGTTAATTAATGTTTCATGTAAAACAGACCTGTTAATCTGTTCATTCCTTGTTCACTGTAAACCGCACCTGATCTGTGGAAGGTAGCGGTATATAAGCAACTGTTAAATAAATAAATAAAATAAATAAATCTTTTTCCTGGTTGGTGGTTCCTAATGTGGAACCTTGCATCGTGTAACCATAGTTTGGGTTGTTCTTCCCTAGGTGCATAACCTTGCACTTGTCCACATTAAATTTCATCTGCCATTTTGATGCCCAGTCTTCCAATTTATCAAGATCCTTTTGCAATTTTTCACAATCCTCTTGGGTTTCAACAACTTTAAATAGTTTTGTGTCATCTGCAAATTTGATAACCTCACTCGTTATTCCACTTTCCAGGTCATTTATGAATATGTCAAAAAGCAGCGGACCCAGCACAGATCCCTGGGGTACACCACTATTCACCTTTCTCCATTGGGAAAATTGGCCATTTAGCCCTACCCTCTGCTTTCTATCTTTTAACCAGTTCCTGATCCACAATAGTACACTGCCTCCTATCCCATGACTCTTTAGTTTTGCCAAAAGTCTCTGATGAGGGACCTTGTCAAAGGCTTTCTGAAAGTCCAGATACACAATATCAACTGACTCACCTTTGTCCACCTGTTTATTCACTCCTTCAAAAAAACATAACAGATTAGTAAGACAAGATCTTCCTTGTCTAAAGCCATGTTGGCTGTCTCCCATTAGGTTGTGACTATCTACATGCTGAGTAATTTTATTCTTTATGATGGTTTCTACCATTTTTCCCGGTACTGACGTCAGGCTCACCAGTCTGTAGTTTCCCGGATCACCCCTGGAACCCTTTTTAAAAATTGGTGTTACATTGGCGATCCTCCAATCTTCAGGTATTAGAGATGATTTTAATGATAGTTCACAGATTACTGATAGCAGTTCTGCAATCTCATAATTCAGTTCTTTCAATACCCTTGTCTACCTGTTTATTCACACCTTCATAAAAACATAACAGATTAGTAAGACAAGATCTTCCTTGTCTAAAGCCATGTTGGCTGTCTCCCATTAAGCCATGACTATCTACATGTTGAGTAATTTTGTTCTTTATGATGGTTTCTACCAATTTTCCCAGTACTGACGTCGGGCTCACTGATCTGTAGTTTCCCGGATCACTCGTGGAACCATTTTTAAAAACTGGCGTTACATTGGCGATCCTCCAGTCTTCAGGTATTACATATGATTTTAATGATAGTTCACAGATTACTAATAGCAGGTCTGCAATCTCATGTTTCAGTTCTTTCAACCCCCTTGGATGTATACCATCCGGTCCACGTGATTTGCTACTTTTCAGTTTATCAAATAGTTCTAATACATCTTCCCGGTGTATTGATATTTCTTTCAATTCTTCTGCAGTATCACCTTTAAATACCACTTCAGTCATGGGTAACATCCCTATATCTTCCTCAGTAAAGACCAAAGCAAAGAATTCATTCAGTCTCTCCACTATAGTCTTGTCCCCTCTTACTGCCCCTTTTACCCCTTTATCATCTAATGGTTATGGTTATGGTTATGGTAATTTTATTTGATAAACCGCCTTTCTGAAACAAGCAAAGCGGTGTACAATATACAAACTAAAGGAAAAGGCTCAGGGCCAGAGAAACGGAAAGGAAGTTTACAATGGCTTCGTGAGAAAAGAGAGAGAAGGGAGACAGCTGACTCTCTCACAGGTTTTTTTGCTACAAATGTACTTGGAAAAGTCTTTATTATGCATTTTTGCTTCCACAGCAAGTTTCTTCTCAAATCCTCTCTTTGCCTGCCTTATCAATGTCTTGCATTTAACTTGCCAGTGCTTGTCCCGTTTTTGTCATTTGCCTCTTTTTTCCATTTCCTGAAAGATGCTTTTTTTGGCAACAATAGCCTCTCTGACCTCACCTTTAAACCATGTTGGCAGTTTTTTGGACTTCCTTCTACTTTTCTTAAAGCGTGGAATACAGCTGGTCTGGGCTTTCAAGATAGTATTTTTAAACAACGCCCAAGCTTGATGTAAGTCTTTAACATTTGCAACTGCTCCTTTTAGTTTTTTCTTAACTATTTTCCTCATTTTATCATAGTCTCCCTTTAGAAAGTTAAAAGTTATTGAGGTCTATATATTAATGAATGGAGTGGAACGGGTAAACGTAGATTGATTGTTTACATCATCAGAATATAGAAAGACTAGGGGACATACAATGAAGCTACAGGGTAACCTATTTAAGATTAATAAGAGAAAATATTTTTTCACTCATTGTGTAATCAAACTCTGGAATTTGTTACCGGAGGATGTCATAAAGCTTTTAGTGTAGCTGGGTTTAAAAAAGTTTGGACAACTTCCTGGAGGAAAGGTCCATATACCATTATGAAAAGGGACCCAGGATATCTCTGCTTGACCCAATAGAAGCATTGTGGAACCTGTGTCTTTTGGGGAAACTGCTATGTACTTATGACCTAGACTGGCCACTGTTGGAAACAGGATACTGGGCTTGATGGACCTTGGTCTGACCTAGTATGGCATATGTTATGTTCTTATGAATTTAGCATAGAACTTGGAACCCTGAGATTCTCAATGGTCTCTTGACTTGAGTGATTTAATACAATAAAGATGCTGATTCTCCTGAGGCTTCTATTCATGTTCTCACCACTGCCTATTCATATTCTGAGGAGTTTTTTCAAAGCACTGAGGCAGATGCTTTCATCCTTTGTTTGGCAAGGCAAGAAGCCCCAGGTCAGTTGGGTTACCCTGATGATGCCTAAAGGAAACAGAGTCCTTGACTTCCCTGATTCACAGTTATATTACTGGTGTTCATGCTTGAGAGCTGTGTTCTTCTGGATGACCAATTCGGGATCAGATTGGGTCTGTCTAGAGGAGAAGTGGATCACTCCTATCACCCTTCAAATGGTATTATTCCTAAAAAAGACAAACAGGTGCTTCGGGTTCTTTCACACCCTTTTCTGGGGACAGTGTGGAAGGTTTGTTGTGTGATCTGTAAAAGGCACAAATTATCCCCCTGTTTTCCCCCTTTACCCCTGTGTCAGATTTCTCCTTTGTTAGGGACTTTGAGGATAGAACATTGCACCGGGGGCAAACTCTCAGGAGCTTCTCATTGTTCAATGACTCCTCCTTTGCCTCCAAGAGTAGGCTGGATAAGATATGGGGTTCTTGCTGAACTTTTTTCAATATTTTAATTTGCTGCATGGTTTTGGGTCTCTCCCTTGTTACACTGAAGTGTTATACCCCTCTCAAACACTGGGAGCGGGCACTTTTTGAAACCACTTGCTTTAAATTCTTTCTGGCCCAGTTCTACAAAGCTCTTTTTGCAGACTCCCTACAACCTAGTTGGGCACTCTCATACAGAGGAGGCTGGAAGACAGTTTTGGAAGACAAGCCCAAAGAATTTTGAGAGGAGGTTTGCCATCTTACTCACTCTAGTTCAATATCCCTGTCCTTAATTAACACACAGCTTTGTATTTTGCTGCGCATGTCGATAACCCCGGCTTACCTTTTCAAGTGGGGAAAAGGGGATGATCCTCTTTGTTGGAGAAATTGCAGATGGAAGGGAGACCTGGAACATGTGTGGTGGCACTGGCTCAAAATTCAGGTCTTCTGGTCCCAGGTTCATGACAGTATTTGCAAAGCTTTAAGCCAGACATTTCCCGTCTCACTGGAATCCTGTGTGTTGGGGTATCTCCCTTCGGATTGGGGAGATATAGGGCCATGACAACTTTCTAGCTGTTTGCTCGTGGCTGTATGTAGTGTCCTTGATCAATATTGGAAATACGCTGTACCCCCACCTTAACTGAATGGAAGGTTAAGGTCTGAGATATTTACCATATAGAGAAACTCACAGCAAAACTTTGGGGCAAACCCGAGGCAGTCATAGCATTATGGTCTAGATTTTTGCAGAGACCCTGCCCCCCCCCCCCCCATGTGCAATGACGTGAGATTGCCCTCTGTTAAAACTCCTTAAATGGGTTGGGGCTCTGTCTCTCCATGGCCCATTGTACTAGTTTCTGATTGTTCACTCTCCCAGGGTATATTCTTGCCTGTGGATTGTTATTGACAGGATTTGGACAGTTGTGAATTTGGGAATTGGGTGGAGGTGGGATGGGGGGATTTAGAGGGGGGAGTCTGAAAGCTTGGTATAGGTGAGGGAGGGGGCAGAAGGCCTTTGGTTTCTGGGCATATGAGTTTATGGAGCTGACCGGAGTTCACGATTACCTCCATTTGTTGCCATATTTTTAATAATGTTACTGCATCTCTTCATTGATAGGCTAAGACTGTCAAAACATCTCTGGCTTCATCACACTGGGAATGCCTCTCTCACTAGCTCTGGTATCCCCTTTATTTGGGCCAGTAAGATACAACAGGTAGGGGAGGGGAGGTCAGGGTTGGGAAGGGAGGGAGGGGTGTCTTTTTGGTGGGTCTCTGTGTTGGGATTTATCTGGAATAACTGTGCTACCATTCAAGCTGTTGTAAGCCCCAGATTTGTTGTTGTATCTGCACTATTGGAATGTTGTAACACCTTTTCTATGCCTAATAAAATTTATGCACACAAAAAAGCTGAGGCTCATCCAAGGATGGAGGAAGTCACTGACCTGGAGGAAAAACATGCAGCAGCCAGATGGTGACTTTACTGTCTCTAATCACTGCACGTTCCCCCAGCTGTTTTTTAGATTTTGCCTCTAGATGGTCCCACTAGACCTAGCTCCTCCTTCTGATATTATCCAGGCTAACTTCAAATCTATGCTCTACCAAAACAGGTGTGGGAAAAGGATTTTCTTAAGGTGTGAATGGAAGGCATTGGGGGAGTGGGGACAGAGTAATATGTGGTTATGTGATATTATTTAAAATTGGCATTACTTTCTGTTTTGTAGATGGTTTATGCTATTTTGATATCTTTTATAATGCTGTATTATTTTATAGGTTATTTTGATATTATGATCTGCATTTTGTATGCAAGGTAAATGTAAGGTATAGAAAGGAATAGGTCTATATTAAGGATGATTTATGTATGCAAGCATTTATCAAAAATACTTATGTGATTAGAAGTGGGTGCTGATCACAAAAGTGATTTAAAAAATCTCACCCATCAAGAAATGAATAATTTATGATCATTTAAGTCACTAAACATCCAGGGCCTGGTATTCCAAGGCGGCATCTAGTGCTAAAGCAACTACCAGTCACCACTGAACTTTTGGCCCGGATATTCAATGCACGGACCATATAGTGTCCCAACAATGAATCTTTGGGTCACCTGGATAGCAATGAAGCTAACCAGGCAGCAGCGATATTGAGACACTGCCCAGTTAACATCTGCCACAAAAGTTAGGACAGCCTTTATGGCACCTGACTCTCACGACTTAACGATAACCAGGCAGAAGCTCATTATCGCCGCTGCCCAGATATTGCCAGGTGCACCCCTGGAATGCCCAATGCTAAATGCTTAGCAACAGGGCATGTAGTGGTGGTCAAGATATTCAGCGGCACTAATCATATTAGTGGTGCTGAATATCTTGTCCAAGGGGTCTGCTAACCATTTTAATCCCTTTGAATATTGGGCCCCCAGAATTAGGCGGCTAAAATAAGGCAGGCTTAAGGATGTTCTGGATTGGCTTTTAAAGTTATGTGGAGAGTGGCGAACTTCAGCCACTCCTCTACAACATCTGTGTGCTTGAACTCATGAAAAAGAGAGATCACTTTATAAATGTACGATTCAGCAGAGGCATGTGCAATGTTTACCTTTCCTTTATATGGATAAATTATCCATATAACATTATATGGTCACAGTCTTGCTAATTACTGAAGGGGCAATGTTCGGTTACCATAGTCAGTGCTTTTTTTTAAAGATAACTAGTGACCCAAAGTAATCCAGATATTCAGTGCTAGTATCCGGGTAGTGGTCAGCACTCAGTATTTAAAGTGGCCAGTGCTGTTGCTATCAGGAAACTTAAGTTATCCTGATAGTCTATGCGGACAGCAGATTAAATATTGCAATATAATTCGCTCTGCCCTCACCCTGCCTATGGGCTGCCCAGCACTATCCAGTCTGTCAGATATTCAGCAGATAGAGCCACTGAATATGACCTGATATCCTTCTATCAAGGTCCTGCTGTTCAGATAAGTGCCCTATTTTCCCCTGAGCTCATTGTTTCTAGAATGTAGGCTCTTTTGTGTCCCATGTAAAGGAAAAAAGGCATTCTATAAGCAGGGCCGGATTTACCTTGAGTGAGGCCCTATGCCAACAAAAATTGTGGGCCCCCAGCAGGGGCGGCCCAAGGGGGGTGTGGGCCTCATTTGCATAAGGGGCCTCATTTGCATAAATATTTGCATAATGTTACCATATACTAACTTTTAGTAAACGTGCCTCTTAATGAGTGTATGGATAAAGAAAGACTAAAAGATTTCTACATTACTATAATCCAGTGCCAACTGCCAGACACATTAGGAACCTCTACAAACACTGCCCATTTAGAACCCATAGCAAACCCGACGTATCCTAACAGCACTACCAGGACTCACAAAGCACCATACTCTACCAATCAAAAGGCAACACTGCAAATATTAAACCAATACATTTCAGAGAACAACAATACATGACCTACTGGGGAAAGAGAACAAGTGGCAATGTCAAATAGGAATTATATAAACAGAACACCTCAGCTCAGTTACACATGCAGAACATAGACCATCACCAAACAAGTAATCACATTTTAGAAACAGGAAGACAATAATTAAACTGGGAATCCCAAAAGCCAAACTTGGAATGTACAACACTGTAGAAATAAAACTATACATTAATTTGCTCTTGTACTAAACAAAGCGCAGACGTTAATGATGCACATTTACCAGAGCTGACATATTCCAATTAATAAATTCAAAATAAAGAGATATTTTTCTACCTTTTGTGCATTTTTTTCAGCTGCAATTGCTCCAGCCACTTTCTTCTGGTTTCTTCATGTCTTCTGCTAACTCTCCATCGTCTGCTGTCCATTTGTCCTTTCTTCTCTCTTCTAGTTTTTTTCCATTCTCTCTCTACATCTGCTTTAACATACTAATCTTTCTCCTTTTGCTCTTTCCTCATTCCTATTTCATCCAGTCAAATTTTACCCCTCCATCCTCAATCCCCACTTACTCTCCCAATACCCGGCCAATTGTAGATTTTTTTATCCCTCCCACACAAAATATTTTTCCCTTCTCCATTTTACTCTTCCAGCCCCATCCCATTCTAATCCTCCCCCAACATCAGCTCCCTTCTAGTTCCAGCCTCACCCAGCATCCATTCCCTTCTAGTCCCTGCATCAGCCCATTTCCAGTCCTAGCCACCCATCAGCCCATTTCCAGTCCTAGCAACCCCCCAACCCAATACCAGTCCTAACCCCCCATCACCCCATTTTCAGTTTAAGCCCCCCCTATAACCCATTACCAGTCCTAACCCCCCATCAGCCCACTTCCAGTCCTAACCCCATCAACCCATTTCCAGTCAGCCCCCCATAGCCCATTGCCAGTCCTAACCCCCCCCATCAGCCCATCAGCCCACAGCCCATTACCAGTCCTAACCCCATCAGCCCACCTCCAGTCTTAACCCCCCCCAGCCCATTTCCAGTCCTAACCCCCCCCCATAGCCCATTACCAGACAGCCCCCATCAGCCCACAGCCCATTACCAGTCTTAACCCCCCCCCAAAGCCCATTACCAGTTCTAAACCCCCCCAACAGCCCATTATCAGTCCTAACCCCATCAGCCCACCTCCAGTCTTAACCCCCCAGCCCATTTCCAGTCCTAGCCCCCCCATAGCCCATTACCAGACAGCCCCCATCAGCCCACAGCCCATTACGTTTAAACCCCCCAAAACCCATTACCAGTTCTAAACCCCCCCCAGCTGCCCATTACCAGACCTAACCCCATCAGCCCACCTCCATTCTTAACCCCCCCCCAGCCCATTTGCAGTCCTTGCCCCCCCCATTGCCGTTTACCATACTGCCCCCATCAGCCCACTGCCCATTACCAGTCTAAACCCCCCAAAACCCATTACCAGTTCTAAACCCCCCCCAACAGCCCATTACCAGTCCTAACCCCATCAGCCCAACTCCAGTCTTAACCCCCCCCAGCCCATTTCCAGTCCAAGCCCCCCCTTAGCCCATTACTAGACAGCCCCCATCAGCCCACAGCCCATTACCAGTCTTAACCACCCCCAAAGCCCATTACCAGTTCTAACCCCCCCCAACAGCCCACAGCCCATTACCAGTCCTCCTCATCAGCCCACCTCCAGCCTTAATCCCCCCAACCCATTTCCAGTCCCAGTCCCAGCCCATTTCCAGTCCCAACCCATTTCCAGCCCCAGTCCCAGCCCCCCCAATTACCAGTCCTACCCCCTCCCCCTCCCCCTCCCCCGGCCTAAAGTAAAATTTATTTTAAAAAAAAAAAACCTGCTGGCTGCCGCCGCGGGGCCCCCTCTGCTGCCGCGGCAGCATGGACTGACCCGCGGGGGCCCCATCTGTAAGCTCGGTCCCTCCCTCAGTGCCTCCGTGTCTCCATCCGTGCAGGCTGTTAGAGACGCGAAGGCAGTCTGTCTCCTTCTGCCTTCCCGTCTCTGTTAAGCCCGCAGGGCTGATGGGAAATTTCCCATCAGCCCCTGCGGGCTTAACAGAGACGCGAAGGAGACAGTCTGCCTTCGCGTCTCTAACAGCCTGCACGGAGGGAGACACGGAGGCACGGAGGGAGGGACCGAGCTTACAGAGGGGGCCCCCGCGGGTCAGTCCATGCTGCCGCGGCAGCAGAGGGGGCCCCGCGGCGGCAGCCAGCAGGTTTTTTTTATTTTATTAAAAAAAAAAGCCTAACTACTTCAATTTTTGTGGGCCCTTTGCAGCTGTGGGCCCTACGCCATGGCGTACATGGCGTATAGCTAAATCCGGCCCTGTCTATAAGAATGAAACTATAAATGATATACACATTAAAATTTTAGGCATATGAACACTTTTTTTACTGTCAGTTTTAATGCAACAGTACCTTAAATTTTAGATTTTAAGTTGAGAAATAGATATTTTAATTTCAGTCAATAAAATAGTGTTCTTTTCTCTATGACACAATAGTGAAGTAATTGTAAAATTCACTACATTTATGCTTTTTAATTTTTTTGTATTTGTTGTTTTTTAAATATTTGTGTGTGGTATTTTTATCCTTTTCAGCAGGCAATATGTCTGTGCGTGGGGTATTAAAGGAAGTGTGAATGATTCATTAACAAGCTAGAAGCAGTCAGCAGAGTCCTGATGCCATGAGAAGTGAGGGGGTGGCAGTAACCACATCCATGCTTGCTCATATTATGACTTATTATGTGACATAGAGAAAAGCATAAACAACTTTTGTAAATCACTTTAAAAATCTATATGGTATGACACAAATGTGAGTGAGGTTTGGAATACTTTTAACTTCTTACCTTGGAGAGGAGGAAAGAGGCCAGATTTTAAGAGTTTAATTTTTAGGTCATGATGAATATTTTCCTTTGTTATTAATATCTACAAGACAGTGTCAGCTTTATGTTTATGTTTATTACATTTGATATACCGCTCAGGCCAAGAAGCATCAGAGCGGTTTACAATCCTACCTTTATGTTATGGAAAATAAGAAAAGAACGCCATTAATAAGATAGGACAGAGTAGGAGAAACAGATAGACAAAGAGATAGCAAATATAGGAGAAAACAGAACAGCAGACTACCTTCACAAACTACAGGCATGACAAATAGACTCACAATTTCTGTATGATTTTAATCCTTCGCCACGGACCCCGCCTAAGGGCCACGCCAAAGGGCCCTCTGGCGAGGCCCTCAGGCGCGGGCACGCCTCTGGAGCGGCGGTTTAAATGCCGGTGAGCAGGGCAGTTGCTAGGCAGTCTGTGAGGCGAGGAGAGGTTCCCGCAAACACACCAAGATTACATCAGCTGCATTCCCTGATCTTAAATGAGCCTCCGGAGCGGCGGTTTAAATGCTTTGAGGTAATATTAATCTTCTTCTCCAGAAATATGGGGTAGGGGGAGTTATTCAAACAGGGTCATTCCAAGGCCCATATAGCAGGGATGGATGTCCATGGGGAAGGTAGACAGGGGCGGGAAAGGGGCGGATAGGGGGTGGCATTAGGGCGGGCAGTGGGCAGTTGTTAGTCCCGGACATACAGGGCTGATTCCGATGGCTTGAACGGAAAACTTATTCCATCTCAGAGGTGGAATAAGTTCCCCTAGTCATCAGGGGACAGCGGGTCCATGGCACGGTAACGGCAGGGGAAGCAGAGGACATTCCCCGTATCCCGACCCCGGCCTTAGGAGGTCAGATTGGGGGTCAGGCTGCGGGGTAAGCAGCTTTGGAGCTGGTGGCCGAGGATTGCAGCTTTTCAATGGAGCCGTGGTGCCCATGCAATCGGACACCATGGCGCCACAGCTCCATTGGAAAGCCCTGACTAAACTAGTCAGGTAAGGTCTGTATGTGCAGGCCGGACTGAATCGGGGTCCCGGCCTGCATTTACAGGCCTGGTAGCAATTCTGATCCCATGGGGCTAGACGTGCCCCATGGAATCAGAATCACGGCTCCTTCTTTGCGTCCGGTTCTGACCGGACACACAGAGGGCTGACACGTCGATGTCAGAATCATGCCTGAAGTATTTAGGTGGTTTGCTGACCTACAAACCACCTAAATGCTGTTCACCGGGATATTCAGCAGCACTAATGTGGTTAGTGCAGCTGAATGTGCCTGGTTTGAGCCACTAAACACGTCAATATTGGTTGGCTAGTGTCAAAGCATTCCAGGGACAGAGCGGGGGCGGCATCTGAGGATAATCAATTAGCAGTGATATGCAATCGCTAATTGGTAATCTTAAAGTAGCTAAAGATAGGCACTTTAAAGGCTGGCCTGACTGGTTAGCTATATCCAGACAATTGAGATATTCAATGCCAGAGTCCAGATATGACCCTGGCATTGAATATCCATTTTTAATTTAAAGCAGCAATGGTTTGGTGCTTTAAAAGCACTATTGGGTCTAATGCTCCCAGAGAGTCTTAAAGGGGCTGCTGCTAGAAGCCCTAAACCACCATATCCAAGTCCCACCTTCTGACCCCCTCGACATGAACTCCTCATCCTTATGATTTCCTCCCCAACATAAACCCTCTAACCACCAATTCCTTGGCACCTAACTGGTAGCCCCATGATAGTTAGTAAAAGCAGGAACAATGCCAGATTGCCAATGCCCTATCGATGTCCAGATTGAAGATGGTGTCCTCATCTCCCTAGAGGTAGTCTCATAATATTCTCACTAGGGGTCAAGCTACTATGTAAGGGAGCATATCCTTATTTGGCAGCTGGAACCTTAGCTGTGCTAATGTAAGAATAATGCTAGAGGGGATTTAATACTATTTTCCAAGTGAGTGCTGATGAATCAAGAACAACTGGGGATTATTCCTGCCTCCATCATTAGCCACCAGGGCAACCCACGGTAGGTTTCAAAAGGGATTGGAGGGGGAGGGTTCATGTTATGGGTGGCAAGGAGTTGATCATACTTTGGGGATTGGGTGTAGGACTTTGATGAGGGATTACCACACTCTGCCCCCTTTTCAAAGAGAGTGGGCCCAACTCTGGGCCCATTAACTTTGTCTTCCTTCTGGCAGGAGCACATGATGTTCCTGGATGCAGCAAAGCAAAATGAAATTTACCACATGAGTCACTAATCTGCGGTCCTGAAGTACCATGGATTAGTTATTCATATGGTAAATTTTTCTGCAGTAAAACATGCTATATTACTGCAACTTAGTATCTATCACCCTAAACTGACTATAAAGACCCAACAATAAAACATTCTAAAAACCTTATAAGCACATTTTATTATTTCGGCCCTAATGTATTAATACAAAATACTGCAAAAGATGCACAAACCTATAGCCCAAAACAGCAGACCAAACTTTTCAGACCAAAACTACCTACCAAAATGCAAAAGGAAACAACCATATCTATAAAGTCAACACTAAACCATTGCAACAGATTTTACATAACATCAGTATACCACCTACTTGAAAAACAAAGCAAGTTGGATTATTACAGATTCCTACACCCCCTTCCCCCCCTCCTCCTCCTCTTCCCTTCCCCCACCCTTTCCCTATTTATTAAATTATTTATATATTTATTTGAGTATGAATAAAGATTGTTTGGGCATTAACTTAAGGCTGGTATGCTGTTTTTTATTATTCTTGTCATGTTCTTTTTTTATCTTTTTTCTTTATTATTGTTTTATTTATCTATTTTACTGTGTTAGGTTTTAGCAGTTTTTAATGGTGCATGTTTATTTATCTTAGTTCATTTTATTTGTTTATTTCATTAGGGTTCCAATTTTACTGTACATGCCTTGGTCATGAACAGACCGTTCTCTGCATCAACTCAAGGCTATACATCCAGTTTTTATATTTTCATTTTCATTAACATGTATCTATTTAATATTTGTTTTAGTACTTAGCTTTTTTTTTAATCATTGGTATTCATTTTATAATTGGTATGTTTTTAGTTTTTAATTCTTTTTGGATCACTGGTTTTTATCAGTTTGGACAACATGGCAATCCCCGTACCTGGTTTGCATGGTAGTAGGCTCAGCATTTGTATATTGGAACGATTCAAATGGAACGATGTGAGAATATAGTTTTTTGGACTATTTTATTGTTATGTTTTTCAAGTACTACTTATACAAACAGTGTTTTTTAAGGGAACCTTTGGGTTTAGATATGGAGGTTTCATGGACAGCTCATATGGCTCATATTTTTCAATGTACCTCATTTTGTTTTAAAGTCTCCTTTGCATTGCTAGGATATGAAGTTGATTTTGTAAAGGGGATCAGGTTTACAAGTAAAAATACTATTTTAAAATGTTTTTTAAGTTTTAATTCAGCGCTCTTTGACCTTTGAAGTTTTTGGTGTGCATGTGAGGCAGCTTTAAATTCTCGGCGTTTTTTTGCTGAGCCTCATTACTGTTGTGCTGGTGATTTTGCAAGGACGGAAGGATTCAGGAAAGTGTGCTGTGAACACATTGATGATTATCTACTTTTCTGTGATCGCGGGATAGCTCAATATGTAGTATTTGCATTGTACAATTATTTTTATTTTTTAATTTTAGGTCATGATTTTGGCACTTTTCAGTTGTTTGCTCTTTAAGGCAAAACCGAGTGAGTTTCTTGACGTTCAGCATATGTGGTACAGAGGTGGTCCTCCTCATCCCTGTTTCTCTTTTTCTTTATCTTTTTTACCGCATTTATGATGGCACTTCACCTTTTGATAAATTGAAACACCATGGGTGCTGTTTATAATAAGGTTTTGGTTTCACTTCATTTACAGTTCATAATCTGTTTTGCACATGCAACATTTTGGATCTTATATTGTCTTTGGTATGTAAATGTGCTCTATATTTTTACTATTATTTGGTTAATTTATTCTAGAGTTCGTTCCTTTTTATCTGTGCTATTTATCTTTATGTTAGTAAGGGTTTTTTTTAAGGTGACATGCATAAGACATAATGTCCATTTTATCTGTTCTTGATCTTTTACGCTGCCTTTACGAGTTTGTTTTTGATAGTTATTTGTTTTAATATGTTTATGATATAATTGTAATATGCTTTGTTTTTTAATTATTTATTTATTCATTTATGATTATATATTAATTTCTTTTCCATTGTTAATTGTTTTAATTCTGAGGCAATAATCCCCCTGAGGAAAGCACAGTCGAAATGTGTTGGGGTAGCTCCTCAACAATAAAAGTTTTCTACTGCCAAGAGACTCTCTGCTTGTTTTATTCCTTGTATTTTGCTGCGAGAGTGACTGCTCTTCTTTTTGGACTCCTATTATGGATTCCTACACATCAATTTCCTGTTGTGATCCAGCTCCACCAAAAGCATCATTGGAATCTCCCTGTCCTTCTTGTAGCAATAGTTAGGTGGTTATTTTAATACCATTCCCAACTATAAATAGAGGCATTTATACCTGTAGATTGGCATGCACATATAAATGTCATTTTAGAAAAAGGGCTATTTGTCTTTGGTGATGCCCACCACATTTAATTTGCCAGGAAGGGCTTTAGGGGCGGTGAGAAGAAGTGGTAAAGGCAGGCATATAATATTGAAGTAGATTCTCCATCTTACAAGATGAATCTATGTTGAACAGAAAAAATCTAGACATTGTCATTTAAACCTACCACCAGTTGCAAATATATTCACAAAGTAACACAGTAAATTATGGCAGATAAAGACTAGTATGGTCCATCTAATCTGCCCAGTAAGAAGTCTAGAGTAGTGTCTGATGCTCCATGCATGTTACCCTGTCTATTTGTTGAAGTATAAAACTAACTTCTCTGCTTAGATTCCATTTTCTTTCTACATAGGGATTGTGTGTGTCTGTCCTGTGCCCTTTTTGAATTCTCCAACACAAGAAGTGAATGGTGTATGGAGGTCACGGGTGCCTTTATTGATTGATCCCCAACACATTTCGGAAAATGCCTTCCTCAGGGGGTATGCAGATATGCACTCTGTGAGAGTCTTTTGAGAGAATGCTAATGTGCAATTGTATCTCTGTGCATGCCTGACATTGTCTGAGGCTTGCTTCACTGGAAGAAGTCACTACTGGATTGATCTCAAGCACAGAGATACAATTGCACATTAGCATTCTCTCAAAAGACTCTCACAGAGTGCATATCTGCATACCCCCTAAGGAAGGTGTTTGCCAAAACACGTTGGGGCTCAAACAATAAAGGCACCTGTGACCTCCGTACGCCACTCGCTTCTTGTGTTGGTGTCTCCTTGCTGCGAGGGCTTCGTGCTCTTATTTGTGTTTACCTTTTTGAATTCTGCCACTGTTTTTGCCCTACCACCTCTATCGGGAGGACATTCCAGGCATCCAAATCCTTTCCATGAAAAAGTCTTTCCTGATGTTGGGATGGTGTCCTGCTTTATATTTATGTATTTATTGTTTTAAACATTGCATTGTATTTATGTCTGGTTTTTTATATGTTTTTAATGTGTTTTTGGTTTATGCTTATCTTTTATATAGGCCAATCCCCCGACGAAGCCAGTGCCGAAACACAGCCATGTTGTGTGGCCTTGCAGTTCCCCTAGGGTTGGATTAATCAATAAACATATTTTGAGTTCACACTTCACTCTAACTTGGTGGTCGTGTTCCCTTTGCGAGTGTGTAGTGCTGTTCTTGTTGGACATTTAGTAAGATTCTGAGACATTCAAAGCAGAACATCCAAAAATCTGGGAGAGTGGCAGGAGTGAAGGGAGAGCATGTAGAAGTGCCTTCTGACACTGCTATCTCTCCAACTCAAAAACTGCAAGGCCCAGTAGCCAGTTCTGACGATGGTCCCTGTAAAGACAGCAAGGCTGGGTACATGCACAGGTGTAGGTCATTTTACAAATGTGGAAGTCCCCGAATTGCATGGCTTCAGAATCAAGAAATTGGCATGAGTATTTCAGAAGGGGGGCAACTATGCTATGAGACTTGCATGTCCCAGCATGCCATTTTAGATGCTCCAACATGCAACATCAGGCCAGTAATATGGTTTGAGTATGTATTTACACTCAGGTTTCTTCAGACGGGTAATAATAATTGTGATGTTGAAAGCACATTTTGTGTTTCCCTTGGAAGTGTTACATCCATGAAACAATCACTTTTTTCACCTTATTTGTGGTCAGAAGGAGGTATAGGAATGGATTTCTGATCAACCAGGGCCAGACATGCCATTCTGAAACAGGGGCAGCCCAAGGGGGGTGCGGGGCCATGTGCGGAGACTCAGTGCGGGGCCTCATTTGTATAAGGGGCCTCATTTGCATAAATATTTGCATAATGTTACCATACACTAACTTTTAGTAAACATGCCTCTTCATGAGTGTATGGATAAAGAAAGACAAAGATTTCTACATTACTATAATCCAGTGCCAACTGCCAGGCACATTAGGAACTACTACAAACACTGCCCATTTAGAACCCATAGCAAACCCACCGTATCCTAACAGCACTAACAGGACTCATAAAGCACCATACCCTACCTATCAAAAGGCAACACTGCAAATATTAAACCAATACATTTCAGAGAATAACAATACATGACCTACTGGGGAAAGAGAACAAGTGACAATGTCAAATAGGAATTACATAAACAGAATACCTCAGCTCAGTTACACATGCAGAACATAGACCATCACCAAAAAAGGAATCACAATTTAAAAACAGGAAGACAATAATTAAACTGGGAACCCTAAAAGCCAAACTTGGAATGTACAACAACAATGTAGAAATAAAACTATAAATTAATTTCCTCTTGTACTAAACAAAGCACAGACATTAATGATGCACATTTCCCAGAGCTGACATATTCCAGTTAATAAATTCAAAATAAAGAGATATCTTTGAACCTTTTGTGCATTTTTTTTCAGTTGCAATTGTTCCAGCCACTTTCTTCTGGTTTATTTGTGTCTTCTGCTATCTCTCCATCGTCTGCTGTCCATTTGTCCTTTCTTCTCTTCTAGTTTTTTTCCATTCTCTCTCTACATCTGCTTTAACATAATAATCTTTCTCCTTTTGCTATTTCCTCATTCCTATTTCATCCACTCAAATTTTACCCCTCCATCCTCAATTCCCACTTAGTCTCCCAATACCCGGCCAATTGCACATTTTTCTTCCCTCCCACACAAAATATTTTTCCCCTCTCCATTTCACTCTCCCAGCCCCATCCCCTTCTAATCTCCCCCAACATCAGCTCCCTTTTAGTTCCAGCCCCACCCAGTATCCGCTCCCTTCTAGTCCCCACATCAGCCCATTTCCAGTCCTGGCCCCCATCAGTCCATTTCCAGTCCTAGCTCCCCCATCCATTTCCAGTCCTATCCGAGTCCCTTCATCAGCTCATTTCCAATACCAGCTTCCCATCAGCCCATTTCTAGTCCTTTCCTAGCCCCACCATCAGCCCATGTTAAATCCTAGCTCCCCTCCACTCAGCCCATTTCTAATCCAAGCCCCCCATGAGCCTACTTCCAGTTTTAGCCCCTCCATGATTCCATTTCAATCCAAGCCCCCACCACAGCCAATTTCCAATCTTAGCTCCCCCCAACACCCAATTCCCAGTCCTATCCTAGCCCCTCCATCAGCCCATTTCCTGTCCTAGCTCCCTCCCCTAAGAGCCCATTCCAAGCCCCCCTTCCATCAGCTATTTGCAGTTCAAGCCCCCTTCCACTCAGCCCATTTCCATTCCAAGTCCCCCTCCCCATCAGCTATTTGCAGTTCAAGCCCCCCACTTCCCCTCAGCCCATTTCCATTCCAAGCCCCGTCCCCATCATCTATTTGCAGTTCAAGCCCCCCACTTCCCCTCAGCCCATTTCCATTTCAAGCCCCGTCCCCATCAGCTATTTGCAGTTCAAGGCCCCTTCCACTCAGCCCGGTTCCAGTCCTAGCAACCCCCAACCCATTACCAGTCCTAGCCCCCCATAGCCCACTCCCAGTCCTAATCCCACCAGCCCATTTCCAGTCCTAATCCCCCATCACCCAATTTTCAGTTTAAGCCCCCCATAGCCCATTACCAGTCCTAACCTCCCCATCAGCCCACTCCCAGTCCTAATCCCACCAGCCCATTTCCAGTCCTAATCCCCATCACCCAATTTTTAGTTTAAGCACCCCCATAGCCCATTACCAGTCCTAACCTCCCCATCAGCCCACTCCCAGTCCTAATCCCACCAGCCCATTTCCAGTCCTAATCCCCCATCACCCAATTTTTAGTTTAAGCCCCCCATAGCCCATTACCAGTCCTAACCTCCCCATCAACCCACTTCCAGTCCTAATCCCACCAGCCCATTTCCAGTCCTAATCCCCCATCACCCAATTTTTAGTTTAAGCCCCCCCATAGCCCATTACCAGTCCTAACCTCCCCATCAGCCCACTCCAGTCCTAATCCCACCAGCCCATTTCCAGTCCTAATCCCCCATCACCCAATTTTGAGTTTAAGCCCCCATAGCCCATTACCAGTCCTAACCTCCCCATCAGCCCACTCCCAGTCCTAATCCCACCAGCCCATTTCCAGTCCTAATCCCCATCACCCAATTTTTAGTTTAAGCCCCCCCCATAGCCCATTACCAGTCCTAACCTCCCCATCAGCCCACTCCCAGTCCTAATCCCACCAGCCCATTTCCAGTCCTAATCCCCCATCACCCAATTTTTAGTTTAAAGCCCCCCATAGCCCACTTCCAGTCCTAACCCCCCATCAGCCCACTCCCAGTCCTAATCCCACCAGCCCATTTCCAGTCCTAATCCCCCATCACCGTATTTTTTAGCTTTAGACGACTTTGCACATTTCCAGTCCTAACCTCCCCATCAGCCCACTCCCAGTCCTAATCCCACCAGCCCATTTCCAGTCCTAATCCCCCATCACCCAATTTTTAGTTTAAGCCCCCCATAGCCCATTACCTGTCCTAACCCCCATCAACCCACTTCCAGTCCCAATCCCACCAGCCCATTTCCAGTCCTAATCCCCCATCACCCAATTTTTAGGTTAATCCCCCCCCTAGCCCATCACCACTCCTAACCTCCCATCAGCCCACTCCCAGTCCTAATCCCACCAGCCCATTTCCAGTCCTAATCCCCCATCACCCAATTTTTAGTTTAAGACCCCCAAAGCCCATTACCAGTCCTAACCCCCCATCAACCCACTTCCAGTCCTAATCCCACCAGCCCATTTCCAGTCCTAATCCCCCATCACCCACTTTTTGGTTTAAGCCCCCCCATAGCCCATTACCAGTCCTAACCCCCCATCAACCCACTTCCAGTCCTAATCCCACCAGCCCATATCCATTCCTAATCCCCCATCACCCAATTTTAGTTTAAGCCCCCCCATAGCCCATCACCACTCCTAACCCCCCCCCAGCGCCCATCACCACTCCTTACCCCCCCACCCAGCCCAGCCCCAGCCCAGCCCAGCCCAGGGAAAATTTAAAATAAAAAAAAGCTGACTGCTGCGGCTTCCGGGGCCGCCGCGGCAGAATCGAGTGTGCCGCGGGCCCCCCCCCCCTGTGCCCGGCAGAGCCTGCCCTCCCCTGTATCAGCTCTCTCTTTCCAGCGGCAGTCACACGCACCGGCTTTCAGAGCGCGAAGGGAGAGTTTCCCTTTCACGGCTCTGTTAAGCCCGCGGGGGCTGATGGGAGTTCCCATCAGCCCCCGCGTGCTTAACAGAGCAGCGAGGGAGAAACTCTCCCCTTGCGCTCTGAAAGCCGGCGCGTGTGACTGCCGCTGGAAAGAGAGAGCTGATACAGGGGAGGGCAGGCTCTGCCGGGCACAGGGGGGGGCCCCGCGGCACACTCAATTCTGCTGCGGCGGCCCCGGAAGCGGCAGCAGACAGCTTTTTTTAATTTTTTTTAAATTTTACTTTTGGAACAGAATGTTTTTTGCGCGGGGCCCCCTGAAACACGGGGCCCTGTGCAAAAAACATTCTCGCTCAATGGACGGGCCGGCCCTTTTCTGAAATTGTAATGCAACCTGCATCTCCCTTGCTCCACCTGGGCCATGCCTCCACCATGCCCCCACGCTAAATGGTTGTTCTTGAACTGGGGATGTTTATAAACTGGCTTCAAGAACATCTCTAGGCTTGCATGCCTAAGTGCCCATTTTCAGACAACCAACTCATAAATAGGGCTCCTAAAATATCCCCCAAAATCTTCACTGCCAAGTATTAAACCATTCTTCTCATTTGTGTAGATCTTTCCTCATGTTTTCTACTCCCTCCAAGAAGTTATCTGCAAAAAAAGCATACTTTTTCTTTCAGTCCTTCAGCGATACCACTCACAAAGGCATTGGAAAGTACCTTCCAAGGACCCGTCCCCGAGGCACTCCATTACTCACCGTCCTTTCTTCTGAGTGAATGCCATTTATCACCACCCTCTGTCAGTCAACCAATTTCTGATCCAGTTCACCACCTTTTGCCCCAACACCAGGCTGCTCAGTTTATTTTTAAAACTCCTATTAGGAACAGTATTAAAGTTTTGCTGAAATCTAAGAGGATTACATCCATTGCATGCACCTTATGTCGTTTTCTGGTCACTCAGTTAAAAAACTCAATCAAATTCATTTGGTATGATCATTTTTTGGTAAATTCATGTTGCCTTAAATCATGTAACCCAATGGATTCTAGAAACTCTTCTTTCTTTCAGCATTGCCTCCATTACTTTTCCCTTTAAGAAATGCCTTCTTGAAGGGATAGATGTACATGCCAAGGTTGGCCCCCCATTCACTCCTTGACACCCCACTCAGCCCACTCTGAAGGCATCTAATCCACCAAGTCAAGTCTAATCCCAAGTCAAGCACCTCCTTCTAACACTTCTCAAGTCATCCAACCCCCCCAGCTTTCTGATTCCCCCACCTCCTCAAATATATTAACCCACCCTCTAATGCCCACTGACAGGTGTTAATCTCATGGCATCTATAAACACATGCCCAACACACTGAGACATAAATCCCCAAACCCTAGCTCAATTCCCATATTCCAACTACTACCAGGATCTGACAGCCCCTAGGGTCTAGCAGGAGAAGGAGCAATGCCAAGTCACTCCTGCTCTTCATGGTTCTGGATTCCAAAGGTGCCACCATGACCTCTGGCAGTAATCTTGCAGTATTACTGCTAGGAGTCAGGCTTCCAAAATGTCTTTATTTGTCAGCCTGAGCCATAGTGATAATACTGTGAGATTACTGCTAGCAGGGCAAGGATATGAGGCACCCCAGGTGAACCTCATTCCTGCTGCCTCCCTCTGCTCCAATCCTGTCCTCATTGCCACAACTGCCACTGCTCTCTAGGACCTGTTGTGAAAGCAATCACTTCTTAAGAGCAATGGAGCGCGTACCATAAACTCTGGCACTACATCATTGTTCCTGCTTCTGTCCCCAATGCAAACTTCCTGTTTGCATGAGAGCAGAAACAGCTGGACCAGGAAGTTTGCATCAGAGGGGTGCAGAAGCAGGAACAGTAACACAGAACAGGAGATTATGGTAAGTGCTATGCACCATTAAGAAATAATTGCCACTGCTGCAGGTCTCTGACCATTGGTGCTCTAGGCATCTGCCTAGTTCACTTAATGGTAGCACTGACTCTGACAGCTAGGGTTCATGGTGGCCATTTTGGAATATAGGACCATGAAGAACAGGAGTGACTGGGTATCTCTTCTTCTCCTGCTAGAAACCAGGAACCATCAGATGTCAGTAGGAATACAGGTAGGGGGATGGGGAAGTTGAGGGTTCTGTCTTAAGGCTTTCAGGGGTTATTCAGGTGTGTGTGTGTGTGGGGGGGGGTATGTGTTAATGGATTCCAGGGAGATTATAAGCTTTAGTGGGGGTTGTAGGGTTGATCACCTGTCAAGGGGGTGGGGATTGGGCAGGCGCCTTTGGTGAGTGGGGGGGGGGGATCATAGGTCATAGAAACATAGAAATATAATGACAGAAAAAGACCACATGGCCTATCTAGTCTGTCATTCCATATCAACAACTACAACAGTCCCCTTTATTCCTTTAGAGATCCTCTGTGTTTGCCCCATGCTTTTTTGAATTCAGATACTGTCCTCATCTCTACCACCTCCACTGGGAGACTATTTCACAGATCCACCACTCTTTCCGTAAAGAAATATTTCCGCATATCACTACTGAATCTATCCCCCTTCACCCTCATCCCATGACCCCTCATAGCAGAACTTGCTTTCAATTGAAAGAGGCTCTCCCCCTGTACATTTATGCCACAGAGGTATTTAAACATCTCAATCATATCACCTCTATCCCGCCTTCCCTCTAAGCTGTACATATTAAGATCCTTAAGTCTGTCCTCATATGCTCTATAATGAAGACCACTAACCATTTTAGTAGCCACCCTCTGTACTGACTTCATCCTGTTTATATCCTTTTGAAGGTGCGGTCTCCAGAATGCACACTACACTCCAAATGAGGTTGCACCAAAGACTTGTCTGATTTGTCTGACAAGACCTGCCTCTGGTGAATCCATGTTGCTTCGGATGCTGTAATCCGCTGGACTCCAGAAACCTCACTATTTTCTATTTTCTCTTTCAGCAGCAGGTCAGGAGATGAGGATGATTGGCATGGTTGGATAACTTGAGGGGTGTTAGGGGCAATAACTTGATATTGGATTCCTTTGAGGGGTGGGCAATATCAGTGTGATCAAGGGGATTGTTGGCAGGGAAGGGACTGGTACTGTAAGATTTGGTGGAACAGAGAGTAGTGATTTTAAAAAGCTGCTCCCATGCCCATGTGGGCTACTGCAACATATTTTGTTTACCCACATGCAGCTTTTTAAAATCACTGTTCCTATTGGACCTGCAGTTATGCATCTATTTTACACGAGGCTCTGCATCTGGCAGAGCTTCTTCTAAAACACTATGAAGCACATTTCACAATGGGACATCCTAGTGCAATCTGGGACATCAAAGCCAGAATCTCTGAAAAAAAGGCAGGCACATTCAATTTCAGGCATGATTTTGAAAATGTGGATGTGTCCGATATGCATTGTGTATCAAACATCTATATAAACATCCCCAGGATAGCATTTCAGAACCAAGATGTCTAATAGCATAATGGTTAGAGTAGTGATTGTTGGCAGGGTTCAAATCTCAGTGTGAGCCTTTGTGATTTAAAGCTAGTCACTTAATTATCTTTCTCTATACTCTCTAGATGTTTTAAGGTGAAAACAAACACTTTTCTGATGCCTATTTGTGTCTGGAGCAGGTATAAACATAGAAGTGCCTGCAGATGTCTCTGCCATTTCTGAGATCAAACAAGGATGCTCCATTGCTCCTCTCCAGACATGCCTCTGCCACATTTGTGTGCCTACTGGGATGTCCTTGCACCGGAGACATCTGCGAACTTCATTTGTGGATGACTACAGAGACGTGTCTGTGATTTCAACGTCCATGTCTGCAGACGTCCAAATCATGACTAAGCCTTTTCATATGACCCTTTCTGGGAACTTTCCAAGTCTTGACCTAGACATCTAAATTATCCTCTCCACGTTCTATCTGAAATCTACCTTCACATCACAGAAAGCATAATTGGGCATATTCAAAATCATTTATATGTTTGGCACCATACCAAAAGCATACTTTAAAATGAAATTAATCAGCATATATATATATAATGCTGCTGAAAACGAGATGTGTCTATTGTGTTCCCATGGCAGCACTACTTACATATATAAGCCGCGAAACAGAGAGGAAGAAACATAATTTTAAAATGTTAGAAAGGAGGAGTCAAGATGATTTTGTACTGTTTGGATATATGCAGAGAAGGAGAGACGGGTGACAAAAAGAACACCTCTGGTTGCAGGCAGATGAAATGGGTGCATATTAATATCATCCATGTACTGTATATGCAGTGAAAAGGGAAGGAACGCATAGATGTGAGTAGATATTACATTTTAGTTGACAGCAGAATATCCACTGAACAATGTCAAACAGCAAGCTGAGATTTGGGTGTGAAGATTCAGATGCACAGAGATAAATATAGAAATTGTTAGCATAATGGTGACACTGGAAGTCATGGAAGAACATAAGATTACCAAGAGGGTGAGTGTAGGGAGAGAAGATCCCAGAAAAGTGCCTTAAGGGATACCAATGGAAAATGGAATTACAGAGAAGGAAACTCCCCCACAAGCAACGCTGAAGGTGCAATAGCAAAGGTACCAAGAGAACCAGGATAGAGCTGAGACACAAGCCCAGGAGAGAACCATGTACTTAAGGGTAGGTAGTGAGCAAAGATGATGACGGCTGAAGACAGATCAAGCAGGATAAGAATGAAGCAACAGCCTTTAGCCTTGGCCATTTTTTGGCATGGGCTGTCTCAGTGGACTGAAGTGGATCAAGAATAGCACATTCAATAATTTTGAATGCAAAGGGAAGGAGGGAGACTGTAGTTAGCAGGACATGCACAATCCAGTGATGTTTTTAGAGGAATGGTATGATCACAGCATGCTTCAAGAATGTGAACACTATTGCAATGGACAGTGAAAGACTGAGGATATACAGATTTCAGAGGAGTAATACTTGAGGAGTTTAATGGGGATGGGAACAGAGGAACAAGTGGTGAGTTTGGAAACTAGAAGCAGAAGGGATGTCTCCTCATTAAAGATTCTGGAAAGATGAGGGCAGTCGTTGCTTATGTTTGCACTATTCTAGATGTGTCAGCATTATAGAAGCTGGGTAAATGATTATGTTCAGAAATTGACAGGGCACTGTAAAGACTTTTGGCTTAAAATTCAAAGGCACTTATCTGGTTGGCAGCACCTCATAAGTGGGTATATGCAGGCGTAAGAAAGATTTAGTGGCACTGTATGGACAGTACTGCTGAATATTCTACCTGATCACCTTGGCACTGTCCAGATACTTTTAGGATTGTCCAGGAGTGTTGCAGGGGCAAAGACGAGATTTATCCAATATAGCTTTGATACACAATGCTGCTATATGGATATAGCATAGCTAAAGTGTGAAGGTAGCTAGGGACAGAAAAATCTAAATTAAATGGTTACCTGTTTAATTTATCTGTATAGCATTGCTGAATATAGCCATTATATGGATACTGCTGGCACTGGCCACGGTATCCTGATAGTCAGTGCTGCCCACCATCCAGATTTGAATTAGCCACATGGCCAGCACTTAATAAAAAAAACACTGACTGCTGCCACTAAATATTGACCTGTTTATTCTTTTGGTGTTCCTTGAGGATCAAATGATCTTTCATGTTCCCTTCATTGCATATCTGCAGAGGGTACACGTTGTGAATTAACAGGAAGAATATTTCATAAATACCTAATAAAACTGAGTATACCAGCACTCAGCTAAATCACAACCCTGCTTTCCTATGGCAGCTTTAGAATTATATTCTGCAGTAAAAGAGAACAAGAATCTGCAGCAACCTCTCTTAAATTCTGTTGCATATTTGTTTATGGGTCATTTTGATAGGCCTATTCATGCTTTGGATGTCTGAAAACAGGCATAGCACAGAGCCATCCCCAGAGCCATTTTTGAAGCTGGGTCCGTGGATGTCGAAATGTGAATGGGGGCATGGTGGAGGTAGGTCTGGGGCATTCCCAGGAGCCTGGATGTCCCGGCCTGATCTCAAAAACATCCCAGATGCCCGGAGTCGAATCTAAGTTTAGACAAGCTCTAGGCACCTACAAAGAGCTCATTTAGGCTGAAAAATGTCCAGAGGAGAAAGTGTTCCATCATCCCCAGCAGTCAACACAATTTCAATGATTGCAGCAATGGGATTAAAATCCTGGCTTCTTTGTTCTTAGCTGGCTACGCAAACCATTAGGTTATTCCTAGAAGTCCAGGTACTCAAATGCTATTCTGCGGATGTCTATGTAGCTGCCCAACAGATGTTCATATCAGGCATGTCTTCGTTTGCCTAATCATGTCTGCACCTGGATTTGCTTTTCTTTTTTTTTTCAGATATTCTGGCTTAGACATCCTAGATTGCACTTGGATGTCCTTTCTAAACTTTCCTTCTGCATTTTTAATAATTTTGCATATTAAATAGTCAGGTCAATATAAAATAGCTGTCCAAACCTGCTTTATGCCTAAGTTATTTATTTTGTTCTTATGAGAGTTTTATTGGTTGGGAATCTCAGGTATTGATACCAGAAGAAGAGTAAATGGAGATATTAGGCATAGAGAGAAGAAAGGGAGGGATTCTTGAAGTGGAGAAAGGTGAAAGAGAGAAACTGAGTATGGGGAGAAGAAATGTAAAGGGGAGGTCAAGAATTGAGAAAGAACAGCCAGATATATTTAACTAAAAAGAAAAGTATCTGCAGTCTCCATAATAAAAATGTTAGCCGAGAAGCAAGTGATAGCTTTTTAAACTATTTCCAGTCTGTGTATCTTTGATAACATTATAGAATCATTAAGACTTACTGGGAATAATGCCACATTATTGTAATTTGTGCATTATTGTGTTGGCTGCATAAAATGAGAGTTTTGGAAAACTCTACCAATCAAAAGTCAGCTATCACTTATGCTCCGCACTGCATCAGTGTTTATTTTATGCATAATGATATAACAATTGTGTGCATGAAATGTGTATGTGACTCTCCTGTGATAAATTAACCATCATAAAAATTAAAATTAACCTTAGCAGAGTTAACTCTTTTTCCTTATACAGATGAAGATATTCAGTGAAGCATGATATTACTTCTGTGATATTTATCGTTGCCCTCACAAAGTTGCTTGGATACAGCATCTTACAATAACTTAAAACCTGAAGGAGGAGCGGCAAAGTAGTCATGGGTGAAACAATTCATATTCAGTGTGAAGTCATTGCCTAGTGTTTGGCTCTCATTTGGGTGGATCACTTGATTCTAGGAGAATAGGTATATTCTGTATGTTGACCTTTTGCCTCAAACATATTAAACATCACCAAAACATTATCATCATAATAATATATTTTGGGGCTATCAAAATTATGTATGGCCTGCACTATACTTAAAAAAACTAAAAATGCATTCTTTAGAAGAAAGAAGAAAAGAGGACTATTATGGAGTGTGAATGTCTTCTCCGAAATTATGACATCTGGCTATTAAAAGGCATGCTGAAAGAGAAGAAAGCAGATTAGTTGCTTTAGGACTCAGGCTCCTGGGAGATGAAATCTCAGGGTGACAGGAACTAGAAGTCGACCTGCAGCTAGTTAAGATATTGAAACAGAGATGGCCGGAAAGTTGAAATGACAGGGAAACAGCCAGAAAAGAAAGAGGTAGGAAGCTGCAAGCATAGCAGGCTCCCAGAAAAGGTCGGCTGAGGTCTGACTGGATAGAGACAGCAGAAACTGAGAACTACAATTCAGGGAGGCAACAACTGAGCAAGCGTGGTAGAGATGCCAATTGCTTGAGGGTTTAGAAATTTGAGAGAAAGCATTTGGGAAAGGCAGAACAGAGTGTGGATAGGGAGTTATAGCAGTATAATTAAGACAACTGTAATTGTGAGAGAAACCAGTGGAAGGATAATCTGGGAACAGTTAAGTCCATTCACATCTGTTGTGGGCCATAAAACCATTGTCTGTCTTCAAGTGATGAGTTCTTGTTCAGCACTTTCATAGTATAATACCATCTATGCCTTCTGTGTCCCATCCTCACATACACATATGCACACAAACACAAATATTCATTCAGTCTTCATGTGTATTTACCAACCTTCTGAAGTACACTTCATGCCTCTGATGGAGTGGACTCTTCTCGAAGGATAATGACCCAACTGGTTAGTCTATAAAGTGCCACCAGCTTCTGTTGCTTCTGCTGTTCCAGCCTAACTCCTCTGGAAGTTTTGAAAACAATCAGAAATTGAGCAATACATATCAGCTACAGATGGCCCAAGGTGCTGCAAGACAGAAAGAAAGATCTAGAATTACACAGGTACACTACCAAAAAACTGCCTCCAGTTTTGCAACTGATTCCTATAGATTTTGGGGTGCTGAATCCAGGAAAAATAGCCAAAATGTTCCATCACGTCACGTTTTCTTGCAAAATTAGATTTCTTACCCATATAAGGAATGTTCACATAATTTCTTTTTAGCCGACTGCAGTTTATTTTCTTGGCCCAAAATAGAGGTTGTAATGGTTAGCTAACTAGAAACACTCCCTCATGATATTTTAGAGTGTTTTGTATTCATTTTATACATTAACAGGACAATTGGGAGGCGGGGGGCTAAATCCAGTACTCGCGCTGGCGCATGTTCTTTCCTGTTCGCCTCGCCTCGTTCGCTCGCTCAAACACAGTGGTTGCGACATGAACGTTCCTGTCAAATTTCAGTTTCTTGCAAGTTCATTATTACCTTTTGTTTGCTCAGTCGTAATCCAGCTTTATTCCGAAGTGGTTCACTACAGTTGTAGTTTGCAGTGCTGTGTATTTGTGATGGCTCACAGAGCCAGAGGTTGCGTCAACTCTCCGGACAGTTTTTGTTTTATTTGTGGGGAATATACCGTGAAAAAGCGGCAGAGGAACATTTCTGCATTTATTAAAAAGTATATTTCGCCTATTTCGGTTTGAAGTTAGGCGATCAAGACAAACCGTGGGCTCCTCACAAAGTGTGCAAGACATGTGAGGAAGTTCTACGCTTATGGATGAAAGGTAAAAAACAAGCATTTCGTTTCGGAATACCTATGATGTGGCGTGAACAAAGAGACCACAGCAGTGACTGCTATTTTTGCTCTTGCATTGTGAAGGGATACAACTTAAAAAATAAGAACGTAATAAGTTACCCCAACCTTCCCTCAGCAATTAGGCCTATGCCTCATAGCAACGAAGTACCTGTGCCTGAACCACCAAAATCTTTGGATCATATTTGTGTGGACGGTTCTGATCATGATGAGACTCATCAGATGGCTTTTCCCGATGAGTCCAGTACTTCCGAGTTTGAAACTGAACCAGATCCGAAACCTGAACTTTTCTCTCAAGCTGAATTGAATGATTTAGTCCGGGATTTAGGACTCCCAAAAGATGCTGCCCAACTGCTAGGTTCTCGGCTTAAACAGAAAAATCTATTGTCACCAGGAACAACTTTTTATTGGTACCGCAACCGTGAGACACAATTTTTGAAGTATTTCAGCAAAGAGGAAGATCTGGTATTTTGCAACGATATATACGGAGTGATGGAAAAGTTTAACCTCAAGTATGATCCTGCTGAATGGCGGCTGTTCATTGATTCGTCAAAAGACAGCATGAAAGGTGTTCTTCTTCATAATGGCAACACATTCGCTTCAGTTCCTATTGCTCACTCTGTTATTCTCCAAGAAAATACGAGAATTTGGCCCTGATTCTTCAGAAGATTCGTTATGATGAGCATAAGTGGATGATTTGTGGAGACTTTAAAATTCTATCCATGCTATTAGGGCAGCAATCCGGTTTCACCAAATAACCCTGCTTCCTTTGCTTGTGGGATAGCCGGGCCCGCAACCTACACTGGGGGAAAAAAGACTGGCCAATTCGGGAGTATTTGAGACCCGGTGAGAAAAATGTTCTTCATGAGAGCTTGGTACCTCGTGATAAAATTCTATTACCACCTCTCCACATTAAGTTGGGTCTCATTAAGCAATTCATCAAGTCCCTTCCAACAGATGGTGAGTGCTTTCGGTACCTTTGCTCAAAGTTCCCCCGACTTTCTGAAGCAAAGCTAAAGGAAGGAGTGTTTGTTGGCCCTGATATAAGGAAACTCATTTCAGATGGAGCATTCGCTGAAATGATGTCTGAGAAGGAAAAAGAAGCCTGGGATTCCTTCAAGGATGTTGTTCTCAAATTCTTGGGGAACAGGCGGGATGAGAACTATAAGGATATTGTTGCCAGGATGCTCAATGCCTTCAAAGAACAAGGCTGTAACATGAGCCTGAAAGTCCATTTCTTGCACTCCCATGTGAACTACTTTCCCGAAAACTTGGGGGCGTACAGTGAAGAACAAGGTGAAAGGTTTCACCAGGACATCAAGGACGCAGAGAGAAGGTACCAAGGAAGATGGAACACCACTATGATGGCTGATTTCTGCTGGTTGCTGCTGCGGGAAACCCCAGATGAAAAATACGCCAAGCAGCGCACCAAGAGAAGCATTCGGGGAAAGAAGAAACGGGCCCACCAGGAGATTGATTGACCCAAGAATGACTTTAAAATCTAAACTGTGTTGACAAATATCGTGTTTTTACTAAACTTTGAAATAAAAATTTGCTAGTTATTACCACAGTGTCGGATCTCATTTATTAGAATTTTATTTTCACACCATCGGGTGTTTGTCTTCATGTATTGCAATGGTGCGGTTTGCATTTTCTATTCTTACATACATACCTGTACAACATTTTTTGCACATTTCTTTGCTTTGCTTTGTGTCTAACCTCGCTCTTATATGCTCAATGTTTGTACACATGTATGTGGTTGTTTTAAGTGCAGACAATTTTGCTACCATCACAGTGTGTTTTGTTGACATTACTCTATTCTTATGTGCTGCCTTGTTACAATTTTCTTTATTCTTATTTGAATAACTACTAAACAATTAGTATAAAGAATTCATCCAAGAAACTTTTATCTCGATCGCACTCAATCTGAAACGTTCACCTCAAACTGCTAACCCAATATAGCAAACAATCTGTACGTGATGGAGCAAATTGGTTACCAGATTTGGATTCAGCGCACCAAAAAACGTAAAAGTCAATCGAAACATTAGAGGCAGTTTAAAAAAATTTTTTTTAGTGTACCTGTGTAGTCATTCTGCCACCTCTGCGAAGCAATCTGTAATTTGTTGAATTTAAGAGTTAGAAATGTCAAAAGGGAGATATATCATTATATCGTCCACATATATATGATAGTATACTTGAAATTTTTTGAAAATTGAGCAGATGGACTGGAAATAAATGTTAAACAAGAGGGCAGAGAGGACAGAGTCTTGTGGCAGACCTTGCTCTTGATTGTAGCGATCAGAAATCTGTTGTCCTATTCTTACCCGTTGAGTTCTACCTGATAGATATGAATTGAACCATTGAAGTACGCTGCTTTTGATTCCTATTTGTTGTAACCTAGAGAGCATGAAGTGGTGATTTATGCTATCGAACGCTGCTGTGATATCAGGAAATAGGAGAAGAAACACCCTTTTGGAGTCCAACAAGACAGTGAGAAGTGTCTCTACTCCATGGTATGGGCGAAAGCTGTACTGGTGCTCATATAGGGGGAAGAAGGTATCAACATGATCCTGGAGCTGGACGTGCTATTTTCTCTATTAGTTTAGCCATAAAATGGAGGCTGGAAATGGGTCTACAGTATATGAAGTTGGGGTGTTTTATCTATGGTATTATTTTTCAGAATTGGGCGTATTAATGCATGTTTTAGAGAAGGAGGTATATAGCCCTGTTGGAGGGAGAGGTAAACTATAGGTAGAATGAGAGGGGAGAGTTCTATTGTTGATGCTTTTATCCAGCTAACTGGACAAGGGTTGAGGTAGGAAGTGGTTGTGTTTATTTTGGTGATAATGTTCCCAAGTGCGTCCTTTGAGGGGGGGGGGGGGAGAACATTGACCAGGATGGGTATTGTGTTTTTTGATTATCTATAGGTATGACTTGATGTTTTAGTTTGCCCTTGCAATAATTAGCTAGCAAATGAGGATCTACAGTATAACAGGATCATTTGTGTCTTTTGTGGTATTATTAATTAGAAATTTTATGATTTCAAATAGCTCTCTTGGACGGTTGAGGGACTTTGATAGGATGGCAGAATAGTGTTCTTTCTTTGTGGCGTTTATGATTTCTCTATAGTGTTTTAGTTTAGCCATATATTGATATTGACAAGCTGAAGATTTTGTAAAGCACCATTTGCACTCACATTTGTGTAAATTGGTTTTAAGCTGTTTAAGTTTAGGTCTGAACCATGCAGCACTTTGTTTTTTTGTAGTGGGTGGATTGTGAGTGTGTAAGACTGCTGCATTAGATATAGCAATGTTCCAAGTTATTATTGCTTCATCTAGGTTTGTTGGGTTTGGGGGTAAATGTTGAACTGTTTGTTTCAGAAAGTCATCTTTATGAAATTTCTTGAACTTATTGGATTGTGGTGTGCATGTGGGCTTAGGGTGCGTGTGGTCATAGACAGGGAGTTGGAATTTTATGAGATAATGGTCAGACCAAGGGACAGGTTGTACTTCTAGTGTTGTTGAATTATAGACATTATAGATTGCATTAGGTAGAAACACTAAGCCAAGTGTGTTCTCTTTGGCATGGGTTTTGGTGTCAATTTTTTGGTGGAAATCCATGTCGTTTATGGTAGTTAGAAAGGATGACATATGGTTATGGGGTAATGATGCTAGATTGAAATCACCCAATAGTATTAGTGGGTGTTTGTCAGTGGAAGAGCAAAGTATCTCTGTCAATATGTCCAAATTGTCAGGTTTTGAGTCTGGGGGGTCTGTATGCTAGGCAAAAGTAGAGACCTTTAGTTTTTATTGTGAGAATGTCTATATTCTCTATGTTGTTTGAGTTTATTAAAAATGCTTTCAATTCTTCTTTTATGATTATGAGGACTCCCCTCCTCTTCTTGTGGTTCTGTGGGAGTGGAATATGTCATAGTCAGGGGCCTTCAGTTGATTAATTAGTACATGGTCTGAATCTGAGAGCCATGTCTCAGTTATGCAGACAAGGTCGGGGTGTTGTCGGTTAGCATGTCTTGGAAAAGCAGTAATTTATTTCTTATAGACCTTGAATTAATGAGATAGTATTTTAGGTTTTTAAGTTGTGTTATGTTTGGGGATGGAGGGGAGATTGTTTTTAGTTGTATATTGATGTCTGTTGTAATTTGGTCTAGTGGTGTAGATCTGTTTGAGATAAGAGTGTGTGGGGGTGTGTCTGATAGAGATATAGATGGTGGGAATGAAGTGATTATGGGTGGGACTGAGAGCATGGTTGAATATTATGGAGCAGATTATAAATGATAAGGTTTATACAGGAAGCTGCTTTCTTTTCTATGTTAATAAAATTGAGCGAGTAGCACAGAAAAAGTTTGCAATGTGATCTGGGTTAAGAGTATATATTTTTGGGAGAGAAGTAGGGGTAATGTCTATTGTGTGTTAGCTGGGCTGTGATTGAGCAGTGCAGAGGTAGATGAGCAATGTGTAGATTGGATCAGATCAGTATGGGAGAATTTGAAAGGATCAAAAATGGCGGTACTATCATGAGAAAGGGTGGCAAATACAATTTAGTGGATGTGGCAGTCCGGTAAGGAGCAGAGTAGTTGTAAACACAAGATAGCAAAGATAATATAGGTAACAATAGTGATTACTGTATAACTGGGTAAGCTGAGCAATTGAGGGGTGAAATAGCAGTAATAGTACAGGAGAAATAGTAAATACTATATAACAGTGATGGCAGTCAGTCAGGAACAGGGCGTTTGAACAAAGACAATAATGCTAGCATGGGTAAGTGGCGGTAATCATATCACTAGAGAGATTGGAAGTTGGTAGCTACAATGCAGCAATATCAGCATTATACTGTATATAACACTATATAACAGTAAGGGTGACCAGTCGAGAACAGGGCATTTGAACACAAGGCAATAATGCTAGCATAGGTAAAATGGCAGCAATCGTATCAATGGAGAGACTGGAAGTTTGTAGCTACAGTGCAATTATATCAGCATGAAAAGAAATGCAAGTTTGATGTAGCTGTGATGGTAAACTAGTCAGGAGCGGTACTAGCATGAGAAAAATAGCGTATTCTGTTTAACAGAGATGGCAATAAAGTCAGAAACAGATCATTTGTAAACATGAAGTAGGGATACTAGCATAAGAGAAGTGTCGCTTACAGGATAACCGGGGAAACAATTTTAAGTAAATTAAGACAGGAGCTTAGCAGCCCCAGAATATGGGATATGTCGTACTCACCTGGATAGACTGGTGGAAGGTGGAGTGCTAAAATGTCTGGTCTTGAGGATCGGTTGGTGCAGAAACAGCTGGTCTCCTTGGTCGTCGTTGAAATCTCAATGGGAGAGGCAGACTAGAAGTGAACTGGTGTAATTGCTGCAGTGTACGCTGGTTTAATGCATGCAACCAGAGCAGAATCAAGCGTGTGAAAGCATGTCCAGCTAGTTATTTGTAATTCTTGCTGTGGGGGAGCATATCGGATCAGAGGGAGAGACTACAGACAGCTTCACTGTTCTTGCCTAAAGTTTCTCATCTAAGGGTCTCACCAAAGGGCCCTCTGGTGAGGCACTCAGGCATGGGCCCACCAGGCCCAGGTGTGCCTGCAGCATGCTGCTTTTAAGCAGGTAGACTGGGGCTGTGATTGGTAGCTGGTGGGGGCAGCAGGAGGGGCCTGGATCTCCCAATAATGAATAGCTGTGTCACATCTCTACTGAACGAGTGTGTCTGCTGCCTGGGAGCGCACAGCATGCAGTTGTAAGGAGTGGAATGCACAGGTGAGGGACATCTGTATGGTCAGAGAACATGAACAAATGCCTCTACAGAAATATTAAAAAAACTGCAATAGACATTAATTTGGCTATGCTGACATTTGCTACTTGTGCCAAAGGGGCTGTTCCCGGCTCCCCTAACATTTCCAGGGTCTGGAACAATGTGAATGTAGATGTAGGGATGGTATGTGGGTTAATAGGGAACAGAACTACATTTGCCTGAGGAAAGCAGGTCAGCTGTGGTGTCCTGTGTCGCCACGCCATCATGGCTGCACAGCATTTGCGCATGGGTGCAAGGCATGGTTTTGGTAGAGAATGGGAGTTTTTACTCCAGGTGAGAGTATCTGTGTGTGTGTGTGTGTGTGTGTGTGTTTGTATGTGTGTGGTCTGACTATTGCTAAACTGGGGGGACATGAATGCCTAGCCGGTACCTGTACCATAGGGATGACCGTAGCATCACCAGGTGTCAGTGTGATTAGGGAGAGTAAAATAGAAGAGGTCCTCTATAGCAAAATGCCACAACATATCACTGTCATTAATAGGGCCCTTCAAATTGCAAGCAGCCAAAGTGCAAACAGCACTAAGAAATGCCCAGGTGCACCATTATAGGTCTCTAGACATGTGCACAATGGTAGGGAGCAATGATGGTGCTTTAGGTCATTCTGTAGCTCTATTTTCATTGTTGAATAGTCCCATTTTGAGGGTCCCATATCAGTGACAGGGAGATGTTATGATGTTTCACTATAGGGACCCTCTTCTGATTTCCTGTGGGACATATTGAGCATTGCACAGTCTGATTGCAGAGGTGACCAATGCAGGCATGTCCAACCAATCACTTTCTACCCACTTTTCACCTATTGTAGAGTGCATTGAGCTATCTTTGCAGTGTTTTGTGCATGCAACAGACAGGTATAGAGGGTCACGTTTGCGTCACTATCTCTGTATCAACAGTTTTCATGCATGGTTTATACTGTCAATGAGTGCAGCAGCTTAGTAGCTGCACGTATTACAGAAACAGCTCTGGAGAAGCACATATAACACAAGGGTGTGGCTGTTCATGGGTCCCTGGTAGAGACGTGCAGTTTCATCTATTTCTAACCTTTCAGAATATGGTAAGTGTGGGGACGTACAACACCATGTACTGAGTATAAGCATGTCTCATAGTCTACAGAGCTTGGTGCGTGCGACACAGTAGATGTGTTTGCCCGTATTCCGATGCCGCATGTGCATCTACATCAGAATCTCATTTACATTGGCCTCATCTAGGATTTGTACATACCCCTGGCCAAAACATGCATTTTACTGAATTGGCCCCTCAATGAATACACTCACCATTGATACACCATGAATACATACATTTATGGCTTGCTTTCAACACTCTCACTGCAACTGCAACAGCAGAACCGCATTTGCCTGAGGAAAGCAGGTATTTGTTTGTAAACCCTAAAGTTTTAATGTAAATAGTTCCAACAGTTATAACGTACTTGAATTGAACTCTTGTTTGAACAATTCATTTTGATGTTCCCTGAAAACCATATTTGAAACTTGGGAAAAGACGGTATATAAATGTATTTTAAATAAATAAATAAATAAACTGTAAATAGGCCTACTTAATACTATCTAAAACTGTATTACATGTTTACTTTATATCAATGCAAATACCTTCCCTGCATTTGTGAATAAGTTTATTGAGTTTAATTCGGTTTATTTTGTTTGCTTTGCTGCATTGCTCATAACACCTCATTTCAATGTAAACCATATTAAGTTTGTTTAAATGTTATATGTAAACTGCCTTGATTATATTGAGAAAGTAGTATATAAAACTCACAAATAAATAACTAAATAAATAAACATACATGGCGGTAGAAGAATTCCTTAGTTATTCTTAGATCGGTCATTTCTGAAAACAGTCTGTACAATGATAAGTATTGACATTTACTACTGTTGTTTGCACTGTTGAATGCTCTCATTCTTAGGGTCGTTTATTATTGACAGGGATATGTTTTGACCTTTAGCTATAGAAAATCTTTTCTGATTTTTTTCTGCCTGATCACACTGGCACCTCATGACGCTGTGGTCATCCCTATGGGCCAGGCAGGGTCGGCCTGTCCACTCGGTGAACTAGGGTTTCGCCTAGGGTGGCAGGCCCTGGTGGGCGGCATCGGGCCCCTCCTCCCAGTAACGTGGCAGTTCATTACTGCCCGGCCCTCTGTGCTGCCTCCCTCCCCTTTCTGGCATCCACCATCTCACCTGACGGGGTGACACAGCGATGCCTCCACTGTGTTGGGCTTTAAAGAGCATGTGCTAGCATGTTTATGGCCTGCCACTACTGCCCCACTTCGACACAACTTCCTGCTGCCTCTGTCCCCTCCAACAGGAAGTTGCATTGGAGGGGGGCAGGAGTGGTAGGCTGTGAGCGTGAAGTTCGACACATCAGGGGCATCACTGTGCCACCTCCTCTCCCCAGGAGAGAAGATGGATGCTGGGATGGGGCTGGCACTGCAATCTTCGGGGTGCAGTGAAATGGAGGGTTGCCTAGGGTGGCAGAAACCCTCGTGCCAGCCCTGGGGCCAGGTACTGGCCAGGCATTTATGTCCCCCCAGAATTACAGATGAGCACACCAGATCCTCACATGCATCACTCAAACCACACACACACACACCCACACCCACACACTGTGAGGCCCTGTTACTCACAAAAGACCGATTACTAATTATGACTAATTTCCTGTATAGTCCAGATCCAAAAGTCAGTACAGGTGCAATCAGAATCTCTGTTTATTAGATAACTGATGGACAATACAGGCAGCGGAGAGGAGAGCTTCTGTCAGTCATCAGACACCAGACACCTCCAGAATTCCTCCTCCCCCGAGTACAATAATCATGTTACATATATACATTTTTTTGCTTCCGTGTATGCAAACAGTTTCCAAATCCATTCCTCTTTGGGTCCTCTCCCCTCCTCCCTCCTTCTGTTTCCTGTCATTGACCTTTCTGTCCCCTCTATGTTCCTGTTTCAACATTCCCCCAGGCCTCTCTGTCTTGCTTATACTCACCAACTGTCAAAACCATCTACTGTCTTCAGGACTAACGGCTCAGCTTATACTATTTTGCATGGTTTCCTGTGTACGTGCCCTCTGCACAAAGCCCCTGCATGGACTCTTCAGTCCAGGCATACACTCTGCTAAGGCTTATGATATATGATATTTCCTTATATGGTTCCTTATGCTGGCCTGGGGTTTTTTCTTTGTCCACAATATAGTAGTTTGGTTGACATATTTTTATTAGAGCAGACATTTATAAAGGCCATTGAGTGATTATGAACCAGGAACATATCCCTAAACCTTATAATCCCTACAATTCCCCCATTTTTTTTTTATTGTGGAGGAGATAAGACCAAGTCAGAGAATTCAGAAGTGGGGACCGCAGCATAGGAAACATTCACATGTGTATGGCATGTTTGAACAGGCATAAGGGAGGTGGACACTTTGGTACACTGTTTCTTACAACAGGAGATGACAAGAGAAACAATACAACAAAAGGACAAGACAAAAATTAAAAAGATGCCAGCAGAAATTAAAAGGCCTTTTAGGCCAGCACCTAGCGAGTGAAACCAGGAGGTAAGGGATGAGAACCAATTACCTACATTCAGTCCTCCCTTAAAGTCATCCATATGTAAATCTGACAGGTGGCGTATTTTATCCATAGCATTAAGCACAAACACTGAATGATTTGCTATGACCGTACAACAATTAATGGCATTAATAAAAGCGCAAAGGCCTCCTTCAGAAGCAAGGAGCAAATCTAGCGCTTGTCTATTTTGTAGGGTCATTTGGGTATTCTGCTCTAGGGACTCTGATAGCTTAGTTATAGAATCAGTAACAGCTTTCATTTGTACATGAAGCAAACATTGTAACCGGCGTATAGCCATTCCTAATTCAGCAGTGAGGGCAGGGGTAGCAAAAGGAATCCATGGTGTCCATGACAAAGCATCTAATCATGTTTTGGTCAAGGGGTAAGTAGAATTAATATATTCAAAAGATGCCTGTATGGCCTCATCTTCAGAAACTTTCGCATCCCATGGACCTGATCCTACTAGAGAGCGTTTAACTCGCTGGAGGAGTGAATGAGTTTTGTGTGAAACATTTAAAGGAATAAGGGCAGAATAGAGAGATACATGGACAAGGGTACAGGGCAAGTGAGAAATATTAATTTTCTGTAATAAGGCTTCCCCACAAAGAAAATAGTGACATGTTAAAGCAGAAATTTGTGTAGAGGAACACCATTTTCTTGGAAATGTATTAATATTACCCCAATAAAGGTTAGATTGTAACTTTCCATGACTGTAGGTAGAGCGCTGAGACTGGGGAGTATAGCAGGAACTAAAAGGGACTTTACCTCCAAGCCAGTAATCATAATGACCAGAAGGTAAATATGGACCCACAAGTAGGGCATCCCGCCAATAATCAGAATCCACTAGCAAAGGCACTAGGGTGATATTATCCGCCGGGGACAGGGTGGAGGGGTTAGCAGTAAATTGTGACAAATACGTAGAATTACCATGGCGAGGAACAAAAGTTCCAGCAGCTATATGCCAAGAAGCATTTTGGACATTATAAGTAATATTGCAGCGAGAGAAAAATGAAAGAGATGCATTAGTCACAAGACAATAAGTAAATCGCATCTCTAAAGGAACATAAACAAAGAAAGGTTCACTGGAGGCATTCGCAGACTCCCATGTGTCAGTACAGTCTATGGATTCAAAACATGGAGCAGTAAAGTTTTTGTTGTCCCAACAAGAGACCTTTCCCATTAATTCCGAGAGGGACAAAGGATAAACCGCTACGGGAGCATATTTTACAGCTTTAGGGATGGGGGTGCATATTAAACAATCAGAAACATTAGTTAAGCGTAAAATATCCAGAACAGATGATTGCCATAAATTGGAGGCAGATGCTGTAGCTCTAGGATGACGGGAAAGGGCAGAAGGACTTTGGTTATTTAAAAACATAGCTAACTGACCTTCAAGGACAGTTGATTTCCAGGTATTGGGAAGAGGGAGGGACCTAAGGGAACGATTCAGGGAGGAGGTAGTAGTGGTGGGGGGTGACTTAGGGGCAGGGGCACAAATGAAAAACAAAAGCCATGCTAGGAGAATTGCAAATAACATGAAACAATATAAAAAGGCATACTTAAGAGCAGGAGAGGCAGACATGTTATAGAAGATTAATCAAAGTCCAGAGCATAGTTCAAGGAACCCAAAGGTGGGCAATATGAGTCCAGGTTTGACCAGAGTCCAACAGAACAGCAAAAGGAGTGGACGCAGAAACAATATGGGGTCCCGAATATGTTGGATCTTGCCAGGAACTCCGATGAGGATTTCTGCGATAAACTTTGGTCCCAACTGGAATCAGACTTTCCTTGGGAAGAGACAGATGTTGATCATGGATGGCACAGCGTCGTGAGATTTCTGCTAAGGCTAAACGCAGACCTGCAATGTAAGGAGATAAAGAATCTGGTAAAGAAACAGAGGTCTCTGACAAGTTGTATAACAACAAACGTCTTCCGGTACATATTTCATGTGGTGTCAGAGCAACATTCTTCAGCGGGCGATTCCTGAGCTGAAACAGAGCAAGGGGCAGAGCCTGCAACCAGGAAAAACTTTTGTCTGATTGAATCAAACGCAGGGCAGTCTTGAGCAGGCCATTGGTCCGTTCGACGAGACCATTGGAGGTGGGGCGATAGACTGAGACATACTTCCAGTGCAGGTTCACTGCTGTGGAAAAAAAATGTATTAGCTGATTCCGGAAATGAGAACCATTATCAGAATAAACAGTTTGGGGAATGCCAAAGCGAGGAAACAAATGTTGTGAAAAGCATTTGAAAACTTCAGCTGCAGTTTCCTGTTTACAGGGAAATGCTTTGACCCATTTGTAAAATGCACAGACACAAACAAGGAGGAATCTGTACCCATCCACACGGATCTGCATATCTGTGAAATCGACATACCAGGAAGTGAACGGACCCTGAACAACGGGGAGATGACCTTGTAGCATTTGTTTGCCCTTCACAGGAGAATTCTCTAAACATTGGGGACACTGCTGGCACCATTCCTGCACCCTGGCCGTAAGGCGGGGGTACCAGAAGAGCCCAGAAATTTGTGCACAAACGCTGGAGGCAGGGGCATGGGCTACAGAGTGTAACAAGAGACACAATTGTTGTAAAGACCAGAGTGAAATGCAAGCCTTTCCGGACGGGTGAACCCACAACTGTTTGTGCTCTGAACATCCTAACAATTTCCACTTCTGCACTTCATCTTGCAGAAGATTCTGCTGATAATCCCGGAGTGAAGGTAAGGGATAAGTCTTTGCTCGTGTAGTAACTAAAATGGGGACAGCATCTGCAACTTGTCTAGCTGCTTCATCAGCCAGAGCATTTCCGAAATGTAAGAAACCATAATGTCTGGAGTGGCCGGGGACCCAGTTACAAGAGGTTAGAATACCTTTCTGCTGGCGCTGCAGTAACAGGTCATACAAGTATAGAATCAATGATTTGTGTACAAGCTGACTACTAGATGAAGTAACAAATCCCCGCTGTAACCAAATCTGGAAGAACTCCCCACACAATTTTTTAACATACTGTGAGTCAGTGTAGAAAATCAGGGGTGTTTCCGGACGTTCTTCTAGGACAGCTAATATAGCACACAATTCAGCTGCCTGTGCTGAATATCCCCGATCCGAGTCCAGAGCATACTGTAAGCAATGCTCAGACACTCCATCAGGGGTCACTAGTACAGCAGCAAATCCCACAGCACCTTTCTGTTCTGATCCATCAGTAAACCAAATTTCACTATCTGGTGGCATATCAGAGGGTGATACCATAGTTGATAAAATTTCCTCATAGGAGGAGTCATGTACTGGGGTATGAACATCTACCGCTATCTGTAGCCAACTTAGTGGGCACGTGGAGGCAGTGAGAGGGCGGAAAATCACTCCACTGTTCAAGACAGATGCACAGGCTTGCTGTAATTTTGTCGGGGACAAATGTAAGGTGTCTTTATTTAAAATAGCCTTCAGTTCAATAGACTGATAGAGAATCAGGGTAATGGGGGTGAAAATAGACAAAACTTTCTCTATCGCTGCTGCGACCGCAATGACTAACTTCTCAAGATTAGGCAGGGGAAGTTCGGTACATCCGAAAGTGCCTGACAAGAACGCTAAGGTAGAAACCCTGTTCTGAAATAGTATGGCTGCCCAAGCCTGAGAGCCTGTCACTACCATCAATTGAAAGGGTTTGTGATGATTCGGCAAATGTAAGGCTGGAAGACACTTTAAATCTTCCAAAATGGACTGGAGCACGCTTACAGCACAAGGGTCTAAAGTAATTTTGTCTGAATTTTTTACACCACCCTTCAAATAAGGGCGGAAACAAAGAGTCCGAGAACTAAAAGCTGGGATCCAATTTCTGCAAATATTTAGTGTGCCTAGAACAGATCACAATTCCCTAACAGTACCAGGTATAGGGATCTGCATACAGTGTTGAATTGTTTTATCTCCCACCTGAATGGATCCTTGGCTTAACTGGAACCCCAAAAAGGTAACCGTGGTCTGCATGAGTTGTGCTTTTTCTGCATTTAGTTTGTACCCTTTCTCCATGCAGTTCCTGTATTAACTCCTGTGTATACTTCTGCATTTGTTCATAATCTGACCCAGATAGCAAAATGTCATCTACATATTGTAACAAACACATTTCTCCAGGGAGATGTGAATTGAACTCCTGTAAATCTTGTGAGAGAATCTGGGAAAATATACTAGGACTGTCGACATACCCCTGAGGTAGTCATGTCCATTGGTAATGTACTTGATCAAAAAGAAAAGCCAGTAAGGGTCTACAATCAACATCAATTTCTACACTAAAAAAGGCATTTTTCAAATCTAATACTGTAAAATATTTGTATAGTTGTACTGTATTTAATGTGGTGGCGGGGTTTGCAACTGCAGGAAATTGGGTTTCCACTACTTGGTTAAGTGCACGAAGGTCATGCACAATGCGCCACTTGCCATTAGGTTTACTAACTGGAAAAAGAGGGGTATTATATGCCGAAGTACTGTGTTCTATGATACCATGTAGTTTGAGTTGATTAATTTCCTCTCGTGCACCCTCTATAGCTGCCTGCTGCAAGGGGTATTGGGGCAATTTTGGACCCTCTTTCCCTTGTTTTAATCGTATGTGAACTGGTGTACCTCTTACCCGCCCATATGGACTAAGGAGGTAAGTGCCAGTTTCACTTATCCCTGTGGATTGAAATGCTCCTGCCACTAAGGTGACTTGGGCTTTTACAATTAGATCTCGTCCCATCAAATTTATAGGACAGTGAGAGGCATACAAAAAACTATGGAAGATGGCAAATTGTGACCCTTCCACCCAAATTGGATTAGTCACGGGGGTTTTTACTGGCTTACCATCAAACCCAGTGGTCATTACACTGTCTCTGCCAATGGTTCCACCTATGGGCATGGTGTTCAGAACAGAAAGTGTGGCTCCAGTATCAATAAGAAAATTTCATTTCTTGGTCATTCAAAGTTAATTTAATATAAGGCTCCTCTGTTCCCAGCACCACCTGCATATCATATATACCTAGTCATTGTCTATCTTCCCTATTGCCATAGCCTGTCATATTTGGGGGCTGCCAGGTAGGGTATTGCCGAGACCTCGCAAACGGTGGTGGACCTTGGTCATACCCTCTCCGCCCTCTTGGTGGGAGAGCATGACAAGACCGTTGCAGGTGACCTTTCTCACCGCATTGCCAACAAGTGAAATCTCTCTCCCTGTCCTGCTTTTGTCTGGGGAAGGATCGTGGTTCCTGACCCGTGAGCTGACCATGCTTTTGAACATTCAAAACTCGCATCAATTGTTTATATGCATCTTCAGAGTCACTTTCGGCACTGCTATCACTTGAAGAATCATCCAAACATTCCATACATTCCTCAAATTGTTTCCGTGTTTCTTTAGCTTGCTGCCTTGCTTCTTTAACCTGCTGCCGAAGGGCTTTAATTAACTTTTCGTCGGTAGCAGATCTGCTGACCCGCCCTCCCTTCTTCTTCTCCTGTTCTATTTCTTTCAATTGCAAATTAAACAAATGAGTTTGGGCAGCTTTTCTGTCTCTTTCTGGTTTATTCAATTCTTCCTCAGCTTGTCTGACAAAATGAAAAATATGTGCCTGTTGTTTCTGCCATGGTTCTGATTCTAACGCTACTATGTTTTTTAGCTTTAACTGGATAGGCAAAGGTAAGGTATTGCAGAGAGTCTGAAAAAACACGAGAGCCATGTTAGGGTCATTGTGGGGTACGCTCATCTGGGCCTCCCATAAATCTTGAAATTTAGCCAAATAAGCACTAATATCTTCCCCAACCTTAAATTGCATTGAAGTAAGGGGTCCCATACTTCGTTGGGTGGGATAAATGTCCCTCAAGGAGTCCCATATCATATTACGATAAAGATTGAAAAGTGCCCCATCATACTGGGGATGATGTACCATAACCCCTCTGATATGGGCATTTTGAAAAACTTGATTAGCCGCATTATTACCCAAAATTCGGGCCAGTAGGGCTTTTACATCTCCAATTGCTAAAGTATAACCTGCTGTTAATCGTTCAAATTTTTGTATCCACGGTCCCGCTCCCTGGTTCAGAGGAGGGAGTTGCTCGGCCAGATTAGTCATATCGGTAAAACTCCAAGGAATATATATTTCTTGCCCGTGGGGACCATGCCGCACAGGAAATATCAAATGATTAGGTATTTTTGGGATATTGGGATCTTGTCCCTCATACTTTTCCCATACCCTCAAACCTGCTTCCATATACTTATAGTCCCATTGTGGATCTCCCTCCCCTCCACGGATACATCTATGAGCTAGGTTTAAATCTGTAGTATTCAGTGACCCTTGTTCTGGCCAAATTCTCATTTGCGGGGCACAGGCTGTAGTCCACCCATGTAAGTTTGAACTCCAATGATATACATAGAAACCTTCACCTCCTTCTTCATTAAAAACAAAATCTACAAGGGTTTTCTTAGGTTGAACTGGTTCTTTAGAACTCTGTACGGACATTAAGTGATATTCATGGGCTCTGGTCATCCGGTTCCTAACATTCTGCCTACTTTCACATGGTTGTTTAGAAAAATGATCAAGATCCCATTGACCTTCTGATAAATCAATACTACCAGGGAATTTGTCTGATGACATCACGGGAAACTTATCGCAATTAATGGAGTCAAGGACAGAGGGAGTGGACTGTACTTGGGTTTGATCACCCCCTGTGGCTCCCAGCAACGACTGGTCACACACCGGGGGCTCAGGGATTGGATCAGGGGTCAAATGTAATTTACCTGCTACCTGGACCCATCCCGTATGCTGTTCCCGGCGGGGAGATGCAGACCAGGATCTTCTACGTGGTTGGGAGTTATTATTTTGCATTATGTCTTCCAATTCCCAATGGGGATATATTGGATTACATGGGGGAGTCTCAATAAGAGATGGTGTTTTTATCTCATCCCAGTATCTTACTCCTTCCTTGTGTTTTTCTGCTGGTCTTTTATCTTTAATTTTATCTTTAGGTCTGTCCTCTAATTCTGTCTCCTTGGTGTCTAGATCTATGGAAGGGTCTGCATAACCTATCGCTGCCATTGTACGACTCTCTGCCATCCAATAGGGGGTGGATCATCACTACTGAGGGTGTTTGGATCTACCTGTTTCATCCACATGGAAATGTACCTTAAGTGTTTCAGCTGACTAGCCCCAGTCTTGTGGAATAGAACATAATCCCTAATTTTTACTAAACAACGACCATCAAAGGACCCCTCTGGTGGCCAGCCGAGAGGAGTTCCAGGAGCAGCGCTCCATTTTGCCCATTTAAGGCAAACTTTCAATATTTCCTTTCCTAATAAGGGATTATCTCTCATCATCCGTTCAACCGGAGTCACTGGGGAACTTGATTTACCATTATGTCCTGATTGCCGTCTTTCTTTCTCCTAAACAGAGACATGATTCCTACGTGCAACCTTTTATTTAAGGATCTCAATATCCAACCTCTTTATTTACAGAGGAAGGAAGTGCACGAAATGTCCAGGACACCTTTCAAACAAGAATTCGCTTCATTCAAGCCCAGCCAATCTCCTCGCGGAGGTATGGAACCGTGAGCAAGAACACACACACGCTTCGTGTCAGACGACACGTACAGTCTCAAACACTTATCATTCAGTCCCAGTTTATAACAGCAAATTTTTTCTTACACTTTATTCATATAACAAAACAAAACTTAAACAACACTTACCAAGCTTGGTTAAAAATACTTATACTCACGACGCCATCGTCACAGCTGCCGTCTTCCTAGGGAATCCGTCACTCACTTCTTCTCCTCCGGTCTCTACTATGCACCGGGAACGTACCTCCCTCTTCTTTCTTCAGGGGAATCCAAATCTTTAAATTTGTATCTTGGTCATAAAGACCCACCCGTACCCCAAAATTAAGGGGTAATCCCGGGTTTCGGCACAAATTGTGAGGCCCTGTTACTCACAAAACACCGATTACTAATTATCACTAATTTCCTGTATAGTCCAGATCCAAAAGTCAGTACAGGTGCAATCAGAATCTCTGTTTATTAGATAACTGATGGACAATACAGGCAGCGGAGAGGAGAGCTTCTGTCAGTCATCAGACACCAGTCCACCAAAGGAGCACTTCACCACGTTGTACGAAAGACACCCAGTCTATAATACGTGGTGGTTAAACCAAAGGATACTTTATTTGATACTTGAAAACCTGAGAGCCCGACAGTGAATAACCGCTTTCTCTTGTCACAATGTTAAGGAGATCTTAGATCAAGAAGAACTGCCTTCTACTGTGTAAAAGAAGAAAGTGGTTATTCACTTCTTAGAGTGAATCAAATTCTAAGCCTTGCATATTTGAACATATAAACGGCAAACCTGTATCCCCTGATGAAGTGAAAAAACGAAACACGGTCTGTGTCGGGCTCTCAGGTTTCCAAGTATCAAATAAAGTATCCTTCAGTCATCAGACACCAGACACCTCCAGAATTCCTCCTCCCCCGAGTACAATAATCATGTTACATATATACATTTTTTTGCTTCCGTGTATGCATACAGTTTCCAAATCCATTCCTCTTTGGGTTCTCTCCCCTCCTCCCTCCTTCTGTTTCCTGTCATTGACCTTTCTGTCCCCTCTATGTTCCTGTTTCAACATTCCCCCAGGCCTCTCTGTCTTGCTTATACTCACCAACAGTCAAAACCATCTACTGTCTTCAGGACTAACGGCTCAGCTTATACTTTTTTGCATGGTTTCCTGTGTACGTACCCTCTGCACAAAGCCTCTGCATGGACTCTTCAGTCCAGGCATACACTCTGCTAAGGCTTATGATATATGATATTTCCTTATATGGTTCCTTATGCTGGCCTGGGGTTTTTTCTTTGTCCACAATATAGTAGTTTGGTTGACATATTTTTATTAGAGCAGACATTTATAAAGGCCATTGAGTGATTATGAACGAGGAACATATCCCTAAACCTTATAATCCCTACAACACTCTCACTTGCAGTCACAAAAAAACATACTTCCGCCAAAAAGATGCCCTGAACCTATCAAGAAGAGCTGATCTGCGTTTCTCATCCAAACAAGAATCTTTTCCATACTCACTCACATTCTATGCCTACATCAACATTCCTATTTTTGAGAGCATAGGAATTGTTAGGGAACCCTAGATTAGCTACTTTAACACAAAGGGCAAATGTCAGCATAGCCAGAATAAACACTATTGTTCATCTTATATTTCTGTAGTGGTGTTTATTAATGTTTCTTTACCTTAACACCTTCCCTCATCTCTACTTTCTGTTCTTTAAAACTGCATCTTGGTTTTTTTTTCCAGACTGCAGACAGACCATTTAAAAACATAGTTACAACCATTCTTCAATATGGGATACATTGAAGAGCAGAGCAGAATATAGTCTGTCCTGGCCTTATTTCATGTTTCCACAGGAATAACGGGGATGTCTGCGGGAAACACCGAAAACGTACACCGATATTTCCTGAATATGCTTTATACATCTCTGCGACTGACCATAGCCTCGTTCTGCCCTGCTCTGAGATCCCCGTGCTAGCGTGGAAGACTTGCAGGGCTGCAAAGGTTTCAGAATGCAGTCTTAGACATTTTCGCTAGAAAAATGTCTATGGCACATGTCTAAATGGCTTATTTGTGTTATGAAATGACCTCTTTAGTGAATAAGATGAGGCGTTTTGTTCTAAATAACCTGCTGTCTCTTTCTCAATTTGGAGGTGGGAAGAGGAGGAAAGGGGGAGGGAGAGCTTTGCTAGCCAGCTTACTAAATGCTTATGAAGGAAGTAACAGGCCTCTCATACAAATTTTCTAAAAGGATCCTAGTTTATGCCCATTTCATAAAGGCAACATAGGTGCCTATGGAGGTCATTTTAAGTCTTGTTTCTGCTTTGGATGCCTGACAATGTGCACATGGACGTGCAAATCATGGAGACATCCCAGGAGCCAATTTCAAATGTCTTTTAACACTAGAAGCCCCAAAAGTAATTTTACCTGGAAACCCTAAAGTGCGTCAATTGACACATTATCACGACAACTGTGTTTAGCATGAAATGCAGATGTGAATTAATGTGAAGTTACTTATTTGTTAAATACGTGCAGTATGTGACGTCATTACATGACATCATTGTGTGTTTATTGTTTGTAATGTCAGAGTAAAACTGTAAACAGTGATTGAGATGTGCCACCTAGTGGGAACATGAATGTATACCTAGAAGCCCCAAAGTACGTCAATTGATGCAGCCAAGACAATTGGGTGTGTCAATTGATGTACTTGGGGCTTCTAGGTATAAATTCATTTTCCCTCTAGGTGGTGCATCTGTCATTAATTTTTGATGCACATATTTGAACATCTTGACCTTGCTAACAAAGTCATGGAACATGACTGACATGGTTCTAGCAGTGGCGCTGGTATACAACTTCGAAGATGCATTTGCGTCAATTGATGCACTTTGGGGCTTCTAGTGTTAAAGACATGTGGGGATGTACAACTAGGCAGGACATGTGGCAGAGGTATACCTGGGGAGGTGCAATGGACATGAACATCCCTGCTGGATTTGAGAAATGTCAGGGATGTCCGTGACCCCATCCACGTTTATATCTTCTCTAGGCACAAATGGACATCAGGAAAGTGCTTGTTTTGGCCATAAAACATCCACATGGTGTACGTAGAGAAGATGGAGAGTTACATGACTAGCCTAAAATGACAAGGAACAGCAGTGGGATTTGAACCCTGGCCCTAACCCACTACTCTAACTATTAGGCTATTAGATGTCCCCATTCTGAAATGCTATTCTGGGTTCATCTCTGTAGATATCCCTATAGATGTCCATATCGAGCACATCTATGTTTGTGAAATCGTGCCTGAACTTGGTCATGCCTACTTTTTTTTTTCAGATGTTCTATCTTGGATGTCCCAGATTGCACTTGGATGTCCTTTGCAAAATGTGCCTTTATGTGTCATAAAATAATACTTAATAGTGAACAAACACTTTTGTACAAATTTACACCAGTTCTCAGGCAAGTGTAAATGTATGCTTGTATGTTCTCTGCATCTATGTGTGTGCATTTTAAAAGTACATGTGTATATTGCAACTCTACTTATTCTCATTCTACCCAAACTATGTCCCAGGAAGTACCTATGCATGGCCCGCACAATTGCTCATCAGCATGTATACTTGTATGCTCGTATATCTTCATTAGTGGTGTTCATTCATGAGCATGCATTCAGTTCATTCGGGTGCCTAAAAATATTAAATGCACACAAATTGCTTGTGAAAGCATATACTGTACCTATTACCTTCTCTCACTGTGCACCGTCTCTATGGAATAACCTACCTGCTACCTGACAATATCCGCCTCCTAACTGAACTCAAAGAATTTAGAAAAAAACTAAAAACACATCTATTCACCTTACATTATACACCTCTGGACTGCCAAACCATACAAGTTGACACAGGATAATAATCCCTACAAGGCATACACTCATTTAACCAAAATAAACGCATAATCTGATACTAAAAGATGGTCTTCATGTAATTCAAATTCTATAAAATTAATGTAAATATGTAAAGGTTTGATTACATCCACTCAATACCACCGGATGAAATCACAGTTTATATGTCTTTAATTATACTGTTAAATGTAAAAAGTTAAATCTGTTCCCTGTAAAATGACTAGGACATGATTAACCATGTACCTTGAATTTTCTCTGTTCATTGCAAACCGCACTTGATACTTGGGAAAGAGCGGTATATAAATGTGTGCTAAATAAATAAAAATAAATAAATAAATTAAGTAATCCATGTGTAATCGATCTGCTTGTACAAAAAAGTCCTGATACACTTTTTAAGCAAATGTATGAAAATAAAAGACACAAAAACTGGCAACATTCTGGGAAATCCACAAGCAAACCAAATCTTTTTGATCATGTACATTCCTAGCATCCACACATATTTGATAGATATTTTCCATATATAAAACCTACTTTACACCTGGAAAATGCTTTATAGAATTACCTCCATTAGTCATACATCATTTTCATTGATTGGTTGCCAGCACTTCCATCAATCACTCTGAATACAACAGCACAAACGTAAATATAAATGTAGTAAAAAGTAGCAACTATATACCTTACTGCAATGGTATTAATGTCCAGTTCTTGGGGTCTGTAAATGGATCAGGTTTCTAGGATAACCCCAACAAATATGCTTGAGATAAATTTGCACATCCATCACTTCTGTTGTATGCAAATACATTTCAAGAATGTTTGTTAGAGATTTCCTGGGAAGTTTACCTGTGTGTGACCTTCAAGGGTTGGGAGTGAACAGCACTGCCCTACTTCATATATAATTGTAAATCTGGCTGCTTAGATATCACAGATGAGTGATGAATCCTTCCACCTGGAGGCTGTGTTTTTTGTGCAGAAATGTTGGCCCTGACTGACCTCAAATTCAGGATCTTGGATTGAGAATCAAACTCAATTCTTTCTACATGGCAGTACATATCACTGCAGAATCCCTGGGCTGGCCCATAATTTTGTAGAATTTCTTAAATTGTTTTGACCCAATAGAACTTCTTGCTGTGAATCATTTGTGATTTTTCTGTTTATGGAAATAACTATTTGATAAAATTACAGTTCAATTTCAATTTTAATAGAGGAATTTCTATAGCAGGTCGAAAACCTGAAGGAATACAAAATGAAGTTTGTGAATTTCTTTCATTTTGATTTCTGCTTTCCAAACAACCACATGTAAGTTTTTAAACCTTACTCATCTAATTTATTACAGAATGTGCAAAATGTGATTGTTTTATTCATTGCTTCTGCAATCCGATGCATGATTTACATGAAAAGTATATTGCTCTTTCCACTCATAGTGAAATTTAATAATTTCTGTAGAAGTGTAGATTATTCCAGTGCTTGATCTTCTGTTTTTCCTACAATAAATTCTATGTGCACTGCTAAAACCTGTGAAGTCTGACTTGTAGAGCCTAATCCATCAAACCATAGTGAAAAAATATTTTACTTCCTATTTCAACCAACAATCATGCACTAAGAGCAAGGAGCAAAGGAAACATCATTAAAATTATTTAAGAACTAACTGGGACTGCAAACATCACAGGCATGGGCAACATAGGCAGTTGCCTAGGACAGTAAATATTGAAGGCACTAAGTATCCACACCAAAAGGCAGCATCCTTCCACTTATATTAGGGCCATTCAGTGCATTTTAAATGGGCATCACCATGGCACTTTAGGACAACATCTCCACTTGTGTTTTCCATTCTCCAGGGACCTTGCTTAACTCTCCAAACTACAAGATAGTATCTATGTCCTTCGCCTCTGGTCCTGCTTGTTGTTGTTAAGTGCCGTCAAGTCAGTGTTGACTCATAGCGACCTTCTGGATATTTGTCCTAAACTGTGTTCAGTCTTCAGTCAGGCAGCTCATTGTTGACAGAGTGACACCCATAGCTGCTGTTATTGTACCGATCCATTTCATTGCTGACCTTCCTCTTTTGCGTTAACCTTAACAACATAAAAATGTCGTACTGGGTCAGACCAAGATCCATCAATCCCAGTATCCCGTTTCCAATAGTGGCCAATCCAGGTCAAAAGTACCTAGCAGTTTTCCAAAAAGACACACGGGTTCCATAATGCTTGTGTCCTTTTTAATAATGGTTTATGGACCATTCCTTCAGGAACTTGTCCAAAACATTTTAAACCCAGCTACACTAACAGCTTTTACTACATCCTTCAGTAATGATTTCCAGAGTTTGATTATGCTTTGAGTGAAAAAATATTTTCTCTTAATAGTCAAACTGATCACACTGTAGCTTCATTGCATGTCCCCTAGTCTTTCTACTTTTTGATGCCATAAAGAATCAGTCTATGTTTACCTGTTCCACTCCATTCATTCTCATCTCAGCTGTCTCTTTTCCAGGTTGAAAAGCCCTAGTCTTTTAAGCCTCACCTCATAGGGGTATCCTTCCATCTACCTTACTTGTTATTCCCATTTCCATGTCATTACTGAATATGTTAAAAAGCAGCAGACGCAGCACAGATCCCTGAGGTACTACACTATTCACCTTGCTCCATTGGGAAAATTGGTCATTCAGCCCTACCCTCTGCTTTCTATCTTTTGACCAGTTCCTGATCCACAATAGAACACTGCCTCCTATCCCATGACTTTTTAACTTTGCCAAGATTCTCTCATGAAGAACCTTGTCAAAGACTTTCTGAAAATCTAGATATTATGAGCCTGATTCAGAAAGGTGGATGTCCGGGCCCCTGCCACCTCCGATTCCCGTGGTTTAGGCCCCCTCTTCCCTGACACACAACAAACAGCTGGCCTGCCGGGCCCGAATCAGGTGGCGGGACCCCCCCCATACCCGGCACTGGCCCCAAGGGGGGATCCCCATGCCAGATCACTGGGTCGGTGCTGTGTATTCCACCTGAAATTACCCTGTACATCCTGCTGGGCTGGCCCGCCCCAGCTTCGCCCAGATCGCACCCTTTCTCGTCCCCACCGGCTCTACCCATCCTGCTGCTCAGGATGTATGGGGAGAGCCAGAGGGGGAATTGGGCCTGGACAGCTTGTGGGGCTGCACGTCCTGCCACCCATGTCTCAGAATTGGGCCTTATATTAACTGGCTCACCTTTGTCTACCTATTTATTCATACCTTCAAAAAAATATAACCCATTAGTAAGACAAGACCTTCATTGGCTAAAGCCATGTTGGCTTTCTCCCATTAAACCATGACTATCTAATTTTGTTCTTTACAATGGTTTCTACCATTTTGCCTAGTACTGATGTCAGGCTCACCGGCCTGTAGTTTTCCGGATCACCCTTGGAACCTTTTTTAAAAATGGGCATTACATTTGCCATTCGCCAATCTTCAGGTATTACAGATGATTTTTATGAAAGTTCACAGATTACTAATTGTAGGTCTGCAATCTCATATTTCATTTCTTTCAACACCCTCGGGAGTATATCATCCGGTCCAGGTGATTTGCTACTATTTAGTTTATCAAATAGTTGTAATATATCTTCCCATTTAATCAATATTTCTTTCAATTATTTAAATACCATTTCATTCATGGGTAACTTTCCTGCATCTTCTTCAGTAAATACCAAAGAAAAGAATGTGTTCAGTCTCTCTGCTATGGCCTTGTCCCCTCTTAGTGCCCCTTTTACGCCTCTATCATTTGATGGTCCAACTGAATCTCTCACAAGGTTTTTGCTATGAATGTACTTGAAAAAGTCTTTATTATGCATTTTTGCTTCCACAGCAAGCTTCTTCTCAAATTCTCTCTTTGTCTGCATAATCGATGCCTTGCATCTAACTTGCCAGTGCTTGTGTTTCCAGTTTTCATCATTTGGCTCCTTTTCTCATTTCCCGAAAGATGCTTTAAACCATGCTGGCAGTTTTTTGGACTTCCTTCCACTTTTCTTAAAGTATGGAATATACAAGGGGTGTCCAATATTAAAGGTACAGGTGGCAATCATACTGGCTCCGCATGTGCAATAGTGCCGTCATATGCAGGACTACTTGTACTCGTAGTAGGAGAGTCTGTAGCGTTGGTTTTTTTAAACACTCGAATTACGAGTAGTTTTCGGGAAGCAAACAAACATGGCGTATGTAATCGCAGAGTATTTGAAGTTTGGGGTGCGTGGAGTTATCAGATTTTTGCAAGCCAAAGGATTTAAGCAGAGCGAAATTGATCGCAGATTAGATGGCATGTATGGCCCGAATGTTTTAAGCCTAAAAGAAGTCAGCATCTGGTGTAACAAGTTTAAAGATGGCCGAACGGAGTTGAATGATGATCCAGAAAAGAAAAGAGGCAGACCAAGGACCTCATACACGGATGACAACTGCGCAATTGTCAAACGTCTGATTAGGGAGGATCGTTGCATTAAAGTTCGTGAAATTGCTGAAATGACTGGCATTCCTAAGAGTTCTGTTCATGAAATCATATGCGATCTCAGCTTCCGCAAGATCAGGAGGAATTGCAAGACACTGTTATGGACTACTTTAAGCAACTTGACACGCAACTGTACCGTGAAGGGATGTTCAAATAAATGTCTCAATGTTTACAGAGATTATGTGGAGAAGTAAACAAAAGTATGTCGTTTTTTGGTGGAATGTATTGAATAATTTCTTTAAATACAAACGTTATGGTAATTTTGGCCTGTACCTTTAATATCGGACACCCCTCATAGCTGGTCTTGGCTTCCAATATAGTATTTTTAAACAACGTCCATGCTTGATGTAAATCCTTAACCTTTGCAGCTGCTCCTTTTAGGTTTTTTTTAACTGTTTTCCTTATTTTATCATAGCCTCCCTTTTGAATGTTAAAAGGTAGTACTGTGGATTTCCTTGCCACCTTCCTCCATTTATGAAATCAAAGTTGATCATGCTATGATCACTATTACCAAGTGGCCACAACACCCTTATCTCTCGCACCAGATCTTGTGTTCCACTATGGACTAGGTCCAAAATGGCTTCCCCTCTGGTCGCTTCATGAATCAGCTGCTCCAAGAAGCAGTCATTTATTTCATCTAGAAACTTTATATCCCGAGCATGTCCTGCCATTACACTGACCCAGTCAATACTGGGGTAAATTAAATCTCCCATTATTAATACTGTATTAATTACTGTAACTTTTGTTAGCTTCCCTGATTTCTTTAATCATTTCATCATCCATTTGTTCATTTTGGCCAGGCGATTGGAAGTGAACCCCCACTACCATCGCCTTCCCCTTTTTACATGGAATTTCAATCTATAGAGATTCTACCATGTATTTTGTTTCCTGCATCACTTTAATCCTGTGTGACTCAATGTCCTCTCCACCATAGAGTGTGACCCCCTCCACCAATGTGATCTACTCTATCATTGTGATATAATTTGTACCCAGGTTTCACAGTGCCCTACTGGCTGTCCTCTGTCCACCAGGTCTCTGAGATACCAATCATATCTCACCTCTCAGTTAGTGCTATATAATCTAACTCTCCATTCTTATTTTTTAGACTTCTAGCATTTGCATATAAGCATTTTAGAGGTCGCATTTTATTCATATTAATCTGGTTATCAGTAGGCAAGGGTAATTTGGAATCTTTAAGCTCTGTCTGCTCTGTACTTAAGGGCATTTGGGTGATTGTTGTCTTTATTGGAACCTCTCTGTCGATATGCCCTAACTTCAGTCTTTTGCTAGTATCCTTCATGGATACATTGTTCCGAATCATGTTCTCTTGGGCAACTGTCGACTGTCCCCTATTATCTAGTTTAAAAGCTGCTATCTCCTTTTTAAAGGTTAATGCCAGCAGCCTGATTCCTTCCTGGTTAAGGTGGACCCATCCCTTTGGAAAAGCCCCTCCTTTTCCCCCAGTTCCTAAAAAAATCCTCGTCTTTGCACCATCATCTCACCCACACATTGAGATTCTGGAGCTCTGTCTGCCTTTTGGGTCCTGCACATGGAACAGGAAGCATTTCTGAGAATGCTACTCTGAAAGGTCTGGATTACAACTTCCTACCTAAAAGACTAAATTTGGCCCCCAGAACCTCCCTACCATGCTTTCTTATGTTATTGGTACCAACATGTACCAAGACAGCAGATTCCTCTCCAGCACTATTTCATATATTGTCTAGATGATGCATGAGGTCTGCTACCTTCGCACCAGGCAGGCATTTTTCCAAGTGATCCTCACACCTACCAGCCACCCAGCTATCTATATGCCTAATGATCGAATCACCAACTATAATGGCTGTCCTAAACCTCCCCTAATGGACACATGGCCCTGGAGAAACCTCCTCGGTGCGAGAGGGTTTTACGTTACCTGAAGAATAATTCCTAGCTATAGGATCACTTCCTGCCACACCAGGGTGATGCTCTCCTGTCACATGACCTCTTTCCTCCATGGCAACAGGGAGGTGGAACTTCAGAACTACATCCCTGTAGATCTCATCTATATACTTCTCTCTTGTCCTTATCTCCTCCAAGTCTGCTACTCTAGCCTCCAGAGACTGGACTCATTCCCTGAGAGAAAAGAGCTCCTTGCACATAGTGCACACGTAAGACCCCTCACCAACTGGGAGAAAATCATAAATGTAATACTCAGTTCAAAAGAATGGAAACCCCCCATCTTGCTGCTTTCTGCTGTCTGCATATTAGTTTTAAGGTTTTGTTCAGATATTGAAATTGTTTACTTACTTAGGTTTTCAGGGAATATATATACTAATACAACTATACCTTATATGTTAAAAGGACTTTGTGCACCTCAAGAATAATTAATCTCAGGTCCTTAATAAACTTCACTGATCTTTTGCTTCCTAATTTTGTAAAGATCACTAGAAACAAGTTTAGCTCTTTGCACTCTGAGACTATTTATTCTACTTGTATGCTAAGCTATACTCTGATTTGATTTAATGAAAAGCTCTCTGGTGCTACTAAGATCTGACTGGCTCAGCAAACACACTGATTTCTAAAATGCACTGATTAATATGCTTTAAACCAAAGATTAACCTTTTTCCCCAAGATTTAGAATATATTCCAGAAGATAAATATTTACAAATGCAGATCTTTTTCCAATTGTAGTAGTCCCTCTGGATATTCCTATTTTGTCAAGCATGATGTCTTTCTCTAGCATTCTCTCTCTTCGCATGATGTGTTAAAAGTATGAAAGCATTATATGGCCTAGCTAGCAGACTGTCTGCAGCTAGTATGTGTCTTGCTGGAACACCTTGCAGGATGCAGCGGCTGAAGGCTTGCTACTAGAGAATGTCAGATAGTGGTGGGGGGCAGCTGAGCATTTCCAGGCCTACTGTCTGTCTGCTATTGCTTTATGGATGTGTACAGCTCTGCATTACCTGCCCTGTAGGGTGTCTGTTCCCCAGCAGGACTGGGGTTGATGGTCCCCTCTACTGCCACCATTGCAGGAAGGTAGAATGTGGATCTTTTGGTGGGCGATCCTGTTTCCCACCCTGAGCCCCAGAGGGTGGGTTGTGTGGTGGTACATAATCTGCCTATGGGTCCAAACACCCCTTTCCTTCACCTACATCATGTAGCCTTGGCACCAACACAGGATATGCACTATTCTAGGTGCATCATAGGCCATAAGGGTTAGACATGACTGTGAAATACAGAAGGACACAAATGTAACCTAAGTGTGTCTGCAGGAACTATCTCTCACACACAGTAGCACTGATGGGGACTTACAGCATGGCATATTTCAGCCATGAAAGGTGCTGTGGACCTGGTGCTGGGCGCCCCACCTCACCCTTAGGGTGAGCACAGTACCCGCACAATGTGACGGTCTGTGGCTACTCTGTGCCAGTACCACACACAGTCAGTTCCCCATACCAGGCCGAGGTGCTGTGGGGGTGCATACCCCATCTTGTGCCCATCTGTCGACTGCTGATTTGCATGTTCAGTGCATCATGGATACGGGTGGGTTAACCCTATCCTGGTAACCACAGCAGACAGTTTGTGTAGTGACATGCAGTCCTTCTGCAGGCAGCCAGGGGCTTGTTGCCAGCTGTAGCCCACTGGTTACTTCACTGCCTGTGAAGTCAGAGGTTATGGGTTCAAACCCATGGTGGGGTTATTTGATAGGGCTATCTGAGGCATTGTCTATTTTTAATGTACATTAGGGCTACCAGCAAAAACACCCTCAGAGTACTGTAACCTTAAGGTGACTCATAAGGCGCCCTATCAAGCGCCTTATAAGGTGTCCTATAGGGGACATTATAGGGTGCCTTGGCAGACAGTGCACTTTATAATGTGCCCTATGGAGTGTGTTATGGGGTGCCTTATGCGGCATCTTAGGTTACGCCACCTTGAGGGTGTGTTTGCTGGCAGCACTAATTAAAATAAAAGTAAAGTGCCTCAAAAAGAACTACTTAAACATAAAGGGTGATGCCTCAGCCAGCCTTATGCATACTGGGGGATCAAACTCATGACCCCTGTATCATCAGTCAGTGTATTAACCATTGTGCTACACCTCAGCTTCTATGTTTGTATGTCTGCGCGCCTACTTAAGATTATCACGCGTTAACGCGCTTAGCGGTGTTTCGCCTGATATTGTGTGCAGTGCGCGTTATCGCGCGATAATCCCATTTTGCTACGTTAAGACCGAAACGCCCACTCCTTTTATGGCATCCTGCACACTATCGCCGGGCGCACATTAAGACGGTTTAGTAAACATACCCCTTAGTCTCTGCTGAATGATCTTGAGTAGAATCTTGCTGGCGTGTGGAATGAGAGCGATTGTGCATTAATTTCCATAGTTATTCGGATCACCTTTATTAAGTACTGGTATAAATACAGATCTTTTCCAGTCAGTTAGTGGTTAGGACAAGGTACTTCAGGCCAGAGGGCTGGGAGTTCAAGTCCCACCTGGGGACAGCAATCTCAGGCCAGAAGGACTGGGATTTCTAGTCCTACAGGCACTCCTTGTGGTCTTGAGCAAGCCACTTAACCCTCCATTGCCCATGTTCCCTGTAAGTATTAGCATATGCATCTCATATCCCCTCATGTTAAATGTATCCCTGCTTTGACCCACTGAAAAGCAGGATATAAATACAGCTAAATAAGTTGGCCATGATGTTGTCTTCAGAATTTCCTGGTAGAGCCTTTTAAGTATGGTAACAGCTGTATCCGATTGCTATAATACTTCAGTGGGAATGCCATCAATATCTGATGCTTTGTTCTTTGAAAAGGTTTTCAATGCTGCTTTGACTTTTTCTTTAATCACCAATAGCTCCTGATTATAAGGCACAGTTTGAAATGGATGTTTGTCCACTTTATCCTTATGGTATAATGATTCTGCATATTCTTTCCACTGTTTCTTCATCTTCTCAGCATCCTTCAACATGGATCCTTGAGCATTCCAATTTGAGGCTGGAATTTTTTCTTTAACTCTCATAGCTTTAGGAAAGCTGATCTTGTTCTTCCTTTAATAGTTTCTGATTCTATTTTCTTGCATGTGTCATTGTAGTACTTCTTGTCTTGTCTTGCTGCACGTTGGGAGTCTCTGTTGAGTTCTGTGATTGCCTCTCTCTGGCTTTAGCTTCTCTGCATTTCTGAGCAATTTTCAGAATATCTTCAGTCATCCATTTTGGCTGTTTTTCACCTTTTGTAGAGACTCCTCAATTTCTTCCAATACAATCTTCTTGATGTCATCCCATAGCTCTTCTGGAGCTCTGTCATTTGTACCTAAAGCAGAAAATTGATTTTGCAGGAAGTCTTTAAATTCTGGTTGTATTTTCTCAAGGTCATATTTTGCTACGCTCATGAGTGGTTTTCTCTGTTTCAACTTTAGCTTAAGATTGCAAACTAGTAGATGGTGATCTTTGCCACAATCGGCTCCAGGATTTGTATTTGTTGATTTTATAGAGCTTTACATCATTGATTTCCACAGCTGTAGTCAATTTGATTTTTTGTACAATCTATTGGGTGAAGTCCATGTGTACAGTCTCTGCTTGTGTTGCTGGAAGATGTTTGAGATGAATAGATCGTTGGTCTTGCAGAATTCTATCAGTCTTTCTCCTGCTTCATTTCTGTTGCCAAGTCCATATTTTCCAACCACTTTGCCTTCTTTGTTGCCAGCTTTTGCATTCCAATCACCATGACTATCAGGATATCCTGTTTGCATGTCCTGTCAATTTTAGCTTGTAGTTGTTCATAGAATTCATCAACTTCTTCCTCTTCTGCACCTGTTGTTGGGGCATATACCTGAATTATAGTTGTGTTGATGGGCATTCCTCCTAGACAAATAGAAATTAAGCATTCACTGATTACATTGTATTTCATTACAGTTCTTGCAAGTTTCTTCTTGATTATAAAAGCAACACTGATTCTTTGTCTTTCATTTCCAGCACAGTATACCATGCTGTATCGGATGAAAAGTGCCCTATGCCTGTCCATTTCAGTTCGCTGACACTCAACAGCTTGAGTTTTTCCATTTCATTCTTGACCATCTCCAACTTCCCTTGGTTCCTGCTTTGTACATTCCATGTCCCAATATGTAAAACATCTTTGCAGCTTCTGACTCTCATTTCATGCACAGATACATCAATAGTCAGACATCCTGAGGACTTTGATCCAACCACATCATAAATGCTGGCTTTACTATTAAATGTCTTTAGCTCATCCCCAAGTAGCCAGTTGAATGCCTTCTGACCTGGGGGTCTCATCTTCCGGCACTATAGTGTAATTAGTTTTGTTGTGACTATCCACTGGATTTTCATGGCATGATATGGAAGTTGATTGCCAGCATTTCTTCCACGCAGGTAATTCTAGTGTTGCAGTTGTCACAGAAATGTGATCCTCCGCCGCCAACACCTTCCCATTCTGCTGTTGCCCAGATAGGTGGCTTGTCTTAGTCTGTCACCTCAGGTGAGACCTGTCCAACTTGGGAGACCCTGGAAGTAGTTAAGCTACTGATAACTTAGCTGTCAGCATCACTGATGCACACAAGTCCTTAGAGCACAACAAGCTGCAAACCAAGTGAGAGTGGTCCTACCTATTGGCTTCAAAATCTTAAACCCATCCCCGAACATCATAGATAACAAAAAATATGAAGTAGAAGACATGCAGCATTAGGTTTTTTATTCCCTGCTCCTTTTCAGCAATAAGCTACAGGTGGGGATCTCATATAAAGATACTTGCAAGGCCTATGCACTAAAATCCACAGTAAAAAAAAAAAAAAATTTAGAGCCCGACATTCAGTACCAGTGGCATTATCTACTTTAGAAAGCATGCACACATTCATGGTGCATGGCAAGGAATCAATACTGAATATGTTTATATGTTTTCCATAGGATAATTTTCAAAGAGAAACTACGTGAATATCTTTCATTTGAAAACTGCTACCTGCCACATAGGTTAGGTAGCTTGTTATAAAAATATTCTTTTAGTGCTAATATTCATCTCTGCATACCCAAAGGTGGGACTTCTAATCACAGCTTTACTTGGCTCCCTAGATTTAGGAGCATTTTAAGGTTATTTCATAAGGTGGTGCCTAGTATAAGAGACCAAGTAGGTGCCTACATAGATGCTATTTAATAAAAATATGCAGATGCATCTGTGTCTTTATAGAATACTGGCATAAGTGAAAGTAATCATGCCTTGAATACAGACATGGACATTTACACCTGCTCAAGATCAGTAAATGAAAGTGCATAGGGAGGCATATTTCAAAGGATTAAAGCAGTTAGAAGACCTGCTAATTGAATTAATCCCTGTGAGCAGGAGATTTTGCGGCACATAGTCATTTTGTGCCACTGAATATCCCCTCTTAACTCTGCTCTATGTCCCAATGCTAACTGCGTAGAATTGAGGAGTTCCGGGGCAATCCCTGTGGCAGTGCTTGAGTTAACCAGTCAGTGATGCTATTTGGTCACTGGCTAGTTTACAACCTGGCTAAAATTAGACCAAAGAAAGGCTGACATAATTTTAGCCAGTTTAGCTGGCCTGCCTGCGTCTGAATATCACCGTTGACTGGTTAGCTAAAACACTAATTGGACAAACTGTATTTGCAGTGCCAGTGGCCAAACGTGACCCCAGCATTGAATAACTAAGTCTAATTTAAAACTGCGATGGCCGGCCACTTTATAAGCTCTGGATGCTGCAGTTGAATATCTGTCCCATAAATTTCCAAAGAATGCACATAAAGTAAGGTACAGTCAAACCTCGGTTTTCGTATGCCCTGGTTTTCGTACGATTCGGTTTTCGTTGATTTTTTTCATCAAGATTGTGTTTCGGTTTTCGTACGTTGTCTCGGTTTTCGTACAGCATTTTACCCCCCCCCCCCCCGTACCTGCCATGGATTAGCGTGAGCCAGCGATCTCCCACGGAGCTTGAGCCAGCGATTCTGCGGGACCTCTGGGGAGCCGAGGAGTTCAACGATCCAGCGTGGCCTGCCCGAAACTGCTTCCTGCCCCGGACTCTCCCCCGATTGACGTCTGCCTGCTGCCTCTTCCCCTGCACATCCCTTGAACCGGGACAGGAGCTGGTGACCGAATCTGCTTCTCCTTGGCGGCCCAGTCTCCCGCCGGGGCCCCTGCCCTCCCGATTGGATTCTGGGTGTCCTGCAGGCCTGCACACGCGGCCTCTCCTTGAAACCTTGCAGTCTGCAGCTGCAGGCTCCTGCTGGCACAGCCCCACGCTGTTCTCTGACTCTCACCTGTGTCAGGCTGCTACCTTAGGGGGGCCGGAGGCAGCCTAAGACTCTCTGTCCCACTGTTTCTCAACTGCCTGCTGCTTGGCTGACACTGCCTCTCCACCTCTCCCGACACTGTGTATGCCAACAAAAGTCTTCAATAAAGGTAAAAGTGATGTTACATGCTCATTTATCCATTTCATTAGTCATTTATATGTATTTCTCATTGTTTTCTGTATGTAAAAAGATAGTTATTCTCTATAAAATGTATTTTTTGTCAATATTTTTGGGTGTCTGGAACGGATTAATTGAATTTACATTATTTCTTATGGGAAATCTTGCTTCGGTTTTAGTCCGTTTCGGTTATAGTCAGACTTTTTTGAACGGATTATTCATGAAAACCGAGGTTTGACTGTATTTTAAAATCTGCATATATAATTGTGAACGCCACCTGTGCCTCACCCAGATCATGCTTTTCCAGTGGTTTCTGGAATCCAAGGGATTAAAGGATCCAAAACTGTATGACTCTACTAGAGGTAGATTTTGTCAGATGAATTTGATTTCTTTGACTGTGTAACACAAGAATTGGATCGGGAAAGAGCATTAGATATAGTATACTTAGATTTTAGCAAGGCCTTTGATACCATTCCACACTGGTGATTTATACATAAACTGAGTGCCCTTGGGATGGACCTTAAAATGACTGAATGGGTAAGAAACTGGTTAAATAGAAGGTGAAAGAGTGAAACAGTAATAGAGTTCACAATGAAGATAGGGGCATTGCTAGTGGTGTGCCTCAGGGATCAGTCCTTGGTCCCATTTTTTTTTACATTTTATTACAGAAAGTCTGGAGGGAAAAATATGCATCTTTGCAGATGATACCAAAATCTTCAACAGGGTAAACACCCTGGAATGTGTGGATAGCATGATGAGGGTTCTAGCAAAGCTTGAAGAATGATTGAGAATTTTGCAAAATGCTAAAACATACAAGGTCATGCATTTGGGCTGCAAATAAACAAGAGAGCAATACAGTATTGGGGGTAAAGTACTTCAGTGCATGAAAGAAGAGAAGGACCTGGGCGTGATTGCATTGGATGATCTTAAAGCAGCCAAAAGCCAGAAGGATTCTTGGGTGCATTGGGAGAGAAAGAGCCAGCAGGCGAAGGAGATAATAATGCCTTTGTACGAGCTTTTAGTGAGACCTCATTTGGAGTACTGTGGACAATTCTGGAAATGGCACCTTCAAAAGGATAAAAATAGGATGGAGTCATTTCAGAGGGTGGCTGCTAAAATGTTCCATGGTCTTTAACATAAGGCATAAAGGGATAGGTTTAAAGGAGATAGGGGAGAGAGGAGTGCTATGAAAGAGACGTTTAAATATCTCTGTGGAATAAATGCACAGGAGGTTAGTCTTCTTCCATTTGAAAGGAAATTCTGGAATGAGGGGTCATAAGATGTGGATAGACTCAGGAGTAATCTGAGCAAATATTTCTTTATAGAAAGGGTGGTGGATGCATGAACCAGCCTCCCAGAGGAGGTGGTGGAGATGAGAACTGTATCTGAATTAAAAAAGAAAAAGAATGAGACAAATACAGAGGATCTCTGAGGGAGAGGAAATGATTATAGAACTTAATAGTTCTTACGGATGGGCAGACTAGATAAGCCAAGGACGTGTGTTCCCAGGAGAATAGTTTGCATGGAGGGGGAGGCCTAGTTGTGATGTATGCTCATATTTTATTGAACATGCTCATACTTAGGTAGAATGCATGCCCAAGTTTATACCTTCTTTAGAGGAAGTATAAATTTGTGTATGAACATTTGTGCACATCAGAGCTTGTTTGGTGCTTTATCTTTTAATGATGTAGAGGTGCCTATGTCACCTTCATAAAATACCATAGAAAAATGTCCCTTAACTGGGGTTTCAAACACTGTTCTTATATCAAGCCCAAGTATTTTTTTTACTGTCAGTACCCTTTAGTTATTCAAAAATTGTTTGTAGGACCAACATGCCTACTTCTGCAAGAAGATTATAAAAAAGCAGGCAGAAGATCTGACCAGTCGGTTCCTACAATGAAGATAGCCTCAGGATGTTATGCAGCAGGCTTATAAATGAGCTATCTTTGCCCAGAAGAAGTGATCATTGATGACGGTTGAAGAAAAGAGTGTGTTTTGCCCTGTTCCATCAGAGCAAAGCAGGTAAAAACTATAATTTGACAGCACTGGCATATAGTGCAAATTCATCAATGTTTCGGGAAGGAGGTCTCAGTTTCCTATACCCAGGACAGGAGTATTAAAGATATGATAGTCAGATCAACTCTGGGACTGGGCATGTAGACACTGCTTATGTTGTCCACATGCTTTGACGGGATTGACATGGACTGATATGAACACCAATACAGTATATACAGCTAGATTTCATAGGGATTACAGTTTGATGAAGGTTGGCTATATGATCTTCTGCCTATATAAACTTATATATAAAGGGCATACCAAGAAAATAAGGACATGTCTTGGTGAGCACAGATCACATTTTACTACATGTACTATGTCAGCCCCCTTAGTGCATAAATTTATGGAGAAATATTATTCATTTCATGGAATGGCAGTGGAGAATTGAATGTGTGTGAGCAATGCTGGAAACTTAATATGGTATCCCCTGGGGGTCTGAATGCTGAAACTGAATGGACGACGTTAATGTTGGTGTGAGGTGTGATTGGCTGGTGGGATTAGCTGACATGTGCAAAAGGAGTAGAGACACAATGTATGTGGGACGTTGCGATGGAAGTATGGAAAAGCCAGCAGAACAAGTTTTGAAGAGAAGAATGTTAATTTTTGCAGTCAATGTACTGGGTTTTCAAGAGATGTGTGTTATTCCCTGAAGCCAAACTTGATTGAATGCCATGTTCGAAACACAGCACTATCAGAGAATGGTATGCCAATAAGACAGAGAGCATGTTTTCCAATGAAATGGTTACTTTAAAGAAACACAGCAGTATCAGAGAATGGTACACCGATAAGACAGAGAGTGTGTTTTTCAATGAAATGGCCACTTTAAAATTCTGGAAAACTATGACCTAAAAATACTGCATAACAAAAATTATAGAAAAAATCATCAAAAAATTATCAGTGAATTGGACCAAGTTGAGGTGAATGCGGTTTGATTTCTTCTTGCAGCAATATACTGGTACATTTTGGTCTACAAGTAAATTTTGAATAACTAAGAGGTGCCAGAACTTAAAACATTTTTGGACCTTCATGAAATAGGCATTTTTTGGTCATTTCACATATTTGCCTTTTTGTAAAGTCCCCCCTCCAATGCTTCATTTTCATTCCCTACCATAATACTACCCCTGACCCCACCCACTTTTCTGGCTTCCTAAATTTAAGTGCCTGAATTTTAGACTCATCCTGACTCAGTTTTCAGAAGGACCAATTTAGCTGCATACCTTCCAAATTTAGGTTATTAAAGCCTTTGGAAATGGAATGTTACGTGATTAATTATAAGCAGTGGTAAGAATAATGACAAAAAGTATTTCTTCAAACCAGAAAAATGCAATTTTATCTTAGTGCTTGTAGCAGATATTATTATTAAAGAACTAAGAGGAAGAAATGCCCTTTTCTATTTTTTGTCTACACAGTATTACTCTAGAATATATGTATCACATGTTAAGTTAATGCAAAATTCTATAGGCTCCTCCTGTTCCAAGACAGTCTAGTTAGATCAGGTGTAAAATGAGGCAAGTGTGATGGACCATATTATTACAATTTTCCCTTCTAATGAAACCATTTTTGCCCATTATATACAGCAGAATGCATTAGATAGAAGTGCTTTTAATAGATTAAGCAATATACGGTATTCTTTTAGGCGATGGAACAGGAAATTGGCCCAAGTGAAAAACATTAATGTCTAGCAATCAAGTGACTAAAAGGTTTGATAAGTGAGACTCTCCATTTCTGTCTGCTACAGAACAATGAAAACACATTAGTTAAATTCACTCATAGACCTATGCATCTACCTCATGTTTCTGAAAATAGAAATGGTGACCACTGGAGTATGTTTGAGCTTCACTTATAGGATTAAAAAGAGACCTCATTGCATGGCAACTGAAATATAGTCAAATGGAGATGTGATTTGACTTAGAAATACACCTTCATCAATGAAACAGAAGCTGTTTGAATATGTCTAAAGCAAGATAACACAAAACAAAATTGATGCTCTCAGTTTTCAATTAAATGAAAAAAGAAAAGAATTGAATAAACAGACAGAACAAAGATAGATTAAATTGGTTGATATTTAAAAAGTGGAAAAACCTATATCTGAGCATGTTGTTAAGTGCCGTCGAGTCGGTGTCGACTCCTGGCAACCCTCTGGATAGTTGATCTAAACTTTGTTCAGTCTTCAGCCAAGTGGCTCATTGTTGATCGAGTGGTATCTATAGCTGTTGTTATTGTATGGATCCATCTCATTGCGGGCATTCCTCTTTTATGGTGACCTTCTACCTTGCCAAGCATTATGTCTTTCTCCAATGATCTCTCTCTTCGCAAGATGTGTCCAAAGCATGAAAGTCAAAGTCTTGTCATCTGAGCTTCTAAGGAAAGCTTAGATTTGATCTCATTTAGTACTGAATGGTTTGTTCTTCGGGCAGTCCATGATATACACAGTATTCATCGCCAGCACCATAATTCAAAGGCATCAATTTTCTTCCTATCTTTTTCACTGTCCAATTTTTGCATCTATATAACGTTATTGAAAATACTATGGCCTGGACAAGTCAAATCTATGTATGGAGAGAGACATCTCTCTTGAAAATCTTGTCTAGATCCTTCATAGCCATTCTACCAAGAGCAAAACATCATCAGATTTCTTGACTGCTAGTCCTTTCTTTGATTGTTGATCCAAGTAAGTTAAAGTTGTCAACTATTTCAATTTCTTCTCCATCAATGATAAAATACCGATTTTGCCAGTTGTCAGGATCTTTGTTTTGTTAATATTAACAGCATAGAACTACAGTACACTAGTCCTTAATTATATATTCTAGTAAAACCCTGAAATTTCTTTATGCCTATATCATCTTTCTACCAAGGGGTCTATAAACTAAGGCATGTTCCAGTTAATGTGAATGCTAACACAAAAGTAAACACGTATATTGTGTAGCATGCAGCTAATGATGTTATTAACAGCTCCTACCAGTGGTCATTTATATAGCACAAGAAAAAATCTGTACCACTTTATATCTACATATGAGGTGATCCCTGATCTGTGGAACTCACAATCTAGTAGGCATTATCAAAGGGTTTTTTTTCTTTGTTTTAATCATAAATACATGCCTAACATGTACCCTACAACTTTTATTGTGCATACGAATCAATTGTGCAGACATTAATTCATAGCTATACTCATCCACAAAAATTGTGCATGTATAATTATTTAGGCACCCAAACAAGTCTGAAATGCACATGCCTGCAATCTAGTTAAGGAAAACAAGCAAAGAATGTTTGTGAAGAAGCAGAGTTTATGATTTAGGGGGCTAGTTATGAACCTTGCAAGTTGTGTTTTTTGCCCCCAGGAACATCAAGCCACTAACAAATGGCCCGTACACCCAGAGAGATGTCTTAAAGAGGCCAGTAGTTGTAAAAAGGCTCTTTCCCCTTCCCTGACTCCCCTGCCCCAGCATCCACAAAGATCCCCACTACTCAAAGATCTCCAACCCCCCATAGGTCCCCAGGCCTACCACAAGCAATTTCTGGTGGCCTAGAGTAAGGGGGTTGGAGTGATTCCCAGTTGTTTCTGATATTTTCAATGTCAGCTTCAAAATGGCACTGGCTGACACCTAGCAGTAGTTTTGCAGTACTACCACTAGGGGTAAGGTTTTCATATGAAGTACAGTTTTTGCCTGTTAATATGTTTAATGGCAAAATTGTGTGTTATTTTACTATAACATGCATGAGCAGTGGGATGCAAAGCTTGCAAATACATGCAAAGCCTTATGTTGTTGCTTGACCCCCTAGTGGCGGTACCATAAAAGTGCCTCTAGGGATTAAAAAGGGGGCAGGAATGACTGGGGATTGCTCCTGCCTCTTTACCTGGTCCATGAGGGATAGCTTGAAGTAGGCTCATGGGGGAGGGGTGAAAGGTCTCTGAGAGTTAAAGGGGGATGAGAAGGTTTTCAGAAGGTGGAAGGTCTTTTTTGGGGAAATCTGGGGTGGGAAAGAGGATACGTCTTCTTTGGGAGGGGTGGGGTTCTGAACTGCAGGGAGGGGGGTCTGCATGATTTTTTTACAGCTATTAGCTCCTCCAAGATGGTGCCTGTTAGCAGGGCCGGATTTACCTATACGCCAGGTACGCCCTGGCGTAGGGCCCACAGCTGGCAAGGGCCCACAAAGAAGAGTCCCCAGGACTGAGAAAACCCGCACCCGGGGCCGCCCACACACCGGAGGGCTTCAGAGGGAGCAGGGTAAGCTCGCGCGAGGCCCCGGCTCCCTCTGTACAGCCGCCAGCGTGAAGAGCCTTTTCCTTCACGCTGGCGGCTGTATCTGTAAAGCCGCGATTGCTGGGAAAGGTTAAAGGCAATGCCTGTGACTGTGATGTGAGGGCCTCACGCGGGCTTCTCCAGCTCCCTCTGAAGCCCCTCAGACAGCCGCTGTGCTGGTCGGGGGGGCAAGGACTGCATGGGCTGTGATTGGGCGGGGGGACCTGGACCGGAAAAGGGGCTATGGGGGGGGGGGGCTTGGACTGGAAAGAAATGGGCTGTGATGGGGGGGGGACCTGAACTCTAAAAGGGCTATGGGGGGGGGGACATGGACAGGAAAATTGTTGTGATGGGGAGTGGGACCGGGACAGTAAAAGGGCTATGGGGGGGGGGACCTGGAGTGGAAAGTAATGGGCGGTGATGGGGGGGCACCTGGACTGGAAAAGGGCTATGGGGGGGGGGGGGGGGTGGACGGGAAAGAAATGGGCTGTGATGGGGGGGACCTGAACTGTAAAAGGGCTATGGGGGGGGGACCTGGACTGGAAATGGGTTGTGATGGGGAGGGGGACCTGGACTGGAAAAGGGCTATGGGGGGGGCGGACATGGACTGGAAATGGGCTGTGATGGTGGGGGGGGGGGAACTAGGACTGCAAATGGGCTGTGATGGTGCAGGGGGACTCGGACTGCAAATGGGATGTGATGGTGGGGGCTAGGACTGGAAATAGGCTGTGATGGGGGACTTGGACTGGAAATGGGCTGTGATGGGGGGGGCTAGGACTGGAAATGGGCTGATGAAGAGCTAGAATAGGACTGCAAATGGGCTGATGTGGGGCATGGGAGAATGGGACTAGAAGGGAGTGGATGCTGGGTGGGTCTAGAACTATAAGGGAACTGATTTTGGGGGAGGACTAGAATGGATGGGGAATGAGAATGGAGAGGGGAAAAATATTTTGTATGGAAGAAAAGTCTATGATGGGCTGGGTATTGGGAGCGTAAGAGGGGCTTGAAAATGGAAGGGTGAAATTTAAATGGATGATAAAGGAATAAGGAAAGAATTGGGGGAAAGAGCAAAAGGGAAACAATCAGTATGTTAAAGCAGAAATAGAGAGAGAATGGAAAACATCTAAAAGAGAAGAAAGGACAAATGGATAGCTCGCAGAAGACACGAAGAAACCAGAAGAAAGTGACTGGAGCAATTGCAACTGAAAAAATGCCCAAACAGAAGGTAGAAAAATACTTTTTATTTTGAATTTATTAACTGGAATATGTCTGGTCTGGGAAGTGTGTATTGCTAACATCTTTGCGTTTTTGTTTAGTGCAAGAGGAAATTACTTTATAGTTTTATTTCTCCAGTGTTGTACATTTCATGTTTGGATTTTGGGGTTCCCAGTTTAATTATTATCTGACCAAGGAAGTTAGCCTACACGTATCCTCGGTAATTTTTGTGGGTGGGGCTGGGGGCGGGGCGGGGCAGGGGTGGGACTAGGGGCAGAGAATGGGTGGAGCATGGCGAGCCACAGGTGTCGGGTTTTTCGCGGTGAAAAAGTTGGCAACCCTATTTGTGGGTGTGTTGGGTATAGTCAGAGTGAGAGGCGGGGTTGTGCGAGCCTGGATCCCTCGTTCTCTAGAGAGAGTTGAAATTGCTGCGGCCTAGCTGAACGAGGTCGTCCGCGAGCTTCTCCAGGCCCTGGCATGAAGGGGAAAGAGGAAAAGGAGAGTGGGGGAGGTGGGAGTCCGGAGAAGAGCACTAGCGCTCAGAAGTTAAAGGAGCAGGGAAACAGACTCTTCGTCACCCGCAAGTACCAGGAGGCGGTGGCCTGTTACACCAAAGCCATAGTGAGTACCGGGGAGCAGCGACGGCCAGGTCCGTTTCCTGTATCTGCTGTAGTACCGCCGGATCATTCAGTGATCCTCTTCCCCGATGGATAAGACATTTTTTAATGTATTTCTTGAATTCCGATGCTGATTTTGTCCCTATTGCCTCTTTATGTCAGGCAATTCTATACATCTATTGCCATTTCTGTTTTGGTAAGTTGATCTCGTTTTTATTTTTTCTGGTGGCCCACAATTTTTGTTGGCGTAGGGCCTCACTCAAGGTAAATCCGGCCCTGCCTGTTAGCATCCCAAGTTCCTGGGCAGGATGAATAATGCTAGCTTTGAGCTGCCATTATTTTTACAGGAATAACACAGCTTGCAAAATTCAATGCGAGTTGCATTAGTCAATGCTTTAGATTTCATTATTTGTTTGCACATGTTGCAGCAAACTATCATGCATTATGATTTTAAAAAACCTCACAATTTTGCCATTTGATACACATAAAGAGGCAAAAATCAAATGTTATTCCCTTAACACATGTTTGTAATTACCCACCTTAAATTCTCAAAGGTAGGTTAATTGAAGGGAGGCCATTTTATCTAAGTATGTAAAGATGCAAGAAAACAAGCTTCTGTAGAAGCTGATGAGAATAAAGCTGAATTGCTTAATACATTTTTCTGTTCTGTGTTCACAAATGAAGGACCAGGAGTGAGACTTCAGAAAACACACACAAACAGGAATAGAAGTGAGGTACATCTTGAATGATTTTCAGCAGGCTGTGTTTGAGGAACTAGCTAAGCTAAAAGTAGACACCGTGATGGGGCCCTCTGCCTAGTCTGCACTGTGCCTCAGCTGGCCCACTGCATGTCCCTCCTGCAGCCCCCTGTACCCCATTTCCACCATCACCATAGTACCCTTTCCTACGTGGCCACTCAGCTGTTGCTGCACATGTGATTGCCACAAAAGCAAGCTGCCCAATAGACACCACAGAACACCCTTGTCAACACTATTTCAGTGTTGGAACATTCACTTTGTAGGGGGAATGTGACTTGACTGTTCCCTCTAAGCTGTGCGCGTGTGCGCGCGCACACACCTCGCCGAGCAAGCGCACATACTTTACAACAGAGCGCACAAAAATTGCGGCTCTGATTCTGATAGAAAACAACACAGACGTCTTAAAATTTAACAGTTATGATTGTAATTACTAGAAATTTCCCGCTTCATTTAGTAATTGTCTATTTTCATTTAATTTGATTAAAATCAATGTGGTGTACATACTGTATTCTGACGTGTAGTCAAATTTTAAAGTATATAACTCTGAGTGTTGTTATGTGGCGCACAAAAATTTAACCTTCCTTCAAAAGCTGCACACAGCTGATATTTTATGCGCACACAGCCTACAGAAAATTAGAGGGAACATTGCTTGACCCTTCCTGAATTGCGATCCTCCTTTTTATTCTTTATAGGTGGTGTTGAGTACCCTTCTTCAATATTGTTTCTCTTGGCCAGCTTGGTGTTTCGGATTTCACTTATGGTTCTGGTCATTTTATATGGTGTTTGCATATTTGGTTGCTGCACATTTATCACTACTATCACTTTTCTTGGTCTCACTGCCTTTGCTGTACATTGCTGACTGAAATGTTTTTTCTCTCCTGCAAATGTGCCTCTAACACCTGGTTTTCACTGGCGCTAATTTTCGGCCCTTTTTTCACGGTGTTAGTATTGCAGGGGCCTATCCCTGCCCACCACACGCACCTTGACCCCTTTACTCTGCCCTCTCTCCACCCTCTGTGTGCCTTAATGCCACCGGAGACGTTATCGCGCGAAACATAATGTTATCGAGCAATAATGCTATCGCGCGATAACGTTACATATCACGCGATAACATCACCGCTGCAACATTACCGCTGTTTAGTAAACATACCCTAAGAGTTATCTCGTAGGTCTGCGTCAATGCTGGTCAAGACCGTTTGCCTGTTTCTTCAGCATACAGCCCCCAAAACCTTTTTTTGGCTTTACTGAAAAAAAAAAATTGGTAGGGGAAGTGTGCTGGAACAATGTTCTGCGCATGGGCTGGGTTACTATCTGGTGCATAAATAACATTATTATTCTGAACAAAGGTTTTGCTCATAATAATATCAATATTCATAAATACTAATATTAATTTTGTGATTTATCCGTGCGCAAGTTCCAAATTGTGTTTTTTATGCGCAGGATATAGGTGCAGATATTGCAGACCCCTGAGTGCATGTTCCTGGCTTGGTCTCCTTGTTTAGTGCAGACCTTTTGCACACAGCTCATTTGCATGCTATTTGCAGGGTCAGCCCAGGGTTAGTTTAAGGTGTTGGCGTCCTAGGCAAACCTTAATCCTTATGCCCCCCTGGCTATCAGAATCTTTTATTTAGCTTTGAAGGCCCTGATTTTCACTGCCCTCCTCCACAAGAAGCTCTTGCCATAGGCAGTCATCTAGTTTGCCTAATGGTTGGGCCGGTCCCGGTCTATGTCTTTATAGTATTGCAGAGCAAAACCTTCACTAAATCTGTTATCTGGCACTTGCGTTAGGAAACCCTGTGCTAGAGATTTAGTGCTGGGCACTAGCACAGGGTTTCTCCATTGATACCTTAAAGGTAAAGTCTTTTGGGGACAGGGAAATACTTACTGTACCTAACTGTAATGCACCTTGAACTACTATTGGAAAGGCATGAGTTTAATTACAAAGGAGGTGATTTTAAAAGCTTGATTCATGATTTGCATGCCTGAAAATCACATCCATGTCCCAAGAGACATTTTAAAAAGACATAAATTTGCATGTGCTCAGCATAATCAAGTCTATGTTGCACAAGGATGTGGCAAAAGCAGTTCTAGAGTAGCAACACAAAGAACCACCATTTTTACTATGGAGTCACACGTTTAAACCTGCCAGTGGACATGCCCATATTTAGATCTGCCCCTAAGCACAAATAGGCATTTCAAAAGTGCTCATTTAGGCTAGCTATCAACAGTAGGGTTGATACATTTCCTCTTACAGCCACGGTAACTTTCTCCCCTTTATACAAGAATAGCAGGTGAATATCGAGGCATTTACTGCTGTAGTACAGCGCATCTTCTTTTAGAAAATGGCAGACTTGGACGTGTACGTGGCAACATATACACATTCATAGTCTGAAATGTGGTGCGGACATGCCATTGTTGCATGTTCTGCCAACATCCATATTTCATACATGCACATTTCTAAAATCGCCCGTTACCCTGCGCGTGTCTGGGGCGTCATTCTGCACCTCCCTGACTTCTCGTATGTTGATGGAAACATTTATCTTTTGGAGTGGAGATAGGTCAGCTTCAGAATGCATTTACACGTGTCCACTTTCTCTGCTGCCTGTCCCTCAGAATTTCAGAAGTTTTAACCTAAAGGGCCTTTCTTAACTGCGCTTGCACATGGATATGTTTACCCAAGACAGTGGAGAAGCAAAGAAGGCAACTAAAAATGATTTTAAATGTGGAGCGATATCCTGTGAGTGGTCACATTTCTGACCGACAGCTGGGGCTATATCATTAAAACCGCTCTGAATTTTATAACAGGGTGGTATAAAAAACCTGTTAAATAAATTAATACTGTAGAATAGAATAATTGCACAGCCCAAATGGTTTGATGATTTAAATAACTGCACAGCCCAAACCAGTCAACAGGTTTCCATTCTACAAACAGGTGAAAATGAAGAAGTCACATGTATTGAAATGAACTTTTATTGAGGAGAAGCTGAAATGATGTGAAAGCATCATAAATTTTATGTAGTATAATAAAAAACATATTTTTATCAAAGGTGCCCACATAAAAAGTCTTAATAGCATATTTAGGCTCCATTAAAAAAACACCAACATACTTAGATCCATCTGTCAGAAAATACCTCCATTATTAATTGATGATTTAATTTTTTTGTTTGGTGGCCAAAACCATCAAAGAAGGCAGCACAGTCATCAATTGATTTAAGCTTTTATAAATAAGTTGAATAGAGTCCAGGAAAATTTTATTAGCAAATGATCCTAGCTGGAATTTATTCTAAGAAAAATGAAACAGAAGGCATTGTCTTTATCTATTTTTTTCTCTGACGTCACTTCATAAAGCAGTGATCATTACATATTTGTGTTACAGTTTATTGTCTATGGTGTAAAATGATTAAATTGCTAGGAGGATATGAGACATATGGCATAATAAGGTGAATATGACACTCCAAAAACACTAAACATATGGTGTAATAAGATGGTTATGACGCCTCACACTGATGTTAAATGGCATTCGTTAAGTAGAAAATAAAAATGCTCTTTGAACAACATATACAGTAATAACCTGCAAATTATCCAAATTTATTTAAGTGACATATTTGTCCCAAAAATGTTAGAAAAACTCTAGGGGGTGGGGATGTGTTTACTAAGCTGGGCTAACAGCATGAGCTATGTGTAACTAGGTCCCATGTTACTCAATGAGACAAAAAGACCATGCTAACCATGCTAACTGGTAGCCAAGCTTAGCAAATATGCCATTTAATGTATGTTTTATCATGCTGTAACTGTTAACACAGGCCTGTATGCTAAGTATGTATGGTCCAGGCAGTTGCCATAAAACTACTAGGTAAACAAGGAAGCACACCAGTCCAAGGAGCTGTTGTCCTGAGTTTCTCTGAGCTCCTGGAGTGTTGTGTATCATGGTTCAGATTTGTGAGGCAGCTAGACACAAGTTGACAGTAATTATTAATGATTTGGCACTTGACACACTCACATTCGCCCTTCTCAATAAATAGCGTTCAGGCCAGAAGTTTGTATTCTGAACCAAGAGTTTACATAAAATTTAGGATGACTGACAAACAACTTCAACTCTGAATATCTTACAGTTTAGAATGTAACTTTAAGACAATAGAAGATATAACGGTGTGAGGAATAAGTTGCCCCACTCCCTCCACAATTAGTACTGTTATAGGTGTACAGTTTATTTTTTGTTCCAACCGCTCTAAGATTATCAACCAGGAGCTAAGTTTCATTAGATAAATTCTCTTCTAGTTCATTTTTCTCCTATCAAACTAATTGGGATTAGGGTTGTTATTTTTCAGTTCCCCAGTACTGAAAAGACTCACTTCACCTAACTTTTGTACATTGGTGTTCCTCTCATTTATTATGTGGTACTTTCACCAGGCAGTTTCATAGCAAATCCCTGCAGAAACCATAACCGTGGTACATCGGACCCGGTACCCTACCCTTCCAGCCCATCCACAACCCCTATTCCCCCCCCCCCGCCTCCCTTCACCACCCCTCCTCTGCTTCTCCAAAAATTACACATAGAACATCTTAGTGGGAAGAACCAACTGGTCGCAGCTTTATTATATTTGTAAACAATTGAACATTACAAACCAGAACAATCCTCTTAAGAATCTCCTAACAGCGGAGCAATGCCTCACCAGCCATACAATTAGCAAAGTGACCTCGCCTCTGCTTCGGCCGTGTCCTGCCACCGGCCAACTTCCTACCGCCCTTTCCCCGACCTCGCCATGTGACTAGCAAAGGCCAGCCAGGGCTTATCTGGGTCGGGGGCACCCCGCCCCCGCCCAAGTATGTCCTAAAGGCTCCGGACCCCGGAGACCTCCGGGATCCCGCCTTTCGCCCCCCCCCAACTGCGACACCCCTACAAAAAACCTATCCCCAGAAAAAGATAAAAAAGGGGAGGGGGGAGGGAAGCCGGACCGCCGCACACCCGCCGCTGGAAAGACGGAACCCGCCAGCCTCCTTTACTTTTAAAGCTTTGGGCACGTCAGCTCCCTCTCATTGGCTCCGCTCCTGTCCTCTGCGGAGCCAATGATTTTAAATGACGCTGCAAGCGTCAGCTGCATCACATTCCCTTCGCCCCCACTTCTTCCCTCTTCAGAGCCATAAGCAGGGCCCCGGGTCCGGGCCGATCACCTGGTTACCGGCGTCCACCGGGACCCTGCCCGCGTACTTTCCATAACCGTGGTAGATCGTACCCAGTACCCTACCCTTCCAGCCCATCCACAACCCCTATTCCCCCCCCCCCCGCCTCCCTTCACCACCCCTCCTCTGCTTCTTCAAAAATTACACATAGAACATCTTAGTGGGAAGAACCAACTGGTTGCAGCTTTATTATATTTGTAAACAATTGAACATTACAAACTAGAACAATCCTCTTAACAATCTCCTAACAGCGGAGCAATGTCTCACCAGCCATACAATAAGCAAAGTGACCTCGCCTCCACTTCGGCCGTGTCCTGCCACCGGCCAACTTCCTACCGCCCTTTCCCCGACCTCGCCATGTGACTAGCAAAGGCCAGCCAGGGCTTATCCGGGTCGGGGGCACCCTGCCCCCGCTCAAGTATGTCCTAAAGGCTCCGGACCCCGGAGACCTCCAGGATCCCGCCACCGGCACAGGTGACATTAATGTCATGGTGCCGCCCCCCACTTCCCAGATGCGACCAGTCTGTCTCCCGCTGCGCTGCCCCTTCCAAGGCCTCTTGCCAGTCATTCAAAAGCAAATCGACCCCCACCAGGGATAAATGTACGCCATCTTGCCGGTACAATCCGGCACAAGTAACTTCCACCCAAGGATGTAAGACTTTAATTCCACCCTGCTCACTTATCCATCGTCCTATTTCTCGATTTATTTTTGTGAGACCCCGCGACCAGCGCCGCTGGGCCTGGCAAGCAAGCCTTGGAATAATGTCAGACCATATTAACAATACCCCTGGGAACATGGGCAGCACAATTGCCAAATCCCGCTTCACAGCTCTGATGAGCTGCTTACAAGTCCACGCCACCAGGTCGTTGCCACCTAGATGCAAAAGTACAAACTTCGGCTTGCGCCTCACTTGCTCATGGTGCCGCAGCAAAGGCAGGAGCTGAGTCCACCACAGACCTCGCTCGCCCAGCCATAGAATCGCCACCAGAGCTGGATCAAGTCCCAGGTTAGGCCCAAACGGACGCACTGCCGCTCGCCGACCTGCCCAGAAGACGAAGGAATGCCCAATCATCTAACAACTTTGAGCATTCCTTTCCTCATCTGCAAAAGAAAAAACAATCAACCATGAAATAGGTACCCCCACCCAACCCATCATAAACGTACATAACCCCGGAAGGCTCGAGAACGCCATCTCCCAATATTCTGTATGTCCTGTTGCGACAATCCCGCAGCTGCAGCGCTGGTTGCCGCGCCTATGCGAAAGGAATGTGCCGCAAAATGCTCCGGGCATTCGCCCACGAACCTCAACGTCATTCTCAGCACTGCTAATACCTGAAAACGCGTTAGCAGCCGCTCATCCTCATGAAGGAATAACCCTCCATCCACTGCCGGGCGCACTCATAAGTAATCTCGCATGGCGGCAACCGGACACGTTGACAATCCCCCAACCCCACTCAACCGCACCCACAAACCCTTCCCTTGTTGATCTGTCTTAGATTTTGCCAATAAAACTCTCAACTGGCCCCTCTCAAGGCAGACATGCTTCCGTTGCACAAACCCGACTGCTCCGGCCCTGCTCGAGTTCGACACCAGTTCCCCCATCCTGAAGGCACCAAAAAATGCAAGACTAAACACTGCCCGAAAGAGAATAGCCTCATACTGAGATGAAGCCACCGCAAGCAACGACTTGCATAACCTTTCCAACAATTCATGTGTGATCGGCCTCCGAGCATCCGGAGGAGCAGGTGCAACTCGGCCCCACCCTTGAAGCAGCTTACGAGCTAGGAATCCCTCTACAGGGAAATCCCAACCAACTGCTTTTGCAAAAAATTCAAAGCCCGCCAGGTGGCTACGCACTGAAGATCGAGCCACGCCATGTGCTTTAGCCCAAACTACATACTGTCCCATCAATTGAGCAGATACCGCCCCATACTGCCATCCGCAGCTGTCCAGAAAGGCCACCACCTTTTCACATCCTCGCAGATACGCTGCCCATGTCCCAGCAGCAACTGAAGTCCGCAGCAATTCCTTCATCTCTGGTGGCCAAGACTCCATAACTTCCAAGGGACCGTGCCTCCTTCCGCATCCGCTTCTGGTGCCAATCTTCAAAATCGATCCCACTTGAAACGAGAAAGAGCATCCGCAATCTCGTTAGAGTGCCCTGGTATATGTCTAGCCCTCAGTGACACATTCAAATGTAAGCATGCTAAAACCACTTCCCTCATCAAGTTCGCTACCTGGACACTATGCAGCGTGTAATGATTCACCACACTGACCACCGCTTCGTTATCACACCACCATACCACTCTTCTATTACGCAGTCTTTCCGGCCACAACTCCAACGCCACTAACATAGGAAACAGCTCTAAAAAGTTATATTGCTGGTGAGTCGCGACTCGTGCCACGCTTGCGGCCACTGCTCTGCGCACCACGACCCCCGAAATAAATACCCAAACCTATGCCCCCCTCTGCATCGGTGTACAATTGCAGATCCACACTACTGAGCTCTGCCTCCATCAAGACCGTGGTCCAGTTAAATTCCTCCAAAAAGACCTGCCAGATCCTCAAATCTGCCCTAATCGACTTCGAGACCCTAATATGATGATGTGGCCTGCGTACTCCCACCATCGATGCAGCTAACTGACGCAGGAATACCCTTCCCATTGGGATCACCCGACACGCAAAATTTAACGATCCTATCAATGCTTGCATCTCCTTCAAGGTTAGTGTGGATGATGTCAATACGTTGGCCACTAGCACGCGTAATCTCCTAACTTTTTCTTGAGGAAGACGTGCCACCATTAAGTCGGAATCGAGTTCCACTCCGAGAAACATGATCCTTGTGGCCGGGCCCTCCGTCTTATCTTTTGCCAGTGGCACACCTAATTCCTGCGACAACTCTACAAAACCTGCCAGCAAGTCGCGGCATTCCTCCGATTGTGCCGACCCAACAAACAATCATCTAAATAGTGCACTACCTTCGTCTTACCCACCTTGCGCTCCACTGCCCACTGCAAGAAGGTACTGAATTTCTCAAAGTATGCACAAGACACAGTGCAGCCCATTGGCATGCATTTATCAAAATAAATTCCGTCTTCGAAACGAAAACCCAAGAGAGGACGGGTGAACTGGCAGCAGCCTGAACGACGATTCAATATCCACTTTTGCCATTTTTGCCCCATGACCTGCATCCCTTACCAACTCAACCGCCTTATCGAATGACGCGTATCGTACGGTACACAATTCACACGGGATGTAGTCATTTACCGACTCACCCAGCGGACTAGACAAATTATGTATCAGCCGGAATTTCCCAGGCTCCTTTTTAGGTATGATCCCTAACGGTGAGACTACCATCCTTGCGAATGGCTGCCTCCTAAAAGGGGCCGCTACTCTCCCAAGCTTCAATCCCCCTTCCAACTTTTCCCGCACAACCGTTGTGAAGCGCCGAACTGAAGGCGAATTCCGCGCCCCCATCCCTTCAACTTGCCCACAAACTGGAATCACAAAACCAAAATTAAAACCTGAATACAAAACTTCTCCATCCTTTCACCTAGGGTATCGGCCTAACCACCCGTTCAACACCTCCACCCGAATCGGCGTGGGGGCAAGGCCAAATAAATCCTCATTGCTTTGCGCCAGGCACGGGGGCCTGAGAAGCTCCTTTTTTAAGGCATTTGATTGCGGGATGGGCTCCACCACAAATGGAGCACACGTGTCTAAATTTGCAGTCTGGAAAAGGGCACGAGGTCTTGTTAAACCTCCAGCAGACATCGCCTGCTCCACTTCCTCCTGCTCGCTGCTGCCCGACGCTCCCTGCCCCCCAAAAGGAACGACCCGCTCCCGTAGTAACCCCCGCTGCTCCTTTGGCCCCACCCCCTCCACCCCCGGTCCCCTTGGCCAACATCTGGGTCATCCACAAATTAATGTCCTGCATGCCCCATGACACCAATCGATTCTCTTCCATCTTGTCCCTGAATTTCTCGTCATAGTTTAACTATGACCACCCTTCGTGCATCTGTGAAGCTTCCAAAATTGCATCGGCATACGATAACAGCATCTCGTATTGCTCCGGATAATGCTGTCCCCAAACACTCGCCAAACGCAAAAATGCTTGGGTCCAGTTAACCACATTCCGCGAAACTTTCTTAACGCGCCCAGCCTTCTCATCCTCCTTAGACTTCCTTCTACTTTCCCCCGAACGTTTCCGGTACTCCAACAGCCGGGAAATATCAATATAACGACGCTTCTTAATTCTTTGTCTTAACTTCTTTGGAACTCCCTCCCATAACTCTGAGAAACCTACCGCCGTAGGAGCTCTCTGCGCTTGCCCTCCTCCTGGAACCCCCTTACCGCTCCTTCTTTGACGCCTACCATCTTCCGAGGATGACAACGAGGACGACAAAGCCGAGGACGACGACGACGATGCCGATGATCTAGATCTCCGATGCCTCCTACAGGAATGCCTCCGTTTTTTACTTCCTTTTCCTTTCCATTTTTCCGCCTACTACTCCCCTCCCAACCCTCCTCCAGTGCCTCCCGTAACTCACCCGACACAGCTGCCGCAGATGCCACCACTTCCGAAGGAAACACATCTGCCGTGCTGAGCCCAAGATCCTGCCGCTGACCAACCTCCTCTCGGGACGTGACCGCACCTGACCCCATCTGTTGCATCGCAGAATTCCCCGGATCCAAGTGCTCAGCTGGCAGCTGTCCTCCTGCTCCCTCATATCCTCCTGTTTCTCGTGCCATGGCCTGCGACTGCATCACTGGAGACTATGGAGACATAATAGGAAAAGGAGGGGGGGAAACAGCAGGGGGCCAACCTGGGTGCCATGCCCCTAACCATTCAGCTCTGGAGGAACATTGACCACCCCCCAACCAGTGCGCCCAAGCGGGATGGCCACCCCAGAACCCACAGCCAGTTTGGCCTGACTGCCCGCCTATAGGGGATGCCATGCTTCCACACGTCAAATTGTGGGATCCCGCAGACCCAGCCACAGACCCCATCCCTTGATCCCCACTGCCCCTCCTCCCTTGTGCAACATTCCACTGCACCTGTTCTATTCCCCCTTCCCTATCCAGCTCTCCTCCAAACATAACAGCTCCGTGCTCCCCGCTACCTACGGGCACCGCCTCTGAACCGGCCCCTCTACCCACAGACTGAGGCTGTCCTCGCCTTCCTGTCCCCCGCCACCGGGACCCCGTACACCCTTTGCCCTTCGCCACTGGAGGCCCACCCCTCCCTCGAGGAGGCCCTTTTGCCCTTGCCTGACTCCTACTCGAAGTCACCAGGCGCCCACGCCCACCATGACTGCTCTTCCCTTCTGAAACCTCCTCAATCACTCTTCCCCCAATTTGGCTCTGCGCGCCCCGCCCCCGCACGCTCCCCCTCACCCTGCAGGTCCCCATGCTCTAGCCTGCTCCCCACCTCGAGCCATCTACCAGCCTGCAATCTTCACCACTGAATTTAGTTCTCTAATTGCACTGCCTCAGTTTTATTTATTTATTTATTATTTAAAACAACCCTTGACTCTGGCAATGGCTTAAAAAACAAAGGAAAAAAGGAGCGCTTGCTTTTTACGGGCCTCTCCGCCCTCAACACCTACTGCCGCAGCTCCTGTCCCTTCCCCCTATGCACTCGCCCTCCTGCTACGGGCCCACTGCACGTGGCGAACCTCACGCACCGCCTCCACTCCCTCTCCTGATGCAGTATCTCGCAGCTCGCTCAGCTCGGGCCAACCCCAAGAGAATCAACTCCAGCACCGCCTCCACTCCCAGTCCCGATGGGGAGGGGGAGGGGGAGAAGGAGGGGGAGGAGGGGGAGGGGGAGGGGAGAGAAGGAGGGGGGAGGGGGGAGGGGGGAGGAGGAGGGGGGGAGGAGGGGGAGGGAGAGGAGGAGGGGGAGGGGGAGGAGGAGGAGGGGGAAGGGGGAGGAGGAGGAGGGGGAAGGGGGAGAAGGGGGGAGGAGGAGGAGGAGTGGAGGAGGAGGGGGGAGAAGGAGGGGGAGGGGGGAAGGGGGGTGTATGGACCCATAGGCAGATCATGTACCACCACACAACCCACCCTCTGGGGCTCAGGGTATGAAACAGGATCACCCACCAATAGATCCAAAGTCTACCTCCCTGCAAGGGCAACAGTAGAAAGGACCAGCAACCCCAGTCCTGCTGTGGAACAGACAGAGCGGCACACATCCATAGCGCAATAGCAGACAGACGGCAGGCCTGGAAATGCTCAGCTGCCCTCCCACCACCACCACCACCACCACCATTACCACCACCACCACCATTATCTGACATTCTCCAACAGCAAGCCTCCAGCCGCTGCACCCTGCAAGGTGTTCCAGCAAGACACATACTAGCTGAAGACAGTCCACCAGCTAGTCCATAGTGTATGGTCCTGGAGGAGATGCATGTACCCAGAACGGGGATGTCAGCATACACACCAAGCAGATAAATCAGTGATTGGGCCCCAAAAGAAAACCCACAAATATCACATGAGAAAAATACTTTATAGCACTATGGGGGAACCTAGCCATGCCATGGTCACTGCTCAGTCAGGGTGAGAGTGACCTCCCAGCACACTATGGCCAGGTGCAGGTGGTGGCCAGGCACTACAATGTCCGAGCCATTGCCCTATGCCGTGTGCAGATGCATGCAGGCCAGGCCACCCTATCCAGGCTATTCCCACGGTACCTTGCTCCTCATTATGCATATTGGCAGGCCAATACTGGCAACAGTGCTAGCAGTGTGGGCTGTGGAGGGTGTTGGCAGCCACCACACACTGTATAGACAGACACACACTCCCCACACCTATGCCAGCATTGTGCAAATATAGAGGTGTTGGGCAGCCCAAGCCACCACACAAGTCCTGGGCACAGTGCAGGCATGGCTATGGTACGCAATACTGTAGGAGTCACTCCCCAGGTTGGTAAACACTGTCAGACACAAGACCTGCAGCACACTCCACAGACATCAGAAAGGTTGCTATGATGCAGCTCACTCAGAAAAGTGTACTTAACCTAGGAATTGCTATCTGCCAGTACTCATAACAACCTTTTGATAGATGTGTACCATATTCCCAGGTTTAGGGTGGCATTACTAAGGTATGAAAGTGCTAGTATTGGGAGATGCACGCAGAGCCCAAAGTCCTGCCTCCCCAGGAGGCTTTGGATAATGGGGCCTGTGGGTGTGGGTTTGTCTGCTCTTGTTGGCTGCTGCTTTACGGCAGAGGTTCCCAACTCCAGTCCTGCGGTGCAAAACACTGTTCGGGTTTTCATGCTGTCCCTCATGAATATGCATGAGATACATCTGCATACCATGGGGGTGGCGCATAGAAATGCAGCACAGGCATCTTTATCAGAGACAGCATGGAACCGGAATGGTGTTTGGCCCTCCAGGACTGCATTTGGGAGGCTCTGCTCTAGGTAATGTGCATGTTTATGGTGTCTGTGCTCTGTAGGGTAAAATGTAGGTGTCTTGGGCATGTTTACGTCATCTGCAATAAAGGTGCTCTCTGTATTAGCACGTTGTAGTAGTGGGTAAAATATGGGGACTGGGTTGGCGGGAACCACAGCTGGGACTTGAACATGTGACCCTCTGCTTCTGAATACAATGGTTTTGTGCACTGCACCACCTTGTTGTTACAGAGACAGTACATTCCTTGGTGATACTATGACTGTTCGTCAGACAGGACCCGTCTGTTGCAGTACACGGCACCCACCTACATAGGGCTAGGCCACGGTCTGCTCTGGGAAGCTGCCACTGCCCCCTCCACCACCAGTATCCCTCTGCCACCATGCTGACATGCCCTTCTGCTGGTGGTGCCGGTGGTGCGCAGTCTCAGGCCATCCAGTGTGCAGGTAGGCGGCTGCCTATGGTGCGGGTTCTGGGGTAGGGGTGCCTGCATATGTGACCATGCTTCCCCCCAGCACCGCCTGCCAATGTTCCGTGCCCTTGGGGGTAGCTGCTGGGTACTATCCCCTGTGACACTGTGGGAAACACAGTCGTGCCCATGTTGGGCCTTCAGCAGTTGCTGTCTGGCTGCTCTGCTGCTTCAGCATCCATATGGGCCACCTAGGCATCGCCCTACTCCGCACTGTAGCCCAGCTGCACCACAGCATGTGCCGCCTGCGGCCCTCTGTATCCCCTTCTCCAGCATCTGTCCAGTTGCCGTTCCGTCATGCCCGCCCTGATGTTGCGGGACATGTGCACCCCATAGGAACCCTGTCCGATGGTGGAGAAAACCCTGAGCAGCGCTATTTCACTGTGGGCTCATTCACCTTGTATGGGGACGGATTATAGACCCTTCCATACTTTATATCTGTTCTATGGAGCTTACTCGGGGGGGGGGGGAGGGGGTTGATGTTTCTCATTGTTACCACTATTGGCCAGCTTGGTTATGGTTTTTTTTCCAGTTTGTTGGGGTCATTTTCAGTGTTTATGTGCCCTTTTGTTCTGTGCACATGTATCACACTTATCGCTTTTTTTAGGTTTCCCTGCCTGGGCTGTACATTGCTGACACTGAAATGGTTTCTCTCCCCTGTGCATTTAACGGCAGGTTTTCATTCCCGTTGGAATTGAGCTCTTCAGATCAGTGCGTTAGTGTGGAGGGAGCCTCTCCCCACCCACTCTCTGCCCATTGACCCCTTCTCTCCGCCCTCTCTCCACCTTCTGCAGTGTTTTACCGCGCCACGGGAGTTTACGATCATTAACTATGGTTAACGCACGTTATGTAACGTTAACGATCGTAAGCGCAGCATAACACGCGTTATTCTGCGCTTACTATCGTTAACGATACATAACACGTGTTATTCACGATTACCGCAGTTTAGTAAACATTCCCCTAAATCTATAATCCATGACTAATTTAAGCTTATTCATATTGATAACGTTAATAAAGTGCAAATGTGCAAACTAGATAATATGTCCTACTACAAATCTCCGTTGTATCACATCATCATGGAGATGATAATATCTATCATATGTATACCAAAGCTAAATCTAATGAGCTCCAAAATATCAAAAGTGTACCTGAATCCTTCATGCGTGTTCTCGATGTAAACCCGTCGCGAATAGAAAAACTTCCTCCGTGGGTATTCATACACTTACGTACATCACTGAAAAGTGCAGAAACGCGTTCATGCTCATAAAGCTTATAACTCAAATCTTGTGCACTTTTAATGAACCACCCAAACCATTGCCCAGGGTGTGAATATTCTTTTCTCCACCCTGTGGTGATCAACTTGACTTCCTCTCTATAAATCCACAACCTTTCGCGATAGTATAGCGCTAAGTTCTTTCATTAAAATCGTAGCATGCAAACCTATTACATGCATACAGTTACTTCTACACATTGCCGGCTGTGTGATTCAAACTGAAGGACCAGGGACATTGACCCTATTGTCTCTAAATGTATATTTTTCTCTCTATTCCCTATAGTGTTATCTGCATTCTTCTTACAAAGCTTAAATATGCATAAACTTACAAGACCCTCGCAGTTCATCCATTAATTTTCATCGGGTCTTGTAAGTTTATGCATCAACAGCCGGCAATGTGCAGAAGTAACTCTATGCATGTAATAGGTTTGCATACTATGATTTTAATGAAAGAACCTAGCGCTATACTATCGCGAAAGGTTGTGGATTTATAGAGAGGAAGTCAAGTTGATCACCACAGGGTGGAGAAAAGAATATTCACACCCTGGGCAATGGTTTGGGTGGTTCATTAAAAGTGCACAAGATTTGAGTTATAAGCTTTATGAGCATGAACGCGTTTCTGCATTTTTCAGTGATGTATGTAAGTGTATGAATACCCACGGAGGAAGTTTTTCTATTCGCTTCCTAAATGTACCAAAGTTAGAAAGAAGGCACATCTCTACAGGAAGCAAATTCCAAAGTCTGGGAGCTTCCATGAAAAGCATTCTCTGTCGTAATTCACAAAAATATACCTTACAAAATGAAGGCGTTTCCAATCGAAGGGTAGCCTGAGAGCGCAAGGCTCTAGGTAGTCAACCCAGTTAAATGCTCCTTGGGAAGGAAACAACTCACATAAACTATTTTTTTTTTTCAATCAGAAGCTTCTTCTGTGTTAGAATAGAAGATATAAATTCAAAATAATGTAACTGCAGTGAGAAAGTTACTAGTCTAAGGTACTGCCGATCCTCCTAGGCGCAGTTTAATAATTCTGCCTTCATGCACATGTGCTCTTGCTCCCTGATCTCAGACATCCTTAGCAGTAGTCTTGCATTACTATTTCTAGAGGTCCATTTAAAAGATAAATCTTAAGCGGTAGTACAGTGATACTACTGCTAGAAGTCATAGTCATGAGGAATGGAGATGGATCACTCATTTCCTGTCCATTAGAGCACCACAAATAACCCAGGTAAGTCCTGTGTGGTGTTAAGGAGATGGGAGAGGGTCAGGTTCTGATCCTAGTGAAGGATATATGATCAGGGGGGTAGGGATTTGGATTGGTGATTTGGGGCTGCGATCACTGAGGTAAGTAATAGGAATGGAGGGATGCGTGATGTCTTTGGGGGATTGGGGCAGTGATTAGAGAGTGGGTGATGCCTTTGGGGGGCTGGTGCTATGATCATGGGAATGAATGATTCCTACAGGGGGTAGATGATACCTTCGGGGAGTTTTGAGGTTGTGATCATGGTGGTGGGTATTGCCTTCCCTGTGATATGTTTTGAGGGATTTTGGCCAGCAGTGGGACCTAATGAACACATTGGCAGATAGCATTGGTGCATCCCTTCTCTCTACCGATGCATTTAACATGGGCCTGTGCAGTAAGTATGTAGCCTGTGTGCTAACTGCAGGACATTTGCTGACCATGCTACCAACACTGCACAACCTTTACCACTTAGTGCATGTTAGATTTTGCACCAAATGCATGGTAAGTGTAAAACCTTATTACACATTACTAAATATCCCTTTTAAATAAGTCAAGTACATGGTTATATTGAATAACTGGCCCAGTTAAGGGCTGTGGTTTCACTTTTCCAGTTTGGCCAGGTAAATGACTGAATACTAGGAGATTATTAGTCTGCAACATTTTTTCATTTAGTTGCAAAAATAAAATTTGGACCAGCATATTTGACTCTATTCCATGGACATCAGTTCACTCTAACAATTTTTGAGTATCTACTGGCTTCAGGGCTTGATTTTATCAATTTTATCCATGTGTGAAAAATCATGCACAAGAACATTTAAAAAGGCCTAGGAAATAAAGAACATAAAAAAAATGTATTCTGTGTTCAAAACAAGGATTGCAAAGGTCATGTACATCTCTCAGTGAAAGCAAGCAAATGGAATTTATTCTGCTCCTTGGCCTGCCTTGGGTCTCAACTAGAGCATGCTATTGGTTTTATTTCAGTCACTATGTTGTTGCTTGTTGCTATGTCACTTCCTCACACAAAGCAGAAGGGATTTCCGAAGTAAAAAATAAATAACAAATTTATGATAAATAATAATTAAACAATAAATATGACTAAAGCAGATAAAAAGCAACAACAACCTGGCTAGACAAGAAAGAGACACCCTTTATTCTCATTAAAAAAATTGCATGCCATAGATACTTGAGTAACACAACATCAGCTGGACAGTAAATTAATAATTTTTATAGTCCTATAAACCGGATCAGTCGCCTGACATGTTTTGGTGCTTCCTGCCTGCCTTAGAGAACTTTGGGGTATGCTTACTAAAGTGCTTTAAGGTAACAGGTGATAACGGCAGCAGTAAGGGGCATTAATCCTAAAAAGGCGCTGGGTGGGTAGGGGACATTCCGCCGTAAAGCCTCTATGGGCCCTTTAACACGTGTTAACAGGACAACAGCGTTAAGGTGTTAAGCATGCTCCTTAACACACAAAAATGGCTGTAATCCTAACACAGGATAAAGTAGTACATAGGAAAGTTAATGTAAAGGTGATGGACGGATGGAAATTAAGGTGGGCACTCTGCTTGACAGCCAATAAAGTGGACGAGCATGTGGGAGGTACCAATGCATGGGGGGGGGGGGGGCTGCCATTGTAAAATGATGGAATGTCTGTGTGGCATAGGATGGGGAAGATGTGTCTTTCAGTGGAGCCAGAAGCGGCAGGATGTGTGCAGCGACAGGAGGAGGAGTGGTCAGGTGCAGATCAGGTACTAGAGAGGCATGCGTGAAGAGCCAAAATGCAGAAAAGAGTACCAGTGAAGGCCATGGTGCAGCAACTTGCAGAAGAAGACATGACTGCACACAACTGACAGTGATGGCCGGGCTGAAGGAAGGATGGCAGCTGAGGAGAGGGTGGTATGTGCTGGCAGCACCGATGTGCCGTAGGTACTATCCCAAACATATTTGCAATGTGCGTCAGTGCCACCTGGAAGGGCTGATACCAGACATGTGGGATTCACACCTGTCCCAGCCACACAGCCACCATAGAACAGCTCAGACAAATGTGTAGATAACAACTACACAGGTGACATATGGAGCACGTATGGACATGAGGTGATACTTACAGGTGGCTATCTGAGAGGTAGAAGGTATCCGCATGTACAGCAGAGATTAATGGAGCCAAAGCTGTACAGTAAAAGACATGATGTCATACTAAATAAAGCAATAAAATGTGCAACAGATACATACGTAAGGAAAGTAAATAAAAACAAGAGGAAAAGGAAACCTATTTCGTTTTCCAAAGAAGTGGTTGCACAAATAAAGGCAAAAAACACAGCTTTCACAAAATTCAGAAGCTCGCAAACAGAGGAGCACAGTAAAGGATACAAGATCAAACTAGGATAAATAAGGATAGCAAAATCAAAGGCAGAATAAAAGATGGCTAAGGATGTGCAGTGTGGTGACAAGACATTTTTCAGGTATATTCGGTAGAGGAGGAAAATCAGAGATAGAATTGCAGGACTCAAAAGTGCTGGGAATGGATTCGTGGAAAATGACATTGAAAAAGTGGCAATGCTAAACAAATACTTCTGTTCTGTTTTCACTAGAAAAAATCCTGGAGAAGGACCACCTGTGATTGACAAATATACAAATGGGAATGGAGTAGATACCACAACATTCTCAAAAGATGATGTGCTAGAACAGCTTGCAAAATTGAAAGTGGACAAGTCTATGGGACCAGATGGGATACACCCCAGGATACTGAGAGAGCTCAGAGAAGTTCTTGCAGGGCCTTTAAAGGATGTTTTTAATAGATCCTTGGAAACAGGAGAAGTTCCACAGGACTGGAGAAGGGCTGATGTGGTACCTCTCCACAAAAGTGGTAATAGGGAAGAATTGACAAACTTCAGACCAGTAAGCCTTACCTCAGTGGCTGGAAAAGTAATGGAGGCACTTCTGAAAGAGCGCATAGTGGACTTCCTCAAAACCAACTGGTTGCATGATCCGAGGCAATATGATTTTACGAAAGAATGATCTTTCCAAACAAATCTGATTGAGTTCTTTGACTGGGTGAATTAGATCAAGGGCATGCAATGGATGTGATCTACCTAGATTTCAGAAAAGCCCTTGATACTTTTCCTCATAGGAGGCTTATCAATAAACTCAAAAGTTTGGGGATGGGTGTCAAGGTGGTGAAATGGATTGGAAATTGGTTGACTGACAGACAACAGAAGGTGACGGTAAATGGAACACACTCAGATGAAAGGAAGGTGATTAGCAGTGTGCCCCAGGGTTTGGTCATGGGACCAGCACTGTTCAATATGCAATGCAATGTGTGCCTTTGAGTCAGTCCTGACTCCTGGCAACCCAGAAGCTCCTGGGTTTTCTTGGCATTGTCACCAGAAGTAGATTGCCAGGCCTTTCTTCCAAGGCAATGGAGGGTTAAGTGACTTGCCCAAGGCCACAAGGAGTGTTAGTGGGAATCAAACCCTGGTTGCTTGGTTACCAAGCCAGTGTTCTAACCACTAGGCTACTCCTCCACACCTGTTTGATATATTCATGAGTAATATTGCCGAAGGACTGAATGGAAAAGTCTGTCTTTCTGCAGATGACACCAAAGTTTGCAACAGAGTGGACTTCTCTCATTGAGTGGGGAACATGAGGAAAGAGCTACAAAAGCTGGAAGAATGGTCTAATGCTTAGCTTTTAAGGTTTAATGTGAAGAAGTGCAGTATAATGCACTTGGGAAGCAGAAATCCAAGGGAATTGTATGTGATAGGGGGCGAGAGATTGATGTTCACGGACCAGAAGAAAGACCTTGGTGTGATTGTTTCTGATGATCTCAAGGTGGCGAAACAGTGTGACAAAGCGGTGGCAAAAGCCAGAAGGATCCTGGGTTGCATACAGAGAGGAATTAACAGCAGAAAGGAAGAGGTACTAATGCCACTGTACAAGTCGCTGGTGAGTTCTCGCTTGGAATATTGTGTTCAGTTTTGGAGGCAGTATCTCGCAAAGAATATAAGAAGGCTGGAAGCGGTTCAGAGGAAGGCGACCAAAATGATTTGGAGCCTGCGTTGTTAAGTGCCGTCGAGTCGGCATCGACTCATGGCGACCCTCTGGATAGCTATTCTAAATTATGTTCAGTCTTGAGTCAGGCGGCTCATTGTTGACAGACTGGTACTCGTAGCTGCTGTTATTGTATCGATCCATCTCATTGCTGGCCTTCCTCTTTTGCGCTGACCTTCTATCTTGCCAAGCATGATGTCTTTCTCTAATGATCTCTCTTCGCATGATGTGTCCAAAGTATGAAAGTCGAAGTCTTGTCATCTGAGCTTCTAAAGAAAGCTTAGGTTTGATCTCCTCTAGTACCGACTGGTTTGTTCTTCGGGCAGTCCATGGTATACACAGTATTCACTGCCAGCACCATAATTCAAAGGCATCCATTTTCTTCCTGTCTATCTTTTTCACTGTCCAGCTTTCACATCCATATGATGTTATTGAAAATACCATGGCTTGAACAAGTCAAATCTTTGTATGGAAAGAGACATCTCTGCTCTTGAGAATCTTATCTAGGTCTGTCATAGCCATTCTGCCAAGAGCAATACGTCGTCTGATTTCTTGACTGCTTGTTGCTTCTTTATTGATAGTTGATCCAAGTAGGTTAAAGTTGTTCACAATTTCAATTTCTTCTCCTTCAACGATGAACCTGTTGATTATGCCAGTTGTCATGATCTTTGTCTTCTTTACATTAAGGTGCAGGCCCATTTTGAGGCTATGTTCTTTGATTGTGAGAAGCAAATGTTTCAGATCATCTTCACTTTCAGCCAGTAATGTAATATCATCAGCATAGCGAAGGTTGTTGATGAGTCTTCCACCAATCTTCACACCTCTGTTGTCTTCATACAATCCTGCTTCTCTGATGATTTGTTCTGCATATAAATTAAACAGGTAGGGGGAAAGTATGCAGCCTTGTCTTACACCTTTGCTTATTTTAAAACCATTCTATTTCTCCTTGTTCCGTTTGAACTGCTGTTTCTTGATCAATGTACAGATTGTGCAAGAGTACGATGAGGTGTTCTGGTATACCCATGCTTCTTTTTTTTTTTTTGTAACTTTTTCTTTATTGGATTTTCAATTTTTGTTATATTCCACACAATATAAAAACAGCAGAAACAAAACCAGCACAAACCGCAAGCCCCACTAACAAAACTAACAAAATTGACAAAACTACCCCAGAGCGATGGCCTGCGCCAGGAACAGGCTATACATCATTAAACACCATATCCTCCGTAACGCACCCTCCTTGGCCCCCTCCCCTTTGGACCCCCCGCACCCTCCCCCCCGCCCTCTCGTCATACGAGAGGCCCCCCACCTCTAATCCCCAACCCCCCCTGTGTCCACCACTACCTCTACCTGCCCCCCTACCCAGTGTGCCCCCCTCCTTGCCATTTCATCAACCACCCATCATACCCCCGCCACATCTGCCGAAAGCTTTGCACCTTATGTGCCCCAAAGGCCGCAATTTCACACATACCCCTCAACCCACTCAGCCTCGCAACAATAGCCTGCCTAGATGGTACCTCACTACTCTTCCACCGCAATAGAATCTCCCCCCGCGCCGCTGCAATACAATATCCAATCATCCGTTGCAGCCCCCTCTCCCCCTCCCCCTCCAATTCATTTAACAGCACCATAGCAGGAGTTAGTACAACCGGAACACCTGTCACCTCCCAAATGACCCCCTCCCAGTCAACCCACATACTCCTCACCACCGGGCAATCCCACAGCAGATGATACAAGTCCCCCCGCCCCTTACACCCCCTCCAACACTCTCCTGATTCCTCCTTACAAAAGTTCCGCAATTTCCACGGTGTCCAATAAGTCTGATAGCGGATCTTTAAGCTAGTCTCCAAATAGACCGTACCCGGGGCCAACCGCTTAGACCACCCATAAATACACTGCCATCGCTCTCGAGTCCACTCTCCCCCTAATACCTTCTCCCATTCCACCTCTCCCCTAATTCTCTCCCCCCCCCTGCTTAGTCAATTCACCATACAGTTGAGTTATAACTCCTTTCCTCCCACCTCGCGCCATAAGTGTCTCAACTACCATCACCTCCTTACCCAGATCCTCCTTAATCTCCCTCTTGCCCAAAAAGGACGCTACCTGTAAATATACAAAAAATCCCGAGGGGGCGGAGCCTGATGTCCAGCGGGTAAGACGCTTCGCGCTGAAGCTCCCGAGAGGCCTACTTAGAATCCTGACATAATACCTATACAAACTTACTATTTCGCTCCGGGCTGACCGGGGTACCTCGGGGGGGATGGCGGCCCATAAACCAGCGCGCTTGGACTTCGGGTCTCCTTCTTCTTCTCACGGAAAACGCTCCAAAACAGAGGTGTCCTCCCCACAGAAGATGGTTCCATTTCGGGAGAACCCCGAAATGCACCTGGAGATTTTAGAGGAAATACGCGGCGTGAAGGAATTGGTGCAGTCCAATGGAGAAGCGCTTAGAGCCATGCGAGAAGACTTTGGAGTACTCCAGGACCGACTTGAAAGTCTCTCATTACGGCAGGACAATATGGCGGGGGTCCTCGACTCGCACGCGGTGCGCTTGGGCACACTGGACAAGGCTGAGCGCCAGATACAGAATCTTCAAAAGGAGTTAGAAGATAGCAATAATCGAGCCCGTCGCAACAATGTGAGGCTCATTGGAATACCGGAGGGGGTGGAAGCGGGAGATATGAGAGAATTCCTGCTCAAAACTCTTCCCTCCTTGCTGAAGATCACCTTTCATAAAGAACTGGAAATCGATCGAGCACACCGTGTTCCTACCCACATGGCGCTCAACCGAACGACCCCCCGGCCTATTATCTTTCGCTTGCTACGATATCAACAAGTGGAACAAATTTTAAATGCTGCCCGGGCGAACCATCATTTGGAATTTGAAGGTCACAAAGTCTCCTTCTTCCCTGATTTGGCAAAGCCTACAGTCGACCGACGGAAGAAACTCCTTGCTTTTCGCCCTCGACTTCAACAGCTACAGGCTCGCTTTGGCCTGTTGTATCCCGCGAAGCTCCGAGTGACTCTCCACAACCAAACCAGGACATTCGAAGATCCTGATCTTCTATCAACATTTTTGGACTCCAAAGAAGCAGAGCAGATGCGCTAATCCAACGACTTGGACTTTTATTTGCCGGCTCTGTCCGCCATTTTGAAGGGCCCGATGCGGCGGTCATAGTTCAGCACGGAGACTACCTGGACTTTCTTTCTTTCTTTCTATGACTTTTGTTTTGTGGTCTCCTATCCCTCCATGATGTGTGCCTCGGTCGGATTCGGAGCACGCACAGTCCTACAGGTTATGTGTTTTTTTTTTTTTTTTTCAATTTCGGCCTTCTCTGGGGCTTCTCCCCGCAGACACATGGTCGCCAGTAATTTTTGGGGTTCTGCTTCTTCTCTACCGCGCTGCGGTTTTTCTTTTTTAATGTGGGGCGCTTCATTGTATTATCTAAGCTTATTTTCTTTTATGCCATATGTACAGCCAGATACAGTCAATATGAGGGACATTGTGAAATTATGTGCGCTATCATGCTCAGAATTTTTAACTTGTCTGAATGGCTTTATGTAAAATCTTATCACTCAACGTAAAGGGCATTAATAGTCCAATCAAGAGAAAGAAAATCCTTAGCTATCTTAGCCATGAGCATGCTGATCTAGCATTTCTTCAGGAAACGCACTTAAACTCTGCTGAAACACTGAAACTCAATGTTAAGCCTTACATGGTGGCTGCCTATTCTCCCGCCGTTTCCAAACGGTGCGGGGTAGCCATTTTGGTTAAGAAATCTTTGCAAGCTACTGTAATTGATACTAGCGCTGACAAGGAGGGTAGATGGGCCCGCGTACATCTTAAGGTTGGAGATAGTGAATTTACATGTATTTGCATTTATGCCCCGAATGTGGACAACCCTGCTTACTATGCAAGTATTGCGCAGGTAGCACAGGCCTCTGCCAATACTCCATTAATACTTGGTGGTGATTTTAATCAAGTGTTAGACCCTCTGATAGATAGACAGCCGCCTAGAACGAGTAGTCCACCCAAGAGTCTTGCTACCCTTAAAGCTCTGATGCAAGATCTTGCGCTGGTAGATATATGGAGGCTGCTTCACCCCTCTGACTTAGAGTTCACTTTCTTTTCTGCCCCCCATCACTCCCAATCTAGAATAGATTTCTTTCTCATTTCCAAAGCACTGATTTCTCAAGTAGACACGACTAGGACTCATCCTCTCCATATTTCAGATCATGCTGCCATATCTTTATCATTACGTGTCACTGTGCGGGATGATTCTCCCCGAGCTTGGTTTTTTGATAGATCCCTACTGGGTCAAAAAGATTTTCAGGTTGATATAAAGGCCGCTATCCAAGATTATTTTCATTTTAACTCACCCCATGACACAGCGAGCTGGGCTTGGTGGGAGGGTTTTAAAGCATCTATCCGCGCCACTATAACTAGCTATCAAATTCGGCAGGGGAAACAAAGAAAGCAGCATTTACTGATTCTAGAGCAGCAGATACAAGCTGGGGAGCGTCTCCTCACGTCCCGTACTGACCCATGTATTTTACTCCGTTTACAACGCTTGCGTTTTCAATACAATCAGCTTTTGTACACTGCTGCTGTTAAAAATATCGAATCTCAACAAGGGCTATATTATCGGGAAAATAATCGTGCTGGCAAATTATTAGCAAATGCCCTAAAAGGTCAAAAAGAAGCCAAGCGTGTTACCGCCCTCCGTAATCCGTCGGGGGGGGGGGCTTGGTCACTAAAGATACCGAAATCTTAGAACTCTTTCGTGATTTTTATACCCGGCTTTATCAATCTGAATGTGATTTTGAGCCAGATGTATTTGAACGCTTACTTTCAGGGGTACAAAGGCCGACCCTATCTGACGAAGATAGAGTGGCCTTGGACACACCATTTACTGTCTCAGAAATTCATTCTGCTATCAAGAAATGTGCCTCAGGTCGAGCCGCCGGCCCAGACGGTCTCCCTGCTGAATTCTACAAAACTTTTCACGCTGACTTAGCTCCAGTTTTGAAAATTTATTTTTCTGCTCTGGCCGAGGAGGGTTCTCCTTCTGGGTCCTTTTCAATGGCAAATGTAGTAGTTTTTGAGAAAGAGGGGAGAGACCCGCAACTAACAGCTAATTACCGTCCAATTTCCCTCCTAAACGCGGACTATAAAATATTTGCCACCATTCTCTCTACCCGGCTCTCGGATAGGATGCCTACCTTAATACACCCAGATCAATGCGGTTTCATTCCTGGTAGATCAACTGCTGACAATGCTCGGACTCTATGCCATGTATTGACTACCGCAGTTAATCTTGATCGCCCATTTGTTGGCCTCTCACTTGATGCTGAGAAGGCCTTTGATCGCTTAGAGTGGCCCTTCCTGTTTGCAGTCCTCCGCTGGTACGGATTCGGGGAAGGTTTTCTCCGTTGTCTTCGCACCATGTACGCACAGCCTACAGCCAGTATATGTGCCAATGCTTTAAAGTCTCAGCCTTTTCCCCTTCAACGCGGCACTCGCCAGGGATGCCCACTGTCTCCACTTCTCTTCGATCTTGCACTTGAACCCTTGGCTTTACTAATCCGGCAATCGGAGGAGATTCATGGAGTCCCCTTCACCCATAGGGAAATCAAAATTTCAGCGTATGCTGATGACCTTATGCTTTTTGTCTCTATAGACTCAGTACCGGCTGTCCTAGAGCAAATTGGTAAATACTCACAACTGTCCGGTTATAAGATAAATTGGACCAAGTCGGTAGCCTTTCCATTAAATCCTTTGCTTCATCAGGCAGATATGCAACCCTTCCCCTTTTTATGGCAACCTCGCATGGTCAAATACCTTGGGGTTCACTATTGTTCTCCTTTGGAAGACACTATCTCCTTCAATGCCAAAGACTTAATCTCTAAAGTCCGGGCGCTAACTCACCGTTGGACTCCTTTAACACTTACCTGGTGGGGTCGATTAGAGACCATAAGAATGATGATTGTTCCGAAAGTGAATTATATCTTAGAAATGTTGCCCTGTCTCTTCCCTCGACGTATATATAAAGATATAGAGGGCCTTCTGACTAGATACTTGTGGCAAAACAAGACACCTAGGATAGCGAAACATAAGCTGCAAGCAGATAAGGAAAATGGGGGTGTCAGATTCCCTGATTTCCTGAAGTATCATCAATCTTTTCTTCTCAAACAAGGCGCTCGCTGGCTGGAAGATCCAGTACCGAGTAGACCTGTGTGGCTAGACATAGAAGAGGATCTTTGCAAACCGATTCCTCTTACTATTCTCCCTGGTATGACTCTCCCATCAGACTCCCACTTTCCACCAATGCTTTTAGACACCTTAGGTGCCTTTAGTACTCTTATGCACTCTTTAGACTCCCGACTCTGTCCGTTAGACAAGCTCCCACTTTGGTATAATACTCGATTTCGAATACAAAATAAGCCGATGGCGTGGAGCCCCTGGTACACTAGGGGCATTTGGATTCCTAGTCAGTTGTTCCATGAAGGTCGCTGGAAAACTTTTAGTGAATTGCAAATTGAATTTGGTCTCCCAGCGAAACACTACTTTCAGTTGGTGCAACTTCAGCATTGCCTTCGGAGTGCTCGGGTGCTCCCGCCATCGGCCTCCCCTACACAAGGTTGGTTGGAGACTATCCGATCTATCGGTAGTTCACCGGGTGTAGCATCCAATTTTTACAAAACCTTATGTAATGCTATAACTAGAGCTACCCCTATAGCGCAGAAAGCATGGGAGAGAGAATTGCATGTGACTTTGACCCCGGAGCAATGGAGCCTTGTCTGGAGTAGAGTGACACGGGTCTCCCGATCCGCCTCACTCACTCAGACACTCTTCTTTCTAGCCCACCGGTGTTTTTACACTCCTGACAGATTAGCCAAATGGAACACTACTCAGGGCAATAGCTGTTGGACATGCCATGCGGCCATTGGTTCACTACCTCATGTTATGTATGAATGCCCCGCACTACAGTATTACTGGCGTCGGGTCTGGGGTCGTATCCAGTCTATTTTGCACTTTCAAGAGCCCCTTTCTTGGAGGATAGTGGGACTTTGCTCAGCTGCGGGGATCCCCTCTCTTCCAAAAACGGCTTACTTCCTTTTGGACTTTATGCTTGGCATTGCTATTTCCCTAATTACGAAATACTGGAAAAATAGCTCCCAGCTGAGCCCCAATGAATGGTGGAATCATGTCTGTCTCTACAGTAAATATGAACAAATACCTCGTATGTTTGCTTCTCCCACTCAGACTCCTCATCATCGGTCTAAATGGAAGATGCTCAATGACTATGTACATTCTGCTCAATGCTCTCATCTGACTGTCTAAATTTGTATATATTTTTGTCCCATGATTATTCTGTATCGCAGATACTCTTTTGATTGTTTTGATGTATAATCACTGTTGTTTGGAAGCGCTCACATGCTGACATAATCAGCTAGAGAAGAAGCGTGGGGGTGGGGGGTAATTGGGTTTACTTTTCTTTATTGTATACTTGTTTTGTCTCCTTTGGTGTGTTGTTTCTTTTGTTTGTTGCAAAATGAAAATAAAAGTTTAAAAAAAAATAAAAATAAAAAAAAAATCCCCCAGCCCCCAACCCAAATTCGCTCTGCAACTCCCCCCATCGCTTCAAACCCCCCGTCGAGTGAATCAACTGCCCCATAAACTTCAATCCCTTCCCCCACCACTCTCCGAACACCCCCCTCTCTCCCCGGGGCAAACTCTCGAACCCCCATAATGCACATACCCCTAGTATACCGCTTCCCCCCTAACAACTGATGCCGCAATCTTAACCAAAGCTCTTTTGTCAGCACCCGAAAAGGATTACCTCCCCTCCCCCTTCTGCTACGGCCCCTGGATCCCAAATCCACGCCGCCAAACTCCCCCCCCCCCCCGCCTTTGCTCCTGCTCCAATTGCACCCACCGGGGAGTCTCATCCCCCCCCCCCCCCGACAACTCTGTACCGCCCGCAACTGAGAGGCCAAATAATACTTCTCCATCCAGGGTACCCCCACCCCCCCTCCTTACTATGTCTAAACAGTGTGTGCCGCGCTACCCTTGGGCGTTTCCCTGCCCATATAAACTCCATCATAACCCGCTGGACCCGCTTCAGATATGTCTGGGGTACCTTACACGGGTGGGAACCAAACAGAAAAAGGAATCGTGGGAGAACATTCATTTTTAAAACCGCTATCCGACCCAACCACGTAAGATACAAACCCTTCCACTTTTGCAAGTTCCGTCTCACGTCTTTCAGCAACACTCCATAATTTGCTTCCCCCAGCCCCTCCAGATTTTTCCCCATCTGGATCCCCAAATATCGATAATGTCCGCCCACCCACTTAAACGCAAACGCCCTTTTCAACAAGTCCACCATCCCTTCACTTAGATTAAACCCCAATATCTCTGATTTACTACTATTGATCTTATAGCCCGCCACCTTACTATAGCACTCTATCTCCCTCATTAAAATCGGTAAAGATAGCAAGGGCTCCCTAATCGTAAAGATTACATCGTCAGCGAATAGCGTGATTTTCACCTCTTGGGAGTTCATTAGGACCCCCTTAATATCCTGTAGCCCCCTAACCTTCTCAGTCAGTGGCTCAATCACCAAGGCAAAGAGCAAAGGGGACAAGGGGCAGCCCTGGCGGGTACCCCTACCCAACTGAAATGCCCCAGAATAACTGCCATTAACCCTCACGCTGGCCTGCGGAGCAGCATACATCGCCTGGACCCACTGAATAAAATGAGGACCCAACCCCACTTTCTCCAACACACTAATCATAAATGGCCATTCCACCCCAATCAAACGCTTTTTCAGCATCTACCGACAAAAAAACGGCCTTTTGCCCCATGCGTTGCACCTCCCAGGTAAAATTACAGATCTTCCTTATATTGTCCCCCCCTTGCCGCCCTACTATAAAACCCGTTTGATCTGGATGCACCAGAGCAGGCATCACCGTAGCCAGTCTATTGGCCAAAACCTTCGCCAACAGTTTAGCATCAACATTCAATAATGAGATGGGCCGATATGACCCACAGACCATTGGATCCTTCCCCGGCTTTGGGATAAGAGTTATCCCTGCATCTCTCATCGAACGTGGAATCTCCCCCCCTGTCAACACCCCATTAAACACTTCTACCATCAAAGGCCCAAGAAGGGACCGGAACACTTGATAGAACCTCCCCGTCAACCCATCTAAACCGGGGGCCTTACTCCGTTTCAGCGTGCCAATCGCCATATCCACTTCCTTCCCCGTTATGGGTCTATCCAACCACTCCGCCTCCTCCTTCGACAAGGACGGTATGGCACACTCTTTCAAGTACACCTCGCACTGAGCTTTCCCCCCCCCTCCACCTCACTGCTGTACAACTGTTTATCATACTCCGCGAAAGTCGCCCTGATTTCATTGTTCCCATGCACTAGCCTCCTCCCTGCGCCCCGAATACCACCAATATTCTTCTGCATGGCTTTACTTCGTAATCTCTGCGCCAGCCGCCGCCCCACCTTGTTTCCCCCCTCGAACCAACCTTGCTTCAATACCCTCAACTCATACGCTATTTCACTCGCGCGTAACTGCTCTAACTGCACTCTCAACTCCTTCAATTGCCCATGTACCCCCTCCCTCCTCCCCCCTTGAGCCACCCTCTCTAATCTACCGATGTCTTGCAGCAACCAGTGTTCCCTTTCCCCCCGCCTTCGATGATCCCGGGCCGCTTCTTGAACCAAATGCCCCCGTACCACAGCCTTGAGCCCATCCCACACCATCCCCAGCCCCACTTCTCCAGTCACATTAAATTCCTGATACTCCTTCACCACCTTCCCCAAACGTTCAATCACCTCCGGCTCCTCTAGCAGGGCCTCATTGAGCCTCCAGAATTTAACCCCATCATCCTCATACCCCAAGCTAAACTTAACCCGCACCGGCGCATGATCCGTCCACGTGATGGAGCCATGTTCTGCCTCCATCACCCTGTTCATCCAACCCCCTCCCGCCCACACCATATCTATCCGGCTGTACGTACCATGTAGTGCCGAGTAGTAAGTATATTGTTTGCAGCCAGGATTCTGATTCCTCCACACATCGACCACCCCCAACCTCTCCTTCAAATGCATCAATTTTACCCGATCTACCCGCTTTCCCAAACCACTTCCCCCCCCCCCCCCATTGTCCAACCGCGGATTCACTGTCATATTAAAATCCCCCCCAAGAATGATGGGGGCATCACTCAAACCCCCCAACTCAGTCTGCATCCTTTCAAAAAACTCCCCCTGTTTCTCATTAGGGCCATACATGCTCACAATCCACACCTGTTCCCTCCCTATTTGAACTTTAAGTCCCACCGCTCTACCCCTTTTATATCCGTATTCCCCCACCACCCTATCCACCCACTCCGCTCCCACCAGAATACCCACCCCCCCTTCCGAGCCTCCGCTCTCTGCCCCGCCAACATTACCCTAGGGTAACGTTTCGTTTGCAACATCCTTTCCTGACCCACCTTCATATGGGTCTCTTGAAGGCATATAAAATCCGCTCGCATCCGACCTCCTTCCTGTTCCACCAGTCTGCGCTTCCTCCAGGTGCCCAACCCTCACACATTCATCGTCACTACTACCATGTGCTGTTGTCCCACTCTTTTCCCCCCTCCCCCCTCCCCCATCCCCTTTTCCCCTCTGTCCTCCCCCACCCTTTCTCCCCCCTTCCCCCTTCTCCCCTCCCCCTCCCCCCCTTCCCCCCACCCCTCTCCCCACCCCCAGCTCCCACCCTCCCACCCCCCCCCCAAATCCCCCCTCCACCCCCTGGAGGTCTCCTGCAGAGTAGTGCCCATCAACCAGAGGCAACTTCCTACCCCCTCCCCCCCATATCTTCCCGCTTCCCCCCTCCGACCCCTCTCCTCCCTCGCCTCCATCTCTTCCCACCACCACGCCTCCTCCAACCTCACCACTCCCCCTCATCACCCTATACTCAGCCACCCCAGCTTCCCCAACATCCACCCACCACAACCACCCCACTCCCCCCTCCCCCTTCCCCGTCAAACATGCATCCCCACACTGTAAACAGTAATACAAAAGAGCAATGTCCTTCACATGGAGTTGTGCAGCCAGAAGTATTCCCCGGCTCTTCAGGTGCCCACACCACTGTCAGCACTGGCAGGCTGCTCTTCCGCTACCACCTCCGGGCTCCAGCGACGCTTCTCACCGCTCCTCCGAACCGCCTTTGCCGCCTCTCCACGACTGTCCTCCGTCTGGTCACTCAGCAGGCCGCTCCCCAGCCCTGCCACTTTCAAAGCTGCCAGTGCCTCCAATACTGTTTGGACCCTCCAGTTCTTGAGCCCAACAGCGAAAAGAAGCCCAAAAGGGTACAACCACCGATAGCGGACATTCTCCTTCTGCAGGATGGTCGTGACCGGCTGCATTTCTCGCCTCCGCTGCAAAGTTCCCGCTGCCAGGTCCGGGTATATCTGTATATTTTACCCTTGTCATATAAAGTCCTTTCGGGTACGCATGAGAGTTATAATCCGCTCCTTAAGTTTATAATCCTCCACACACAGGACAATATCTCTCGGTCGATTTGGCCTACTAGGGCCTAGTGCACGATGGGCTCGCACCAACTTCAGCCCCACCTGCTCAGCCTCATTCCCCAGGTCCACTAAAATAGTCCGGAGCACCGCCTGCGCCACCTTTTCACTGTCCGTGAACTCCTTCTCCTCCGGCACCCCACGGATGCGCAAATTATTCCGTCGGGACCGGTTTTCTAAGTCTTCCACTTTCAGCAATACCAAGTCCTTCCAGACCACCAATTCCTTAAGCGAGCTTTCCACTCCGGTTTGCCGGGTTTCCAAACGCACCAGCTGCTGTTCCTGCTCCTCCACTCTGTTTGCCAACTCTCCCATCTCCTCTCGCAGTGCAGTTCACATGTCTCCGACTTCAGTTTTTACCGCCAGCAATTCGGTTTTAAGTTCACCGAACCAGCCACACAGCTCTTCTCTGGTCACATTTTGTACTACCATCTCCGCCATCTCAGGGGCCGCGCTCCGCTGCCCCTTTCTATCTGGAGTCACGCCGTTTCCCGCGCTTTGCCCCGCCATCTTTTTCTCTCCACCCGCTGACTTTGCACTGCTGTACGCAAACTCTTTCAAGTCCGCCGCTTTTTTTTGCGTCGCCATAAGTTTCGGCAGACTTCCCACCAGCACCGCCTGCGTTTGCTCTCCGTTTCCCAGGCTCGGATAAGGGGAAATAACTCCAAAACTTAAGCTGCCCTCCGGAGCTCACCGCCAAAGCTGCCATTCCAGCTGATGACGTCACTTCCTCCCCTATACCCATGCTTCTTAATGTGGCCCAGAGTTTCTCATGGTTTACACAGTCAAAAGCCTTGCTATAGTCAATAAAGCACAAATAGATATCATTTTGGTATTCTTTAGTTTTTTCAAGGATCCATCTCACATCCGCAATGATGTCTCTTGTTCCTCGCCCTTTCCTGAACCCTGCTTGCACTTCAGGTAGTTCTTGTTCCAGGTATGATTGTAGTCTCTTTTGAATAATCTTCAGTAGAATCTTGTTGGCATGTGGGATCTGAGCGATTTTGCGATAATTTCCACAGTCAGTTGGATCACCTTTCTTTAGTATTGGTATAAACACAGATCTTTTCCAGTCAGTTGGCCATGATGTTGTCTTCCATATTTCTTGGCAGAGCCTTGTAAGTACGGTAACAGCTGCATCAGATTGCTGTAATACTTCTATGGGAATGCTATCAATGCCTGGTGCTTTGTTCTTTGATAAGGCTTTCAATGCTGCTTTAACTTCTTCTTTCATCACCAATGGTTCCCGATTATAAGGTACAGGTTGAAACGGCTGTTGGTCCACTTGAGCTTTATCATATAAAAACTCTGTATATTCCTTCCACCTTTTCTTGATTTTCTCAGCATCATTCAACATAGAACCTTGAGCATCAAAGAGTATTAATAGACAAACAAACCTCTTCCAAAGACGGGGAAGCTGTAAAACTAGAGGGCATAACATGAAGCTGCAAGGGGGTAAACTGAAAGGCAATGTCAGGAAATACTTTTACACTGAAAGGGTAGTGGATGCTTGGAATACCCTTCCCATGGAAGTGGTGGGGGCAAACACAGTGACAGAATTCAAAATGACATGGGACAGACATAATGGATCCCTTTATAGCAACAGGATAAAATCAAAATAAGTATAACTATCTCTTATATCTGAACCAATAGGGATGACCTACATGGAGTGGTGGGTGCACCCCTAAACAAAGGCATGGGGTTACAGCTGTATGCATGTAATTGCCTGTTAGTATACTGCTGCATCAGTGCAGTCACATTGGGATACTTTTGTATTGAAATATTTGTAATGTCTGATAAAAAAAAAACAGGGACTATAAGAACCTGTAGTCAGCTGAGGCAATGGATGGTTAGGTGACCTGCCCAAGATCAGACAGAGGTGTGGGCAATCCATGAACGGTGTTGCATACATTAAACTGCATAGTAAAACCTGCCAAAGTGTCACAAAAACAGTGCTGTCAGGCCTTGAATCCTGCTATTTTGGGTCCTAAGCCTGTGCCATGACCATTATACCACACCTCCAAGCTGATGCCAGATATCTGCAGGATGAACATGTATGACCTCTTGCAATGTGCTGTAGTATAGCACAGCCAAGAAAGCCATGCTCTCAGAAGGGCATGATGGTGAATAGTCTGTTTGCTGGCCCAAATTGTGGGCAGAATGCATAACAAATGATAAGGCTGTGTGTCTGCCAGCAGAGCCCTGACTGTTACAGACATGAAAATGCTCTGAGTAGCACAGTCACAAAAAGAACACGTAGGAATTGAACCCCTGCTCATGGAGACATTGCACTAACCAGTAGGCTACACCTACAAATATCCCTATATAGCAATGACTGGATACAAAAAGACTGCAGGTCACTGCCTAAAATGTCGGCTGTGTGTGCCGGTATGGGTTAGCCCCTCCAATACCCATGATGCAGGGCATATTCAGAACAGCAATTTGCTTCTGATCAACAAATGAAGAATGCATTGATCCATTGCCTCAGCTCAGTAAGATGCACCGACATTATGTGATACAAGCACAGAGCAGCTACAAACCATGCTACCAAGCAGTTTCTGCAGTCACCCTGAGGTGAGGATGGGCGCCTAGCACATGGTCCCCAGAACTTGCACGGTTAGTGATGGTCTCTTGTGGCTATGCCACAGGTCTACATTACTGCAAGTGTGTGGTAGCTATTGTCTGTAGTGTGTTATGTTAGTCACCTTGTTTAATGCACAATTGCAGTATGCAGTAGGTGGCTATCACATGTGGGCTCCATGTCCTACCACTGTTGGGCAGGGACTCTCCTACAACTGTGCATGTTACTACCCAGTGTTAAACTGATGATGCCCTGGGCACCACCTACCATGGGGATCATCTAAGCTTGCATGGGGTTGTTGTGAGAGTTCTGCTGGTCCTACCATTACTCCAGGGAGTAGGCATGGAGCACCTCCTGTCTCAACCACCTTGGTCCAATATTTACCCATAGCAAGCACAGTCAGACTGCACCTGCTACTGGATTTTCCAGCCATGCACAAACCACCTGCTAACAGTCTGCTGGTCAGCACACATTGCAAATGCACCCAGTATTTGTTTCAGTAATTAGGCCCCCAGAACAGGAGATGCACTCACGTCACTGGAACAAGATACTACAAACCATTATGTGGATACATAGCCATGCCATGGTCACTACTTGGTCAGTGTGGGTGCCCTCCCAGCATAACATGCTGTGGCCACCCAGTCCATGCAGACAGATACTATAACGTCTCAACCATTGAGCCTACCACTAATGCAGATACATCCTGGCCAATCCACCTTGTTTCAGGCCATACCCACAATACTTTGCTCCTCATCATGCATATTTGCAGATGAACGCTGGAAACAGCTTAGGCAATGCAAGGCTCAGTGAGGTGTAGAAAGACACACATCAATGGACAGATATACACGTACACACACACTAATGCACACACACTCATATTGCCGTGCTGTGCAAAAATGGTGATGGTTGGCATTCCTGCCTGCCATTTTGGTCCTGATATCAGCTCAAGCATTGTTAATATGTGCTCATTGTGCAGGAGCTAGTAGTATGCTCTGGTGTTCATGCCTGCTCTGTGTGCTGGTACTTTCAGCCTGACTCTCCATCAAACTGTGAACAATGGAGCCTGTCTGTGTGGCTGATGGGTGTTTGTACCCTTGCTGGCCGATTCATTGAGGATTGCACATGCTGGTGTTGTACCTGCACTGTAGGATAAAATTTAGCCACTGGGACATTCAATGCATTATTCGCAGCCAGGACCTGAATCTGTGACCCTCCATGCATATATACACCAATTCTATGCATTGAGACACAGTGCTGCCATGTACTGTGATAGTCCCTGGGGCTGACATGCTTCCCATCAAGCAGACCTTGGCACATGTTGCAATGCACACAGGACTAGGACATGTCTTTGGTCTGCTGCAGGCAGGTGCCGCTGCCCCCTCCGCAAACACCCCCGCACCATGCTGACATGGCCTTATGTTTTTGGTGCTCAGTCCCAGTCCATCTAACATGCAGGTTGGTGAGTGCCCAGAGCACAAGGTCTGGATGAGGGGGCAGAAGCATACATAGATGGCCAGACAGTCCCCCCCATCACTGCCTACCAACAATACATCTTGGGGGAGGATGACAGTTACTGCTGTAGTAGTCCCCTGGGTGCCTGAAATTTGCAGCTACCTGGTGGGCTACAGTACCTGCACTATCAGCCTCTTCCTCACACTTGGGTGCAGTGGCAGCAGGGGGGAGTCCAGCCGGGATCTCTGTCTGTGCTGCGAGGACCCTTGGACCGCCCCATGTAGCACACCTCCTTTCCACAGCAGTAGCATGTCTGGGTGCCACCATTGTCACTGTGGGATCATGGCGGACATCACAGATGGTAATGCAGATGGCAGGATACCCCTATGTGGAGAAGGCTAAAATGGTTGGGGCTGCTTATCTTTATCTTTATTACAGCACTTGATAGACCTCCCATCAGAAGCCATCTGGGCAGTTTACAACAATATAAAAAATAACAGGGGCCGAGGACAGAAACTGAAAGGAACTACAAATATTAGATAGAAAAGTATATAGACATAGGGGTATGTTTACTAAACTGCGTCAGTGCGATTCGCGTTAGGAGCCACGGTAGAGACAGAAACCCCAAATAAGGACATGGGCGGTACATTGTTGCCAAGAACACGCCGAGAACATGCGCTACAAGGCTCCATAAATGAACGAGCGCTACAGGGCATATTACCGTTCGTTAATCTTAAGAAGGCGCGCAGGCATACAATGGTTACAACACTGACTGATGGTACAGGGGTCATGGGTTTGATTCCCCAGTGGGCCTAATGTATAAGGCTGGCTGAGGCAGCACCCTTTACATTTAAGTAGTGATTGTTGATGCATTTGACATGTATTTTAATTTGTGCTGCCAGCAAACACACCCTCACGGTGGCATAACCTAAGGTGCTGCATAAGGCACCCCATAACACACTCCATAGGGCACATTATAAAGTGTACTGTCCGCCAAGGCACCCTATAATGTTCCCTATAGGACACCTTATAAGGCTGTGAACAAAGCCCTGACTGGCTACAGGACTGCACGTCACCACACAATCTGTCTGCTGTGGTTACCAGGATAGGGTTAACCCACCTTTACCCATGATGCACTGCACATGCAAATCAGCAGTCGAGAGATGGGCACAAGATTGGGTATGCACCACCACAGCACCTCGGCCAGGTAGGGGGAACAGACCGTGTGTGGTACTGCAACAGAGTAGCCACAGACAGTCACATTGTGCGGGTACTGTGCCCACCCTGAGGTTGAGGTGGGGCGCCCAGCACCAGATACACAGCACCTTTCATGGCTGAAATACACCATGCTGCAGATCCCCATCAGTGTGTGATAGGTAGTTCCGTTAGATACACCTAGGATACATCTGTGCCCTGCTGTATGTCTCGGTCATGTCCAGTCCTTATGGGCGATGATGCACCCAGAATAGAGCATATCCTGTGTTGGTGCTATGGTTACCTGCTGTAGATGAAGGGAGGGGGGTGTATGGACCCATGGGCAGATCATGTACCACCACACAACCCACCCTCTGGGGCTCAGGGTGGGAAACAGGATCACCTACCAATAGATCCACAGTCTACCTCCCTGCAATGGTAGCAGTAGAGGGGACCATCAACCCCAGTCCTGCTGGGGAACAGACAGAGAAGTGCACATTCGTAATGCAATAGCAGACAGACAGAAGGCCTGGAAATGCTCAGCTGCCCCCCACCATTATCTGACATTCTCCATCAGCAAGCCTCCAGCCGCTGCACACTGCAAGGTGTTCCAGCAAGACACATACTAGCTGCAGACAGCCCGCCAGCTAGTCCATAGTGCATGGTCTTGGAGGAGCTGCATGTACCCAGAACGGGCATGTCGGCATATACGCCAAGCAGATAAGTCAGTGATTGGGCCCCAAAAGAAAACCCATATATATATCATATGAGAGAAATGCTGTATAGCACTATGGGGGAACCTAGCCATGCCATGGTCACTGCTCAGTCAGGGTGAGAGTGACCGCCCAGCAGGACATGCTATGGCCACCCTGTCCGTGCAGGTGGTACCTGGCACTACAATGTCCAAGCCATTGCCCTGTGCCCTGTGCAGATGCGGCCAGTCCAGGCCACCCTATCTAGGCTTTTCCCACAGTACCTTGCTCCTCATTATGCACATTGGCAGGCCAATACTGGCAACAGAGCTAGCAGTGTGGGCTGTGGAGGGTGTTGGCAGCCACCACACACTGGATAGACAGACACACAATCCCCACACCTATGCCAGCATTGTGCAACTATAGAGGTGTTGGGCAGCCCAGGCCACCACACCAGTCCTGGGCACAGGGCAGGCATGGCTATGGTACATAAGAACATAAGAACATAAGATATGCCATACTGGGTCAGATCAAGGTCCATCAAGCCCAGTATTCTGTTTCCAACAGTGGCCAATCTAGGTCATATGTATCTAGCAGTTTCCCCAAGAGACACAACTTCCACAATGCTTGTACTGGGTCAAGCATTGATATCTTCGGTCACTTCTTAATAATGGTTTATGGACCTTTCCTCCAGGAACTTGTCCAAACCTTTTTTAAACCCAGCTACACTAACAGCCTTTACTATATCCTCCGGTAACAAATTCTAGAGTTTGATTACACGTTGAGTGAAAAAATATTTTCTTTTATTAGTCTTAAATAGTTTACCCTGTAGCTTCATTGCATGTCCCCTAGTCTTTCTATATTCTGATAAGGTAATGCAATACTGTAGGAGTCACTCCCCAGGTTGGTAAACACTTTCAGACACAAGACCTGTAGCACACTCCACAGACATCAGAAAGGTTGCTATGACGCAGCTCAATCAGAATATTGTACTTAACCTAGGAATTGCTATCTGCCAGTAATCATAGAAACCTCTTTAAAGATGTGTACCATATTTCCAGGTTTAGGGTGGCATTACAAAGGTATGCAAGTGCTAGTATTGGGAGATGCACGCAGAGCCCAAAGTCCTGCCTCTCCAGGAGGCTTTGGATAATGGGGCCTGTGGGTGCGAGTGTGTCTGCCTCTGTTGGCTGCTTCTTTACGGCAGAGGTTCCCAACTCCAGTCCTGCGGTGCCAAACACTGTTCGGGTTTTCATGCTGTCCCTCATGAATATGCATGAGATACATCTGCATACCATGGGGGCGGCGCATAGAAATGTAGCACAAGCATCTTTATCAGAGGCAGCATGGAACCGGAATGGTGTTTGGCCCTCCAGGACTGCATTTGGGAGACTCTGCTCTAGGTAATGTGCATGTATATGGTGTCCGTGCTCTGTAGGGTAAAATGTGGGTGTCTTGGGCATGTTTATGTCATCTGCAATAAAGGTCCTGTCTGTATTAGCATGTTGTAGTAGTGGGTAAAATATGGGGACTGGGTTGGCAGGAACCACAGCTGGGACTTGAACCTGTGACCCTCTGTTTCTGAATACACTGGTTTTGTGCACTGCACCACCTTGGTGCCACAGAGTCAGTACATTCCTTGGTGATACCATGACTGTTCGTCAGACAGGGCCCGTCTGTTGCAGTACACGGCACCCACCTACACAGGGCTAGGCCACGGTCTGCTCTGGGCGCTGCCACTGCCCCCTCCACCACCAGTATCCCTCAGCCCCCATGCTGACTTGCCCTTCTGCTGGTGGAGCTGGTGGTGCGCAGTCTCAGGCCATCCAGTATGCAGGTAGGCGGCTGCCTATGGTGCAGGTTCTGGGGTAGGGGTGCCTGCATAGACGCCCAAGCTCCCCCCAGCCCCGCCTGCCAATGTTCCGTCCCCTGGGGGGTAGCTATTGGGTACTATCCCCTGTGACACTTTGGGAAACACACTCGTGCCCATGTTGGGCCTTCAGCAGTTGCTGTCTGGCTGCTCTGATGTTTCAGCATTCGTATGGGCCACCTAGGCATCACCCTAGTCCGCACTGTGGCCCAGCTGCACCACAGCATGTGCTGCCTGCGGCCCTCTGTATCCCATTCTCCGGCATCTGTCCAGTTGCCGTTCCAACATGCCCGCCCTGATGTTGCGGGACATGTGCACATCATAGGAACCCTGTCCGATGGTGGGGAAAACCCTGAGCAGCGCTATTTCACTGTGGGCTCATTCACCTTGTATGGGGACGGATTATAGACCCTTCCACGATTTATATCTGTTCCATGGAGCTTACTCAGGGGGGGAGGGGTTGATGTTTCTCATTGATACCACTATTGGCCAGCTTGGTTATGGTTTTTTTCCAGTTTGTTGTGGTCATTTTCAGTGTTTATGTGCCCTTTTGTTCTGTGCTCATGTATCACACTTATCACTTTTTGTAGGTTTCCCTGCCTGGGCTGTACATTGCTGACACTGAAATGGTTTCTCTCCCCTGAAATGTGCATTTAACGGCAGGTTTTCATTCGCGTTGGAATTGAGCTCTTCAGATCAGCGCGTTAGTGTGAAGGGAGCCTCTCCCTGCCCACTCTCCGCCCATTGACCCCTTCTCTCCGCCCTATCTCCACCTTCTGCGGTGTTTTACCGCGCCGCAGGAGTTTACAATCGTTAGCGCATCATAACGCGCGTTATGCTGCACTTACGATCGTTAACGTTACATAACGCGCCTTATGTACGATTACCGCAGATTAGTAAACATACCCCATTGTCACACCAGGGCCTAAAGAGAAGGAGAAGGGAAATCTAAATGGAGGGGGAAGAGGAAGGGAGGGAATCAGGGAAGGTGAGGTCATAGGCAGTACAGAAAAGATGGGTCTTAAGGAGAGATTTGAACTTGGAGAATGATTGTTCTTGACGGATTGACGGAGGAAGGTAATTCCAGAGTTATGGGGCTATTAAGAAGAATGCTGAGTTACAGGTTTGCTCTAAGTGAGCATAGGCTGGGGAGGGGAAGTCAAGGCCATTGGTGTGTAGGGACTGGAGGCTAAGGGGCACCAGATGAAACTGTACAGAATCTGTCAGATATTAAGGGGTGTGCTTGTAGAAGGCCTTGTGGGTCAAGATCAAGAGCTTGAAAGTGACACGGTAGGGGAGTGGAAGCCAATATAGATGAACAATGGAAGGTGTAATGTGACTGGAACGAGCAGTGTGAGTAAGGATGTGAGCATCAGTGTTCTGAATCAACTATAAATGATGAAGCTGATGGTAGGAAATGCCGGAAAAAACAACATTGCAGTAATCTAATCACAAAATTACTAGAGAGAGAAGAGTTGTGAGGGAAGCCGGAGAGACTATGGGACTAAGAGACAGCTAAGGGGAGATATGATAGTGGTCTATAAAATATTGACTGGAATGGAACAGGTAAACATAGATTGATTGTTTCTGCCATCAAAATGTGGAAAGACTAGGGGACATGCAATGAGGCTAAGTATAACCCATTTAAGACTACTACAAGAAAATATTGTTTCAGTCAATGTGTAATCAGTCTCTGGAATTCATTACCAGAGGATGTAGTAACAACTGGTTTGGACAGGTTCCTGGGAAGGGTCCATTAGCCATTGTTAAAGAGGACCTGGGATATCCACTGATTGCCCGAATGCAATCATTGTGGACCCTGTGTATCTTTTGAGGAAACTGCTAGGTAATTGTGACCTAGTTTGGCCAATGTTGGACACAGGATACTGGGCATGATGGACCTTGATCTGGCACAGTCTGGCATGTTTGCACAACACGCATTAAGGGTATACCCATTGTTAACCTCCTCTCTCTGTCCAGTTAACACCCACTCTCCACCTACAGCGCCCTTTATGCTGCTGGTGCCTTTAACGCCTGTTAAAGCAGCATTTTCTTTTTTTTCTTTTTTTTTAAATTAAATTTTCCAAATACAATCCAGAAAATAAATCTGAATATGAATTACAGAATAACAATAAAAAAAAGAAAAATCTGAAAATACAGCAATAATAGTTATTCATTGGTTTAATCCACAATACTCCCCACAATAAGAAACAAGAAAAAAGAAATATACCTTTATAAGGTTAAGGGAACCCCCTCAACCTAAAGACCAAAGAAATCATATGAGCACAGATAACAAAATATGGCAGCCGATATGGGAATCAAACCTGCCCCTCTAATTCCCTACTCTGTAGAAATTGCAACAGTTGCTGAGGCTCAAAAAACAGAAAATGTTTTGATTGAAATAAAACCACACATTTACATGGATATTTTAATCTAAATTGCACACCCACAGCGATGGCTCTCTGACGCAAGGCCAGAAAATCTCTCCGCCTTTTCTGGGTATCTCTAGCTAAATCAGGAAAAATTGAAATTCTTGAGCCCATAAACTGAGAATCAGACATTTTACGGAAATATAACCTTAGCACAGAGTTCCAATCAGATTCAAAGGCAATACAGACCAACAGGGTGGCCCGGCTAGACACCAGTTCCAGAGAACTTTCCAAGAACTCGGAGAGATCCAGTTGAGGAGGCCCAGTTGTACCGTCAGGCTCCAACTTAGTGCCAGCCGCCACAGAAGAAACCACCACATATTGAGCATGTACCACAGGAGGTAATGAATCAGCAGGCATCCGAAGGACATTCATCAGGTATTTACGGACCAGATCCACCAGATCCATCAATGGAGAACGAGGAAAGTTCAGGAATCTCAAATTATTCCTACGTAATTGATTATCAAGAAATTCTATTTTCCTTGCCTGGATTAAACGGTCCCTGGAGTTAACTACACCAAGACCCTGAAGATCTTCCACCTTGGTTTCCAGCTGGGATACTCTGGAGGTCTGACTTGCTAATTCTGAAGCCACCGTTGAACACCGAACTTTAACTTCACCAAGTTCTTGAGAAAACACAGCCATCACAGGTAGAAGGGATTGTTGAAGTGTGGAAATAGTTTCCCATAAGCTATCAAGTGTCACAAGCACAGGTTTTTCCAACAATCCAGGAGGCCGGATAGCCAAGTTGTCGAAGGAACTGAGCTCCAAACGCTCCACTCCTAAGCTGCCCCCAGAAGGAACGGCACAAGACCGACCCCCCGCAGCAGCTATGACCAACTGCACCTTCGCAGGAGAACCCTCTACAGTGCCAGGGACCTCACGATCTGGAGATACACCGACTAGCTGCCCCTCCTCGAAGCTGCTTCCGGACTGACCTGGAGATGCCTGCACCGGGCTTAGATCCACCCCTTCCTCGCTCAGATCCGCGGAAAGCAGCCGCAGGTCTCTTGAAGCCATATGCGCTGAGGGGACGCAGAAACCGACGATGGAAGACTGCACCAGCCCACTCACAGGAGAAGAGGCACCGGAGAGCTTCAAGGCGCATTGTTTTTGCTTCTTCCCCATTAGAGCGATAAGTGCAGGAGCCGGCTCGGCACACTCCAACTCGGCGTCCTACTCCGCCACCATCTTGGATTCCCTAAAGCAGCATTTTCACAGCGTAAAGGGAGCAATGGTGCCAATAATGCACATTAACGGTGCACTGGCTCCCTTAATGCACTTTAATAAATATACCCCTTAGTTTAAAGCAGTTAATGTATTTAGGTAGAAGGGTTAAAAAAGGAAGGGCAAGTTAAATCTGGAAAAGATACCAAAAGATATGAAGATATTGTATGAGATGGGATTGTAGAATTGAATAGTTCTTATGAATATACAGAATGAATAGGCTGTATGGTCTTTATCTGCCATCATTTTTTATGTTTTTAGGTTTAAGAAAAATGTATCATGCGTAAAACCAGTTAACCATGACAACAATCATAATGCAAGGATAAGAGGTCAGAAAGTCACCAATGAAATCCATCGAAAGTTAAATTCAAGGAGACATAGCTTAGTGTGAGAGTTAAACCCCGTGGAAGCCAGTGTTCAAATCTTGCTGACAGTCCTTGTGACCTTGGGCAATTTAATCCCCCATTGTCTCAGAAAGAGGACAGAATGACCCACTAAGCAAATAATGAATATTAAAAACAATAAGTAGTAAACTAAGCTCTTCATACAAACATGCCAAAAAACTCAAAGCCTTGGTTCCCTCAGCTCAGACTTATCACTTTAATAGAGTTCCTGAAGAGCAGAAAAATTAATCTGGTCATATGGCAGATGGAAGCATGTCATTACTGGCATTAAGGGAATGTAGGCATAGAAGATTAATTATGCATAGTTGTATAAAATTTACTTGTTACTACACCTGCAGAGAATTATAAGCATATATGGGAATTATCAAAATGCTGACCTCCTTTTAAAAATATGAAAAACAGCTAGACCAATACATTTCCTTTAGTAGAATAAATATGATTATTTTATTTATTTATGCTTATTTTTATACCACCTTTCTACTATTCAAAGTGATTTACAGTGAACCAACAAATTTAACAGGACCGAGAGGTACACTGTTGTACAATGAACTGGAACAGTATAACACAACGACACTATAACACTATAACAACACCATAAAACTATTACAACATAACAGTGATTACATTGAACTTTGAGCTATTTACAGTATTGTTTTATGTGAGAGGTAGTTATAATCTATAATAACTTAGGAGCACATCTACTAAAGGACACTGGTGGTTAGCACATGCACTTATTGTTAGTACGGGCCCGTGTTAACCGCTATTGTGTGCTAAAAGCAACTAGTCTGATAAAAATCTCACCCTAACTGCTTAGCAGATAGCAGTGTGGGGCCTGGGCAGGCTAGGGGCAGAGAGTGGGCATTGTGTCTGGTGATAGCTAGTGCTGGGGATGCCACCACATGCTAGTTGTCACCACTGCCGATAGCATGGCTGCACTTAATAGCACTCAAAAGGTGGCATTAAGTGCAGCCCTGCTACGACAATCTGGTAGCGTGGTTGCTGCTCGTGACCAAAGAAAAAATCTGTGGTGCTGTGGATGCACCCCCTCACTCCTTCCCAATCATACTTCTCTATCTAGCATTCATCCTCTCCAATCACAATACCCACATGAAAAGTACCATCCTCCCAAAGACCCTTCCCCAAGAAAAAATCCCAACTACAGTCCCTCTCTCTCCTAAGAGCACTGTTACTCCTACCAGACATACTGTAAACCACCCTCAAAACCTACCCTGACACTCACCCTCTGACTCCTTGGGTATTATCCTTGGGATCGCTGGTGGTCTAGTGGTCCTCCTCCTCCACTTCTACCCTGGCTATGGAAACTGTCAAACTAACAGCAGTAACCTCCAACAATTGTCAAAAACCTTTTGCCATGAAAATTCCCTTTAAAAATATTCCTCAAGTACCTTTTCATCAAAAGATACAACCAAGAAGTATTCCTAAATATTTCTGAAAAGGTTGAAATATAAAGTAGAAACTAGCCAAGGAATAAAAAGATCTGATTATGAACTAAATTTGCCATCTAAATATACATTAGGAGTGCACAGGTGAAAAAAACAACAACATTTTGTTTAGTTTCCTGTGTTGTTTGCAGGTTTGTTTTGTTTTATTTTAATGATTTTTATACATTTTCATTTCAGGGCAATATTGTTAATTGAAGAGGAAGCTCTGGCTGCTGCCCAAACAAAAAACATGGCTGAAAGGTTACTAGAGGTTTTATGGAATAAAAACCTCAACCATCTTTTTTTTCTCAGGATCAAAGGAGGAACACGGGAACACTTAAGTTCTGGAGGTCCGAACGATCTTTCTGCAGTTTTGTTTAATTTGGTACCAAATAAAATGAAACTGTAGAGAGATCATTTGGACCTCCAAAAATGAAGTGTTCCCGTGTTCCTCCTTGCCACTAGGCTGGCAAGGAGGCTGCCTAGGGAGAACATTTCTAATGACTGGTATGACTCTGCTGTGGTAGCAGCAGCAAATATACATGCTGCCACAACAAGAAGGGAGTTCTGCCGCCATGCCACCATGTCAGTGTTGTGCGATGGTAGGGTTGGTGGCACAGCAGTTGCAGCCTGCAGCTGGAGAGATCTGTTGTCTGGCACTATGTGACAGGTGCATTGCTGCAGTTGCCACTGTCAGTTGGGTGCCAAGCATGTCAGCAGAAGGCACAGCATAGCAGATCCTCCATCCCCCTCATGAGGTCTAAGGCAGCAGCACAAGTGCCCACAGCCCCCACTGGAGGGGGTCAGGAGTGGCATGGTGTCACTAGCTGTAGGTTTACAATCTAAATAAGAACACCAGCAGCACTGCAGTGGCAGCAGGAGCATGCTTGCAGGGAGTGAGGGATTGACTGGCATGCGACTTACCACCAGCTGTGGTCTCTGGGACACAGCTAGTATGCCTACTGAATGGTCTGTGCCTTGGATCTGGATACCCACACTTGCATATATTGAGTGGAAATGTGCCTGTGGTGCATAAAGAGTTGAAAGACCCAGGATTACTTTGCAATATGAGAGAAACCCATATCAAAGGAAAACATGAGCACCCTGTGCTCTCACCTGCCAAATAATGACCAGAATCTGTGAGTGCTCTGGTTCCACCCTCCATAACTCAGTACTCAGTTGGACATAACCATCTGAGCCACATGTGAATCTAGATTATGCATTGTGGTCAGCAACATATGAGAGTAGTCCATGACTCCCCCAGAAGCACACACCATGCAAAGGGTACATTGGTCACTCTGCTTGGACACTCATGGGCTGGAAAGTGTGTCCCTTTGACTGGACAGATCCCATATGTATGACATGCATCTCAGGTGCATCAGCAGCATAATAAGGAAGTACAACATACAGACTTCACAAGATATCCCTCTCACACACCTGCCTAGAAGACCACATCAGACAAGGAGGGCACAGAGCCTACAGATGGCTAAGCACACATAGGCACACCACAAGTCATGCACTCATGCACCCACCTATATACCCATAGACTTATGCATCCACATGTTTGATCTATGGCTCCAAACACAAGGCCACTGTGTGTATGAGTGTCACAGCTTCAAGGCCAACCTATGGATCAGGAATGGTATGTCCAGGTGTGTTAACTTTATCATACCTCCCAGGAACAGAGGCATCATGTTCAACCCCCACATTTCATCCAGCATGGATTCTCACACCCAACTGTCATACTGATCAACTGCACAATGTAAGGCTGTCTGGTAAAGCATGCTAACAGCACTGGTGCACTAAGAATGCCTGCACACTGGGCAGACATTCGCAAGGGATGAACAGGCCTAAGGGGCAGGCAATAATGATAGTGTGTACCAGTTTTGGACAGTGGTGTCATGTTTGTGTGTACCCAGTGGACTGTGAGCTGCAGCAATGCAGTATGCATGCATGTGATGTACAGGCTTTATGTCTGTGCATACAACATGCTACAGACCAGCTCTTCAGCAACTCTACATACAGTGTGGGGCCCCATGTACAAGCTGCCATGCTTCAATTTGCTCTTCAGGAGGGGAGGTGTCCATTGCATCTGCAGTGTGGATGATGCATATGTTGCACTGGCCAGTCCAGCAGGGTCTATGACAAGGGACATAACCTGATGTGGGTGTACAAGCATGGCACTATGTGCCATTCTTACTGCCACATGCTGTGTAGAAGGACATTTGTGGATGTGTCAGACCCAGGGCCGGCCCGTCCATTGAGCAAGAATGTTTTTTGCACAGGGCCCCGCATTTCGGGGGGCCCCGCGCAAAGAACATTCTGCTTTTTTTTCTTAATTAAATTTTTTTTAAAAAAGCTGGCCGCTGCCGCCGCGGCGGCATGGAGTGTCCCGCGGGGATCCCTCTGCCCGGCGAAACTCTTCCGGCGCGGCTGAGCCCCTCTGTGCCGGCTTGCAGATACGCGAAGGGAGAGTGTCTCCCTCGCGTCTCTGTTAAGCCCGCAGGGGCTGATGGGAAGCAGGGGCTGATGAGAAATTTCCCATCTGCCCCTGCGGGCTTAACAGAGACGCGAGGGAGACACTCTCCCTTCGCGTATCTGCAAGCCGGCACAGAGGGGCTCAGCCGCGCCGGGAGAGTTCCGCCGGGCAGAGGGAGCCCCGCGGGACACTCCATGCCGCCGTGGCGGCAGCGGCCAGATTTTTTTTTTTTTTTTTAAAATTGCCATGAGCCGAGGGGGGGGGGTGGGTAGGACTGGCAATGGGCTGGGAGGGGGGGGGTTAAGACTGGCAATGGGCTAGGGAGGGGGGGTTAAGACTGGCAATGGGCTGGGGGGGGGTAAGGCTGGCAGGGGTCTGGGGACGGGGGTTAAGACTGGCAATGGGCTATGGGGGGGTTAAGACTGGCAGTGGGCTGGGGGGGTTAAGACTGGCAGTGGGCTATGGGGGGGTTAAGACTGGCAGTGGGCTATGGGGGGTTAAGACTGGCAGTGGGCTGGGGGGGTTAAGACTGGCAGTGGGCTATGGGGGGGTTAAGACTGGCAATGGGCTGTGGGCTGATGAGGGCTGGCAATGGGCTATGGGGGGGGTTAAGACTGGCAATGGGCTAGGAGGGGGGGTTAAGACTGGCAATGGGCTGTGGGCTGATGAGGGCTGTCTGGAAATGGGGTGATGGGGGGTTAGGACTGACAATGGGCTATGGGGGGTTAAGACTGGCAATGGGCTATGGGGGGTTAAGACTGGCAATGGGCTGTGGGCTGATGAGGGCTCTCTGGAAATGGGGTGATGGGGGGTTAGGACTGGCAATGGGCTATGGGGGGGTTAAGACTGGCAATGGGCTATGGGGGGTTAAGACTGGCAATGGGCTGTGGGCTGATGAGGGCTGTCTGGAAATGGGGTGATGGGGGGTTCTGACTGGTAGTGGGCGGATGGGAGGGGTAAGGTCTGGTAATGGGAGATGGGAGGAGAAGACAGCTACTGGGCTGTCGGATGATGGGGGCTGTCTGGAAATGGAGTGATTGGGGGTTAGGACTGGTAATGGGCTATGGGCTGATGGGAGCTGTCTGGAAATGGGGTGATTGGGGGTTAGGACTGGTAATGGGCTATGGGGGGGCTAGGACAGGAAATGGGCTGATGTGGTTAGGACTTGAGGTGGGCTGATGTGGTTAGGACTGGTAATGGGCTGTGGGCTGATGGGGGGGTTTAGGACTGGCAATGGGCTATGGGGGGCTGACTGGAAATGGGCTGATGGAGGGTTAGGACTGGTAATGGGTTATAGGGGGGGCTTAAACTGAAAATGGGGTGATGGGGGTTAGGACTGGAAGTTGATTGACGGGGGGCTAGGACTGGTAATGGGTTGGGGGCTGCTAGGACTGGAAATGGGCTGAGTGGAAGGGGAGGCTTGAACTGCAAATAGCTGATGGGGAGGGGGCTTGGAATGGAAATGGGCTGTGAGGGAAGGGAGCTAGGACTGAAAATGGGTTGATGGAACAGCTAGGATAGGACTGGAAATGGGCTGTTGGGGGAGCTAAGATTGGAAATGGGCTGTGGTGGGGGCTTGAATTGAAATGGACTCATGGAGGGGCTAGAACTGGAAGTAGGCTCATGGGGGGGCTTGGACTGGAATTGGGCTGAGTGGAGGGGAGCTATGATTTGACATGGGCTGATGGTGGGGCTAGGAAATGACTAGAAATGGGCTGATGGGGGGGGGCTAGGATTGGAAATGAGCTGATGAAGGGACTTGGACTGGAAATGGATGGGGGAGCTAGGACTGGCAATGGGCTGATGGGGGGCTAGGACTGGAAATGGGCTGATGCAGGGACTAGAAGGGAATGGATGCTGGGTGAGACTGGAACTAGAAGGGAGCTGATGTTGGGGGAGGATTAGAATGGGATGGGGCTGGGAGAGTAAAATGGAGAGGGGAAAAATATTTTGTGTAGGAGGGATGAAAAATCTACAATTGGCCAGGTATTGGGAGAGTAATTGGGGATTGAGGATGGAGGGGTAAAATTTGTGTGGATGAAATAGGAATGAGGAAAGAGCAAAAGGAGAAAGATTAGTATGTTAAAGCAGATGTAGAGAGAGAGAATGGAAAAAAAACTAGAAGAGAGAAGAAAGGACAAATGGACAGCAGACGATGGAGAGTTAGCAGAAAACATGAAGAAATCAGAAGAAAGTGGCTGGACCAATTGCAACTGAAAAAAAATGCACAAAAGGTAGAAAGATATCTCTTTATTTTGAATTTATTAACTGGAATATGAAAGCTCTGGGAAATGTGCATCATTAACGTCTGCGCTTTGTTTGGTACAAGAGGAAATTAATTTATAGTTTTATTTCTACAGTGTTGTTGTACATTCCAAGTTTGGCTTTTGGGGTTCCCAGTTTAATTATTGCCTTCCTGTTTCTAAATTGTGATTCCTTGTTTGGTGATGGTCTGTGTTCTGCATGTGTAACTGAGCTGAGGTATTCTGTTTATGTAATTCCTATTTGACGTTGCCACTTGTTCTCTTTCCCCAGTATTCTCTGAAATGTATTGGTTTAATATTTGCAGTGTTGCCTTTTGATAGGTAGGGTATGGTGCTTTGTGAGTCCTGGTAATGCTGTCAGGATACGGCGGGTTTGCTATGGGTTCTAAATGGGCAGCGTTTGTAGTAGTTCCTAATGTGCCTGGCGGTTGGCACTGGATTATTGTAATGTAGAAATCTTTTAGTCTTTCTTTATCCATACACTCATTAAGAGACATGTTTACTAAAAGTTAGTGTATGGTAACATTATGCAAATATTTATGCAAATAAGGCCACTTATGCAAATGAGGCCCCGCACCGAGTCTCCGCACATGGCCCCGCACCCCCCTTGGGCCGCCCCTGGTCAGACCTTTGCTACTGTGGCTCTACAGGCACTCACAGCCTGTCTGTGGCCCAAGTTCCAGTGCACCTAGCAGTGTGTTTGCATTCCACAAGTTCAAACTCAAAGGGTGTACAAATGAGGGGAAGAGGATTCTGGGTATTGTCAGAAGCATAGCTGTTTGCACAGGATATATTTGAGTAAGAGGTCTGGTAAATGGCAGACCCATCCTATGTCTGCAACAAGCATGGTCAGGGTGCACACAACAGTTCATGCTGAGAGGCCACCCTCACTAAGACCGAACTGTGGCCATGTCATAGCTATGTATCCACCACATTGTGCTATATCTTGTCAAATTGCAGTAACGTGGCTGCAATTTGTTTTTTGACAGTCCAATCACTGTACCGGCTGCTGGCTCTCCATACCATGTGAGGGAGTTCATGATCACTCTGTGCACATGCAGTGTGTGAAGACTAGCAGACTAGGGCCTTTTGGGATGTGAATGGCTGACACAGCACTGTAGTGGCACACAGGCAGACTGTGCTTGTTGTAATAGACTGGCAGTTCCAGAAGCTAAGGCTAGCAGCTTTTCTGTGACTGAAAACTATGGTCTTTGAAGACTCATCAGTTTGCTGTCAGCACCCCTCCTCCTGCCTAGAGAAAAGTCACTGTTTTCAGGTTCCTTGGAAACAACTGCAACAAACTAGAAACATAGAAACATAGAAATATGACGACAGAAAAAGAACACATAGCCTATCTAGTCTGTCCTTCCATTTCAACAACTACAACAGTCCCCTTTTTTCCTTTAGAGATCCTCTGTGTTTGTTCCATGCTTTTTTGAATTCAGTCACTGTCCTCATCTCTACCACCTCCACTGGGAGACTATTCCATGGATCCACTACCCTTTCCGTAAAGAAATATTTCTGCATATCACTCCTGAATCTATCCCCCTTGACCCTCATCCCATGTCCCCTCGTAGCAGAACTTGCTTTCAATTGAAAGAGGCTCTCCCGCTGAACATTTATGCTATGGAGGTATTTAAACATCTCAATCATAGCACCTCTATCCCTCTAAGGCAGTGTTTCCCAACCCAGTCCTACGGGGCACACCGGCCAGTCAGGTTTTCGGGATATCCCTAATGACTATGCATGAGATATATATGCATTAGAGATATCCTGCCAACCTGACTGGTTTGTGGCCCTCCAGGGCTGGATTTGGAGACCCCTGCCTTACACCTCTGTCATTTAAGATTGTGAGTGGGCAAGGTGCAGATGTCCTAGACATCGAAAGGGTATATAGAATGTGACACATTCCTCCTTGATTCTCACCACCACCAAAATATTGTCTATTAGACAACTTTTTGGTGGTGGTGAGAATCGAGGAGGAATGTGTCACATTCTATATACCCTTTCGATGTCTAGGACATCTGCACCTTGCCCACTCACAATCTTAAATGACAGAGGTGTAAGGCAGGGGTCTCCAAATCCAGCCCTGGAGGGCCACAAACCAGTCAGGTTGGCAGGATATCTCTAATGCATATATATCTCATGCATAGTCATTAGGGATATCCCGAAAACCTGACTGGCCGGTGTGCCCCGTAGGACTGGGTTGGGAAACACTGCTCTAAGGTGTACATATTAAGATCCTTAAGTCTGTCCTCATATGCTTTATAATGAAGACCACTAACCATTTTAGTAGTCACCCTCTGCACTGACTCCATCTTGTTCACGTCTTTTTGAAGGTGCGGTTTCCAGAATTGTGCACTATATTCCAAATGAGGTCGCACCAAAGACTTATACAGAGGCACTATCACCTCCTTTTTTCTGCTAGCCATTCCTCTCCATATGAACACAAGCATTGTTCTAGCTTTTGCCGTTGCCTTTTCTACCTGTTTAGCTACTTTAAGATCATCAGACGGAACCACGTCTAGGTCCTGCTCTTCTTTAGTGGACAAAAGTACTTCACCTCCTATACTATATTGCTCCCTTGGATTAAAAATGTAATGTGTGCCTTTGAGTCAGTCCTGACTCCTGGTGACCCAGAAGCTCCTGGGTTTTCTTGGCAGTGTCACTGGAAGTAGATTGCCAGGCCTTTCTTCTGAGGCAATGGAGGGTTAAGTGACTTGCCCAAGGCCACAAGGAGTGCTAGCGGGAATTTAACCCTGGTTGCTTGGTTATCAAGCCAGTGTTCTAACCACTAGGCTACTCCTCCACTCCCTTGGATTGCTGGAGCCAAAATGCATGACCTTACATTTTTTAACATTAAATCCCAGCTACCAAATTCTAGACCATTCCTCAAGCTTAGCTAGATCCCTCCTCATGTTATCTACACCTTCCTGGGTGTCTACTCTATCGCAGATTTTGGTATCATCCGCAAAAAGGCAAACCTTACCCGACAACCCTTCCCCTATATCACTAACAAAGATGTTAAAAAGAATCGGACCAAGGACAGATCCCTGCGGCACACCACTGGTAACATCCTCCTCCTTAGAGTGACCTCCATTTACCTGTACTCTTTGTCGCCTCCCACCCAACCAATTTCTAACCCAAGCAGTAACTTTAGGGTCCATCCTTAGGATGCTCAGTTTGTTTATAAGTCGCCTGTGAGGAACAGTGTCAAAGGCTTTACTGAAATCTAAATGCATCACATCTAGTGCTCTCCCTCAGTCCAACTCCCTGGTCACCCAGTCAAAGAAATCAATCAGATTTGTCTGACAAGACCTGCCTCTGGTGAATCCATGCTGCCTTGGATCCTGCAATCCGCTGGATTCCAGAAACCTCACTTTTTTCTCTTTCAGCAGCATTTCCAATAATTTACTCACCACTGAAGTTAAACTAACCGGCCTGTAGTTTTCAAGCACATCCTTGCTTCCGTTTTTGTGTAAAGGCACCACATGACCCTCTCTCCAGTCCTTTGGCACCACTCCCAACTCCAACGAGGCATTGAAAAGGTCAGTCAGTGGAGCTGCTAGAACATCCCTAAGTTCCCTCAATATTCTAGGGTGTATCCCATCCGGTCCCATTGCTTTGTTTACTTTAAGTTGAGTTAGTTTCTCACGAACACAGTCTTCTGAAAATTGTTCAAGATGTCCCTCACTTCTGTTCCTACTTGTGGGTGTTTTCTGAGGTCCTGCTGCTGGTTCTTCATCTGTGAACACAGAACAAAAATATTTGTTAAGCAATTCCGCTTTATCCTCTTCAGCTTCTACATATTCCTCCCCTTCACCCTTGAGACTGACAATACCACTTTTGCCCTTCCTCTTCTCACTACCATATCTAAAAAATATCTTATCCCCACATTTTATTGCATTGGCTATTTCCTCCTATTTTTGAATCTTTGCTTTCCTGACTACTTTGCTAGCTTCTCTAAGTTTTTCCAAATATAGATACCTGTCTTCCTCTCTCTGTGATCTCTTGTATTTCATGAAGGCTTCCCTCTTTTTCTTCACTTTTTCGGTAACTTCTTTCGAAAGCCATAGCGGTCTCCTTTTCCTTTTACCTTTATTTACCATTTTAACAAAAAGGTTGGTTGCCCTTAAAATATCACCTTTCAGTTTTGCCCACTGTTTTTCTACATCCCCCAGCTCTTTCCATCCCGCTAACGACACCCAGAGCTATTGGCCCATCTTGGCAAAGTTAGTCTTCCTAAATTCTAAGACCCTTACTTTTGAATGGATTCTAACAGTCCTAGTCCTAATACTGAACCACACCATCTGGCAATCACTGGATGCAAAATGATCTCCCACTGTAACATCAGAAACACTTTCACCATTGGTAAGCACCAAGTCCAGTATGGCCCTTCATGTGTGGGGTCTGTTACCAATTGCTTTAATAGTTCTCCCTGTAGAGAATCCAGGATCTCTTTACTTCTAAATGATACTGCAGCAGGAATGTGCCAATCAACATCCGGCATATTGAAATCCCCAATCAGTAGCACTTCCCCTTTCCTAGCAATGCTGTGTATGTCTTCAATTAACTCACTGTCCACCTCTTCCTCTTATGAGGAAGGTCTGTATCTCATGCCAATGCAGACATATTTCTCTTTCCCTCTTTCTAGTTTAACCCACAATGCCTCCTCTCTCCCTTTTAAGCTCTTTAATTCCAAAGTTTTAATAGTAGTTTTTGCATATAGTGCCACTCCTCCTCCCCTTCTTCCTACCCTGTCCTTTCTGAATAAAGTATAGCCAGGTATAGTTACATCCCAGTCATGGTTTTCTGTGAACCATGTTTCTGTAACTGCCACTAAATCCAAGTCGGCCACTCCCACCAAAGCTTCAACATCAGGGATCTTATTTCCCATGCTACGGGCATTTATACACATTGCTTTCCATATGTTACCCCTGTCACCCATTTCCATAAAGGTATTTAATGTGTCACTTACCTGGTGGCTTTCACTTACCTGGGGGCTTTCTTCACCCACCCCCTACTACTGAAGAAGTGTTGACCTTTCTTGGAAAGATGGATGCCATAAGAACATAAGAACATAAGATATGCCATACTGGGTCAGACCAAGGTCCATCAAGCCCAGTATTCTTTTTCCAACAGTGGCCAATCTAGGTCATATGTACCTAGCAGTTTCCCCAAGGGACACAGGTTCCACAATGCTTGTATTGGTTCAAGCATTGATATCCTGGGTCCCTTCTTAATAATGGTTTATGGACCTTTCCTCCAGGAACTTGTCCAAACCTTTTTTAAACCCAGCTACACTAACAGCCTTTACTACATCCTCCAGTAATAAATTCCAGAGTTTGATTACATGTTGAGTGAAAAAATATTTTCTTTTATTAGTCTTAAATAATTTACGCTGTAGCTTCATTGCATGTCCCCTAGTCTTTCTATATTCTAATAAGGTAAACAATCGATCTACGTTTACCCGTTCCACTCTGTTCAGTAATTTATAGACTTCTATCATATCTCCCCTCAGCAGTCTCTTTTCCAGGTTAAAGAGCCCTAACCTTTTTAGCCTTTCTTCATAGGAGTATCCTTCCATCCCCTTTACCATTTTGGTGGCTCTTCTCTGAACCTTTTCTAATAATGCTATATCCTTTTTAAGATACGGCGACTAGAATTGCACACAATATTCAAGGTGCGGTCTCACCATGGAACGATATAGAGGCATTATAATATCTGTTGTTTTATTTTCCTTTCCTTTCCTTATGATACCTAGCATTCTATTTGCTCTCTTGGCCGCTGCTGCACACTGGGCTGAGGGTTTTGACATGGTATCCACAATGACGCCTAAATCTTTTTCCTGGGTGGTAGTTCCTAATGTGGAACCTTGCATTGTGTAACCATAGTTTGGGTTGTTCTTCCCTAGGTGCATAAACTTGCACTTGTCCACATTAAATTTCATCTGCCATTTTGATGCCCAGTCTTCCAATTTATCAAGATCCTCTTGCAGTTTTCCACAATCCTCTTGGGTTTTAACAACTTTAAATAGTTTTGTGTCATCTGCAAATTTGATTACCTCACTCGTTATTCCACTTTCCAGGTCATTTATGAATATGTCAAAAAGCAGCGGACCCAGCACAGATCCCTGGGGTACACCACTATTCACCATTCTCCATTGGGAAAATTGACCATTTAGCCCTACCCTCTGCTTTCTATCTTTTAACCAGTTACTGATCCACAATAGTACACTGCCTCCTACCCCATGACTCTTTAGTTTTGCCAAAAGTCTCTGATGAGGGACCTTGTCAAAGGCTTTCTGAAAGTCCAGATACACAATATCAACCGATTCACCTTTGTCCACCTGATTATTCACTCCTTCAAAAAAAACATAACAGATTAGTAAGACAAGATCTTCCTTGTCTAAAGCCATGTTGGCTGTCTCCCATTAGGTCATGACTATCTACATGCTGAGTAATTTTATTCTTTATGATGGTTTCTACCATTTTTCCTGGTACTGATGTCAGGCTCACCGGTCTGTAGTTTCCCGGATCACCCCTGTACCCCTTTTTAAAAATTGGTGTTACATTGGCGATCCTCCAATCTTCAGGTATTAGAGATGATTTTAATGATAGTTCACAGATTACTAATAGCAGGTCTGAAATCTCATATTTCAGTTCTTTCAACACCCTTGGATGTATACCATCCGGCCCAGGTGATTTGCTACTCTTCAGTTTATCTAATAGTTGTAATACATCTTCCCGATGTATTGATATTTCCTTCAATTCTTCCGCACCTTTAAATAACACTTCAGTGATGGGTAACATCCCTACATCTTCCTCAGTAAAGACTGAAGCAAAGAATTCATTCAGTCTCTCCGCTATCGCCTTGTCGCCTCTTAGTGCTCCTTTAACCCCTTTATCATCTAATGGACCAACTGACTCTCTCACAGGTTTTTTGCTACGAATGTACTTGAAAAAGTCTTTACTTTGCGTTTTTGCTTCCGCAGCAAGTTTCTTCTCAAATTCTCCCTTTGCCTGCCTTATCAATGCCTTGCATTTGACTTGCCAGTGCTTGTGCCATTTCCAGGTTTCGTCATTTGGCTCTTTTTTCCATTTCCTGAAAGATGCTTTTTTTGGCAACAACAGCCTCTCTGACCTCACCTTTAAACCATGCTGGCAGTTTTTTGGACTTCCTTCCACTTTTCTTAAAGCGTGGAATACAGCTGGTCTGGGCTTCCAAGATAGTATTTTTCAACAACAGCCAAGCCTGATGTACGTCTTTAACCTTTGCAACTGCTCCTTTTAGTTTTTTCTTAATTGTTTTCCTCATTTTATCATAGCCTCCCTTTCGAAAATTAAAAGGTAGTACTGTGGATTTCCTTACTATTCCTCCTCCACTAATTAAATCAAAGGCAATCATGCTATGATCACTATTGCCAAGTCGCCCCAACAACCTTATCTCTTGCACTAGATCTGGTGTTCCACTAAGGACTAGGTCTAATATGGCTTGCCCTCTGGTCGGTTCATGAACCAGCTGCTTCAAGAAGCAGTCATTTATTTCATCTAGGAACTTCATCTCCCTAGCATGTCCTGACGTGACACTGACCCCTGTTGATACCGAGGTAGTTGAAATCACTCATTATTATTACTGCGCAGTAACTTTTCTTAGCTTCCTTGATTTCTTTGAGCATTTCATCATCCATTTGGTCATTCTGGCCAGGCGCTCGATAATACACCCCCACTGCATTTGCCTTCCCCCTTTTACATGGAATTTCAATCCATATAGATTCTACAGCAGATTTTGTTTCCTGCAAAACTTTAATCCTTTCTGACTCAATGCCCTCTCTAACATAGAGAGCAACCCCTCCACCAATTTGATCAGCTCTATCATTATGATATAGTTTGTACCCAGGTATCACAGTGTCCCACTGGTTGTCCTCCTTCCACCATGTCTCTGATATTCCAATCATATCTAACCTTTCATTTAGTGCTATATATTCTAACTCTCCCATCTTATTTTTTAGACTTCTAGCATTTGCATACAAGCATTTTAGAGAATGTATTTTATTCATATTAATTTGGCTATTGTTAGACATGGATAAATTGGGATCTTTAAGCTTTGTCTGCTCCATACTTGAGGGCATTTGGGCTAGTTTACTCTTTTGTAGAACCTCTCTGCTTTTGGTAGCATCCTTCAAAGATACATTCTTCGGAACCATCCGCTCTTGGGCGACTGTCGGCTTTCCCCTAATATCTAGTTTAAAAGCTGCTCTATCTCCTTTTTAAAGGTTAATGCCAGCAGCCTGGTTCCATCCTGGTTAAGGTGAAGCCCATCCCTTCGGAAGAGCCCCTCCTTTCCCCAGAATGTTCCCCAGTTCCTAACAAATCCAGAACCCTCATCTCTGCACCATTGTCTCATCCACGCATTGAGACTCCGGAGCTCTGCCTGCCTTTTGGGTCCTGCGCGTGGAACAGGAAGCATTTTGGAGAATGCTACCCTGGAAGTTCTGGATTTCAACTTCCTACCTAAAAGCCTAAATTTAGCCTCCAGAACCTCCCTACCACATTTTCCTATGTCATTGGTACCGACATGTACCAAGACAGCAGACTCCTCCCCAGCACTATCTAAGACCTTATCTAGGTGGCACATGAGGTCCGCTACCTTCACACCAGGCAGGCATGTTACCAGGCGATCCTCACGTCCACCAGCTATCCAGCTATCTACATGCCTAATGATCGAATCACTAACTATAACGGCTGTCCTAACATTTCCCTCATGGGCACATGGCCCTGTAGAAACTTCCTCGGTGCGAGAGGGTTTTACATCACCTGGAGGACAGGTCCTAGTTACAGGATCACTTCCTGCCACACCAGGGTGATGCTCTCCTGTCACGTGACCTCTCTCCTCCATGGCAACAGGGATGCTGCACTGCTCTTCAACCCTTGGAACAGCATCCCATGGTCTAGAAAACCAAAACACTCTCGATGACACCATCCACGCAGCCATACATTTGTCTCCAGGATGTGAGCCTCTCTGCCTTGGCCTTTACCCTCAACAGGGAGGATTGAGGAGAACACCACCCACGCACCTAACTGCTTCACCCCTGTCCCAGAGCCAAGAAGTCACTTTTGATATGCTCAGAGGGATACCTGGCTGTATCATTTGTTCTGACATGGATTATCAACATTGGGTAATAGTCAGTGGGTTTGATGAGTCTCAGAAAACTCTCCATAACATCTTGGATTTTGGCACCAGGCAGACAGCATACCTCTCTGGACATCAGGTCTGGTCGGCAGATGGATGCCTCAGTACCCCTCAGAAGAGAGTCACCAACCACAACTACCCTTTGCTTCCTTGTGGTCACTGATTCTGCAACTTTGGGGTACTTGAGCTCTGGTTCTTCCCTTTCCAGGGATGCTTTCACCTCCTCCACATCCAGGGCTGCATAATGGTTTTCCAACTTAAGGGCTGGAGAAGTTGGATTGGTGATTCTGCAGGCCCTGGTGACTTGTGTCCAACCTTTATCATTCTGTTGGCACCCATCTTCTCCTCTGCCAGAGAGCTTGGCTGTTTCTTTTTTTTTTTAATTATATTTTTATTCGAATTATCAAGGTAAAAATAACAATATTTAAAATAAGAATATTACAGCAATCAGCCTAGTCCACATTAAGGGGGAGTACAAGTGAATCAATAAAGAAAACACATAGGAAAATACACAGCTTAGAAGGAAAAAAAAAAAGGGAGCACAGCCCTGAAAACTCAATAAGCTCTAATTACTTTGCATTACAGAAAAACTCATAAAAAAAAAAAGAAAAACATTTACAGCTTCGAAGGAGCCTGATGTACAATAAATGCCTCTAAAGACGACGTTTCAGAAAAAACATATTTGGTTCCCTCTTTGGCTGTTTCAAGAAGCATCTTATCAATGTACTTCTCACTGTCTTTAATGTTCCTCAGCCTCGCCACCTCCTCTCTGAGTTCCTCCACTTGTTTCCTCAGAGCTTCAGCATGCAGACACCCTGAACATGGAACCGGTCCTTCATCTGGCATTGGGACCTTTGTCTGGACAGAGGCAGAAGCTGTAACGGGGGCAACAGCTTTAGCGATATGATTTTTCCCAGCCATTGTTCTGTTCGTGGAGCTTAGGTATCTGTCAAAGCAAAAGAGAGAGATCTACCAAAGTACCAGCTGGTTTCCCAACTGTCCTTTCAGAGCAAAAACAGTTAAATCTCTTTATATTCAAAATGTGCCGTTCCAAGTCCCTGTGCTTTGCTAAATGGGGAGGTGCCCTATAAAGCAAGACTGTTCACTAGGGGTGGGTGGGAGTTGTGGTGGGTAGGGAGGGAACTAACACCTGATTATGTGTCAGCATTTCCCAAAGCTGAGAAGGTTACCAGAGTTTAAAACCTACTCCACTAAAGAAAATATTGCTACTAAAGCATCAAAAAGAATGTAACTTTGCTTTAAAAATATACCAAAAACCTTTTAAGAGCTCCCAGTCAGAGAACTAGCAATTTAATAAAAATAAACCCTCAAATCCTTACCGTTGTTTGACTTGTATAGCCCCTGTTAGGAATGCCTCAACAGGGCAGGGCTCTGAAGCCTTTCATGCAGGTCCCAGCTGCTCCCAGTTCATTCACAGGCCAATCAGGCCCACCAACTCCTGATTAGGTGTCAGCAGTTCCCAAAGCTGAGAAGGTTACCAGAGTTTAAAACCTACTCCACCAAAGAAAATATTGCTACTAAAGCACCAAAACGAATGTGACTTTGCTTTAATAATATACCAAAACCCCTTTAAGATCTCCCAGTCAGAGATCCAGCAATTCAATAAAAATTAACCCCCAAATCCTTACCGTTGTTTGACCTGCAGAGCCCCTGTTAGGAATGCCTAAGGGACTGTAATGAGATATGATAGGACAGTCTCTGGCCAAAGGCTCAAGACACAAGGCCCTGATTTAACAGGACACTCCTGCATGCTTCAATTCTGTAAGGCGATTGTGTGACTAGCAGAATACTCTTCAGATAATACCTACAGCATACTGGCAATGGTATAGATCTGCTGTGGAACTTGCAGGGTCCAGCTATTGCAGTGTAGGCTCTGGGAACCAGGTGATGTATGCCACCCTCACATTCTGGTTGACCCTTGAAACTGGTCAGTAGCACAGTCTGCAGCAGTTAAGTGCCTGAACCACACATTGTCTCTACGTAAGTACGGCCTGATGTGATGGATCATAACATTACCCCCTTTGGTTATCATTTGCAAAAAGCTGTTCAGATTGTGCAATGCATCATGGGTAATGGAGAGGCAAACCTATACCAGCACACAGAGCAGACATAGCAGACATAGTGGCGATTGTGATCACTGGGACATTGCTCAGTACCTGCTCGTTATATATGCTGGTGGCAGATGTGTGCATGGCACACCAGGGAGGGCAGAATGTTTTGCAAAGGACCAAATGGGTATGTAATGTGATTTGCAGGGTAGCTTCTCCAAATGGGTTAGTTTTCTGCATACTATGGCAGTCGTGAACCTCACTTCTAAGCCAGGTATGTGGAGTATGATCTTAGTCTCTCAAATTTACTGCTAATGCTCGATATAATACTTGTATTGTGGCAAAGAGACCCTCCTGCTGGAGTTCTGGTGTTCACTGTGTGTGTATGCAGGTGTACCTATCTCGGCATGTGCTGCAGATCACAGGGGACACCTTGCACGTGTGCTGCCTGTGGGGTAAGTGCCACACTGTGTGACAGTGGACCCATGTGTATGAGTGTTGTTTGCCATTGGGGGAACAGTGGAAGGATGAGCATCTTGTACTCACATGTGCCTTATCCTTTGGACGAAGATATAACCTGCAGCTGTGTGTCTGCTGTGCAGCTACAGTACTGTATTTTAAGTGCTTGACATACTGCATGTGCACCGCTGTAGGCAGACTTTAGGAGTGGTATAACATGGTCTCATGATGTGCCAGCCACTTGTTTCATGTGCTTGATTTCACCCATTGCAGGCAAGGACCTGCAGTCTATTTGATTCAAGGCATTGCTGTGTAAGATGGTGTGGAGGTGTAGCCTAATGGTTTGCACACTAGCTCAGTAAGAGATGGGCTTGGATTTGATTCCAACTTGTTATCTTTGTGGCTGAGGGATACTCAGTTTGTTTTGATGCCTGGAACAGTCCATGGTCTCTTTTGACTGGCGAACACACATTCCTATGCTTTTTTATGTGTTCGGATAGCACATTAGGTCTGTAGACATGCTGTTTGTGCTCATGCCCTTCTGCAAGCATGACTTTATTGCCTCTGCTGCAGGCCATTGCAGAGGGTCAGGCATGTTCATCCTGCAGATATATGCCACCTGAATGGAAGTTTAGCCCAATGTTCAAAGCACTGGCTTTGTAATCAGAAGTCAAGGGTTAATTTCCTCTAGCACTCTTTGTGTGACTGGTGGCAGCATTTTGCAGAGGCTTTTTATGTATGTGAAATCCTTCACAGCATGACCTCTACTCCTTGTGCTCTTGAGCAAGTCACTTATCCCTCCATTTCCTCAGAATAATCCAAGTAATAAATGTCCCTGTTTTTAATGTACATTGCCAGGTTTAGGCTACAGTGTGCACCGCTTTGATGGGAACTGATAGAGCGGTATAGAAACAACATTTATATAAATACCATACATAGAGGGCCCGATTCTGATCTGCACATCCTGGCCCTCAATATGCCCGGTCGGAACCGGACGCACAGATGGAGTTGTGATTCTGATCCCGTGGGGCACGTCTAGCCCCATGAGATCATAATCGCGAACAGGCCTGTATGTGTAGGCTGAAAGCCTGATTCTATCCAGCCTGCACATACAGGCCTTCCCCAGCTAACTCAGTCAGGGCAGTTCAATGGAGCCACAGCGCCATGGCGTCCGGTTGCCATAGCAATGTGGTTCAATTGAAGAGCCACAATCCCTGACTGCTGGCTCAAAGGTGCTTTCCCCACAGCCCAACCCATGATCTGGCCTCCTAAGGCCAGGGTTGGACTGCGGGGAAACTCCTCTTCCCCTTCCCACCACCTCCCAGCCCCGGGCCTGCCGATCTCTGACAACTAGGGAACTTATTACATCTCCGAGGAAGAATAAGTTCCCCGTGCAAGCTGCCAGCCCCGGATGTACAGGGCCAACATTAGAATTGGCCCTATGCATCCGGGGCCAACGACTGCCCACTGCCATCCCTAACACAACCCCTGATCTGCCCCTTTCCTGCCCTGTCTACCTTCCCCATACAGCGCGACCTGAAACCCGCATCCCAGAATCGGCTTCATACTGTATTAAATTATTGAATTATTTCCACAGAGAACCCAAATTTGCCTACCCAAAAATAAAGCTAACTAATCTAATTCTTTAATTGGAGAATCTAGTCTATATAGCAAGATTCAGCACTCGGGCGGGTGGGATCTGAAATGGTAAGGGAGGGATCTACACCTCAGCAGTATAATGGATTAAAATAATACTAGCTATCTTCTCTCTTCTTTGAACTTTAAGGCTAGATAAAATAAAAACAAAAAAATAAACCAGCAGCAAAACAAAAAGCCTTACCTAAAACAGAAAAATCCCCATCTGCAAATAACTACAAAAAATAAATAAATAAGTAACTTTAATTAGAAAAAAAATGTTGTCTAACAAAAATAGCCCCCTTTTTATAGAATTTTCAGGCACGGAGCTTATAGCAAAGGACACAGAATTACCTTGCTTGAAATGAAGCCCTCCAAGAAGGGCAGTGCTTGCAAGCAAGTGCAGCCTTTTATATAACCTGACTCTTAAGCTAGTTAATTAAGAACTTTTATACCAAGAGCCAGCCCAAGGATATCTGATTCCCTAGGCAAACCTTTAGCCTCCCTGCCAGCCATTCAGTCTCCCTTTAAGTTTTGAAAAAAAAATTAAAAATTCATTGTTTTTAAAAAGCATATTGTACATGGAAGTGGGACGATGGTAATGATTTATTTACAATAAAGCATGTTGAGGCATGTTAATGAACAATGTACATTAACACATTATGCATTAGTATGAAAACAGCACAACATTGCACAGATTTATTTAGACCTGGCAGCTGACTCCATTTCTTTTTCTGTACATAGACAGCCAGTCCTCTGTAGTTCTGCATCTCTTAGGGCAACCAAAGGGAAATTAGGGACCCAATTCTGGGATACAGGTTGCAGGGCTGCACGTCCCAGCATGACGGGGAGAGCTGGAGGGGGCGGGATCTGGGTGGAGTGGGGACGGGCCAGCCCGGAACGACATTTAGGACCAATTCAGGTCATGGCCCTGTACGTCTTGTCGGGTCAAAGGGGACGCGCTGCTTATTCCACCTCAAAGGTAGAATAAGCAGCACCAACCCAGCGATCAGGCCTGGGGATACCCCCTGGGGCCAGAACTGGTGTAGGGGGGTTCCTGCTGCCCGATCCAGGCCCCGTCAGGCTAGCCATGGGTTGGGCAATGGGGAAGAGGGGGGCCTAAGCCACAGGAGTAAGGGGCGCTTGCAGGGAGGAAGTCCCCACAGGTGACAGGGGCACATCGAGCAGTCCACAGGCCGAATTCTTTGCACCATGGGAACATTTTGTTCCCGCGGTCCAGAATCAGGTTCTAACTGGCCCATCTTCCTCGGGGCCATCCAGACAGCCAGGACATGCCCCTTCCCGAATCAGGCTCTAGGCCTACAAATCTATTGAGCCTGACAGAAATGGAGCCAATTAATATGCCTAGATATAGGAAACTGACTTAACCTCTTCAGAAATCCTCCCACAAGATCAAGTTATGTGACTGTTTACAAGTACTACATGGGAATAGTTCATATCTTTGATGAAATGTTTTAAGTATGTTTGTGTCCTTTTTCTTAAGATAGTGTGTTTGTTTTGCACCCTTTAAAATTCCCCCTTTAGAACCAGCTGACATCCAATCAAAACATGATTGTTTTGGGGCTTCTTTTCTTTTTGAAGTGCCGTCAAGTCAATGCTGACTCCTGGCAACCCAGCAGCCCCTGGGTTTTCTTGGCAAGGTATGACTAGAAGTAGATTGCCAGGCCTTTTCTTCCGAGGAAATGGAGGGTAAGGTGACTTGCCCAAGGTCACAAGGAATGCCAGTGGCAATCAAACCCAGATCTCTTGGGTGCTAGGCTGTTTCCCTAACCACTAGGCTTCTCCTCCTTTATTTGCATAATTTAAACATGCAATTATTTTTCATTAAAGTGCCTTGGGGGGTTTTTTGGGGGGTGGGGGTGGGGGGGAGTTGGATTTATGATTATGGAAAGATAAGCTAAACCAGTTGGTTCTACAGTACTAGCAGACACCCATTTGTATATCCCTCTACCAGTTTGACCTCCAGGGTTTGCTCACAAAGCCATCCCAACTGGAGCCATATGAATGGGTGTCTGTGCCATGACTCTTATTCTATCATTGTTAATATCTATTTCCGCCTACCCAAATGGGCTAATTGAGCCATCCAAACTGGAACCTTATGAGTAGGCACTTCAATAGGGTGCACATGCGTGCTTGTGAACATATGTGTACCCCATTAATCACTGACAGAATACACCCTACCACATATATAGAGAAAAGACTGAGAATAACATCATTCATTTTAAGCTGGAACAGTCAACACAGAACTTATGCAAAAAATATATATTCAGCATATTAATTTTGTGTTTTTATATGAAATTAGCAAATCATTCATTTTAAAAAAGATATAAAAGAGAGACAAGGGGGTATGTTTACTAAACCGTCTTAACGTCACAGCGGTGGTATTATCACGCGATAAGTGACGTTATCGCACGATAATGTAACATTATCGTACGATAACGTCACTTATCGCACGATAACGCATCAGCTGCGTTAAGGCACACTAACGCTGTGAAATCCGGGTCTGAAGGGTGGAGTAAAGCTTCCCAGAGGGCGGAGAGAACGGCATCGCCCCCTCACATCTGTCCACACTGCTGCATGCTCCAACTGAAACGAGAACTCACAGACAAAACGCAGCCCACTCCCTTAACACACCAAAAGCCTTCATGAAGTCTAAGAAAACTACAAGCTCCAGAGCGTTCACATTCACTGCCCCTACGCTCTGGAACAACCTCCCAATAGACCTTCGCATCATAAAAGACCTCTCTCAATTCAGGAAAGAACTTTGAAATTTTTATTTAAAAGATTTTCCAACATATAATCATACAGGTTACATATTCAGTCTATAGATCGACACCCTCAATACAACAATACAACCCCCCCACCCTCCCGCACACCCACCTTCCCACCCCCCAGGATCTCAAGGAGAGGAAAAATAAAGAAAAATATCCATTCCGGCTCAGGGAGTTTCGGTTATCAACAAACAGGCCTACTACCAAGTCACTCCGCACCCTCAAGCTTGCCTTTCAGCACTATATAGGTAGCCACTGCTTTAACGAGCTGCGGACCTGGCAACATATTGGTCTAATAGGGACCATCTGTCATAATTAAACTCCCCTCTATCGGGATGATGGAGCTTGCTGTACAGCTTTTCATATTTGGCATAGCGGCACACCAGCCCCCACCATTCTCCCAGATGGAGGTTCGCCAGATTCTTCCAATTGGAGAGAATCAGCTTAAAAGCAATGGCTATCAGGAAGTTTAATAAAAAGGCTTTCTCTTTGCATCTATCCTGGGGTAACTCTAAGGACCTCAGAAAAATTACATTCTTAGAGAGTGCGCCAGTGACATTTAATACCACTTGGATTCTTCCCCAGACCACTACCCAAAAGCATCGTACAAAAGGGCAATCATAAAACATATGCAGAAATGTACCTTTCTCCTTCCGACAGGACCAACATGTCCCAGCAGATGACACATCCCATTTTGAGAGCTTTATGGGCGTGATGTATGCCCTATGCAGCAAGAAGAACATAGATTGCGTAATAGACGCCGAGTGGGAAACCCGCGTTATAGGGCCCCACAGTTTTGACCACGGATTAGTATGTAACTCAAGAGGGAGGTCTGTCTCCCATACCTTGTACAATCCTGTCGGACTGTGGCTAGCGTAGTCTCTAAAGAGAGCATATAACCCTGAAATCATACCCTTCCGCTCAATCATGACCTTGACATTTTTAATTAATGTACTCTCATCGACAAGCATACTGATTTTAACTTTGGCCGCTGATATACTATGCTGAAGCTGCAACCACCGAAAGTAGCAGCTCTGAGGCATGGAGAACTCTCTTCTAAAGGTAGAGAAGTCCTTCCAGCCATTGTCCCCCACTAGGTGACCTAGAGTCCATATTCCCCTTTCTTGCCAAGCCTTCCATGCAAATCTCTTCCCTCTAATTTTAAATAACGGATTCCACCACAGTGGGGTCCATTGGGAAGGTAGCCCATCTCTGCCAGCTAATTGCAAAAGCTTGAGAAAAGCTTCCTGGGTAGCCCGGATCACCGCCCCCAATCCCCCTTCCTCTGGGTGCAACATCCCTAGCAGGTGCCTCAAAGGGTACGGGCCCGCCACCCGGGCCTCTACCTTAAACCAACTCGGACTTTGGGCCTCCTCCTCAGTACTTAACCACACAGTGCCCTGCTTTAAAAGAAACGCATAGTGGTACCATTGAAAATCGGGGAAGTGGACACCCCCCTTATCCTTAGAGGCCTTTAATTTCTTACTAGCTATTCGAGGTTGCGTGTCCTTCGAAAGAAATCTCAAAAGACTCCTCTCTAAACATGCATAAGCCATTACCGGCAGAGAAAAGGGAAGCATACCCAGCACGTAATTGATCCTAGGCACCAGCACCATTTTGATAATTTCCAATCTGCCCCACCAGGTGAGATGCAGTGGAGACCATGCCAACATTGTGTTACGAACTGTCTGGGCAAGCTCCCCCATGTTCGTTTGGATAGTGCCCTCCACTGAAGCACTATACCAAGCTCCCAAATACTTGATACCTCCCGGCTGCCACCTAAACGGAAATGGGGCCATCAGTCCTGCATTCGAACAGCTGTTCAGCGGAAAAGCAACAGACTTATCCCAATTTATCTTATACCCCGAGATATTTGAGTAGCTCTGAATTAGCTCCAATATTTGCGGTATCTCCGAGGGCTGCATAAACAGCAACAGGTCATCTGCATACGCAGATAGTTTTCTCTTGTAACCCCCCGAATTCGAAGCCCTTAATGCCCTCATTTTGCCGAATAGCTATGGCAAGGGGCTCCAGTGCCAGGTCAAAGAGTAGGGGGGATAAAGGACAACCCTGCCGGGTGCCCCTATGCAGGGAGAAGGACCGATGCAGACAACCATTGGCTAGGACCCTAGCACTAGTCCTGGCATACAACAACCTGACCTTATCTATAAAGTCTTCCCCTAAACCAAACCACTTCAATACTGAGAATAGGAAGGGCCATTCTAATCTATCAAACGCCTTCTCTGCATCCAGCGAGAGGGCGAAAAAAGGGGACGCTTCCACAGCTGCTCTATCAATCAGGTTACAAAACAGTCTAGCATTATCAGAGGTTGATCTGCCTGGTATGAAGCCACACTGATCCGGATGTACTAACTCTCCAATGACCCTGGCAAGCCGCTTAGCCAGAATACTCGCATATATCTTATAATCTGCATTCAACAGAGATATAGGCCTGTAGTTCCTGACACTATTAGGATCTTTCCCAGGCTTTTCCAGCACCACAATTGTGGCTTCTGAGAAGTTACCGGAACACCCAGGCCCTTTTTCTAGCTCTCCATAATATATCATTAGGTAAGGGGTCAACTCTGCACTCAAAACTTTATACAGTTCAACTGGTAGCCCATCGGGGCCTGCTGCTTTCCCCGCCGCCATGGCTTTGATGGCGGTATCTATCTCCTTACTGGAGATGGGCTTACCAAGCTGCTGGGCCTGGTGAACCTCCAATATGGGATGACTCAACTTATCTAAGAATCTGGCAGACGCTTCTGAATCTGCGTCCACCTCCGAAGAGTATAATGTGCTATAAAATTTAGAGAATTCTTCCAAAATTTGCTCATCCTTGAACAACTTGGTCTTATTATCGTCCACAAGGGATACAATTCTCGACTTTTCCCTATTCCCTCTCAAAGTGTTCGCCATAAGTTTACTGGCCTTATTTTGTTCTATATGATGCCTAGCCGATTGTCTCAGCATAATTTGTTCAACCTCAGAGCTTAACACCTCATTATACTGAAATCGCAGTCTTTGCAACCGGAGCAGGATCCCCGGACTGGGGCGCCTGAGCCATAACCTCTCACCAGCTTTGATCTGCTGCTCCAAAACTAAGAGCTGTTCCTTTCTCCTTTTCGCTTCCTTGATCTTATAACTAGTGATAGTGACCCTGAGCAACGCCTTGAAGGCCTCCCACCAGGCCCAGCATGCCGTATCCCCTACCTTATTGACCAGAAAGTATTCCCTAATTGCAGCCCTCAACTCATTCTGAAAGGAGGGCTCCGCCAGCCAGGCCCTATTAAATGACCACGATGGAGTCTCTATGGCTACTTCTTTGACCTGAACACTTATCGTGATAGCCGCATGATCAGATACCGTCCTGCCCAAAATCTCCGCTTCACAGCTGCTCGAAATCAGTGACCGAGAGACTAGAAAATAGTCTATCCGGGAGAGAGAGTTATGCACTGGCGAATAGAAGGTATAATCTTTTTTGGACGGGTGCAACAACCGCCATATATCAACTAGGCCACAGTCCGCTATCAGAGCGGAGAGGGCCCCATCTGCACGGGATAATCTTACCACTCTCGCTGGACTACGGTCCACCAAAGACTCTCTGACCAGGTTAAAGTCGCCACCCATTATTATTGGAGCTGAATATTCCCTCTGCAACGTGCTATTTAAGGCACTGAAGAAGCTAGGGTCATCCTTATTAGGGCCGTACACATTGACTAACAGTAAGTCAGTGTCCCCAATCCTTATCAAAGATCTGCACCATCTCCTAAAGTCATCGTGACTAGTTTTAACTATCCTTGCTCCCACCGCTTTCCGCACAAGTGTGGCAACCCCATTTTTCTTATGATCTGCTGGTGAGGCACCTGCTAGAATATATTTCTTGCCCTCTAGCTTCCCAGTTTCTTGCAAATTTAAGTGTGTCTCTTGTAAGAAGATGACATCTGCTTGCTGCCGGGCACAATACGCTAATAATCTTTTTCTTTTAATTGGTGTCATGATCCATTTCACATTCAGGGATATAATTTTTATCCTATCAGCCATTACTCCTCGACTTGCTGGATGATACATACATAGTATACATTCTGATTAGACCCCCTCTATCAATCCGAAACGGAGTTCCCCGATGAAAACAGCACTGATTCCTCCCCCGAGATCCAACCCTTCCCCCCCAACATAGTCCCCCACCATAACAAGAACATCTTGGGTAAGACCACAAGGACATCCAGCAAAGCGCAGTCTGGCCCCATTTTCACCCACCCACCATGATTCTCTCACTCACACATAACATCCCAACTAGAAGAGACCCAAAATATAGACAAACTAAAAAACAATTCAATGCTTTTGAACTTTCCACTCCGCAACATCCTCAGAGCATACTGCCGGCCTGTGCAGCTCTTGCGAGCAGGCTGGCATCCCCCTACCAGTCCGGATCTGCTGCCAGCAAGAGCCAGGCCCGAGGGCAGGCCCAAAGCAAAAAAAACCCAAAAAGACCAAACAGGCTCAAGACCAGTTCCCCTCAAGGCAAGTCCGCTGTCTATACCAATATATGTCCAAACACGGTGTTCGCACTGCTTAAGTTGATTGCATCTGTAAGGCCTCCTGGTCTTCGATGTATCTCTCCAGTACTGCAGGATCTTCAAATGATTTTGTTTCATTGTTCAAAGTCACCTTAAACCTCGCTGGGCTAAATAGGCCGTATCTAGCCTGCAGACGCTGAAGGCGAGGCCGCAATGCTAAGAATTGTTTCCGCCGCTCGACGGTAGGTTTGCTGAAGTCAGGGTAGAAAGCTATCTTCTGGCCTCCATGCTGGAGGGGCTGCGCTGCTTTTGCCGCTGCCAGAATTTGAGTTGCGTGTTGATGTCGAAGCACACATAGAATCATCGGGCGCGGATACTTAGAGCTTTGACTAGCATTGGAAGGCAACCTATGAGCCCTTTCTATTTCAAACGGGCGTGCAAACTCTAATTTCAAAAGTTTTGGTATCAGCGATTCCAGATAACGAACAGGGTCGCCCCCTTCGGCCCCTTCTACAATTCCCAAAACACGTATATTGTTCCGCCGAGCCCTGTTATTCATATCTTCAAGGCTCCTTTCGAGCCCATCTAGCTTGCGGTTAAGTCTTGGGAGCAGGGCCAGTTGCTTCTCGTGTTCCGCGGTTGTCCTTTCCACATTGTCAACCCTTTGAGTTAGTTGTTGCATTTGGGCAGTTAGATCTTTTAGGCCCACTTGCATTGCAACCAGAGACTCACCGTTTGAGTCTACCCGACAGCGGACCGCTCTCACTTCTTTCAGGATCTCCTGCAACCCCTCCGCCGTTTCATGGGGAGCCGCCATCTTTTGCGGAGAAAGTGGATCAGATTTGGATCTTTTCGTGCCGGACGCCGCCGCAGCGGCGAAATCCAAGCGGGTCTGTTTGCCCGTTGACATCCTCGAGCACTGCCTCTCCAATTCGCTGCGTTTCAAGCAGGCTAAAGTGATATTAAACAGGATTCGCTGCCAAGAGGCCAGGAGAGACTCTCTTATGCGGCCATACTGGTTCCTCGCAGGCTCCGCCCCCAATTCAGGAAAGAACTAAAAACTTACCTATTCTCCGAACACTTTGAAATCCCCTACCCCCCAAGTCCAGCCCCACAGCAACCACAGTCACACAAACATAAACCCCCCGAAATTACAATTAACTAACTCCCGACAGACCTCCGCCACACACACTCCTGACTTACGACAAAAAGGAAATAAATTCCAATACCTACACATGCCCAGTAACTATCCAACCCTGTAACACACTATACATAGCCTTTGTAAATAGCCAATGTAAATAGTTTGACAGTTGTTTGCATTATTACCTGTACAAAGTTGAATTTTACTGTTCAATGTAATTATATACAGAAGTGTACAAAGTTGAATTTTACTGTTCAATGTAAATGTATACAGAAGTGTACAAGTTTGTTAAATTGTTCCATGTAAACCGCCCTTGATCTCTGGAAGGGGCGGTATAAAAGAAAATAGATAAATAAATAAATAAAATAAATAAATAAATAAATGGGCGGAGAGTGGGAGGAGAGAGGCTCCAGGCACACTAGCGCTATGAAATCCGGGTCTGAACACTAACGCCAGTGAAACCCTCGCGTTAAGGCACATTTGCAGGAAAGAGAAACCATTTAAGTCAGCAATGTGCAGCAAAGGCAGGGAAACCAGTGAAGTGATAGTTGTGATACATGTGCAGGGAACAAAGAGGCAAATAAACATATAAAAGGACCAGAACCACATCTAAAAGCCCAATAACCAAGCTGGCCAAAAGTGATATTAATGATAAACATAAAGCAACACCACAGACAAAGCTTAAAAAAATAAGATATCATGTTTGGAAGGGTCTATTCTCTGTCCCCCTACAAAGTGAATGATCCCACATTGAAATAGTGCTGATCAGGGTTTTTCCACGTCTATATTTGGCAGGTTTGTTATGGCGTGCACATGTGCAGTAACAGCAGAGTGCGCACGTAGGAAAGGGCAACTGTACTGATGCTGTAAATGGGATATAGAGGGCTGCAGGCAGCACATGCTGTGGTACAGCTGGGGCACAGTGCATGTTAGGCAGATGCCTAAGTGGAACATAGGCATGCCGAAACTGTAAAGCAGCAAGACATCATCTGACGAGGGTCCAACATGGGCATGAGTGTGTGTCCTGCAGTGTCACAAGGGAGATTACCCAGCAGGTACCCCCAAGGGCACATAACATTGGCAGGTGGTGTGTGTGGGGGGGGGGGGGAAGCACGCATGTCCATGTAGGCACCCCTACCCGAGAACCCACACCATAGGCAGCTGCCTACCGGCATTCTGGATGGCCTGGGACTGTGCACCACCAGCACCACCGGCATAATGGCATGGCAGCATGGTGACGGAGGGGTGCTGGTGGCGGAGGGGGCAGTGGCATCTGCCCACAGAAGACCATGGCCTAGCCCTGTTTAGGTGGGTGCCATGCACTGCAACAGATAGGGTCTGTCTGACAAACAGTCATGGTATCCCCAGGGAATGAACTGTCCCTGTAACAACAGTGTGGTGCAGTACACACAGCCAGTGTGTTCATGAACAGAAAGTCACAAGTTCAAGCCCCAGCTGCAGCTCCTGCAACCCAGTCCCCATATTTTACCCAGTACTAAACCGTGGTAATAAAGACGGAACCTTTATTGCAGATAAAATAAACTTGCCTGAAAGGCCTATATTTTACCCTACAGAGCACAGACACCATAAACATGTGCAATACCTACAGCAGAGTTTCCCAATGCAGTCCTGGAGGGCCAAACACCATTCAGGTTTCATGTTGTCTCTAATAAATATGCCTGTGCTGCATTTGTATGCGCCGCCCCCAATGGTATGCAAATGTATTCATGCATATTCATTAGAGACAGCATGAAAACCCGAACAGTGTTTGGCCCTAGAGCAGCGGCCAACAGGGGCATAAACACCCACACCCACAGGCTCCACCATCCAAAGCCTCATGGAGAGTCAGGCTGTTGGGCCCTGCGTGCAGCAGCATCTCCCAATACTAGCACTTGCATACCTTAGCAATGCCGCCCTAAACCTGGTAATACGTTACACATATATCAAAAGGTTGCTATGTGAAATGGCAGATAGCAATTCCTAAGTTAAGCACAATTTGCTGATAGAGCTGCATCATAGCAACCTTTCTGATATCTGTGGAGTGTGTTTCAGGTATGGTTTCTGACAGTGTTTACCACCCCGGGGAGTGACCCCAACAGTATTGCGTACCATAGCCATGCCTGCACTGTGCCCAGGACTGGTGTGGTAGCCAGGGCTGCCTAAAGCCTCTATATTTGCACAATGCTGGCATAGGTGTGGGAGTGTGTGTCTGTCTATCCAGTGTGTTGTGGCTGCCTACACCTTACTCAGCCCACACTGCTTGCACTGTTTCCAGTGTTAGCCTGCCAATGTGCATAATGAGAGCAAGGTACTGTGGGTATAGCCCGGACAGGGTGGCTTGGGCAGGATGCATCTGTACAGGGCATAGGGCAATGGCTGGGACATTGTAGTGCCTGGCCACCACCTGCATGGACAGGGTGGCCACAGCATGTCCTGCTGGGAGGTCACTCTCACCCTGACTGAGCAGTGACCAAAGCATGGCTAGGTTCCCCCATAGTGCCATATAGTATTTTTCTCAAGTGATATTTATGTTTGTTTGGTTTTTTTTCTGGGGCCCAATCACTGATTTATCTGTTTGGTGTGTGTGCTCACATCCCAGTTTTGGGTGCATGCATCTCCTTCAGGAACTTGCACTATGGACTAGCTAGCAGACTGTCTGCAGTTAGTATGTTTATGGCTGGAGCACCTTGCAGGGTGCGGCGGCTAGAGACTCACTGTACTTGCTGCTGGAGAATGTCAGATAGTGGTGGGGGGTAGCTGAGCATTTCTAGGCCTACTGTCTGTCTGCCTACCTGCCATTGCCTTATGGATGTGTACAGATCTGCATTGACAGCCCTGTAGGGTGCCTGTTCCCCAGCAGGACTGGGGTTGATGGTCCCCTCTACTGCCACCATTGCAGGGATGTTGAATGTAGATCTGTTGGTGGGAGATCCTGTCCCCCACCCTGAGTCCCAGAGAGCGGGTTGGGTGGTGCTACATAATCCGCCTATGGGTCCAAATACCATCTTCACTTAAATCATGTGACCATGGCACCCACACAGGATATGCACTATGCTGGGTGCATCATAGTCCACAAGGGCTAGATGTGACTGGGAAATACAGATGGACACAGGTGTATCTTAGGTGTGTCTGCAAGGACTACCTATCACACACTGGCACTGATGGCGATCTGCAGCATAGCCTATTTCAGCTAAGCCAGGTGCTGCGGACCTGGTGCTGGGCACCCCACCTCGCCCTCATGGTGAGCACAGTACCCCCCACAATGTGACGGTCTGTAGCTACTCTGTGGCAGTACCACACACGGTCAGTTCCCCCTACCATGCCGAGGTTCTGTGGGGGTGCATACCCCATCTTGTGATCATCTGTAGACTGCTGATCTGCATGTGCAGTGCATCATGGGTACGGGTGGGTTAACCCTATCCTGGTAACCACAGCAGACAGTTTGTGTGGTGACCTGCAGTCCTTCTGTAGCCAGCCAGGGGTTTGTTAATAGCTGTAGAGATATAGCCCACTGGTTACTTCACTGACTGTGGAGACAGAGGTCATAGGTTTGATCCCACAGTGGTGGTATTAGATAGTGCTGTCTGAGGCATTTCCTTTTTTAATTTAAATTAGTGCTGCCAGCAAAAACACCCTCACAGTGCTGTAACCTTAAGGTGCCTCATAAAGCGCCCTATAGGGAATATTATAAGGTGCCTTGGCAGACAATGCACTTTGTAATGTGCCCTCTGGAGTGCCTTATAGGGCGCCTTATGCGGCACCTTAGGTTACGGCACTGTGAGGTTGTGTTTGCTGGCAGCACTAATTTAAATTTAAAAAGAAAATGCCTCAGACAGCACTGATTTAAAGTAAAGGGCAATGCCTCTGACAGCCTTACTCATTTAGCCCACTGGGGGATTGAATTCTTGTCCCCTGTTACATCAGTCAATGGACACAGGTGCTACACCTCTGCTGCTGTGCTTTTTGGTCAGCATGCCTAATTAAGGCTAACGTGTGTTAATGTGCCACGGCTCCCTCTATTGCGCAATAACTGACTTTATCACGTGATAACCTGAAATGCTACCTTGAGACCAGAACACCCACTACCTTATATGCCATTTGTCACAGTAAGACTGCAACTAACGCTGGTAACATTAAGGCGGTTTAGTAAACATACCCCAATGTTTTTAGAAGATCATTTTTGTAGGCTATTCAGAGTGGACCTGAAACTATCAATTATACAAACATTTAACAGTTCAGAACCGATAATGCAGATTCAAAAGAACATTTCTAGACAGAGAAGCAACAGTATGCATTGTTGCAAAATAACTAATCTCTGACCTGGCAACTAGCGTCCCTCCATGTTACTCCCTGCTGGGTTGCCCTGCAGTACCCTCCATATTGTCACCGACCTCTGAGCTGACCTGCCTAGCCCCTGCCTTAATACTGTCCCCAGAGCTGGCTTCCTAGTATGCAAGAAATTCTCTGATCCAATGACTGCTAAGGCATAAAGGAACTAATGTGCGTGCAGCCATGAGCCAGGCTGTGGCTGCACGTGACATCATTTCTTCTTCCTGTTAGGAGTAAGGTGGATGACCAGAGGAGACAGAGATACCGGCAGGCATGGCACTGAATCAAACAGGCACAGGAGGAAGTCTGCTGGGAGGAGGGGCTTCTTTCATTTAATTATAGAGGAGTCAGGGCTGCCCTTGCACAGCACACTATCTGTTCATGTCTGTCCCATCATTCCCGTAACGTCTGCAGAAAGAGTAAATCTGTCTTTGATATGTTAACTTTTATTCTGTTTATCTCACATTTGCCCTCTTAATGATTTTTTTTAACTTCTAAGCGTTTCAACTGAATGCTTTCTTTCAATGAAATGTGATACCAAAAGTGTTAAACTTATCTCTTTAAGCTATGATACTCTGAAATCCTCACTCAGAATGGTTGCATTGATTTCCTAAGCACAATTTCTCACAGGGGTGTCTAAGACTGAACCTATGAACTGTGAATAAAAAAACTGAATTAACTCCAGAGTGATGGATGACTCACTCGGTTCTTGTTAATGCTGATGCAGCTGTTGACAAATGTGCATTAACTGAATTGATCCTTGGGCTTTGTTGCTTGCCACCCATAAAATTGTACCTCCCTAGGCAGCTACCTAGTTGCCTATTCAAAAGCCAGCCCTGCTCACACCTCGGCTGTACAGAGACTTCAAGGAATATTTGCTACCTTTCCACCTCTTTGATCTTTAAGGCTAAAGGAAAGCACAACAATCCAGTAGCAAAATAAAGTCTTGCCTAAAATTCCCATTCTGCAGACTGGATTAGCTCTCTTTTTAAAGAACTTTCCAGCAGAGAACCTGTATCAAAAGTCACAGAATTACCACGTTTGGAATGAAGCCTCTCTGGGACTTCTCCTTTTAATTGGGGTAGAATTTGGGTGCTACAAAGGTGGGGCTAAATATTATAAGGAAAATGGCAAAATTCAGCCGCTCCCCATCTAAATTATTTAAGTTGGAATGCAGAAATAACAGGAACAACACTAAAGAGGAAAATATCCATTTGAACTTATTCTGGCATTTTTATAGTTCATATTTGAATGCATAAATCCACCAAATGTTTTCATTACTTTGATAGATAATTTATCCATGTGTGAGTGTATGTGTGTGTGTGTGTGGGGGGGGGGGTAAGTTTATAAACGTTTTCCATACATAAACCACTGTTTTGCCCTCTGGGTTAAATGCATAAAAGTGCACATGGTGACAGGATGACGTATATTTTCACGCAACCCAGGTAAGAGCATATTGGGGAAGAGTTTCGGCAGAGTGTAGGCAAAGTGCAGGCAAAGTCTTTATCTTTATCTTTATTTGAAGCTTAATATATCTCTCATAACAAAGGCATCTGAGCAGTTTACAATAAAACGTCAAACTGCTGTGAAAGGGAAAAGAACGCCAATAAATTAGACAGGATAGGAAAGTCGTGATTTAGATTAGCATTTTATAAAGTTAAAAAGTAAGCATATGGAGGAGATCCAAGATGGCGCTTTGAATGTGAGTTCCCAGTGGAGGCGGGGGGTTTTTACCTCTGCTATTATGGGCAAAAGGAAGGCTAAAGGGTTTAAGAAATCCTCCTCTAGCCCGACACCCCCTTCTGCTTCTTCCTCTCAGGTGGTTGGACCACTGGATTCTTTTGTTACGCCGCTATGGCGGTCGGGAGTCTCGACGGAGCAGAGTCCCATTGTTTCCCTGCCGGGGCTGGGTGGCTTGACGGGAGACTCGGGACCTGAGATCTCTCTGCTGGAGCAGTGGCAGCCTCCCAAGGATCCTTTGCTGAGGTGGAGCCTGGCGCAGCATGAGGAGGAGCTCTCTTCCGATGAGGTAGAGGGCTTTGGCTTTGGAGGATCGGCTGTGCAGCAGAGAAGTGGTTCTGGATTCACCTTGTCATCTAGTGCAGAGGATCCGGCTTTGAGGGGGTCTACAGGCAGGTCAGTGGACGCCTTCTCTGCGGCTGGGGATTCGGATATGGAGCCGGTCAACCGAAGACTCCACGGGGCAGGCACAAGCTTTTTCCTTTGAGCGACCAGCTGTCTTTACTTTGGAATCGATTTGGTCAGCCATAGTCAAGCTTGGTGAACTTTTCACTCCCCAGGTAGCGGCTTTAGGCGCCCAGGGCCAGGTCCATACCAGCTTGCTCCAGCAGCATACTCTTGAAGTTTCAGCATTACAATCATCGGTAACAGAACTTCAACAGAAAGTTTCCAACTCTTAGGATGGTGTTTCATCTTATCAGAAGAATATGTTGGCTTTAAAAACATGGATTGAAATGTATAAAAATACTTCTAGACATTGTAATCTTCGTTGTATAAATTTTCCAAGGTTATCCACTATTTCTGCTAAAGAAATGTTTAGGAAATATCTTCTGGAAGTTTTAGGTGTTCCAATTGAATCTCACCCTCCTATGCTTAAGGTATATTATCTCCCTTCGGGGAAAAAAGTATTTGGTGGGGGAACAATTGGAATAGAGGGTCAAGCAGATCTATTAAATATCTCTGCTATATTGGAATCATTGGTTACTGAGATAGCTTCGCCCTCTACTTTGATAGCCACGTTTGCGTTAGCCTCTGATAGAGATTGGTTTCTATATATGTATTTTAAGAAGCGTACTGTGCAGTTTTATGGTCTAACTGTTCGTGTGTTTCCTGATTTAGCTAAGGAAACTAAAAAATGTAGGAAATAATTTATGTTACTTCGTCCTGGAGTATTGCTGTTGGGGGGGAGTTATACTTCTTAAAATTTCCCTGCAAATGTATGGTTAGGTTGAATAATGAGTCATATATTTTCTTTGAACCTTCCCAGTTGTTGGGCTTTATGAGTGCTCGACGCCCTCCCGAGATGTCCCCAGATTCACTGCTAATAAGTTAGTCATGACTGTTTGTTCTCACAGCTTTATCCTCTCATTTTTGTGTGTTGATAAGTTTTCCTTGTTTGGATCTTCTCTCTGTGGGGGGCTATAGTAGGGGCAGGAATTTTCTTCTTTATATTTTCTTTTAGTACAATATTAACTGTTCAATGTTGTTATTTCCTTCCTGCTTTCTAATTTCCTTTGAAGTTTGTATATGCTTCATTGTATGTAAAACTGATAAAGTTTAAAAAAATAAAATAAAAAGTAAGCATATGCTTTATGGACAAATTTTTAGACCTGCTCCTGAGTAGGAATAATTGTCCATGGTTTTAATTTCTGCCAATTTATCCCTAATATTTCATAAAGACACATAGGTTCTGCATTTCCTGCATGTTTAATTAAAAAACAATTTATGGTAAGTACAATGCCTCCAAGGTAACTGTTGGGGGTGTGAAAAGCATGTTCCTGGAAGTTACCAAAGGGACTTGTCCCATAATGCGTTTTGGATCAATGCGTAATTACTTTGGGTGGACTTACCACCACCCACTGAAGAAAGAGATGCATTGATAGTGCATCAAAATTGTCCCTGTGCTAACCACAGTGCTAACCTCCATCCCCACTCTTCTTCCCTAAACTGCCCAGTCCAAATCCATTGCCTGATGTGCATTTACTACCAAAATTATCATGTAGTAACTGTCATGTCAGCCTGATAACAATTATCATGGTCCCACTCTGACAGCTACTGCACAGTAAAATGCATGCTAATTGCGCAGCCTCCTTTAGTAAAAAGGCCCCATAGACATCTACGTGCCTTTAAAAAATAGACTAGATATAAGTGCCTATATGGTTTGACACATTTATTTATTTATTTAGACAGATTTGTATGCCACCTTATCCTTCAATCAAGGTGGTCATGTCACATCACAATTGGAGGGTTATAATTAACATTAGGGTACTTGTGAACATTTAGACAGAACAATTACTTAACACCATTTAGACAGTACAATTGAAGGGTAACATTTAACAAGGGGTTGTTTAATAACATGGTATAATAATCTTGTGTGTGTATGTAGGATGAGTGCGTGCCTAGTTGGCAGAGGTGGTTATGTTTCTGTTTGGGTATGGGCTGTTGTCTAAATGCTCGTGTGATTCTATAAATAACAGTGTTTTGAGGTCTTTGCAGAAGTCTGTGATGTCATCTAGAGCCCTCAGGCTCATTGGGAGGGAGTTCCATAGTGTGGACGCCAGTAGTGATGGAGCTCTTTTTGAAGTTGTTTGCTTGGTTTTGTGATAGCCTGCAGGTGTGCCGATCATGTTGTCGTTATTGGCTCTTCTTGGTGTATTGCTGATATCTCTTGTTATAACGTCTTGGAATATGTCTGCTGAGAGATGGTGAATGATTTTGAAGATGATCATGATTATTTTGTATTTAGATCTTGCCAGCATTGGGAGCCAGTGTAGTTGTTGTAAGACAGGGGTGGTGTGCTCTGTCCTTGGAGTGTCTGTAATGATGCGTGCTGTGGTGTTTTGCACCATCTGTAGTGGGTGTAGTGTGTGCTGAGGGAGGCCTTGGTATTGTGAGTTTCCATAGTCAAGCAGTGGTATGAGTGCTTGGCACACTGTGCAGAAGTAGTCCTGACGGAGTATCGGTTTGATTTGTCTGATGGTCCTCAAACGTTGATAGGCCTTGTTTGCGGTTTTGGTGATGTGGGATTTCAAGTTCAGTGCTCTGTCCAATGTGATGCCTAGATACTTAACTTCTTCTTTGACTAAGATGCTGATAGTTTGTGGAGGTATGAAGGTGGGGTTCCTGGTGACGAACATTGCCTCGGTTTTATCGTAGTTGACCGTTAAGTTGTTGGCTATGAGCCAGTCATTCATGTCTTCGAGGCATTTGGTTATTGTTGTGGTATTTAGTGCTAGTAGGTTGATTGGAGCGTATATCATGATGTCGTCAGCATAAATGTGATAGTGTAGTTTATGGTGCTTGATGATGTTGCATATGGGCTGCCTGTAGATGTTAAAGAGCATTGATGATAGGGCTGAGCCTTGTGGTATTCCTTGCATGACTGGGAATTGCTGTGATTTTTTTGGTCGCATTTGACTTGTGTTCACCCTTCCAAGTATGATGTGAACCAATTCAGGGTATTCTTACATAGTCCTATCTGTTGTAAGCGATGCAGTAGCTTAGTGTGGGACACAGTGTCGAAGGCTGCCGAAATATTCATGAACACTAGCAAGAAGCCGTTTTTATGTTGTCCATGCCTCTTAGGAGATTGTCGAAGAGGGAGGTGAGTAGAGTTTCAACACCCTGTTTGGGGCTTGAATCCATGCTGATGGATGTCCAGTGGGGCATTTATGTCAATATGGTCCTGAAGTTGTCTTTGCACTGCCTTTTCCACGATTTTAGCAAGGAATGACAGGCTGAAGATGGGACGGTATAATTTTGGTTCAGAGAGGGTTCAGATTGCTACTTTTGAATATTGGTTGTATCATTGCATGCTTTAGGGGTTGCGGCATGTATCCTTGTTGGAGTGAATCTTTGATGATTTTTTGAATGTGATGAGAGAGTTGGTTTTTTGTAGCTTTGAGCCACGCTACTGGGCATGGGTCTGATGGTGAGGTTGTTGTGTTTAGTCCAGATATTATTTCTTCTACTTGCTGCTTTGTTGTTATGCTGAAGTTCTCCCATGCTTTTTTTTTATCTTGTAGTCATTTGTTTCTGGTGTATTAGAGCATGTTTGGTTGGTGTTTTTTGACTTCATGTAATCTGCATATTTTTGTGGGTCAAGGTGGTGTGTACTTTGTTGTGTGTTGTCCTTGGTGAGCTTTTGGACAATGCTAAAGATTTCTCTTGGTCTATTAGTAGATTTCATGATTAGGTTGGTATGGTGTTGCTGTATATACTCGTTTATTAGATTATTATATTCCAGTTGCTTGTCTCTGTATTGGGTTAGGAGGTCATGTGATTTGTTCCGTCTCCATTTTCTTTCCAGTCTTCTGAGTGTGCGCTTTGCAACTTTGATTTCATTTGAGTACCATGGGGCGTTGGATCTCTTGTGTGTTTGTGGTTCTGTGCTCACATTGCCAACCTATTATAAAGTTTCTCTCTAATAGTCACTGCCTATTTAATTAATTGAGGGAACAATTTGTAAGGGTATTTTCTAAAGTAGGGCTCAATAAATCCTGGGTGCCAAGTCACCATGGTGCTTACAAATTGCCCCTGGCACTAGGAATTTTAAGGCCCTCAAAGTTTGGCCCCAGTGTTTCCTCATTCTACTGCGATTGGCTCTGTAAAAAGAGCTTGAGCCACTGGTTGGAGGAAGTTGCTGCTGATCTCACTGTTTCAAGCTTCATGAGAGCTGAAATGGCAAGATCAGCACAAATGTCATGCACCATGCAGCTCAAGTTCTTTGTAGAGAATCAATCACAATAGATTAAGGAAGCATTGCATTTTTGGTGCTAAATAGCAGGAATGGTCAGAGACTCGGAGTGATGGCTGCTGGTGGGGAGGCAATGAGTGGAGAGAGAGAGACCCGGGGCAATGGCTGGGGAAGGGGCAATGAGAGACCGAGACACATACATAGAGTGATAGCTGGGAGAGCAATGAGAGAGAGATGGACATGAGGTGATGGCTGAGGCAATGAGAGAGAGAAATTGGGTGATGGTTGGAAGGGGCTATGATAGAGAAAGACTCTGGGTGATGGTCAGGTCTGGCGCTACCCAGTAAATGGGGTAAGCATGACAGGGGGGCCGATCTCTGGGGGGCACCATTGCTAGCTACCCACAAGCAGGAAGACAAGTGTGGCCAGAGAAGCAGAGCCTGCACAAGGGACCAGAATGTCCCACAGACAGAAGACTGTGCAAGTTTGCAATTGCTGCCTTAAATAGCCACTGCCCACAGGACATGCTACTTCTGTGGGCAGGCTCGGCCCTCTCTCTGCCGTGATCGTTGCCAAGCTCAGCTCTTAAACTGCTGAGAACTGAGCCCAGCAGTGATCGCAGATGAGAGAGGGCCGAGCCTGCCCATGAGAGAAGCATGTCCCACAGGCAGAGGAACTTTAAGGCAGCACTCACAGTGGAGAGAGGGCCAAGTCTACCCACGGGCATAGCATGTTCTGTGGGCAGAGGCTGTTTAAGGCAGTGATCACAGTCTTGCACAGGCTTATGCCCATGGGACATGCTGGTCCCATGTGCAGACTCCACTTCTATGGCCACAGTTTCTTAAAGAGCCTCTGTCCAAGGGACATGCTACTCTCGCGGGCATACTCAGCTTTCTCTTAACCACAAGGGGGAGGGTAGATAGGGGGGCATTGGGAGGTAGAAGAGATATACTGGGCACCGGGACACAGATGGGAGATACCGAATGCACGGGTGGAGGAAATAGGGAGGCAGAGGGGACAAACTAGAGGTGGGGGGTGGGGGGGTTGTTAGGGAGATGAAGGGAGATAGTGGACATGGGAAGGGGCATAGGAATAATGCACATAGGGATAAGCAAGAAGGGAAGATAGAGTGATTATGCTGGATATGGGTTATAGGGAGACTTTAAGAAGTTCTTGGGCATGGGGGATGGACAGAGGGAAACAGAGGAGAGATGTTAGACACAGGAGTAATAAGAGGAGTGGGAAATGCAGGGCATGGGGATAACAGGGACAGAGAAGGGAAAATATGGAAGGCAATGGAGAGATTATTGACATGGGAATAATAGTCAGGGGATGGTATGGTATGGAGATGGGGAATAGGAAGGGAGAGGGCAGACATGGAAGGAAGGCAAAGAGAGAGTGAATTGAGATTCTGGATGGAGGGGGAGAGAGTGAGTGAGTGAGACTGTGGATTAATGGACTAGGAAAAAAGAGGTGGGGAATGGAAGGACTGGGGTGAGAGTTGACAAGTGGTAGGTAGATAGAGTAAAAAAGGGTGATAGTAGGAAAGAGTAGTGAAATCAGAGTGGACAGAAAGAAAGAAAAATGAATTTTAAAAAGTTAAAGGGAAAAGATCAATATCCAAGATGGAACAAAGTGAAGAAAACAAAAGAGGAGACAAGATATGGCAGATGGACTAGAGACCTTAGAAAGGCAACTAAGAGAAGACAGAGGAAAACAGAAACCTCAGATTGGGACCAGCATGATCAGAGAATAAAATGGTCAGACAACAAAGGTAGAAAAATAATTTTATTTTCAATTTAGTGATTGAACTTTGCACTATTTTTATATTTTATACAGTACAGGGAAGTGTATTTCTCTGGTAATGCACTGTATGCAAATCTGGCTTCTTCGGGTTGCAATTTAATTTTTATCTCATATGTTTATTTTTAGGTTATGGTCACTTATTCTGTTCTTGGTGAGGGTCTGTGTTATGAGTGTGCGACCAAGACCAGGTGTTCTGTTAAGATGGAGTTTGTATGTAGGGATCTGTACTGTAGTAATCTGAATTGTTCAGCTTTTCAAATAGATGTTTGGATGTGAAGGGCCCGCTGTAGTATTTACAGTGCTGCTTTTTTGGGTGTGCTCCTTATGTGAGTTTTGGAAGTTGGTGCTGGTATGGCATGGTATTTTTGCTCTATAGATCCTCAGTGACTTTTTTAGGGTTTTGTATTAGTTTACAATATGCCTGGTACTGGAGAATGTTTATGTTGTTGTTTTTAGTGAGATGACCAGTATCAGATTTATATTTTTTAGATATTGAGTTCTGTGGGTGAATGTCCTAGTTCTGCTCTGCACCTGTCTGTCAAGGGAGAGAGTTCTGTGAATACAGAATATGGAGTTCATTCATGAACACGGGTTGCATGGCTGCATGCTTCAGTGGGACGTGCAGCCCTGCAAACCGTCCACGTCTGATTCCCCCTCCGGCTCTCCCTGTATGTCCTGTACATCAGGACAGGGAGAGCCGGCGGGGGATGGGGGGCAGAGGGGGCAGGAATGGGTCAGAGTGGGAGCGGAATGGGGGTGGGCCAGCCCGGCAGCACATATAGGGTTGATTCAGGTCATGGCCCTGTACATGATGCTGGGCCCGTGGGGACATGCTGCTTATACCACCTCAAAAGTGGTATAAGCAGCACTTTTGGCCTGATTGGGCCCAAGGATCCTCCCCGGGGCCAGCCATGAGTTGTGCAGATGTCAGAGGTGCAGATGTCAGAGGTGCCTGACTACCACGCGAACAGAATCAGGTCCACACGTCCCCTTCCGTGAATTGGACACGATATGCTTGAAAAGAAAAGGCAGGAACAATAACACAGTTTATAACAAAATAAAATGAGTTATAATTTTATATTTTGGTGTTATAGATGGTGCTTTGGTTCTTGTTTTTTCTTTTAGTTCCTTAGTGTGTGAACATCTCGCATTTCCTTTGTTTTTTGTAGAATACCTGGATTACTGCAATGGAATACCACAGGGAACATCCAAAAAAAACCTGAACGCTCTATAACTGGCTCAAAATGTTGCTGCAAGGCTGATCTACAAAGCAAAATTAACTGACCACATCTCCCCTATCCTTTATGCATTGCATTGGCTCCCGGTGTCCTGTAGAATTACCTATAAATCATTGGTTACAACATTCAAACTTATTAATAACATAGCACCATCCTTCCTGACATTTATTTATTTATTTATTTATTTATTTAACTTTTCTTATATACCACGCTCTTTACACCAGTGCGGTTTACATGGAACATAATTGTGCAGTGCAGGGGGCCTGCACTGAACTTACAATATAACAGGGGGTTTTGTACAGGATTCAAACAGGGTAACTATATGCAGGTAAATACAAATAAATTATTAACATATGTACATCTCTAATACATGCTCCTCAAGAGAACAGGTCAAGAAGGAGAAAAAAAGCTACACATTTTGCAAGTACCAGAATTCATTCGGCAATCAAAGCAGAAGACGAGCAACTCAGCTTTCTCGCTCTACGCTCCTATGTTGTGGAACAACCTACCAATAGAGTTAAGAGAGATGAAGGACCTTCAATCATTTAGAAAAGTACTGAAAACATTCTTTTTTACCCAGCATTTCTACAGCCTGCAGTCCGACGAGGTTCCGATTCTTCAAAGTAATACAAGCCAGCAACCTTATCCTGATCCTACCTAGACATAGCATACACTCACACCTCTTCTATTAAATCAGTTATTATTCTCTTCCTCACTCCTTATGGATATTCAATACTATACCCATGTAAATAGTTTGCGCTGAAAGTTAAAATACCAATAGCTTATAATATGTCACACTCCTCAGTTATCTCAATGCCACACACATGCAAATAGTTCTTTGATGATAGTTTAATGTCACTTGCTGTTAATTATATTGGCACGTTTTTGCCACCTGTTTCATTATATATTGCCTTTAGTTAAACTATCTAAACTGTTCTTTGTAAAATAATAAATAATAATAATAACGCTCCTTATTATTATTGTTCGGTTATATGTAAACTGCCTCTGATCTCTGGAAGAGGCGTTATAGAAAAATGTAAAAATAAATAAATAAATAAATATTTACATTAACACCATGCTGGCCCAGTGTGCAGTTTCAGAGTAGCTATGTTGGGGTTGCCAAAACCTTCTTGTTGCTTGGTATCATGCAAAAAGAGTCCTGAAAGGAGTTCTGGGAAAAATGGGGGTAAGGTGTAGCCAGAATTAATAAAAATAAGGGAGAGGGTGTCGATCTATAGTTGCAGGGGGGCACCAGAAACCCTAGCACAGGTCCTGGTGATGGTGGTGGTGGTGGTGGGGGGGGGGGGCGTCTATGAGAGGGAGAAAAAGACTGGGTGATAACTGGGTGGACTATGATAGAGAGAGACTAGGTAAAGGTTAGGCATGAGGGCTATGGGAGATTTTTTTTTCCCTTCACATATTACTAGGCCATAGTGATATGTGAAGAAAAAAGGAAGCCATCTCAGATGCAGCAATAAAGGGTCACCAATATTCTGCTGACAACATTCTCATTGAGGATGGTGGGAGGGTGGCACTGTGTCGTGATACATTAAGGGCATGATTTATTAAACTTTCTTTCCCTATAGAAAATAATAAAATAGTAAATCAGACTTTTAAAAAAGAGCTATGTTTCATCCTTTGGAAGGTTTATGTTTATGTTTATTAATTTGATATACTGCTATTCAATAAAAATCAAAGTGGTTCACAACAGTCAAATATACAAAGAGGGCCAATGGCTGGAAGAAAAGAAAGGAAGTTACAATAAATGACAGGATAGCAGATAGGACAACCAAGCACACTAGATAGAAGAGAAAAACCAGTAAGAAAAGGAAGTGGGAAAGGGTAGGATCATACAAAAGGAGAAGGGAGGTCAAAGGCAAAGGAGAATAGATGGGTTTTCAGGTGATTCTTGAAAGTGGTGTAATGTTCAAGTCTGAGTGAGGTGGGTAGGGAGTTCCAGAGTGCAGGTCCAACAAAGAAGAAGGTGCGACTTGACTGGAGGTGGGCGCAGGAGGGAGAGGGAAGGTGAAGGCCATTTATGTGAAGTGACCAGAGAGAGCGACTAGGAATGTGAAACTGGGTGAGATCTGCCGGGTACTGTGGTGTGTGAGTGCAAGGGACATGATGAACCAAGGTGAGGATTTTGAAGCAGATGTGAAAGTCTATAGGGAGCCAGAGGAAGTGAATGAATAGAGGTGCGACATGTTCTCGATGTGTAGAGTGTGAAATGATGCATGCAGCCGTATTTTGAATGTGTTGTAATCTAGGTAGTTGGGACTATGGAAGACCGATTAGGACAGAGTTCCAGAAATCAACATGTGACATGATAAGGGACAGCATACGAGTGGTAAGGGTTTGTGGCATGAGAAAGGGTCGAATAGTGAGGATCTGGTGAAGGAAGAAAAACAAAGTCTTAGTGATGTGAGAAATATGGTCCTGAAAAGAAAGATCAGAGTCGAAGACGACACCGAGATACCGAAAGCAGGAGACTAGGGGGATAGGTGAATCAGAGAAAGAAGGGGCCACCATTGGAGAGGGGCTCTCATGAATGAACCAGATAGCAAGTGTTTTAGTCAGGTTTAAGTGGAGACAATTAATGGAGAGACAACCAGCCACATCAGAGAGATAGGAATTGAGAGGAGAGAGATTGGGGTGAAGAGAGGAAGTGTGGTGTAGAAGAACCAGGTCATCAGCATAGTAAAAGGCAGAGATCCCAAATTGTTGCATCAAAAGAGCAAGAGGTGCCAAGAAGATATTCAAAAGGAGAGGTGCTAGTACGGAGCCTTGAGGCACGCCACAAAGCAGTGGAAAAGGTTCCGAAGAGACCATTGGGACGGATAGAGAGAGAACAGTGCAAGACTGGGAAGAAAGATAAGAGTGGAACCAACGATATACAGTGCTACGGAGTCCGGCCTCACGTAAGCGGGAAAGGAGGAGGGAGTGCTCAACCAGGTCAAAAGCTGCAGATAGGTTTAGAGATACCGCCACCGAAAAGTCACCACGATCGTGAGCCACGTGCAGTTCATTGAGAAAAGCAAGGAGGACAGTCTCAACACTGTGACCTGGGTGAAAACCTGATTGGTGGGGATGAAGGAAGCGTGTGGAATACAGGTGATGGGAAAGCTGTGTAAAGACTGTTTTCTCAAGTATTTTAGAAAGAAAAGGGAGATTGGAAACAGGACGATAGTGAGCTGGAATAAGGGGGTCAAGTGAGGGTTTTTTTTAGAATAGGACGTATGAGGGCATGTGTCCAGGAATGAGGAAACGTACCTGTGGAAAGACTAGTATTGATCATGGTGAGGATGGAGGGGATAAGAATGAGAGAGGGTGTGAGTAGCCAAGAGCAAGGTACAGGATCAAGGGAACAGTAGGTCTTGGGGAGACTATGGCTGAGGTCTTGGTAGCCGGCTCCTAAATTTGTAGGCTGGCTCTTAAATTCCAAGAAAATTTGTCAAGACCTGCTCTAAAGGTAAATGTTTTATATACAGAAAAGGCTTGTTTAAAAACTCCCCTCAACAGGGTAAAGGGGCAATTCTAGCAATGGGGTAGGACCGATCCTGTAGGGTATGTTTGGGGAGTTTATTTTTAGTTTCCTGAAGGTACTTCCTGGTGGAGAATTTGTATTTTCAAGCTCTGTGGGTATTTTTGGATACATGGTCCACACCAAGGAAGCCGTTTCTAAAAGGGATTCTAGCAGGCCCTAGATACTTTGTAAGTTCTGCCAGGAGACTGAAAATAGTCTTCCAAATACAATTCTGCCTTCTTTCTGAAGAAATTACCTAAACAGTACATGGATGGTCTCCACTCAGGGGTGGCTCAAGGCAATCTGCTGCCTGAGGTGAAGAATGGGTTGGGGGGGGGGGGGCTTTTTCAGAACTCCGATCAGGGACTGAAACAAACCAAAAAACCAATTAGATTATATGGAGGGAATGCAAGATGTTTGCACACAGGGCCGTACCAAGCTGCAATCGTGCCCTGTGCAACTTGCAGCTTGGGTGCGTGCCCCCTTCTCCCCCCCATACCTCTGTCCAGTGCTGCCTGCTCTTTCTCTGCTGCTGCCACCCTCTGTTTTTTTTCACGGCGGCACTGGCAAAAGGGAAAGAGCAGTCAGCGCTGGATGGAGGTATGGGGAGGAGGAGGGGGCATGTGCCCGATCTGAAAGACGCCGGCACTTTAAGAAGATCTGTCCCTCCCTGCTCTGACATCGTGTCATAGGAGGGAGGGACCAAACCTGCTTAAAATGCTGTGTAAAGGCTTGGGGTGCATTTTGGCTGCCTGATATTGTCCTGCCAGCGGCGGCCGGGCAACAGCAGACAGCCGAAATGCCCTCCCCCCAAGCCTTTACACCCTCTGTGACTGCACCGCTTGCACAAGGCTAGGTATGGTCCTGTTTGCACACCAAGGAACTAAAAGAGAGTAAGAACCAACAGCACAGTTTATAAAACTAAACTATAACTCATTTTTATTTTCTTGTTATAAACTGCGTTATGGTTCTTGCTTTTTCTTTTTCAACATATATTTTGCATCCACAGTGGGTGCAGAGCAGAACCAGAACATTCACCCAGAGAACTCAATATTAAAAAAAAAAAAAATCTGATTCTGGTCCTCTCACTAACAACAACAACAACAACAACAACCACTATTCTCCAGTACCAGGCATATTGTGAACTAATATAAAACCCTACAACAGTGGGAAACTTCAGATTTATTTATTTATTTATTTATTTTATTTATTTACATTTCTTTTATACCGCACTATTCAACATCAGTGCGGTTTACATAGAACATAAAACATACACGTTACATATAATGAAACAATGTTTACAGGTAACAGGAAATAGAACTTGGATAACTTGGGGTAACTATTTACATCAGATTTTCATATTGTACAAGCTAAACTTATAAGTGTCTTATAGCGGAGGTTTTGTCATGATATCTATATTAGACTGTAGGTGACATTACTGTATCTTCGTCTATCTTGTAGTACTGAAGGAATAGGTAGTGTTTCACTGCCTTCCTAAATTGGGCCAAGTCAGTGATTGCTCGTATGTTGGGTGGGAGAGAATTTTCCCGGATGTCTCCAGAGCTACCCAAGTCAGAAGGAAGGATTTTTTGCTTCTTAGGTCTCGGGTACTGGGTCTTTCTGGTACCTTTTATTTAAGATTTCCCTGTAAGTGTCTTGTTACACTGCTGGGAGTGTGGTTCAGTATTAGGACTAGGGCTGTTAGAATCCATTCAAAAGTGAGGATCTTAGACTTTAGGAAGACTAAATTTGCCAAGATGGGCCAATAGCTCAGGGAGTCATTAGTGGGATGGGAACAGCTGGGGGATGTAGAAAAACAGTGGGCAAAACAGAAAGGGGATATTTTAAGGGCAACCAACCTTTTTGTTAAAATGGTAAATAAAGGTAAAAGGAAAAGGAGACTGCTATGGCTTTCGAAAGAAGTAGCTGAAAAAGTGAAGAAAAAGAGGAAGGCCTTCTTGAAATACAAGAGATCGCAGAGAGAGGAAGACAGGTATCTCTATTTGGAAAAACTTAGGGGCATGTTTACTAAACATTCCTAACGTGCGGGGCCGCGGTAGTGTGCCTGTGCCATATAAGGAGTGGGCGGTTCAGGCCGAAAAAGGAAAAAAAAAGACCGTATGTGTGCGCGTCGCGTTAATGTGCGGGGCCCACATTAGCGCGTGGGAAGGCTAAGTGGGGCGCAGCGGAGCACATATAGGAACAGAGCCGTAGCACAATGGTGAAGACAATAACCAATGGTGCAGGGGCCATGGGTTCAATCCCCCAGTGTATGCAGCCCAAAAAGGCTGGCTGAGGCACCACCTTGAATGTGGAAATGTGTGTCAGGAGGCAAAATAATTTTAAGGTGGCGCACTGTTCATTTTGGGGCGGCATATGGCGGCGCACTGTTCATTGTGGGGCGACATAAGGCGGCGCACTGTTCATTGTGGGGCGGCATAAGGCGGCGCACTGTTCATTGTGGGGCGGCATAAGGCGGCGCACTGTTCATTGTGGGCAGCTGGATGCGGCGCACTGTTAATTGTGGGCAGCAGGATGCGGCGCGCTGATGGCCACAAGGCTGCGCGCTGATGCTAAAGCAAAGAAACACAGCCACAGCACAATGGTTAAGACACTGACCAATAGTGCAGGGACCAATGGTGCAGGGACCAGGGGTTCAATCCCTCATAATGCCCATTGAAAAAGGCTAGCTGAGGCAGTATATTTTATGTTGTGGAGTGCTTTAGGAGGCTTTTTAATTCTATTTTGTGATAACTACTAGCAAACGCACTCTCACAGCATGTTAACATAAGGCGGACCATAAGGCACATGTTACAGTGCACCGTCCGCCAAGGTACAGGTAAATGGAGCTCATTCTGAGGAGAGGGATTTTACCAGTGGTGTGCCCCAGGGATCTGTCCTTGGTCCGATTCTTTTTAACATCTTTGTTATTGATATAGCGGAAGGGCTGTCAAGTAAGGTTTGCCTCTTTGCTGATGATACCAAAATCTGCAATAGAGTAGACACCCAGGAAGGTGTAGATAACATGAAGAGGGATGTAGCTAAGCTTGAAGAATGATCTAGAATTTGGCAGCTGGGATTTAATGTTAAAAAATGTAAGTTCATACATTTGGGCTGCAGCAATCCAAGGGAGCAATATAGTATAGGGGGTGAAGTACTTTTGTCCACTAAAGAAGAGTGGGACCTAGGCATGGTTGTGTCTGATGATCTTAAAGTAGCTAAACAGGTAGAAAAGGCGACAGCAAAATCTCGAAGGATGCTTGGGTGCATATGGAGAGGAATGGCTAGCAGAAAAAAGGAGGTGATAATGCCTCTGTATAAGTCTTTGGTGCGACCTCATTTGGAGTATAGTGTGCAATTCTGGAGACTGCACCTTGAAAAGGATGTGAACAGGATGGAGTCAGTGCAGAGGGTGGCTACTAAAATGATTAGTGGTCTTCATTATAAAGCATATGAGGACAGACTTAAGGATCTTAATATGCACACCTTAGAGGAAAGGCGGGATAGAGGTGATATGATTGAGATGTTTAAATACCTCCATAGCATAAATGTTCAGGGAGAGAGCCTCTTTCTATTGAAAACAAGCTCTGCTAGGAGGGGACATGGGATAAGGGTGAAGGGAGATAGATTCAGGAGTGATATGCGGAAATATTTCTTTATGGAAAGAGTAGTGGATCCATGGAATAGTCTCTCAGTGGAGGTGGTAGAGATGAGGACAGTAACTGAATTCAAAAAAGCATGGGACAAACACAAAGGATCTCTAAAGGTAAAAAGGGGACTGTTGTAGTTGTTGCTATGGAAGGACAGACTAGATAGGCCATGTGGTCTTTTTCTGTCGTCATATTTCTATGTTTCTATGTTTCTATGCATTTCTTGACCCTTCTCACTTAGAGAAACTTTTGGTTAGTAAGGAAATGATTGCCCCTGTGGATGAGGAAGGTTGAGGAGTTTTAGAGACCTTGTTTTTGCACGGTCTCTTTTGGAGATTTAGGGGTCTGTTTACTAAAGGCCGGTGGTGTGCGGTCCGCGGTGCAGAGCGGGTGCCGTAGAAGGAGTGGGCGTTCCGTCGGGAAGCTGTGAGTGACAGATGCGCGAAGGTGCGCGGCGCCCGTGTGGTTAGTGCCCTGTGCAATTAACGAGGTTGATCTGTGCACATGGGACACACTGCTCACGGATTTGGGCTTTCCAGTATTGTGCTGCACATTGCTGACGGAAACGGTTTCCTTTCCCTTCCCAGCACCTCTAACGCGACTGTTGGACTCGCGGTATATTTCTTGGGAGATTCGGGCACGCTCCTGTGCGGCGAGTCTCCCCCCTCCCACATTCCGCCCACTGACCCCGTCTCTCCGCCCCTAGGGGGCCTTCCTCCGCCCTCATTTCTCCTTTCCACGCCTGTTTCGCACATTACCGTCCCGCAAATGTGCGCGTTGTCGGCGCACGCTTGCGGGACCCGTTAATGTGCCGCGCACTCGTACGGGGCGCTTAAGAGCACTTAAATACCTCTTTTAGAGCGCTCATGTGCGCCCCGTACAAGTGCGCCGTTTAGTAAACAGACCCCTTAGTCTGCAGCTTTTGTGAGACTATTGTCTCTTGTTTTCCTTTACATTTGTATTTTTCTTTTATTTAGTCATTGCTCCCTTGATGTGGGCTAACTTCCATTTTTTCTTTATTTATTATTTTTTGGCATGCTTTAATGTGATCTTCATGGAGATTTTCCTTTTGTTCTGAGTTTTGTTGTTGTATAATTTCAAAACATCAATAAACATATAATTACAAAAAAAAACAAAAACAAAACAAAACCCTACAACAAAGAGCAAACCTACCATACCATACCATATCAGCACCAACTTCCAAAACTCACATAACGAGCCCATCCAAAAAAAACATCACTGTAAATACTACAGTGGGCCCTGGAACATCCATACACCTATATGAAAAGCTGAACAAGTCAAATTACTACAGTACAGTATAGATCTTTATGTACAAACTCCATGTTAACAGAACACCTGGCCTCAGTCTCACACTCTCAACATCGACCCTCACTAAGTACAGAATAAGTAACCACAATCTAAAGTAAAAATAAAAATATGTAGACAAAATTTAAACTGAAACCCTAAGAAGCCAGAGTCCACATGCAGTGCAACATCAGATAAATAGGAGACGCAGTTTCCCAATACTGTGTAAAATATAAAGAGAGCACAAAGTCCAATCACTAAAATTAAATAAAATTATTTTTTCTACCTTTGTTGTCTGACCATTTTATTCTCTGATCATGCTGGTCCCGATCCGAGGCTTCTGCTTTCCTTTCTTCTCTTAGCTCTCTTTCTGTGGTCTATGGTCCATCTGCCATTTCTTATGTCTTTTGTTTTCTTCACTTCTTTCCATCAGCCTATTTCCAGTCCTACACACCCCCCCCCATCATCCCATTACCAGTCCTAGCCTCCACTAATCAGCCCATTTCCAGTCCTAGCCTCCCTGATCAGCTCATTTCCAATGCTAGTCTCTCTCTGTCCATTACCAGTCCTACCCCCCATCAGCCCATTACCAGTCCTATCCTCCCCTAATCAGCTCATTTCCAGTGCTAGTCCCCCCTCAGCCCATTACCAGTGCTAGCCTCCCCTAATCAGCCCATTTCTATTCCTATCCCCCATCAGCCCATTGCCAGTCCTAGCCTCCCCTAATCAGCCCATTTCCAGTGCTAGTCCCCCCTCAGCCCATTACCAGTGCTAGCCCCCCTAATCAGCCTTTACCAGTCCCAGCCCCCCTCAATCAGTCCATTCCCAGTTCTAGCCTTCCCTAATCAACCCATAACCTGCATTTTCTCTCCCCTCTGTCCAGCTTTTATCCCCTGTCTGCCCAGTATGCCCCCCTGTCTCTCCCCTTTGTCCAGCATTTGCCCCCCGTCTCTCCCCTTTGTCTAGTACTTGTCCCCTTGTCTCCCCCTTTGTCCAGTATGTCTCCATCTTCCCCTTTGTCCAGAATTTTCCCCCTGTCCCCTCCTTTGTCCAGTATTTGTCCCCTATCTCCCCCTTTCTCCCCCATCTCTCACCTTTGTCTCTCCTTGTCCTCTTCCTGTCCCCATTCCCTCCACCTGCACCTTTCATCCGGTGGTGGAGGGGGCACTCTGGCTGTTTTAATTTTAGATTTTTCCGCCTCTGCCCTGCCTCTGCCTTCCTGCTGCATTTTTTTGCTCAAGAATGCTTGCAGCAAAAAAAAAAAAAAAAAGCAGCAGGAAGGCAGAGGCAGGGAAGAGGTGGCAAAATCTAAAATTAAAACAACTGGAGTGCCGCCACCGCACAAATCAGCCTGAGCACTTGCAGCGCTCAGGCTGATTTGTTTGATGCTGGCAGCACTCCGATTGTTCCTGCTGGATGAGAGGGAACCCTTTTTGGTTCCCTTCCAGCCTCCTCCTTCCCCAGTGTCAGCTCCCTCCTCCCCCATTGTAAACCCAGTTGCAGACCCCACCTTCTAGTCATGTCAATTCCCTTCCAGCCTCCTCCTCCCCCTCTGTCATCCCCATTTCAGACCCCCACCGTCCCCTCACGTCAATTCCCTTCCAGCCCCCTCCCTTCCCCCTCCATTTCAGCCCCCTCCCTCCATGTCAGCCCCACTTCCTCCCTCTCTCCCTCCCCCATGTCAGCCCTGTTGCAGATCTCACCTTTCCCTTGTCAATTCCCTACCCCCTCCTCCCCTCTCCCCGTGTCTGCTTGCTACCACCCACACCGTAGTTCCTGTGCCTTCTTCTTCTGCAGCCGTAGGTCCCTGACTCTTAGGGAACCACAACTGTGCTGGTGAAGCCAGTGTGGAGCCTTCCCATCTCTCGAAGTACTCCGTGCAGCATTGTCCCGCCCCCAAAGGACATTTGTGCTTGTGAAGCTGGTGTGGAGCCTTCCCATCTCTCAAAGGGCTCCATGCAGCATTGTCCTCACCCCAAAGGAAGTTGTTACCACTTCCTTTGGGGGTGGGACAAGGCATGGAGCCCTTTGAGAGATGGGAAGGCTCCGCACCAGCTTCACCAGCACAGCCGTGGTTCCCTAAGAGGCAAGGAGCCGCAGCTGCAGAAGAAGAAGGGAGGCAGTGAGTTTGCCACTGCCAAGAAGTGGACTCAGCAGCAGCAGAAACTTGTGTGCATTTTTGTTTTGTTTTTTTAACTTTGAAGGCAAAGTGAGGCGGCTGTTTTGGGGGCATTTGCCACCCTTAAAACCTTGCCGCCTGAGGCAACCGCCTCACTTCGCCTCATTATAGAGCCACCTCTGACTCCACTGTTCCCCCTCCACTTGTAAATAATTCAGGGGAAAATTAATGTTGCTATTTGTAACAGCCACAAAGTAGGAGTCTACTTACGAATACAGTATCTAAAAAACTGTTTTTGTGGCATCTCCAGAAATTTACTATGAACACCTTATTAAGATAAAGCAAAGCAGATGTATGACCATAAAGGCAGTAAAATCTATATATGTTCAATCCAAAAAATGAATGTAAATATTCTTAAACAGAGTTATAATATTCCTCTAGTCCAGTATAAATGAAGATTCAGAGGATATATATAGTGGCATGGGTGCAAAAAGGCTACTTTTAATGGTAATAAAATGTTGATATAATTGTAGAAAGGGAATTTTTATCAATAAAATTTTATTAACAGACATTTTTTGCCTCTTAAAATGCTTTAAACAGCAAAATCCTGCATTATTTCACCATTATGCATGTTAGGTTATCATAAAATGAATTCCATAAAAACAAGATGGAAAGCATGCAAAATATCTTATTATCATGGGAATTGAATAAAACAGCTCACATTGAACTTTACAAACTGCATTATATAGGAAATATAACACCAACTCAAAGCTGGTGTAATGTTTCTGCCTGGGAGCATCACGTCACTCCTGGGCACCATCTTAAAGCGGACAGCACTGTAGAAAAGACGTACAGTCCAGATGTCCCCTTCCCTCCTCTTCCTCCATTCAGCAAAGATTCTCCCCCTGAAGATACTCTCGCCCCCGCACCCCACAGACCCTTCAGACACATTCCAAGCCGCTCCCCTCCCTCTCCCATTAACATGAGGAGGGATCTAGCTAAGCTTGAAGAATAGTCTAGAATTTGGCAGCTGAGATTTAATGTTAAAAAATGCAAGGTCATTCATTTGGGCTGTAGCAATCCAAGGGAGTGATATGGTATGGGGTGAATTACTTCTGTCCACAAAAGAAGAGCAGGATCTAGGTGTGATTGTGTCTGATGATCTTAAAGTAGCTAAACAGGTAGAAAAGGTGATGGCGAAAGCTAGAAGGATGTTTGGGTGCATAGGGAGAGTAATGGCCAACAGAAGAAATGACCTCATTTAGAGTATTGCATGCAATTCTGGAGACCACACCTTCAAAAGGATATAAACAGGTTGGAGACTGTGCAGAGGGTTGCTACTAAAATGGTTAGTGGTCTTTGTTATAAAGAATATGAGGACAGACTTAAGGAGCTTATTATGTATACTTTAGAGGAAAGGTGGGCTAGAGGTGATATGATTTAGATGTTTAAATACCTCTGTGGCATAAATGCACAGGAGGAGAGCCTCTTTTGATTGAAAACAAGTTCTGCTACGAGGGGACATGGGATGAGGGTGAAGGGAGATAGATTCTGGAGTGATATGCTGAAATATTTCTTTATGGAAAGAGTGGTGGACCCATGGAATAGGCTCCCAGTGGAGGTGGTAGAGATGAGGACAGTATCTGAATTCAAAAAAGCATGGGACAAACACAGAGGATCTCTAAAGGTAAAGGGGAACTGTTGTAGTGGTTGACATGGAAGGGCAGACTAGACAGGCCATGTGTTCTTTTTCTGTCATTGTGTTTCTATGTTTCTTTGTTTCTGTTGATCCCATACTCTGAGTACTCCTAATCATAATCTCCACCTTCCATAGGCTACCTCGGACTTACCTGAACCATTCTCTGGTAGTCTGGGGGATTGGTGCAGGAGCAATATTGACTTTCTCCTGGCCGAGCTGGCACCAGATTCAAAATGGCATCCAGAACCCTTAGAGGAATTACCACTCAGTGTAAAGCTGCAATATAAGAATCTTTTAACCATATAGAGCAGCTTAACTCCATGTGGTAGTTCCAGAAGACTACCATCGGGGTCATGGATGCCATTTTTAATTCAGGAAGTATTCAAAAGATTTATGCTCTTAACTTTGAGAATAATGCTCCTAAATTGGTCTCTCTAGAAATTTGCTAGAAATGCGTTCAGCCCAATATCAAGATGTCAACTACAGCTAATTTTTTGGTTTTAGTTCTGTGTATTTAAATGAACAAACACAATATCCACCTACGTTCTTTTCAGTAGATAAGTAATGAAGAAGATGGGTGATTTCTATCTAGAGTTATCAACATTGCAATTGAAAAATAACAGGTTTCATGCATTGTTTTGCAAAATACTGAGTGTTCCTTCTTAAAAGGAACTCTTAGCAACTCTCTCTCTCTCTGCAGTCAGTTTCCATGTCCAGTGTCCATGTCCCTACAACTATCCTCCAGGGACAAAAGAAGTTACATCTCATATAGATTCCTACTAGTCTGTGCAAGAATGCTTAAGACATTTAGCAGATAAATCTCTAAACCAAAGTCAGTCTACTTAAGCGTAAAGACAAAAATCACTTTAACAATTACCCAAGTAAATTGGTCCATCTGAAAATTGTTCTTTTCTGTCCAGAAAAAAAGTGCATGAGGGTTTCAAGCGTGTTTGCATATTTAAATAGGTTAAAAGAGACATCCCTTTGGATTTGTTTAGCTGGAGGAGGGAGAAAGTGAAAAATAGCATGCTTATATTAGATTTTCAAGTAGATCCTTTTTTTTTTTTGCCTGAAAAAAGTATTGTTGAATATATGGAGGGTAATTTACATATTTTACATCTATTTTATAAAGTCTAGTATGCATGTACCTGGCTTTATAAAATACCAGCATAAGTGGTAGAGAACACACCTTACGCTAAGGTGCGATGACTTACACCAGCCCTAGAGTTGGTATAAATTCCACACCTACCTTTTGCAATCAACGCATGTCCTTGCATGCTCTGTCCAAGCCCCACCCATATGCACGCTTGCAGTGAAAGTACACACCATGCAACCAGTGCTGGTCAGTATTTTGTCATAGGAATTTATGTGCATAAGTGGACACTTATGCATGTAAATGACTAAAATACGGAGATGTGCATAGATTCTTGTTGCAATTATAGGAGATTTAATTGTCCATTTAAAAAACTATTTTCTGTCTCTAAAGCAGTGGTTCTCAACCTTTTACCATTGGTCAACTTGTGATGACCCCCAATGATAAAATCAAATGCGTCTCTCTGCCTTTACCGTTAATGCATTGTCGCTGTAATCATTGGTTGAATTATTAATATATTATAGGCCTTTGCAATATGTTTTTATTTATAAAATTTACTTATTTAAACCACAATAATTAATCACAATAACAAGTAACAATATTTGATTTCAAATTTATTATGATTTTGTAGTCAAATCACTAATATGAAATAAAATTATTTTTTCTACTTTTGTTGTCTGACCAATTTATTCTCTGATCATGCTGGTCCCGATCTGAGGCTTCTGCTTTCCTGTCTTCTCTTAGCTCTCTTTCTGTGGTCTATGGTCCATCTGTCATTTCTTATCTCTTCTTTTGTTTTCTTCACTTCTTTCGATCAGCCTATTTCCAGTCCTCGTAACCCGTCCCAGGAACAGCCCCTTTCCAGTCCTCCCTCCCAGTACTTTCCAATGTCAACTTGCATTCCCATGACTGCCACTGGTGTCCATTCCCTTCCATGCCCCCTTCTTCCCTACTGTCCAGCTCCTTCTAGTCCAAATACCATGGCAGCCCCTTGCAGCATCCACTCCCTTCCAGCCCCATTCTCCCATCCCCTCACATCAGTCCATTTGTAGCCCTAGCCCCCCAGTTTTCTTCCAAGGCCAGCAGCTCTATCCTCCCCTCCCCACCATCAGCCCATTTCCAGTTGAAGCCCCCCCCAATCAGCTCACTTCCAGTGCTAGTCCCCCCTCAACCCCATTACCAGTGCTAGGCTCCACTAATCAGCCCATTACCAGTCCTAGTCTCCCCGATCAGCTCATTTCCAATGCTAGCCCACTCAGTCCATTACCAGTCCTATCCCCCTCAGTCCATTACCAGTCCTACCCCCCATCAGCCCATTAACAGTCCTAGCCTCCCCTAATCAGCTCATTTACAGTGCTAGTCCCCCCTCAGCCCATTACCAGTACTAGCCTCCCCTAATTAGCCCATTGCTAGTCCTACCCCCCATCAGTACATTACCAGTCCTACCCCCCTATCAGCCCATTACCAGTCCCAACCCCCCTTGATCAGTCCATTCCAAGTCCTAGCCTTCCCTAATCAACCCATTACCAGTCCTAGCCCCCCATCTGCCCATTACCTTTGCTAGCCCCCCCATCAGCCCATTATAATCCTAACCCACACTGTCTCTCCCTTCTGTCAAGCATTTATCCCGTCTGTCCAGTATGTCCCCCTGTCTCTCCCCTTTGTCCATGTCAGCCGCCCTTCCCTCCCTCCATGTCAGCCCCCTCCCTCTCTCCCTCCCTCCATGTCAGCCTCCCTCCCTCCCTCCATGTCAGCCCCCCTCTATTCATGTCAGCCCCATCCCTCCCCCATGTCAGCCCCGTTGCAGGTTTCCTGCCCCCTCCTCCCCTCTCCCTATGTCTGCCTGCTACTGCCCTGTTCTTCTGCAGCCACAGTTCCCTGTCTCTTAGGGAACCGCGGCTGTGCCTGTGAAGCCGTTGCGAAGCCTTTCTGTCTCTCGACGGGCTCCGTGCAGCATTGTCCCGCCTCCAAAGGAAGTTGTTTTACCACTTCCTTTGGAGGCCGGACAATGCTGCACGGAGCCCGTCGAGAGAAGGGAAGGCTCTGCAACATTTTCACAGGCACAGCCGCAGTTCCCTAAGAGGCAGGGAGCTGTGGCTGCAGAAGAAGTGAGATGGTGAGTTTGCCGCTGCCGTGAATCAGACTTGGCAGTGGCAGCAACATGTGCGCTTTTTAATTTTTTTTAACTTGGCGGAGCGAGGCGACCCCTGCTAAATTTTGTGGCGATCCCTGTGGGGGTCACGACCCACAGGTTGAGAACCGCTGCTCTAAAGTATGCTTTACACCTGAAAAATGACTCTTATAAAAGTAGCCAAACACATACATAAACGGATGCAAGCCTACAAGATCGTATCTACTGCATGCTTCTCATAGGCATTCCAAGGCATTCAGTGAAGTGGAGGCAGAGTTATGATGCTCAAATCAATTTATAAAGTATGCAAGCCTTGGTGGTCAGCAGTTCTTTAAATAGCAACTACTGCATCTGAAAAAAATCCTGATATTCAGAAATCAGTGACTGGATAGTGTTTAATGCTGAATATCCAGATTCAGTTCTAACTTCTAGCTTTATCCATATAGCAGCAATATTAAGCATCCTTTCCAGGAAGCTAACAGCTTTTCAGATGATCTAAATTTATCTAGATAGCTAATCTGGATAGCAGTTAGATATCGCCCAAGCTCCATCTCCAGACTGCCCTGGCACTATCAGGACAGTGCCAAGGAAGTTGGAGGAAATATTCAGTGGTACTATCTGGATAGTGCCAATGAATATCTTGCTGGCCCAGCACTTACCCTATTAGACGATGCTGCTAACCAGGTAAATGCTTTTAAATTTAGACTTCATAGAATTGATACACACATTTGCACTTTCTTTGATCTAGGTGCTTGAGAATTTGGTCTATATTGGGATCGGTTCTGAAGTAGCTGCTTATATAAAAACACATGAAGCCCGATTTTGCATAAGACATCTAGGTAGAGATTGGAATGTTGAGGTTGGAACATTCAAAATCCTCTAAGTATTTTACAAGAGTCTCTGCTAATTGTGTAGTCTTTTATAAAATACACACAGGATGCCTGCAAATGCACATATATTTGCTAGTATGAACAGTTGGAGCTTTCATTTCACAAAGAAACATATTAAAGCAAAGAACAGCACCACTTAGGGCTCTCCAACAGGTTTGTGACAATAAATAGACATTTTTGTGGTGTGTGGCAATGCTTACATGTGGAAGTGCCAGATTTCACAAAACTGATATATACCAAGAGGAGCCAAATAAAAAGCCAAGTACAATAACTATTTTTTAGGTGGTATTAAAAACTACAATTGCCCCCTTAAAGGCACATTTTAAAATGGAACATCCAAATGCAATCTGAGACAGCAAACCAGGATGTCTCCAAAAAAAGGCAGGCACGTGCCAGTTTGGGCATGACTTTAGAAATGTAGACATGCCGAATATGGATGTCTATAGAAATGTCTACATAGACATCCCTGGAATAGCCTCTCAGAATGTGGATGTCTAACATCATAATGGAAAGAGTAGTGGGTTGGGCGAGGGGTGGACAGGGTTCAAATTCCAGTGTGTATCTTTGTGATCTTAGGCTAGTCACTTAACTCTCTATCTTCTCTACATTCTCTGGATGCTTTAAGGCCAAAACAAACACTTTCCTGATGCGTATTCATGACCGCAGTAACTATAAATGTGGGCGTGCCTGCTGACGTCCCTGTCATTCCTGAAATCTTCACCATGCCCCACGTTTACTTGGACGTCCCTGCACCAGAGACATCTGTAAACATCATTTGTGGAATGACTGCAGAGATGACTCCATGATGTTGATGCCCACGTGCACTTCTTCAGACATCCTACATCATGACTAAACCTTCTAAAATGACTTCCTTTATCACTGCTTAAGGCTCAAGGTCCAGTCGAACAGGTAGGTGACAATTCTACTTGCTTTCAAGTAGGTATTAATGCCAATAGAGACATTTTGGGGTATGTTTACTAAACCTGGCTAACGGTTAACCCGGGCTATCTGCCACTAGGTCCCATATTATTCAATGGGACCTAGTTGCAGATAGCCCGGGTTAACCTTTAGCCTGGTTTAGTAAACATACCCCTTTGTTTAAAATATACATGTATTTTCCATTCTAAAATGGAAAATACATATATATTTTATTAGATTGTACAGTCAAAAAGTATCTCACCACCAGCACACAGATCGCACCAAATAGATCCTATACGGCCATGTTTCAGCATTATCACGCCTTCCTCATAAGTCAGTGCATAGATTTTCTTAACATCTTTTATAATGTGATACAATCCCAAATTGAAAAGGTTAAAACATCCACTCATAGAAAGTAGAATCTTCTCAAAGTGCCGTCACAAAGTACCAATTGTAACTGTGCAATACAGAGTTGCTTACAACATGGAATTGAGTGCACTCCATATTGAGCGATTACAATTTAGTACTTTTGTGAAGGCAATTTGAGAACAGATTCTACCTTCCCTGAGTGGATATTTTAGGCTTTTCAATTTGGGATTGTATCATGTTACAAAAGGTGTTAAGAAAATCTGTGCACTCTGACAACTGAGAAAGGCATGATAAGGTCAAAATATGGCCGTGTTTAAAGACTGATATTTACAATTGAATAAAAGAAACTCTGTTATATCATCACCTATTTTGTTACATTTTGGACTATCGATACTACACTTGGAACACACTCCCTTTGAATGCACTAGGCATGTCCTGAGGCAATTCCAGATATAAATCACAGTATTTTTAAAAATGCGTTTATATATGGATGCCAAAATTTACACACAGAAATATTGCATAAAACCATGAAAATGACCCTCATAAGTGCCTATACTAACTTCATAAAATGTCTATAAAATAGACACCTTCTTGGACATTCGACATAGGCATTGTTTTATAAAGATTATCCTCTTATTGTGATTCTGCAGAAGCATAAAAATGATACAAAATCAATGAATCAGACAAAGCTGAGACAACTGTCAACTTGCATTCCCATGACTGCCACTGGTGTCCATTCCCTTCCAGTCCCCCTCCTTCCCCACTGTCCAGCTCCTTCCAGCCCTATTCTCCCATCCCCTCACATCAGTCCATTTGTAGCCCTAGCCCCTCCCCCACCCAGTTTTCTTCCAAGGCCAGCAGCTCTATCAAGGCGTACAAGGCATACAAGGCATGCAAAAGGCAGAGCCATTAACCTGGGTAAATTAGCCTATCTGGAAACTGCCCTTCTCAGATCAGGTAAAGACTGTGCGCAGGGTTCACAATGCATATATTGTTAGCTGCATTAAGGAGATAATTTTGCAGCCTCCTGAGTCTCTGAGTGAGCCTAATTAGCCTGTTTTATAAAGGGAAGGATGTACACACCTCACTTTATAAAATAGGTGCGTACCGACACTCTGTACACTAGGAGGTATGTTTACTAAAACCACGGTAATGTGCGGGCCGCGCTAGTGTGCGGGTGCCATATAAGGAGTGGGCGTTTCTTCCTGAAAAAGAAAAAACGTGATTTAAATATGCGCTAAGGTGCGCGGCGCCCATGTGCGCCCCGCACATTAGCGCATGAGAAAGCTGCGCGGGAGGCATAAGTGGCGCGCTGATGTGCAAGCAGAAGAGCAGCGCCACAGCACAATGGTTAAGACACTTACCAATGGTGCAGGGATCAGGGGTTACAGCGCCCACTGAAGACAGCTGGCTGAGGCATTACTTTAGGAGCCAGTGTAATATTGGGCAGCATAAGGCAGCATGCTATTGCTTTAGGAGGCATTTTAATATTGGGCGGCATAAGGCGGCGCGCTGATGTATAAGTACAGGAACAGAACCACAGCACAATGGTTAATACACTGACCAATGGTGCAGGGTTCAGGCATTCGATCCCCCACAGTGCCCAATAAACAAGTCTGGCTGAGGCATTACATATTATGGGGAAGATTGCTTTAGGAGACATTTTATTTTTATTTTAATTATCACTACTAGCAAACGCACTCTCAAAGCATGATAACATAAGGCGCCCCATAAGGCACATTTTAAAGTGCACTGTCTGCCAAGGCACCCTAGAATGTTGCTTATAGGGCGCTTTATGGGGTGCTGTATGAGGTACCGCAAGGTCAGAGTACTGTTTTTGATGGCAGCACTGTGCAGTTTAAGGAATGAAAAGCATAAGTAGGTGCGCTGACATGCAAGGAGGAGCAGCAGTGGAGCACAATGGTTAAGGCATTGACTGCTGATACAGGGGTCATGAGTTTGCTCCCCAGTGTGCCTAATATGTAAGGCTGGCTGAGGTATCAGCTTTGCAATGTACATTTTGGTTCCTGCATCACTTTATTTTTATTTTATTAATTTCTGCCAGCAAACACGCCCTCACGTGCCGTAATTGAAGGTGCCGTATAAGGCACCCTATAAGGCACTCCATAGGGCACATTATAAAGTGCGCTGTCCACCACAGCACCCTAAAATGTCCCCTATAGGGCACCCTATAAGTTGCGTCACAGGATAATGTATAGTGCACCTTATATGGACGGGAACCATAAGGTGCCCTATAGAGCGCCCTATAAAGCGCCCTCAGAGGCACCTTACGGGTATAGTACGCTGAGGGTGTTTTTGCTGGCAACAAAAATGTACATTAAAAATATATAATGCTTTGGCCAGCCCTATCACATAACCCCCCTGTGAGTTTGAACCCATGAACTCTGGCTTCACAGGCAGGGAAGCAACCATTGGGCTACAGCGCTATAGCTGCTAGCAAGCCCCTGGCTGGCTGCAGAGAGCCTGCATGTCACCATACAGACAGTCTGTTGTGGTCACCAGGATAGGGTTAGCCCACCCGTACCCATGATGCACTGCACATGCAATCATCTGTCCACAGATAAACACAAGATGGGGTATGCACCCCTACAGCACCTCGGCCTGGTAGGGGGAAGTGACCATGTGCACCCCATAGCATCTCGGCCTGGTAGGGGGTACTGACCGTGTGTGTTACTGGCACAGAGTAGCTACACACCGTCACATTGTGCGGGTACTGTGCTCACCCTGAGGGTGCAGTGAGGCGCCCAGCAACAGGTCCACAGCACCTTCCATGGCTGAAAGAGGCCATGCTTGAGGTCCAAAGCAATGTTAATGTGTGAGATAGGTAGTTTCTGCAGAAACACCTTGGATATCTCTGTCTGTCTCAGTCAGGTGTATCCCCTAGGAAGATTATGTACCACCACCCTCCTCCTCCAGGGCTGAGGGTGGCAAACAGGGTCTCCCATCAAAAGATCCACATTCTACCTCCCTGCAATGGTGGCAGTAGAGGGGACCATCAACCCCGGTCCTGCTGGGGAACAGACACCCTACAGGGCAGTCAATGCAGCTCTGTACACATCCATAATGCAATAGCAGACAGACATTAGGCCTGGATATGCTAAGCTGCACCCCAACACTATCTGATATTTTCCTGCAGCAAGCCTTCAGCCACTGCACCCTGCAAGCCACTCCATCAAGACACATACCAGCTGCAAACAGTCTGCTAACTAGTCCATAGTGCATGTTCCAGGTGGAAATGCATGCACCCAGAACTGGGATGTCAGCATACACAACAAGCAGATAAATCAGTGACTGGGCCCCAAAAGGAAACCCATAAATATCACATGAGAGAAAAACTATATAGCACTATGGGGGTGCCTAGCCATGCTGTGGTCACTGCACAGTCAGGGTGAGAGTGATCTCCCTGCAGGACATACTGAGGTCACCCTGTCTGTGTAGGTGGTGGCCGGGCACTAAAATGTCCCAGTCATTGCCCTATGCCCTGTGCAGATGCACCCTGGCCAGGCCACCCTTGTCCGGGCTATACCCATGGTACCTTGCTCCTCATTATGCACATTGGCAGGCCAATACTGGCAACAGTGCTGGCAGTGTGGGCTGTGGAAGGTGTTTGCAGCCACCACACACTGTATAGTCAGACACACACTCCGACACCTATGCCAGCATTATGCTAATATAGAGGAGTCCAGCAGCCATGCCCACCATACCAGTCCTGGGCACAGGAATGGATATGGTACGCAATACTATTGGGGGTCACTCCCCAGGGTGGTAAACACTGTCAGATACCAGACCTGAATCACACACCGCAGACATCAGAATGATTGTTATGATGGAGCTCAATCAGCAAACTGTGCTTAACGTAGGAATTTCAATCTGCCAGTACTCATAGCAAACGTTTGAGAGCTGTGTACCGTATACCCAGGTGTAGGGTTGCATTGCTAAGGTATGCAAGTGCTAGTATTGGGAGATGCACGCAGGGCCCAATGTCCTGCCTCTCCAGGAGGCATTGGCCAATGGGGCCTGTGTGTGTGGGTGTGACTGCCCCTGTTGGCTGCTGCTTTACAGCAGAGGTTCCCAACTGCAATTCTGGTGTGCCAAACACTGTTCGGGTTTTCATGCTGTCCCTCATGAATATGCATGAGCTATATCTGCATACCATGGGGTGTGGTGCATAGATATGCAGCACAGGCATCTTTATTTAGAGGCAGCATGGAACCTGAATGGTGTGTGGCCCTCCAGGACTGCATTTGGGAGACTCTGCTCTAGGTAATGTGCCTGTTTATGGTGCCTGTGCTCGGTGGGGTAAAATATAGGCGTATTAACCATGCGTATGTTCTCAGCAATAAAGGTTTGTCCTTACTATCACGGTTTAGTTGTGGGAAAAATATGTGGATTGGATTGGTAGTAGCCCCAGCTGGGCTTTGAATCTGTGACCTTTTGTTCTTGCACACACTGTCTGTGTGCACTGCACCACCGTGTTGCCACAGATAGACTGCATTCCCTGGGGAGTCCTTGACTGTACATCCGACAGGGCCTGTCTGTTGCAGTGGACGGTGCCAGCCTGCACATGGCTAGGCCACTGTCTGCTGTGGCTAGCAGCCACTGCCCCCTCTACCACAGGTACCCTTCCGCCAACATGCTGACATGTCCTTATCTTGGAAAAAGCATATGACCTGATTGAGTTGTGGCACTCTAGGACTGCATTTGGGGGACTCGGCTGTAGGTAATGCCCATTTTTATGGTGTGTGTGCGGTGTAGGGTAAAACATAGGTGTTTGAACCATGCTTATGTTCTCTGCAATAAAGGAGTGTCTTTACTATTTCTGTTTAGTGGTGGGTAACATATGGGGACTGGGTTGGCAGGAGCCCCAGCTGGGATTTGAACCTGTGATCCTCTGGTGCTATAGGCACTGGCTGTGACTGCTGCACCACACTGTGGCCACAGAAGCAGTACAGTCCCTGGAGATAGGAAACCTGGCCAAAAGAGTCAGAAACCCTGCTCTGCACAATTTTACTGTGGGCTCATTCACCTTGTATTGGTGACAAAAGTGCAAATAAACCCCAATAATGACCTTGAAAAAAGGGGAAAAAACATACCCAAGCTGGGCAACAGTGTTGGTGACAAAAGTGCAAATAAACCCCAATAATGACCTTGAAAAAAGGGGAAAAAACATACCCAAGCTGGGCAACAGTGATATTAATGGGCAACCATAAAAAACACTCCCAGGAAAGCTCCAAAAAAAAAGGAAATGATCTTTGGAAGGGTCTACGCTCCGTAGACCCTTCCAAAAACCATTTCTTTTTTTTTTTTAGCTTTTCTGGGAGTGTTTTTTATGGTTGCCCATTAATATCACTGTTGCCCAGCTGGATTATAATTTTTTAGGTATTTGTTGTGGTCATTTTCAATTTATATTTGCTATTTTGTTCTGTGCACATATATCACACTGCTCACGTTTTGCAGGTTTCCCCGGTTTTGCTGTACATTGCTGACGGAAATGGTTTCTCTTCCCTTTAAATCAGCTCTAACGCGAGGTTTTCACTCGCGGTATTTTTTAGCTTGAATTTCAGCCCCGCTCCTGTGCGGGGAGCCTCTTCCCTCCCACTCTCCACCCATTGACCCCATCCATCCACCCCTCGGGAGCCTTCCTACGCCCTCGGATTGCCTTTCCACGCCTCTATCGCATTTCAGCGCGCCGCGCACTTGTGCGGGCCCGTTAGTGCGACACGCACGTGTGCAGGGCACAAAAATGCACTATTAGCGTGTGCTAAGGTACCTTAGCGCACGCTCAAGTGCGCCCCACACAATTGTGCGGTTTAGTAAACATACCCCTAGGTGCATCAGTTACGGCTGCCCTAGAGTAGGGGTAGCAGGTGGTGCTTAGATCAGTACAGGGCCATACACACATATATCATAGCATTCTATAATATACTTGCGTCTCTCAAAGCTGCACCTATGTTTCACTTATACCATGCCCCTGTGCATATCCCAACATGAGATTATCATGGAGGTCACTTCCAAGCACGCTTATAGAATGGTGCCTGAACAAAGCATGTAGAGAAGTGCCCATGCACGCGTGCAAGTCCTGGAAAATCCAAATTTGCACACATAAGGGCCGCAGATCTTTCATGACTCGCCCCTAAGAGAGCAATTGTATAAAGCTGTGCCAAGTTAATGCACTCATTTACATACATCTATCACACCTATTTTATAAAGTGAAGTATGGGCATACTTTCCTTTAGAAAACAGAGGTGTAAGTGGTTGTACATGAGGAAAAGCTAGGCATGATCACTAACATCAAACCTAAGGTTGGTGTAGGTGCCCACACCTAGATATTAAAGGAACATACATAGATTACAGTATTTTATAACTTACATATGCAGATTTCTGTTGTGCCTATGTTCCTCTCAGTCTCCTCCCTGTACACTCTCAAAGTGAAAACATGCACCCACGTTAACCTGCAATCACGTACTTTATTTGCCAGTAGCACATTTTAACTCAAAATATCCGGATAGTGAAGTTATATCTTTATCAGTTGCCTGTGAAGGTACAACTTTGAATATTGGGCTGGAAGTCTTCATAGTTATAAATTATAGCAACACAAGAGAGAAGGGGGGAGGTGGGGAGAATTAAGCAGAATTTGTTTTCCCATATAAAATATAACAATCTATAGTCTAATAAATACAGTCAAGGGTAAGCCATTTAAAAATAAGGACATTTAAATGCCACTAATTCCACTCTGCATTTTAAAATAATATATGGTGAAAATAACCATCATGAGCATCTATCCTCTTAATTCAGTCTCTGCATTCCTTAACAGAATGCTCTCGCGATCAAGAATAATACAGCGAACGATAACTGTTCCTGCATTATTGTAACCCAGGTAACAGTAGCTACCAGGACATCACAACAATAAAAGATGAACTCAAGGGACCTTTAAATTACAAAAGATTGTAATGCATGCATACCTGCTATACTAAAAAAGAAAGAATGGCAAGCAAGATATTTTTGTTATCAAATGTATTTGCATAAATACAGCAGGAAAGAAAAAAACCTCTAGGAGCCTGAAATCTAAATATCAGCATCATTGCAAAATCAAATAAATAATAATTTGAATCTCAAAGTAAATTCACCAGCGCCATGAGCTAATACTTGCTTTGGCTAGTTATGACTTTTATAGGCTATTGATCAAATGCTTCTGTGCATCTGAAATGTAGGAGCTCATGTACTAAAGTACATTTGAATGCACAGGTAATCTGTATAACTTACCACTTCTAACACTTGCATTAAACTGCTGCCGCTTTAAATGGTATTTAGTAAACTAACAAGAATCAGTAAGCTGCTGCTTTAAGATAACTGGTACATTGAATGCAGATATTGTAACACCACAATGATCTGCAGGGTTCTGCACCTATTTTACAAGAGGTTCTGCTAAACCCCTTGTAAAATAGGTGCAGAACCGCACTGGCACGCCATTCCACATCTGGCAGGAGCAGTAATTTTTAGAAGCTGCACAGGAGGAAAAAAACATGAACCCCCCCACCCCACCTCCACATAGACACACCTGGGCATGGGAGTAAACTCTTAATATTTTTGTTACAGCACAGACAGCATCCCTGGGCAGAACTGAAGTAACCATGGTAGATAATTGCTCATCGCTTCTGCTCCCACTGTCCACCAATTACTTCTGGCAAGTCCAGGATTAAGAATTGGGAGATGGAGGATGGGTGGTCTGCAGGGGAGAGCTTCTGTCTGTTTCCTTTTGTTCCATTGCCAACTTCAGATTTTGATCCTTCCACCTTGCTGCTCCTTATGCCTGGAACAAACTACCTGAGTCTGTACTTCAGGCTTCATTTCTGGCCCTTTTCAAATCCAGGCTGAACACTCACCTCTTCAAGGTTGCGTTTGGATCCTGATCCACAAAGGGGTATGTTTACTAAAACCGCGGTAAGGTGCGGGCCCCGGTAGTGTGCGGGTGCCATATAAGGAGTGGGCGGTCCGTCCTGAAAAAGAAAAGCTGGAATTTAAATATGCGCTAAGGTGCGCGGCGCCCTTGTACGCCCCGCACCTTAGCGCATCAGATGGCTGCGCGGGAGGCATATGTGGTACGCTGATGAGCAAGCAGAAGAGCAGAGCCACAGCACAATGGTTAAGACACTGACCAACAATGCAGGGATCAAGGGTTCAATTCCCCACAGTGCCCAAAGAAGACAACTGGCTGAGGCAGTAATTTATGAGTCACAGAAATACTATGCAACACCCTGATGTTTTTATTAAAATAATACATAATGTAATATAGACACAACCAAGGCATGATAAAAAACATAAAAATACAATGTAAAAGAAAATTAAAATTAAAATTAAAACTAGATAATTTTCAAAATTTTTAGTACCGCGGAACATTTCGAGTGAGCAATCTACTCTCTCAGCTCAGCGTTTCTCTCATGTCTTTTTAACTTATTTATACTCGCAGTTTTAGTATCGTGTTCTTAATGTTGTTTTAATATTGTTTTAGTTATTTATTTCACGTTCCTTATTAAGTGAGTTTAGCTTCCATGTCTTGTTTGTATAGCATTCTTACATATAAAAAGATTGGTGTTCCAGTCATGCGTTTGTATGATGACACAGATTGAGTTAAATCCTCCGTGCATCCACATTACCACACTAATACAAGAATAGTTTGCCCCATCACTTTTGATACAGAACATACAGGGTTACTGATTAAATCATTTTCTCTACGTCTCTACAGCTAGCATTGTCATTAATGGAACACTTGCCTGGCACTTATTGCCTTTAAGTCTTTTTTACAAATAATACAAAGGTGGTCACACAGGATACATTCTCCTTTGTCATCAGGCCTCACACTCCCATCGTGAGCAAATATGAATTAAGGTCCCTCTCAGTGTAAATTATTTTTATGATAAATTTTATCGACTCTCTAATTAAAGAAGAGCATAAAGTAGCCATAACTTTACAATAAAGCTTTTTTAGTACCCTCCATTTGAGGGATTTTATAGCCTTTTTGCACTAGATTAGCATTTGGAATCCAACAGTATGGTTTTTGAATATTTTGGTTTTTAGTTTTTTCTTACTAGTTTGTTTTAACTTGTACTATTTGTTCCCTATGGTTTAGTGACATTATTAAAAATTAGACCGAAGACCATATTGTTCCCTGATTCTGCACAACATTGTGGTGTCAATTTTAGTAAGTAGTCTGTTCTCTCTGCCCTGCATCTCTTTTATGTTATTTTTAATTTGTTTTTACTGTGTTTGTAATATTGTGTTATTAGTATTGCTTCAATATTGTTTTAATTACACAGGTACACTAAAAAAAATTTTTTTTAAACTGCCTCTAATGTTTCGATTGATTTTTACGTTTTTTGGTGCGCTGAATCCAAATCTGGTAACCAATTTGCTCCATCACGTACAGATTTTTTGCTACATTGGGTTAGCAGTTTGAGGTGAACGTTTCAGATTGAGTGCGATCGAGATAAAAGTTTCTTGGATGAATTCTTTATACTAATTGTTTAGTAGTTATTGAAATAAGAATAAAGAAAATTGTAACAAGGCAGCACATAAGAATAGAGTAATGTCAACAAAACACACTGTGATGGTAGCAAAATTGTCTGCACTTAAAACAGCCACATAAATGTGCACAAACATTGAGCATATAAGAGCGAGGTTAGACACAAAGCAAAGCAAAGAAATATGCAAATAATGTTGTACAGGTATGTATGTAAGAATAGAAAACGCAAACCGCACCATTGCAATACATGAAGACAAACACCCGATGGTGTGAAAATAAAATTCTAATAAATGAGATCCGACACTGTGGTAATAACTAGCAAATTTTTATTTCAAAGTTTAGTAAAAACACGATATTTGTCAACACAGTTTAGATTTTAAAGTCATTCTTGGGTCAATCAATCTCCTGGTGGGCCCGTTTCTTCTTCCCCCGAATGCTTCTCTTGGTGCGCTGCTTGGCGTATTTTTTATCTGGGGTTTCCCGCAGCAGCAACCAGCAGAAATCAGCCATCATAGTGGTGTTCCATCTTCCTTGGTACCTTCTCTCTGCGTCATTGATGTCCTGGTGAAACCTTTCACCTTGTTCTTCACTGTACGCCCCCAAATTTTCGGGAAAGTAGTTCACATGGGAGTGCAAGAAATGGACTTTCAGGCTCATGTTACAGCCTTGTTCTTTGAAGGCATTGAGCATCCTGGCAACAATATCCTTATAGTTCTCATCCCGCCTGTTCCCCAAGAATTTGAGAACAACATCCTTGAAGGAATCCCAGGCTTCTTTTTCCTTCTCAGACATCGTTTCAGCGAATGCTCCATCTGAAATGAGTTTCCTTATATCAGGGCCAACAAACACTCCTTCCTTTAGCTTTGCTTCAGAAAGTCGGGGGAACTTTGAGCAAAGGTACCGAAAGCACTCACCATCTTTTGGAAGGGACTTGATGAATTGCTTAATGAGACCCAACTTAATGTGGAGAGGTGGTAATAGAATTTTATCACGAGGTACCAAGCTCTCATGAAGAACATTTTTCTCACCGGGTCTCAAATACTCCCGAATTGGCCAGTCTTTTTTCCCCCAGTGTAGGTCGCGGGCCCGGCTATCCCACAAGCAAAGGAAGCAGGGATATTTGGTGAAACCGGATTGCTGCCCTAATAGTGGAGCAGCATGCATCTCCCCATGTTCCCAGGGGAGATGCATGCACCCAGAACTGGGATGTCAGCATACACAGCAAGCAGTTATATCAGTGACTGGGCCCCAAAAGGAAACCCATATCAGTCACATGAGAAAAATACTGCATAGCACTGTGGGGGTGCCTAGCCATGCTGTGGTCACTGCACAGTCAGGGTGAGAGTGATCTCTCAGCAGGACATACTGAGGTCACCCTGTCTGTGTAGGTGGTGGCCGGGCACCAATATGTCCCAGTCAGTGCCCTATGCCCTGTGCAGATGCACCCTGGCCAGGCCACCCTGTCCAGCCTATACCCATGGTACCTTGCTCCTCATTATGCACATTGGCAGCCCAATATTGGCAACATTGCTGGCAGTGTGGGCTGTGGAAGTTGTTTGCAGCCACCACACACTGGATAGGCAGAAAGCCACCCCCAAACCTATGCCAGCATTGTGCTACTATAGAGAAGTCCAGCAGCCATACCCACCACACCAGTCCTGGGCACAGTACAGGCATGGATATGGTACGCACTACTGTTGGGGATCACTCCCCAGGGTGGTAAACACTGTCAGAGACCAGACCTGCAGCGCACACCGCAGGCATCACAATGATTGTTATGGTGGAGATCAATGAGCAACATGTGCTTAACGTAGGAATTGATATCTGCCAGTTACCATGGGCAAAGTTTGGTAGCTGTGTAGGGTGGCAGTGCTAATGTATGCAACTGCTAGTATTGGGGGATACAGGCAGGGCCCAATGTCCTGACTCTCTAGGAGGCATTAGCCAATGGGGCCGGGGGGGGGGGGGAGGGAGTCTGGCCCTGTTGGCTGCTGCTTTACAGCAGAGTGTCCCAACTCCAGTCCTGGTGTTCCAACCACTGTTCGGGTTTTCATGCTGTCCCTCATACATATGCATGAGCTACATCAGCATACCATAGGGGTGGTGCATAGATATGCAGCACGGGCATCTTTAGTAGAGGCAGCATGGATCCTGAATGGTGTGGGGCCCTCCAGGACTGCATTTGGGAGACTCTGCTCTGGGTAATGCGGCTGTTTATGGTGTCTGTGTTTGTTGTGGTAAAATATAGGCGTGTGCACCATGCGTATGTTCTCAGCAATAAAGGTCTCTCCTTACTATCATGGTTTAGTTGTAGAAAACATATGTGGACTGGATTGGCAGTAGCCCCAACTGGGCTTTGAACCTGTGACCTTCTGTTCCTGCACATGCTGTCTGTGTGCACTGCACCACTGTGTTGCCACAGCTATGCAGTGTTCTCTGGGGAGTCCGACAGAGCCTGTCTGTTACGGTGGACGGTGCCAGCCTGCACAGGCCTGGGCCACTGTCTGCTGTGGTTTGCAGCCACTGCCCCCTCCACCACCTGTACCCTTCCGCCAACATGCAGACATGTCCCTATCTGGAAAAAAGCATATGACCTGATTGAGTTGTGGCCCTCCAGGACTGCATTTGGGGGACTCGGCAGTCGGTAATGCCCATTGTTATGGTTTGTGTGCGGTGTAGGGTAAAATATAGGTGTTGGAACCATGCTTATGTTCTCTGCCATACAGGAGTGTCTGTACTATCACTGTTTAGTGGTGGGTAAAACTATGGGGATGGGGTTGGCAGGAGCCCCAGCTGGGGTTTGAACCAGTGACCCTCTGGTCCTACAGGCATTGGTTGTGTCTACTGCACCACACTGTGGCCACAGAGACAGTGCAGTCTCTGGAGATAGGAAACCTGGCCGCACGAGTCAGACACCCTGCTCTGCACAATTTTACTGTGGGCTCGTTTACCTTGTATGGGGACAGGGGTGCAATTAAACCTCAAATATGACCGCCAAAGAAAGAGGAAAAAACCAAAACCAAGCTGGGCAACAGTGATATCAATGGGCAACATGAAAAACACTCCCAGGAAATCTCCATTAACATGCAGTGATTTTTGAACGGGTCTACGGAGCGTAGACCCTTCCAAAAATCATTTCTTTTTTTTTGAGCTTTCCTGGGTGTGTTTTTTATGGTTGCCCATTAATATCACTGTTGCCCAGCTGGATTATAATTTATTTGAAATTTTTTGCGGTCATTTTCAATTTATATTTGCTATTTTGTTCTGTGCACATGTATCACACTGCTCACGTTTTTCAGGTTTCCCCGGTTTTGCTGTACATTGCTGACGGTAATGGTTTCTCTTCCCTTTAAATGGGCTCTAACGCGAGGGTTTCACTCGCGGTATTTTTAATGCCCAGATTCAGCCCCGCTCCTGTGCGGGGAGCCTCTCCCCTCCCACTCTCCACCCATTGACCCGGTCCCCCTGCCCCTCGGGAGCCTTCTCCGCCCTCCGTAAGCGTTTCCCCGCCTCTATCGCGGCGGCCCGTTAATGTGACGCGCATGCGTGCGCGGCGCTTAAGAGCTCTTAAATGCATCATTAGCGGCCGCTCTTGTGCACCGCACACGTGTGCGCGGTTTAGTAAACATACCCCTTAGTCTTTTATGTAGTTCCTTACCATACCCCTAGATGTATCCTTGTCCTCAGCTGTTGTGTTGTCTGTCTTAACTAGATTGTATGCTCTGATGCCTGCACTGCACTGTGCATGCCTTGTAGCACTATACAAATGATCAGTAGTAATAGTAGTAGGGTCATTGTGGGGTTGTTCAGAAGAGAGTCATGTGTTATGGTAGGGATCATTTGGGGGGGGTTAGGAGTTGTTTGGGGAGGGTGATTAATTTGTTTCTGCAGGGGAGTTGAGGAGCAGGGGAGGTGGGGGAGCTTCTTTGCGGGTTGTTTGGGAAGATGGAGGCTGCTTTGGGGGAGGAGGACTTGGGGATTGGTTAGGGGAAGGTAGGGGTCTGGTTGTGGAGGGGGGTCTGAGGTTGGGGCAGCAATTAGGGGAGGGGGTGGCTTATATCAGCATTCATATGTAGCTGTCCCTACAAGCATACATTTATTTGTGCATGGGGGCAGGTATAAATACCAATATTTGAAAAGTTTCAGTGAGCCATGCCTTCTCTATAAGAAATGGGTAATCCAAGTCTGCCCAAACCACTCTCTCCTCCACTCCTATACCCATGCAGGGCACATCATATACTAGATGTGATGTGCCGTTCTGGATACACTAAAATTTGGATTTCATCATCTACATTCTACAGAAATGGCTCTTGTCAAAGTCTCTAGTGACTTGTTCCTTGCCAAATCCAAGGGTTCTTACTTGATCCTTATTCTTCTTGACTTTTCTGCTGCTTTTGACATTGCTGATCACCACTTTCTCTTCAATACCCTGTCCTCACTTGGATTTAGGGGCTCTGTTCTGTCCTGATTTTCTTCTTATCTCTACCATAGAAACATAGAAACATGATGACAGAAAAAGACCACAAGGCCCATCTAGTCTGTCCTTCCATAACAACAACTACAACAGTCCACTTTTTACCTTTAGATATCCTCTGTGTTGGTCCCATGCTTTTTTGAATTCAGTTACTGTCCTCATCTCTACCACCTCCACTGGGAGACTATTCCACGGATCCACTACTCTTTCCGTAAAGAAATATTTCCGCATATCACTCCTGAATCTATCTCCCTTCACCCTCATCCCATGTCCCCTCATAGCAGAACTTGCTTTCAATTGAAAGAGGCTCTCTCCCTGAACATTTATGCCACGGAGGTATTTAAACATCTCAATCATATCACCTCTATCCCGCCTTTCCTCTAAGGTGTACATATTAAGATCCTTAAGTCTGTCCTCATATGCTTTATAATGAAGCCCATTAATCATTTTAGTAGCAACCCTCTGCACCGACTCCATCCTGTTCACATCCTTTTGAAGGTGTGGTCTCCAGAATTGCACACTATACTCCAAATGAGGTCGCACCAAAGACTTATACAGAGGCATTATCACCTCCTTTTTTCTGCTAGCCATTCCTCTCCGTATGCACCCAAGCATCCTTCTAGCTTTTGCCGTCGCCTTTTCTACCTGTTTAGCTACTTTAAGATCATCAGACACAACCACGCCTAGGTCCCGCTCTTCTTTAGTGGACAAAAGTACTTCACCTCCTATACTGTATTGCTCCCTTGGATTGCTGCAGCCCAAATGCATGACCTTACATTTTTTAACATTAAATCCCAGCTGCCAAATTCTAGACCATTCTTCAAGCTTAGCTAGATCCCTCCTCATGTTATCTACACCTTCCTGGGTGTCTACTCTATTGCAGATTTTGGTATCATCCACAAAGAGGCAAACCTTACCCGACAGCCCTTCCGCTATATCACTAACAAAGATGTTAAAAAGAATCGGACCAAGGACAGATCCCTGGGGCACACCATTGGTAACATCCTTCTCCTCAGAGTGAGCTCCATTTACTTGTACCCTTTGTCGCCTCCCACCCAACCAATTTCTAACCCAAGCAGTAACTTTAGGGTCCATCCCTAGGGTGCTCAGTTTGTTTATAAGTCGCCTGTGAGGAACAGTGTCAAAGGCTTTACTGAAATCTAAATACACCACATCTAGAGCTCTCCCTTGGTCCAACTCCCTGGTCACCCAGTCAAAGAAATCAATCAGATTTGTCTGACAAGACCTGCCTCTGGTGAATCCATGCTGCCTTGGATCCTGTAATCCGCTGGACTCCAGAAACCTCACTATTTTCTCTTTAAGCAGCGTTTCCAATAATTTACTCACCACTGAAGTTAAATGAACTGGCCTGTAGTTTTCAACCACATCCTTACTTCCGCTTTTGTGTAAAGGCACCATATGAGCCTCTCTCCAGTCCTTTGGCACCACTCCCGACTCCAACGAGGCATTGAAAAGGTCAGTCAGTGGAGTTGCTAGAACGTCCCCAAGTTCCCTCAGTATTCTAGGGTGTATCCCATCTGGTCCCATCGCTTTGTCTACTTTAAGTTGAGCTAGTTTCTCACAAACACAGTCTTCTGAAAATTGTTCAAGATGTCCCTCGCTTCTATTCTTATTTGTGGGTGTTTTCTGAGGTCCTGCTCCTGGTTCTTCATCTGTGAACACAGAACAAAAATATTTGTTAAGCAATTCCGCTTTATCCTTATCAGCTTCTACATATTCCCCCCCTGCACCCTTGAGTCTGACAATACCACTTTTGCCCTTCCTCTTCTCACTAATATATCTGAAAAATGTCTTATCCCCCCATTTTATTGCATTGGCTATTTCCTCCTCCTTTTGAATCTTTGCCTTCTTGACTACTTTGCTAGCTTCTCTAAGTTTTTCCAAATACAGATGCCTGTCTTCCTCTCTCTGTGGTCTCTTGTATTTCATGAAGGCCTCCCTCTTTTTCTTCACTTTTTCAGCTACTTCCTTCGAAAACCATAGCGGTCTCCTGTTCCTTTTGCCATAACACTGCTAACCATTAGCACACATCAATAAACATGCCCCCAAACTCACAGTTATGGCCTATTTACCAATCCATATCTTTATATTTACTTCTCAGTCTCCTCACTTAATTAGATGTGATTGGTCTTGAAGAACTACAAAAAAGGACTGCTACTTCTGGAGAGAGATCTGCAATTGTAAGTATTTACTTCTGGGAATTTTTCTAAATCTTGGTGAAAAAGGAATTCTTTAGATTAAAGCTGATTAATCTGTGAATGCTGTGTATTTGTTAAATAAGTCAGGGCCTAGTATCAGCAAAGAGCTTTTAGTTAAATTAAAAACTCAACAGGTAGCTTTCCGTTTACGTTAAAACCCCAGCAGAGAGCTTCTAGTTTAAATTTAATACTCAGTAAGGGCCTAGCAGCAGCAAAGAGCTTTCCGTTTAACTTTAAAACATAGCAGAGAGCTTTCCAGTTAAATTTAGAACCCAGCAGTTTAAATGTAAACACAGCAGAGAGCTATCTGGTTAAATTTAGAACCCAGCAGAGAGTGTCTAGTTTGCTGATGCCAGATTGATGGTGCGGATGATAGCTGAGGAGCTCATCCTGAACAGGGAGTCAGTGCAGACCATCTTGGTGCAGGAGCTGAGGATGTGGAAGGTGTGCGCCAAGATGGTGCCCAAGCTTTTATTGGATGACCAGAAGGAGACTTGCTAGAGAAGATAGGAGAAGATCCAGAGTTCGTTGGCCGAGTCATCACAGGAGATGAGACTTGGGTCTTCCAGTACGACCCTGAAATCAAGAGACAGAGCCTGCAGTGGAAGACTCGACTGTCATCCAGTCCCAAGAAGGCATGCATGTCCAAATCAAGGATCAAGGTCATGTTGATCACATTCTTTGACCAGAAGGGAATGGTCCATCATGAGTTTGTACCTGACAGTCAACCAGCACTTCTACCAGCAGGTCCTCAGTCGCCTCCATGACCGGGTTTGGCACATCAGGCAGGCTCTATGGAGAGACAAGTCATGGCTGCTCCACCATGACAACATGCCCGCACACACCACGCTCAGTTTGAGGCAGTTCTTGGCCAACAAACAGATCACAGCTCTTGACCACCCTCCTTATTCCCCAGATATCACACCGTGAGACTTCTGGCTCTTCCCCAGGCTGAAGACTGTGCTCAAAGAAATTCATTTTGCCTCTGTAGAAGAGATCAAGGCCAAAGGAGCTGAGGGACCTCAAGGAGGAAGACTTTACCGAGTGTTTCCTTATGTGGCAGAAGAGAATGCAGAAGTGCATTAATTCTAGGGGGAATTACTTTGAAAGGGACAATGCATAATTTCTCTGTAGATTTTGTAATAAAACATTTATGGTAAAGTCTCGTTTCTTTTTTGACACACCTCGTATGTTAGAGAGGGCATTGAGTCACAAAGGATTAAAGTTTTGCAGGAAATAAAATTCACTGTAGAATCTCTATTGATTGAAATTTCATGTAAAAAGGGGAAGGTGAAGGCAATGGCAGTGGGGGTGTACTATTGATCGCTTGGCCAGAATGAACAAATGGATGATGACATGCTTAAAAAAATCAGGGAAGCTAACAAAACTTACAACACAGTAATAATAATGGGTGATTTCAATTAACCTGGTATCGACTGGGTCAGTGTCATGGCAGGACATGCTAAGGAAATAAAGTTTCTAGATGAAATAAATGACTGCTTCTTGGAGCAGCTGGTTCATGAACCAACCAGAGGGGAAACCATTTTGGACCTAGTCCTTAGTGGAACACAAGATCTGGTGCAAGAGATATGGGTGTTGGGGCCACTTAGCAATAGTGATCATAGCATGATCACGTTTGATTTAATAAATGGAGGAGGGAAAGTAAGGAAATCCACAGTACTACATTTTAACTTTCAAAAGGGAGACTATGATAAAATGAGAAAAATAGTTAAGAAAAAACTAAAAGGAGCAGTTGCAAAGGTTAAGGATTTATATCAAGCTTGGTTGTTGTTTAAAAATACTATCTTTGAAGCCCAGACCAGCTGTATTTCACACTTTAAGAAAAGTGGAAGGAAGTCCAAAAACCTGCCAGTATGGTTTAAAGGTGAGGTCAGAGAGTCTGTTATTGCCAAAAAGGCATCTTTCAGAAAATGGAAAAAGGAGCCAAATGACGAAAACTGGAAACAACACAAGCACTGGCAAGTTGGATTCAAGCCATTGATAAGGCAGGCAAAGAGAGAATTTGAGAAGAGGCTTGCTGTAGAAGCAAAAACACATAAAAACTTTTTCAAGTACATTCGTAGCAAAAAAACCCATGAGAGAGTCAGTTGGATAATTAGATGATAGAGGGGTAAAAGGGACACTAAGGGGCATGTTTACTAAACTGCGGTAATGTCATTACACGGTAAAGGTAGAGATGCCCATATAAAGGAATGGGTGGGGCAGCAGTAAAGCTGTGGCTGGCGGCACAGATCTGCAAAGATATGACTGTCACAGGCAAGCAAAATATCTGCCCTGGACAGGAGAGAACAACAAGGAATTGAACCCATGACCTCTGCCTCCAACAGTGGATTATATGAGCACCATCCAACCCGCCCCTGTGGGTCAGGGTGGGGAACAGGATCCCCCACCAACAGATCCACAGTCTACATCCCTGCAATGGTGGCAGTAGAGGGGACCATTGACCCCAGTCTTGCTGGGGAACAGATACCCTACAGGGCAGGTAATGCAGATCTGTTGGTGGGGGATCCTGTTCCCCACAGGAGCGGATTGTGTGGTGCTCATATAACCTGCTTTAGAGTCTGCATACCACCCTTCAAGTATTCTGTGACCATGGCACCCACACAGGACATGCACTATTCCGGGTATATCATAATCCACAAGGACTAAACCTGACTGCGGAAAACAGATGGACACAGGTGTATTCTAAGTGTCTCTGCAAGAACTACTGATCACACACTAACACTGATGAGAACCTGCAGTACAGCCTATTTCAGCAATGCCATGTGCTGCAGACCTGGTGCTGAGCCCCCCACTTCACCCTCATGGTGAGCACAGGAACCGCATGCTGTCACGGTCTATAGTTACTCTGTGCCAGTAACACACATGGTCAGCTCCCCCTACCAGGCCAGGGCGCAATAGTGGCACATACCCAATCTTGTGATCAGACATAGGCTGCTGATCTGCATGTGCAGTGCATCATGGGTATGGGTGGGTCTACTCTACCCTGATAACCACAGCAGACAGCTTGTGTGGTCACCTGCAGTCTTTCTGTAGCCAGCCAGCATGTGTTAGACCAGGGGTGGGCAAACCTGGTCCTGGAGGGCCGCAGACCAGTCAGGTTTTCGGGATATCTCTAATGAATATGCATGAGATATATATGCATTAGAGATATCCTGCCAACCTGACTGGTTTGTGGCCCTCCAGGGCTGGATCTGGAGACCCCTGCCTTACACCTCTGTCATTTAAGATTGTGATTGGACAAGGTGCAGATGTCCAAGACATCAAAAAGGTTAGATAGAATTTGTCACAGTACTCCTCACTTCTCACCACCACCAAAAAATTGTCTATTAGTCAACTTTTTGGTGGTGGTGAGAATCGAGGAGGAATGTGACACATTCTATATACCCTTTCGATGTCTAGGACATCTGTATCTTGCACACTCACGATCTTAAATGACAGAGGTGTAAGGCAGGGGTCTCCAAATCCAGCCCTGGAGGGCCACAAACCAGTCAGGTTGGCAGGATATCTCTAATGCATATATATCTCATGCATGTTCATTAGGGATATCCCGAAAACCTGACTGGTCTGCGGCCCTCCAGGACCGGAGGTGCCCACCCCTGTGTTAGACACTACAGAGCTGTAGCCCACTGGTTACTTCGATGACTGTGGAGGCAGAGGTCATGGGTTCAATTCCTTGTTGTTCCCTCCTGTCCAGGGCAGATATTTCGCTTGCCTGTGACAGTCATATCTTTGCATATCTGCCTGTGACAGTCATATCTGTGCTGCCAGCCACACAGGACCCTCTCCACAGCTATCAACACTCCTTAAAATACGTTGCAAGGCTCCTAATTAGGCACAGTACAAGGCGCCTTATAACACGCCTTATACGGTGTGTTACAAGGTGCTTTATAAGGCACGTAAGGCGTGTTAGAAGGTGCGTTAAAAGGTGCATTATAAGGCACCATAGAAGGCACGTGCCTTACGTGCCTTATAAAGCATCTTTTAACGCACCTTCTAACATGCCTTATCTGACTCACAGTTTTACTGCTGCCCTGCCCACTCCTTTATATGGGCATCTCTACCTTTACCGCGGAATGACATTACCGCAGTTTAGTAAACATGCCCCTAAGAGGGGACAAGACCATAGCGGAGATTTTGAATGAATTCTTTGCTTCGGTCTTTACTGAGGAAGATGTAGGAATGTTACCCATGACTGAAATGGCATTTAAAGGAGATTCTTCATAAGAACTGAAAGAAATATCGATACACCGGGAAGATGTATTATAACTATTTGATAAATTAAAGAGTGAAAAATCACCTGGACCAGATGGTATACATCCAAGGTTGTTGAAAGAACTGAAATATGAGATTGCAGACCTACTATTAGTAATCTTTGAACTTTCATTAAAATCATCTGTAATACCTGAAGATTGGAGGATGGCCAATATAATGCAAATTTTTAAAAAGGGTTCCATCGGTGATCCGGGAAACTACAGACCAGTGAGCCTGATGTCAGTACCGGGACAAAAGAACAAAATTACTGAACATGTCTTACTAATCTGTTATGTTATTTTGAAAGTGTGAATTAAAAGATAGACAAAGGTGAGTCGGTTGATATAGTGTATCTGGACTTTCAGAAATCCTTTGACAAGGTCCCTCATGAGAGACTTTTGACAAAATTAAAAAGTCATGGGATAGGAGGCAGTATACAATTGTGGATCTGGAACTGGTTAAAAGATAGAAAGCAGAGGGTAAGGCTAAATAGCCAATTTTCCCAATGGAGAAAGGTCGATAGTGGAGTACCCCCAAGAACCTGTGCTGGGTCCGCTGCTTTTAACATATTCATAAATGACCTGGAAATGGGAATAACGAGTGAGTTTATCAAATTTGCAGATGACACAAAACTATTAAAAGTTGTTAAAACCCAAGAGGATTGTGGAAAATTGCAAAAGGATCTTGATAAATTGGAAGACTGGGCATCCAAATGGCAGATGAAATTTAATGTGGACAAGTGCAACGTTATGCACCTAAGAAAGAAAAACCCAAACTATGGTTACACGATGCAAGGTTCCACATTAGGAATCACTACCCAGGAGCGGCAGTTACAACCACTCTATCTATCTTACTGGCAGGCTATATGGACCATACTGGTCTTTATCTGCTGTCAAATACTATGTTACAATGTTATGTATGTGGCCAACAGCCGATACTGGCTGCCTAAGTTCTTTGCCATAATGCACTGTAATTTCAATGGAGCCTATGTTACAATGCAGACTTGATTTTCATTTTCTCCATTCTTTTAAGCATTTCATCCATTAACTCAATACAATTTTCAAGTATATTTACAAATGTTAAATAGGTATTTGCTCAATTACACTGGCCTATTTGAAAATTTTAGCTAGATTATAAGGAAGCCCTCTAGATTAGAATATGTATTTGGGTCTGGGGAGCAAAACAGTATAGGCAGATTAGATTTTTAAATGTATATCTGCTGTTTTACCCCTAGGGGTATGTTTACTAAACCGTCTTAATGTGCGCCCGGCGATAGTGTGCAGACTGCCATAAAAGGAGTGGGCGTTTCAGTCTTAAAGCAGCAAAACGGGAGTATCAGGCGATAACGCGTGCTGCTGCGCACATTATCGGGCGAAGCACCGCTAAGCGTGTTAACGCGCGGTAATCTTAAGTAGGCGCCCAGACATACAAACATACAATGGTTAATACACTGACTGATAATACAGGGGTTATGAGTTTGATCCCCCAGTGTGCCTAATGCATAAGGCAGGCTGAGGCATCAACTTTGACATGTAAGTATTGTTTCTTGAGGCAGTTTATTTGTATTTTAATTATTGCTGCAAGCAAACACACTCTCACATGCCATAACCTAAGGTGCCGCATAAGGCACCCTATAAGGCACTCCATAGGGCACATTATAAAGTGCACTGTCCGCCACGGCACCCTATAATGTCCCCTATAGGGCACCCTATAAGGCGCTCCATAGGATACCTTATAAGGCACTTTATATGGACGGTAACCATAAGGTGCCTCAGAAGGCGCTTTATAGGGCACTCTATAAAGCACCTTCTGAGGCACCTTATGGTTATAGTACGTTGAGGGTGTTTTTGCTGGCAGCACTAATGTACATTAAAAACAGATAATGCTTTGGACAGCCCTATCAAATAAACCCACTGTGGGTTTAAACCCATGACCTCTGGTTCTACAGGCAGTGAAGCAACCAGTGGGCTAGAGCTGCAAACAAGCCCCTGGCTGGCTGCAGAAAAACTGCATGTCACCACACAAACAGTCTGCTGTGATCACCAGGATAGGGTTAACCCACCCATACCAATGATGCACTGCACATGCAAATCAGCAGTCTACAGATGAACACAAGATGGGGTATGCATCCCCAGAGCACCTCGGCCTGGTAGGGGGAACTGACCGTGTGTGTTACTGGCACAGAGTAGCTACACACTGTCACATTGTCCGGGTACTGTGCTCACCCTGAGGGTGAGGTGGGGCGCCCAGCACCAGGTCCACAGCACCTTACGTGGCAGAAATAGGCCATGATGCCCCTAGCAGTGCTAGTGTGTGAAACAGGTAGTTCCTGCAGACACACTTTGGATACATCTCTATTTCTCAGTCAGGTTTAGCCCTTATGGGCACATAGGCGGATTAAGTACCATCACCCAACCCACCCTCTGTGGCTCAGAGAGGGAAACACGGTCTCCTACCAACACATCCACATTTCACCTCCCTGCAAGGGCAGCAGTAGAGAGGACCATTAACCACAGTCCTGCTGTCAATGCAGCTCTATATACATCTATAAAGCAAGAGCAGACAGACATTAGGCCCGGAAATGCTCAGCTGCACCACACCACTATCTGATATTCTCCTGCAGCAAGCCTCTAGCCACTGTACCTTGCAAGGTGTTCCAGCAAGATACATACTAGCTGCAGACAGCCTGCTAGCTAATCCATAGTGCATGTTCCTGGAGGAGATGCATGCACCCAGAACTGGGATGTCAGCATACACACCAAGCAGATAAATCAGTGATTGGGCCCCAAAAGAGAACCCATAAATATCACATGAAAAAAATGTTATAAAGCACTATGGGGGAACCTAGCCATGCCATGATCACTGCTCAGTCAGGGTGAGAGTGATCTCCCAGCAGGTCATGCTGTGGCCACCCTGTCTGCGCAGGTGGTGGCCGGGCACTACAATGTCCCAGCCATTTCCCTATGCCCTGTGCAGATGCATCCTGGCCAGGACACCCTGTCCGGCTATACCCATGGTACCTTGCTCCTGATTATGCACATTGGCAGGCCAATACTGGCAACAGTGCTGGCAGTGTGGGCTGTGGAGGGTGTTTGCAGCCACCACACACTGGATAGACAGACACACACTCCAACACCTATACCAGCATTGTACAACTATAGAGGTGTTTGGAAGCCCTGGCCACTACACCCTGGCCACAGTGCAGGCATGGCTATGGTACGCAATATTGTTGGGCTCACTCCCCATGGTGGTAAACACTGTCAGACACAAGACCTGTAGCACACTCCACAGACATCAGAAAGGTTGCCATGATGCAGCTCAATCAGAAAATTGTACTGAACTTCAGAATTGCTATCTGCCAGTAATCATAGCAACCTTTTGATAGCTGTGTACCGTATTCCCGGGTTTAGGGTGGCATTGCTAAGGTAAGCAAGTGCTAGTATTGGGAGATGCACGCAGGGTCCAATGTCCTGCCTCTCCAGGAGGCATTGGATAATGGAGCCTGTGGGTGCGGGTGTGTCTGCCACTGTTTGCTGCTGCTTTACGGAGGAGGTTCCCAACTCCAGTCCTGGTGTGCCAAACACTGTTCAGGTTTTCATGCTGTCCCTCATGAATATGCATGAGATACATCTGCATACCATGGGGACGGCGCATAGAAATGCAGCACAGGCATGTGTATTAGAGGCAGCATGGAACCTGAATGGTGTTTGGCCCTCCAGGACTGCATTTGGGGGACTCTGCTCTAGGTAATGCATCTGTTTATGGTGTCTGTGCTCTGTAGGGTAAAATGTAGGTGTTTTGGGCATGTTTACGTCATCTGCATTAAAGGTTCTGTCTGTATTAGCATGTTTTAGTAGTGGGTAAAATATGGGGACTGGGTTGCCAGGAGCCACAGCTGGGACTTGAACCTATGACCTTCTGCTTCTGAACACACTGGCTGTGTGCACTGCACCACCATGTTGCCACGGAGATAGTGTGTTCCCTGGTGATACCATGACTGTTCGTCTGGCAGGGCCTGTCTGTTGCAGTGCATGGCACCCACCTACACAGGGCTAGGCCATGGTCTGCTCTGGGCAGCTGCCACTGCCCCCCTCCACCACCAGTACCCCTCTGCCGCCATGCTGACATGCCCTTCTGCTGGTGGTGCTGGTGTTGCGCAGTCTCAGGCCATCCAGTGTGCAGGTAGGCGGCTGCCTATGGTGCATGTTCTGGGGTAGGGGTGCCTGCATAGACGTCCACGCTTCCCCCCCAACACCGCCTGCCATTTTCTGTGCCCTTGGAGGTACCTGCTGGGTACTATCCCCTGTGACACTGTAATAAACACACTCATGCCCATGTTGGGCCCTCATCAGTTGCTGTCTGGCTGCTGTACAGTTTCAGCATTCCTAAGTGCCACCTAGGCATCTGCCTAGTCCGCACTGTGCCCCAGCAGCAACACAGCATGTGCCGCCTGCAGCCCTCTGTTTCCCATTTCCATGCATCTGTCCAGTTGGCCGTTCCGACATGCCCGCCCTGGTGTTTCCGCAAATGTGCATGCCATGAGAAACCTGTCTGATGGAGAGGAAAACCCTGCACAGCGCAATTTCACTGTGGGCTCATTCACCTTGTATGGGGACGGAGCATGGACCCTTCCAGATTCATATCCTTTTTTGGTGCCTTCTTGGGAGTGTTTTTTGATGTTTCCCATTGAGATCACTATTTCCCAGCTTGGTTATTTTATTTTTCCATTTTCTTCTGTTCATTTTCACTGTTTCTTTGCCCTTTTGTTCCGTGCACATGTATCACACTTATCACTTTTTTGTTGGTTTCCCTGGTTTTGCTGTACATTGCTTACAGAAATTGTTTCTCTTCCCTTTAAAGCATCTCTAACGCCAGGGTTTCACTGGCATTAGTTTTGAGCCTCGGATTTCACAGCGTTAGTGTGCGGGGAGCCTCTCCCCTCCCACTCTCCACCCATTGACCCCTTCTCTCCGCCCCTGGGGAGCCTTCCTCCGCCCTCCGGGAGCCTTTCTCCGCCTTCAGCGCTCGTTTGCGCCGCTGCGTGCGTTATCGCGCGCTAAGGTACCTTATTGCGCGATAAAGCGCCATTATCATGCGCACGATAACATCACAGAGCGCACATTAAGACGGTTTAGTAAACATACCCCCTAGTTGTTTGACCACAGAAATAGACATTTTACCTGTTTTCTTGCAACTAATTTTCAAGGGGAACCTTTTTCTTTTGAAAATTAGCCACAATATTCAGGTATAGAGAGGAGCCTGCATACCTTTCAGCCTGAACAGTAGCACTTAGTTGCAGTCCTTTTGGTCCACAAACTGCTCAGATTTTCAGGATATCACTAATGAATATACAGAGATAGCATCCATGCAAATCTGCCTCCTGAATATTTATTAGATATAATCTGAAAATTTGGTCCGTCTGCAGCCCTCAAGGAATACTGCTGAACTAGGTAGACTATTGAAACGTGTCCCCTATAATTCTAATTGAGGAAAGTCCTTTTACTTCCCATTAAATTCATTGTGTACTGTATCAGTACCGACGTTTTGCTATTCACATTGCTGTCTTTTCTTGTCCTTGTTGTATATGTATTGAAAAGAAGGGATTGTCCCGGCATACTACAGTTGTATAGATTTACTTTACAGAAGAATAAGCTACAGCATCATACCTTGCCTTCAAGCTGAGCTCTTCCACTTAGTATATAAGAACATAAGATTTGACATACTGGGTCAGACCAATAGTCTATCAAGCCCAGTATCCTCTTATACTCAAATCCTACCTCCAACAGTGGCCAATCCGGGTCACAGGTACCTGGCAGGATCCCAAAAGGTAGACAAGTTCCATGATGCTTATCCCAGGGATAAGCAGTGGATTTTCCCCAAGTCCATTTTAATAATGTTTTATGGACTTTTCATCCACAAATTTGTTCAAACCTTTTTAAAACCCAACTACACTAATAGCTTTTACTACAACCTCTGGCAATGAATTTCAGAGCTTAATTATATGTTGAGTGAAAAAATATTTTCTCTGATTAGTTTTAAATGCACTACTTCATATCTTTACTGTGTGTTACCTAGTTTTTTTTTCCTTAGTGAAGGTCAAAAGCCAGACCTTTCTGAGGACTTCTTCCTTTTAATATTTTTGAATATTCCCTAACTTCTATTAAACTGCTCTTAATCTAACCCAAGAAATATTTATGTGAAATTGGGTGAACGTTTGGGTTTAACCATGACCTACAATTCAAGAGAACATTCAAAGCCCATGAGTTAAATCGTTCCTTTTCCATTTGGTTTGGATGCGTATCTGAATTTAAGCAATTTGCTTTATCTCACTGTGCATTACCTCTCTCCAAATATAACTGGATTTGACTAGCTGTAATGAGGATAATTTTTAAAGCTTCCGGGAATTTTCCAATACCTTCAGATCAGCAATCTAATTTTCAAAGTGAAAGTTCTTGCTAAGTTTCCATTATAAAACACAGGACTGGAGTGACCTTTAATAGTATATATGTGAATACTTTACCTTCCCAATTCTAATCCAAGTCCAGCTCTGACCTTTTAGGCTGTAGGAAAAAGTATCAGCATTCTGAAAAACAGCATACATACTTTTTTTTATGCTGAAGGGAGGGGAATTTTCATCCTGGGAATTTACTTTGGGGTATGTTTACTAAACCGTCTTAATGTGCGCCCGGCAATAGTGTGCAGGCTGCCATAAAACGAGTGGGCATTTCAGTCTTAAAGTAGCAAAACGGGATTATCGTGCGATAACGCGCGCTGCTGCGCACATTAACGGGCTAAGCACCGCCAAGCGCTGCTAAGCGCATTACCGCATGGTAATCTTATGTAGGCGCACAGACATCCAGCATAGAAACAGAAGTGTAGCACAATGGTTAATACACTGACTGATGATACAGGGATCATGAGTTCAATCCCCCAGTGTGCCTAATGCATAAGGCTGGCTGAGGCATCAGCTTTGACATGTAAGTATTGTTTCCTGAGGCATTTTATGTGTATTTTAATTATTGTTGCCAGCAAACACACCTTCAAGTGCTGTAACCTAAGGTGCCACAGAAGGCACCCTGTAAGGCACTCCATAGGGCACATTATAAAGTGCACTGTCCGCCCCGGCACCCTATAATGTCCTCTATAGGGCACCCTATAAGGTGATCCATAGGACACCTTATACGGACTGTAACCATAAGGTGCCTCAGAAGGCACTTTATAGGGTGCCCTATAAGGTGCCTTATAGGGCACCCTATAAGGCGCCTTATAGGGTGCCTTCTGAGGCACCTTATGGTTACAGTACCCTGAGGGTGTTTTGCTGGCAGCACTAATGTACATTAAAAAAAGACAATGCTTTGGAAAGCCCTATCAAATAACCCCACTGTGAGTTTGAACCCATGACCGCTGGCTCCACAAGCAGTGAAATAACCAGTGGGCTACAGCTCCATAGCTGCTAGCAAATCCCTGGCTGGCTGCAGAAGGACTGCACGTCACCACACAAACAGTCTGCTGTGGTCACCAGGATAGGGTTAACCCACCCATACTCATGATGCACTGCACATGCAAATCAGCAGTCTACAGATGATCACAAGATGGGGTATGCACCCCCACAGCACCTCATAACCTCATAGGGGGAACTGACCATGTGTGGTACTGGCACAGAGTAGCTACACACCGTCACATTGTGCAGGTACTGCACTCACCCTGAGGGTGAGGTGGGGCGCCCAGCACCAGGTTCACAGCAGAGATAGACCATGCTGCAGGTCCCCAGCAGTGCTAATGTGTAAGATAGGTAGTTTCTGCAGACACACCTTGGATATATCTGTATTTCTCAGTCAGGTTTAGCCCTTATGGACCCATAGAAGGATTATGTACCACCACCCTCCTCCGGGGATGAGGGTGGTAAACAGGGTCTTTCACTGACAGATCCACATTCTACCTCCCTGCAATGGTAGCAGTAGAGGGGACCATACCATGGGGGTGGTGCATAGATATGCAGCACAGGCATCTTTATTAGAGGCAACATGGAACCTGAATGGTGTTTGGCCCTCCAGGACTGCATTTGGGAGACTCTGCTCTAGGTAATGCGCCTGTTTATAGTGTCTGTGCTCTGTAGGGTAACATGTAGTTGTTTTAGGCATGTTTACGTCACCTGCAATAAAGGTTCTGTCTGTATTAGCACATTTTAGTAGTGGGTAAAAAATGGGGACTGGGTTGGCAGGAACCACAGCTGGGGCTTGAACCTGTGACCTTCTGCTCCTGAGCACACTGGCTGTGTGCACTGCACCACTGTGTTGCCACAGAAACAGTGCATTCCCTGGGAATACCATGACTGTTCATCAGACGGGGTCTGTCTGTTGCACTGCATGGCACCCACCTACACAGGGCTAGGCCACGGTTTGCTCTGGGCAGCTGTCACTGCCCCCTCCACCACCAGTGCCCCTCTGCCACCCTGCTGACATGCCCTTCTGCTGGTGGTGCTGGTGGAGCGCAGTCTCAGGCCATCCAGTGTGCAGGTAGGCGGCTGCCTATGGTGCGGGTTCTGGGGTAGGGGTGCCTGCATAGGTGTCCACGCTTCCCCCCAGCACCGCCTGCCAATGTTCTGTGCCCTTGGGGGTCCCTACTGGGTACTATCCCCTGTGAGACTGTAGGAAGCACACTCGTGCCCATGCTGGGCCCTCATCAGTTGCTGTCTGGCTGCTCTATTGTTTCAGCATTCCTATGGGCCACCTAGGCATCACCCTAGTCTGCACTGTGGCCCAGCTGCAGTACAGCATGTGCCATCTGCAGCCCTCTGTGTCCCCTTTCCCAGCATCTGTCCAGTTGCCCATTCCGACATACCTGCCCTGCTGTTGTGGAATATGTGCACCCCATAGGAAACCTGTCCAATGGAGAGGGAAACCCTTATGAGCGCAATTGCACTGTGGGATCATTCACCTTGTATGGGGACGGAGCGCAGACCCTTCCACAATTCATATCTTTTTTTTGGAACCTTCTCTGGAGTGCTTTTTTATGTTTCCCATTAATATCACTATTGCCCAGCTTGGTTATGTTTTTTTAATATTTTGTTGGGGTCATTTTCAATGTTTATTTGCACTTTTGTTCTGTGCACATGTATCACACTTATCACTTTTTTGTAGGTTTCCCTAATTTTGCTGTATATTGCTTACAGAAATGGTTTCTCTTCCCTTTAAATCAGCTCTAACGCCAGGGTTTCACTGGCGTTAGTTTTGAACCTCGAATTTCACATCGTTAATGTGCATGGAGCCTCTCCCCTCCCACTCTCCAACCATTGACCCCTTCTCTCCACCCCTGGGGAGCCTTCCTCTGCCCTCAGGGAGCCTTTACTCCACCTTCAGCGCTCGTTTGCGCTGCTGAGCGCCGCTGCTCACGTTAGCACGCGATAAGGCGCCTTATCGCACGGTAATGCGCCATTATCGCACGATAAGGCGCCTTATCGTGCGATAACGTGTCAAAGCGCACATTAAGACGGTTTAGTAAACATACCCCTTTGATTAACTGCTTAGTTAGGCAAATACCTGGAAATATTGCTTTCCTAGTTTGAAATTATCATGCAAGTCTGAAAGAAATCATGGTAGTCGGACTTTCCAACCTAAAAGTATGGTTTTGTATGTTCCAAAAGCACTTTGTGAAAGTTTATGAAGATATGTATTCTCAGAGACAGATCAGATTAGCAGGTGCATTGCAATTCAATGGGAATAATTCCACAGATTTTATTTTTCTTAATGCTATAAAATTATTTTAGCTAGATGGTTACCTTTTCTCAGTTTACCAAGTATTTACTTTGGGTTTTGGAACAGAAGGTTACATTTTCATTAATACTTATACAGTCTTCAAATACAAATTAAATTATTTGTTCATTCCTTTGATATAGCCTCCCAAATGCTTCTCATCCCTTTGTATATCCTGTTATCGTATTTTTAGTTTCATAGTTCCACTGTATTTTTCTGTTTCACCAAGCAGTCCCAGAAGCATTATAAAGTATTATGAACGAGAACTGCAATGTAAAATTTGTGAAAAGAAATGAATACAGCAGTATCTGAAATTATTTATTTATTTAACAGTTTTTTTATACCGTCTTTCCATAAGTCAAGACGGTTTACATGAAACATAACAAGACAGTGTATTTCAACTGTTTACAGTGAACAATGAAACAATATAATATAATATAATATAATATAATATATAATATAACAGGTAACAAGGTAACAATGTAAGAGGTAACAGGTACATGGGTAACAAAAGAACTGACTACTTGATCGAAGATCAAGGTTAACTATTTACATTGGATAAATATGACTTCAGTTAATTGTGAACAGTTGGGGGAAACTTGGGCAGAGAGGTAGATGAAGAGATTAGGAGCTAGGGTGGGAGGGAAAAATGCTCCAGGAAGAGGTGGGTTTTTCATTTCTTCCGGAATTCGGAGTGGCTCTCACAGTTGCGAATTTCAAAAGGGAGGGTGTTCCATAGGGATGGGGCATAGAGGGAGAAGGCCCTGTTGCTCGTGGATTGTTTACTATGCCTTTTAGCTGTTGGTATGGATAGCAGGTTTTTGGTAGAGGAGCGGTGTGTTCTTGTGTTACTAGGAAAGGCAAGGAGTGAGGTGAGCCATGGTGCTGACTCATTTATAATTATTTTATGGATAATAGTAAGGACCTTGAATTTAGCTCGGTGTTGAATGGGGAGCCAGTGGAGGTCATGGAGGACAGGTGTGATATGTGCTCGTCTGGGTTTGTTGGTTATGAGTCTCGCTACCGTATTCTGGGCTAGTTGGAGTGGTTGGATGGTGTTTTTAGTGAGACCATGATAGATTAGGTTGCAGTAGTCAAGTGAAGGGGTTGTAAGGGTCTGACAGACAGTGCGAAAAGAGTCAGGGTTTAAGAGGGGTTTAAGGTTCCGGAGGGTGCGTAATTTTGCATAAATTGTATTGGTGGATCTTTTTATATGCTCAGTGAAGGAGAGGTTTTGGTCAATGATAATTCCGAGATATTTTACTTGGTTTTTTTATAGTAAGTGGGAGGTCACCAATAGTGAGAGTTGGGGGAGGGGAGTATGTAGGGTTGGAAAATACTTGAAGTACCTCTGTTTTGGATTGGTTGATTAGTAGATTGTGTTGAGAAAGCCAGGATTTGAGACAAGTTAGACATTCGCTCATTTTGGTAAAGTTAGGGTTGGAGAGGTTAAATGGAGTGAAACACATCATGTCGTCAGCATATATTTGGCACTGAATGCCATGTTCTTGAAAAATTTTGCAAGCCGGTTGAAGGAAGATGTTGAACAGTAAAGCAGATAGGCTAGATCCTTGAGGGACCCCTTGTTTTAGTGTAAATGGGAGGGAGGTGTCATTTCCAAATCGGACCTGTTGAGTTCTGGAGTTCAGGTAGGATTGGAACCATTTGAGAGTTGTGCCTCTAAGACCTATTTCGTGAAGTCTGGTTAGGAGTTGATTATGAGGAAGGGAGTCAAATGCGGCAGATAGGTCAAGGAAAATGAGTAAACATCCTTGAGATGAATTTTGGGTGTGTAAATGCAAGGAGTCTAGTAGGGAGGTAAGGAGGGTTTCAACTCCATGATTTCTTTTAAAGCCATGTTGGTATAAGTCGAGGGAGGAGGTATCATCAATGTGACTCTGAAGTTGGGTTTGGACTATTTTCTCTGTGATTTTTGCAAGGAAGGGGATACTGGAGATAGGTCTATAAGAGGAAGGGGAGGTAGGGTCGAGTTTAGTCCCTTTTATGATTGGGCGGATGGAGGCAGATTTAAGAATGGGTGGTACCGAGCCTGATTGGAGGGAGGTTTGTACTATATTCAGGATATAGGGGCTAAGGGAGCTTCTGGTAGTTTTAATCCAATGGGCTGGGCAAGGGTCAAGGGCTGAGGTTGAAGGATTCAATCCCTTTATAATATCAGATACATTATCTAATGTGATGGTATGAAACTCCTTCCATATGTTTGGGCAGGATGAGTTGGGAGGTTGTATACAGTGATCTATGGTTGGTTGGGAGTTATTTGTTGACAAGGGAGGTAGGAATTTGGAGGACAGGTGGTCGGCTATAGCTTGCGCAGTTATTCTTGGTGGCTGGTCATGTTGAAGGGGTTCATTTATTAGAGATTTGGCGATGGAGAAAAGCTCTCTTGGTTTATTAAGGGCGTGTTGGATAATGTTTTCATTATATTGTCTTTTATGACTGAGTGTTTCTGCACAGTATGTTTGAAGTTTAATAGTGTAGGCTATATGTATATTTATTTTATTTATTTATTTAGTAAACATTTGTATACCGTTGCTTCCTACGATCAGTTGGGGTCTTGGGTATGTCTCCATTTGCGTTCAAGACGTCTAAGTTCCCTTTTAAGGGCTTTCAGGTTTGTGGAGAACCAGGGGGTTTTTCTACGGTGTTTATGAGGACATTGTATTGGCGGGAGTAGGGAGGCAGTGGATAAGATTTCGTTCCATTTGGAGACGATGGAGTCATGATTCAGGTTACTGTTATTTAGTAGGTCGAGTGAAGGGATAGTTTGTTCCAAGAAGTTGGCTGCGTTGAATGGTTTGAATTTGCGAATGTGTTGGGGATGGGAAGGGTGATGAGGTCTGTGGGAGGAGTAGGGGAGGGAGAAGAAGATTATGGCGTGGTCAGACCAGGGTATGGGATGGATAGAAATTAAATATCATTGAGAAATGTATGAGTCTACAATCTATTGTGAATTATTATATTATATTTTTTGAAAAACAGGGTATTATTATTGACAAAAACATAAATGCATATACATGCAAAAAGTAAAGAAGAATCAAATAAAAACTAGAAACTTCATACACTCAAACTGGAGACACAAACATTTCTTCTACTACTACTAATAATAATCATTTATAAAGCACTACAAGGTTTACACAGAGCTGCTTTGAAGAGGTGAGCCTTTAAAAGACTTGAAAAAGGATGGAAGTGAAGCCTGACATATGAAACAAGGGAGAATTAAAAATGCTAATTTATATTTTATAATGAAAAAAGTCATATTTGAAATACATTTGGGGGTATGTTTACTAAACTGTGGTAATGTCATTTGCGTTAAGTTCCGCGGTAAAGGTACAGATGCCCATATAAAGGCGTGGGCAGTACATCATTACAGCAAGCCGATTCAGCTAACGCATGTTACAAACTAACACGTGCTACAAGGCACCTTACAAGGCACCATACAAGGCACATTACAAGGCGCCTTGTAAGGTGCCGTAGAAGTAAGGTGCCTTATAAGGTGCATTGTTAGGTGCCTTATAATTTACCTTGTAAGGTGCCTTATAAGTAAGGTGCCTTGTTAGGTGCACATGCAGTCCAGGATTGATGATCAATTTAGTCCTTTTGATTAATATCTCCACAATTGAAGGTGACTTTGCACTGCCCTGCGTCTATTTAAGTTAATGTAATGTCTATTCAAGTTAACACAATGTAATAGTGACATCATATATATATATATATGTACCTATTTATTTGTGTTGTTTATTATATATTGATTTTATTTCCTAGCTGTTTTTATGATTTATATTTTAATGTTCTGATTCTCTTTTTTAATTATGTTTTATTTGTTTTTTTTTATAAGTTATATTTTCCCCTGAGGAAGGCGTTTGCTGAAACACGTTGGGGTACATTAATAAAGCACCTTGTGATCATCGCTCACTCTTGCTCTTTGTGTGTTCCTGTGAGGAACAGAGACAGATGCAGCCCTAACACTAGATAGAGCACTCAGGAAAGGCAATGAACAGGTGAGTGAAGGAGGGGGAGTTGGGAGCCGCTGGACCTGCCATATCTGCGGGCATCACATGTGGCTGCCAATACTGATGACAAACATGGTGGGGGCAACTATACCACAGCACAGAGTGTTGGCAATGTAAAGTACTGGAAAGACAGTTGTTGGCAGACGAATGGAATACATGTCCCCCAGTGGAGGTGGAGGTGGCAGGATAGTTACAATGATGGGTGGACAGAGGAGTGGTGGTTCCATGCAGATCAGACACAGGCGAGCCAAGCATGAAAAGGCGCAATGCAGGAAAGGGTAGCAGTGCAAGACATGGGGTGACAGCCCCCACAGGCAGACAGGTCTCTACACAGCTGACACATTCAGATAGACGGACCAAGGGAATGTTGGCAATTGTGGCAAGGGTATTATGGGCTGGCAGCGCAAATCTGAAAAAATATGACTGTTACAGGCATGCACACTATTTGAGTAGGACAGGTATGAGAGGAGGGAACAATGAGGAATGGAACCCATGAGCACTGCCAAGAATGGCATTGTATTAACCAGTAGGCTATACCTCCATGGTGTATGTCACAGCAATGGCTGGGTACAGAAGGACTGCAGATCACCACACAAACTGTCTGCTCTGAGTGCCAGGATAGGGTAACCCCACCAGTACCCATGATGCAATGCACATGCTGAATAGCTGTCTACAGCTGATCAGCAAATGGGGTCTGCATCTCTCCGGTACCTCAGCTTGGAAAGACAAACTGACAGTGCATGATACTGGCACAGAGTAGCTACAGACCATGCCATTTTGCAGGTTCTGTGTTCTCCCTGAGGGATAGGATGGGTGCCCAGCACTAGGTCCGCAGTACATGTAGTGCTGGAGATAGGCCCTGCTGTACATCCCCATCATTACCAGTGTGTGACAGGTGTTCCTTGCTGTGCAGCTGAAGGCAATTCGATGTCCATCTTTATCCTGCAGTCACATGTGACCCTCTGGGACCAGACACCACCCAGATTAGTGTGTACCCTGTGTTAGGGTCTGGCTGACATGGGCACCTCTTATCAGAACAGAGGGGTTTCCAGACTTGCATGAGGTTTGTGTATCAGTGTTGTTATAGGTCAAAGGGCTCACATCACCCTTTTTTTTGGTAAGGGACAGGTGCCCCAGCCCCTGTGAAGCAACCTCCACCCTGTTGGTATAAGACCACCACCCAAGGGTGGGTGGGTGGGTTGGTGGGTCAGAACCAGAGCCAGAGCCAGAGCCATAGCCATATCTATGGCAGACCAGCAGCAATGATGGGGTTAGCTCTGGAAAACCCCAACTGCCTCACACCACTGTCTGCCAGTCAACAGCAGAGTAAGTCCACAGTGCATGCTCACAGAGAGACTATGCTACCCAACCAAGCATCTCAGTGACTGGGGTCCCAACAGTGGGAAAACAACAGGATCACTGGGGATAGATAATGTAAAGCGCTATGTGGGAACCTAGACATGCCATGGTCACTGCTTGGTCAGAGTGAGTGCCCTCCCAGCATGCCATGCTGTGGCCACCCTGTCCATGCAGGCAATGGCCAGGCACTACAGTGTCCCAGCCATTGCCCCACACCCTGTGAAGATGCATCCTGGCCAATCTGCCCTGTCTGGCCCATACCCACAACACCTTGCTCCTCATTATGCACATATTTAGGCTAACGCTGGTAACAGTGGGACATTGTGGGTTCGGTGAGGTGTGGGCAGCCACGAAACAATAGATAGATATACACTCACACACACACTCCTATTGCAGCATTGTGCAAAGATAGGTGTGGTTGGCGACCCTGCCTGCCACATTGGTCCTGATCACAGTGCCAACATTGCTAAAATGTGCAGGAGGTAGTAGTAGTGCCATGGTGATAACTGCAGCTCAGTGCTGGAGCCAGCAGCCTCACTCTCCATGCATCTTTGGATTCTGGAGCCTGTGTGAGTGGGTGTTTGTACCCCTGTTCACCACTGCTTTGGGCTTTGCACATGTTGCTGTTGTATCTGCATTGTAGGGTAAAACATAGGGACATGCTCTGCAGGAACCACAGCTGGGGCTTGAACCTATGACCCTCTGCTTCTGGACACACTGGCTGGGTGTACTGCACCACACATGCATGATGGTCCCTGGGGCTACCTGCACTTTTCCTCAGCCAGACCTTTTATGTTGCACTGCACACCACGTACTGGTACAGGGCATGGCCTGGGTCCACTGCAGGCAGGTACCACTGCCCCCTACAGCACAGGCACACACACACCCTGCCATGCTGACATTTCCATATGCTGTCGGTGCTTGTAGTGTGCAGTCCCAGGCCATCCACTGTGTAGGTAGGTGGTCGTCTGGGGCATGGGGCATACATGAGCATCCTCACATCCCCCTCCCCATCACTGCCTACCAATCGTCTGTCCCTTCCGCTTTGGGGAGGGTTGGCTGGGGGGATGTCAGGTCAATGCCCTGGCAACTGTTAGCTCGGGTGGACCAGGTAGATGTAGGTGGATTGTGTTTGGCCTTTGTCAGCTGCTGTCATGCTGATTTCCAGTTTCTATGCTCCTATGTGCCACCTAGGTGCCTGCCTAGTCCACCCTGTGCCCCTGCTGCCCCACTACATGTCTCGCCTGCAGTCCCCTATGCCCCACTTGCACCATTGCCATAGTGGCCTTTCATACTTGGGCACTATGCTGGTGCTGGAAATAGAGCACTACTATCACGTTTCTTGGGCTCCCTGTCTATGCTGTACATTGCTGATGCTGAAATGGTTTCTCTCTCCTGAAAATGTGTATCTAACGGCAGGTTTTCATTGGTGGTAGAAATCAGCCCTTCAGTTCAGCACGTTAGTGTGCAGGGAGCCTATCCCCGCCCACTTCCCATCCACTGACCCCTTCCACCTGCCCTCTCTCCACCCTCTGCGGTGTTTACCGCGGTCGGGGATGTTAACGCTCGTTAAGTAACGTTAACGCGTGTTAACATTACATAATGCGTGTTAACATTACCTAACAAGCATTAATGTTACATAATGCGCGGTCTGTAACATTACCGCAGTTTAGTAAACATACCCCTTGAAGTGTGAAGTAGCATTTTAGAAAGAGAGTCCAAGTGCAATCTGGGATATCCAGGGCAAAATGTGCCGTAAAATGCCAGAGACATATATGTTTTGGCTTGATTGTTAAGGGCCCCAACATGAATTAAAGGCCAGATCAGGGAGTAGGCATTCTAGCAATAAAGGCCCTAGTGGCCGGTAATTGGGCGGTAAGGGTGCCAAGCATGCACCTTCTTGCCAGATAAAGCCGGTTGCCTTAATGCAGGATAAGGGATCCTATCTGCCAGTCACATATGAGCTGCTGGATGAGAGCAAAAAAATAGCTGATGGACATGTCACATTCATATGTCCCTTATGTATTAGATGGTGAGTGTGAGGACAATGTGGGAGGCAGTTTGACTGTATCAATGGGTAGTATAGGATCGGGTAGGAAGGTACCCGATCCTATACTGGAGGTACCAGCATGGCAATGATATGGGCATCAAAAGAATGACTGGCTGGAGTGGTGACATGCACATCAGCCACAGGAGAGGTATGACTGATACATCCTAATGAGTAAAATTTTACCATGTGGGCCACAGTGTAGCAGCTGGCAGGAGAATACATGAGTGAACATGATGGATATATGCTGATGGATGGGCTGAAGGATGGATAGGTATAGATGAGCGTGCTGTATGGCCTTTTTGCCCCAAGGTACCCAGTGTGACCTCACAAATGCAGCTAACCTCAGTTGTAGTGTGTGGGAAAAATAGTTGCTGAGCACAGGGAAGATCTATTACCATTTATTAATTTTATTTAGCAATGCTTACATACCGCTTTTCACCAGGTCAAAGTGGTGTACATTTAGGTACGATATATAGAAACATCGAAACATGATGACAGAAAAAGACCACATGGCCTATCTAGTCTGTCCTTCCATAACAACAACTACAACAGTCCACTCTTTACCTTTAGAGATCCTCTGTGTTGGTCCCATGCTTTTTTGAATTCAGTTACTGTCCTCATCTCTACCACCTCCACTGGGAGACTATTCCATGGATCCACTACTCTTTCCGTAAAGAAATATTTCCGCATATCACTCCTGAATCTATCTCCCTTCACCCTCATCCCATGTCCCCTCATAGCAGAACTTGCTTTCAATTGAAAGAGGCTCTCTCCCTGAACATTTATGCCACGGAGGTATTTAAACATCTCAATCATATCACCTCTATCCCGTCTTTCCTCTAAGGTGTACATATTAAGATCCTTAAGTCTGTCTTCATATGCTTTATAATGAAGCCCATTAATCATTTTAGTAGCAACCCTCTGCACCAACTCCATCCTGTTCACATCCTTTTGAAGGTGCGGTCTCCAGAATTGCAACCATACTCCAAATGAGGTCGCACCAAAGACTTATACAGAGGCATTATCACCTCCTTTTTTCTGCTAGCCATTCCTCTCCGTATGCACCCAAGCATCCTTCTAGCCTTTGCAGTCGCCTTTTCTACCTGTTTAGCTACTTTAAGATCATCAGACACAACCACGCCTAGGTCCCGCTCTTCTTTAGTGGACAAAAGTACTTCACTTCCTATACTGTATTGCTCCCTTGGATTGCTGCAGCCCAAATGCATGACCTTACATTTGTTAACATTAAATCCCAGCTGCCAAATTCTAGACCATTCTTCAAGCTTGGCTAGATCCCTCCTCATGTTATCTACACCTTCCTGGGTGTCTACTCTATTGCAGATTTTGGTATCATCTGCAAAGAGGCAAACCTTACCCGACAGCCCTTCCGCTATATCACTAACAAAGATGTTAAAAAGAATCGGACCAAGGACAGATCCCTGGGGCACACCACTGGTAACATCCTTCTCCTCAGAGTGAGCTCCATTTACTTGTACTCTTTGTCGCCTCCCACCCAACCAATTTCTAACCCAAGCAGTAACTTTAGGGTCCATCCCTAGGGTGCTCAGTTTGTTTATAAGTCGCCTGTGAGGAACAGTGTCAAAGGCTTTACTGAAATATATATATTTCCCTTTACCCCAAAGGGCTTACAATCTATGTTTTGTACCTGACGCAATGGAGGGTTAAATGGCTTGCCCAAGGCCACAAGGAGCCCTGTGGGACTAGAAACCCCAGTCCCTCCGGCCCAGTCCCTCCAACATCTATTTTGATGTCACAGTAGTCTCAGCTTCTCCAACCTCCATGCAATCTCTCTGACACATATGCATATAACAATTGGCAAAGAAAGTAGGCTATGATCCAAGGACAGAACAACCACACATATGTAGAAGCTGCATGGTACTTTCCTCGGAGCAGTTGCTCCAAATGGGTCAGTTTTGCGCATACCATGACAGTCATGAACCTCACTGCTAAGCCAGAGCATGGGGAGTATGATCTCAGTCTCTCAAATTTACTGCTAATGCTCAGTGTAGTACTTGCATCATGCCAAAGAGAGCCTTCTGCTGGAGTTCATAAGATGTAACATGTATAGGTAGTTTGTCAAGATGTGCTTGGGAATTCTTCTTTATCAAGTCTATGGCACCCAACATGATGGAAAATACTTCTATATTTTTCTGCCACATTTTCTTTGTCTGTGACTGCATGCAAAGTGCTCTTGTACAGATAAGGTCTACACTTATTCTGTCTGGTGGAACAAGGTCACTTGCATGATGTTACACACCTGACATTCATTCATGTCCCTGAATTGATGTGTCTCCCACATTGGCCATATGGAGCAAGTAAGGACCTGCAGTGATCTCTGCAGGTGGCCATCGCAGAAGTGTGCCATGCCTCCATGTATTGCATATATGTGATGGAGCAAAAGATGCTCATTATCACAAAAGTTTCCAGTCATGCACAACTCATTTGTCAGAGAGCACAACAAAGTGAAGTGTACAAAGGAAGTAGGGCTGAAAACATATTTTTTTTATTGTAGAAAAGCCGCAACGCGTTTCAGCATATGCCTTCTTCAGGGGGTTAGAGTCTCAAATAAAAGTAAAAACACATAAAAACAGAAATGTAAATGTAATAATTAAAATAATAGAACAGTAAATACAAAATCCAAAACAGTATATTAAAACATATATGTGAAAATCAATATAAACCACTAAAACATAAAAGCAGTTAATATAAATGTGACATCATCTAAACACCAGTAAAACAGAGAGTAATAACCAACCTAAATGGATAGTGTAAATATCAGATGTGAAGAGAAACTAGCCCACATAACAAGGGGCATCGAAGATAAGAATTATTTATTATAAAGGAAATATATATCCATCCATATGGATAAGGAGGAAGCAATATTAATGAGAGTGAAACATTCAATAGGGAACTCACTCATTTTCCTAATCGCAGCGATCGATTCAGTGCAGTAAATGCCACTACTGAAGATCCTACAATACAAACATATAGGGGTATGTTTACTAAACTGCGTTAGTGTGATTCATGTTAGGATCCGTGGTACAGGCAGAAATCCCAAATAAGGACATGGGCGTTACATTGTTACCGATAACGCGCGTTACCAGGCACCACAGCCTAACGAGCGTTAAAAAACATCTTGCAGAGCGCCACGCAACACGCGCCCATAAGGCGTCTGATAAGGTGTCTAGCAAAACATCTAGAACTGTAGCACAATGGTTAATACACTGACTAATGGTGCAGGGGATGTGAGTTCAATCCCCCTGTGGGTCTGAGTAAAGCTGGCAGAGACATCACCTTTTACTCAAAATCAGTGCTGTATGAAGCATTTTGTTTGTTAATTCTAATTAGTGCTGCCAGCAAACACACCCTCACAGGGCCATAACCTAAGGTGCCACATAAGGCACCCTATAAGGCACCCCAGAGGGCACATTATAAAGTGCACTGTCCGCCAAGGCACCCTAGAATGTCCCCTATGGGGTACCCCACAGGGCGCAGTATAGGGCCCGCATTGGGCACTGTATAGGGCGCCTGATGAGGCACTGTAAGGAGACAGCACTGTGAAGGTTTGTTGCTGGCAGCACCAATTTAAATTAAGAAAAAGAAAATGCCGCAGACAGCCCTACAAATAACCCCACTGTGGGATGAAACCCATGACCCCTGGCTCCACAGGCAGTGAAGTAACTAGTGGGCCACATCGCTAGTGCTACTAACAAATCCCTGGCTGGCTGCTGAAGGACATCAGGTCACCACACAAACTGTCTGCTGTGGTGGCCAGGATTTGGGTTATCCCACTCATACCCATGGTGCACTGCACATGCAGATCTGCAGTCTATAGATGAACACAAGATGGGGTATGCACCTCCCCAGCACCTCGGCCTGGTGGGGTGTCCTGGCCATGTGCAACCCCACAGCACCTCAGCCTGTGGGGGTACTGACCGTGTGTGTTACTGCCACAGAGTGGCTACCGTCCATCACAGTGGATGGGTCCTGTGCTCACCCTGAGGGTGAGGTGGGGTGCCCAGCACCATTTCCGCAGCACCTGGCCTTGCTGAGATAGGCTATGCTGCAGGTCCCCATCAGCACCAATGTGTGATAGGTAGTCCTTGCAAACACCCCTAGGATATGCCTGTGTCCATCTGTATTTCACATCTAGCCCTTGTGGGCTATAATGCACCCAGAAAAATGCATGCCCTGTGTGGGTGCCATGGTCACATGATTTAAGTGAAGGGGGTGTTTGGACCTAAAGGCAGATTACATACCACCACCCAACCCACCCTCTGGGGCTCAGGATCTCCCACCAACAGATACACATTCTACGCCTGCAATGCTGGCAGTATAGGGGGACCATCACCCCAGTACTACTGGAGAACAGACAGCCTACAGGGCAGGCAATGCAGAGCCGCACACATGCATAAAGCAAGAGCAGACAGACGGAAGGCATTGAACTGCACAGCTGCCCCCCACCACCACTATCAGACATTCTCCAGCAGCAAGCCTCCAGCCGCTGCACTCTGCAAGGTGTTCCAGCAAGACACATACTAGCTGCAGGCAGTCTGCTAACTAGTCCATGGTCCTGGAGGAAATGCATGTACCCAGAACTGGGATGTCAGCATACACACCAAGCAGATAAGTCAGGGATTGGGCCCCAAAACAAAACCCATAAACATCACATGGAAGAAATACCACATAGCACTATGGGGGAACCTAACCATGCCGTGGTCACTACTTAGTCAGGGTGAGAGTGACCTCCCAGCAGAACATGCTGTGGCCACCCTGTCCGTGCAGGTGGTGGCCAGCCACTACAATGTCCGAGCCATTGCTCTATGCTATGTACAGATGGATCCAGGCCAGGCCATCCTATCCTGACTATTCACAGTACCTTGCTCCTCATTATGCACATTGGCAGGCCAATACTGGCAACAGTGCTAGTAGTGTGGGCTGTGGAGGGTGTTTGCAGCCACCACACACTGGATAGACAGACACACACTCCCCACACCTATGCCAGCATTGTGCAACTATAGAGGTGTTTGGCAGCACTGGCCACCACACCAATCCTGAGCAGAGTACAGGCATGGCTATGGTAAGCAATACTGTTGGGGTCACTCCCCAGGGTAGTAAACACTGTCAGACACCATACCTGAAGCACACTCCACAGACATCAGAAAGGTTGCTATGGTGCAGCTCAATCAGCAAATTGTGCTTAACTTAGGAAGTGCTATCTGCCAGTAATCATAGCAACCTTTTGATAGCTGTGTACCATATTCCCAGGTTTAGGGTGGCATTGCTAAGATATGCAAGTGCTAGTATTGGGAGATGCACGCAGGGCCCATTGTCCTGCCTCTCCAGGAGGCATGGGATAATGGAGCCTGTGGGTGCGGGTGTGTCTGCCCCTGTTGGCTGCTGCTTTACGGCAGAGGTTCCCAACTCCAGTCCTGGTGTGCCAAACACTGTTCGGGTTTTCATGCTGTCCCTCATGAATATGCATGACATACATCTGCATACCAAGGTGCGGTGCATAGAAATGCAGCACAGGCATCTTTATTAGAGGCAGCATGGAACCTGAATGGTGTTTGGCCCTCCAGGACTGCATTTGGGAGACCCTGCTCTAGGTAATGCACATGTTTATGGTGTCTGTGCTCTGTAGGGTAAAATGTAGGTGTTTTGGGCATGTTTATGTCATCTGCAATAAACGTTCTGTCTGTATTAGCACGTTTTCATAGTGGGAAAAATATGGGGACTGGGTTGGCAGGAACCACAGTTGGGGCTTGAACCTGTGACCTTCTGCTTCTGAATACACTGGTTTTGTGCACTGCAACACCATGTTATCACAGAGTCAGTGCATTCCCTGGTGATACCATGACTGTTCGTCAGACAGGGCCTGTCTGTTGCAGTGCATGGCACCCACCTACACAGGGCTAGGCCACGGTCTGCTCTGGGCAGTTGCCACTACCCCCTCCACCACCAGTAACCCTCTGCCACCATGCTGACATTCCCTTCTGCTGGTGGTGCTGGTGGAGCGCAGTCTCAGGCCATCCAGTGTGCAGGTAGGCGGCTGCCTATGGTGCATGTTCTGGGGTAGGGGTGGCTGCATAGACGTCCACGCTTCCCCCCAACACCGCCTGCCAATGTTCTGTGCCCTTGGAGGTACCTGCTGGGTACTATCCCCTGTGACACTGTGATAAACACACTCGTGCCCATGTTGGGCCCTCATCAGTTGCTGTCTGGCTGCTGTACAGTTTCAGCATTCCTAAGTGCCACCTAGGCATCTGCCTAGTCCGCACTGTGCCCCAGCTGCACCACAACATGTGTCGCCTGCAGCCCTCTGTATCCCATTTTCAAGCATCTGTCCAGTTGGCCGTTCCGACATGCCTGCCCTGCTGTTGCCGCACATGTGCACGCCATAGGAAACCTGTCCGATGGAGAGGAAAACCCTGCACAGCGCAATTTCACTGTGGGCTAATTCACCTTGTATGGGGACAGAGCATGGACCCTTCCAGAATTCATATCCTTTTTTTTGTGCTTTCTTGGGCGTGTTTTTTTATGTTTCCCATTGAGATCATTATTGCCCAGCTTGGTTATTCTATTTTTCCATTTTCTTCTGTTCATTTTCACTGTTTATTTGCTCTTTTGTTCCGTGCACATGTATCACACTTATCACTTTTTTGTTGGTTTCCCTGGTTTTGCTGTACATTGCTTACAGAAATGGTTTCTCTTCCCTTTAGATCAGCTCTAACGCCAAGGTTTCATTGGCGTTAGTTTTCAGCCTCGGATTTCACAGCGTTAGTGTGCGGGGAGCCTCTCCCCTCCCACTCTCCACCCATTGACCCTATAGATGAACACAAGATGGGGTATGCACCCCCCCCCAGCACCTCGGCCTGGTGGGGTGTCCTGGACATGTGCAACCCCACAGCACCTCAGCCTGGTGGGGGTACTGACCGTGTGTGTTACTGCCACAGAGTGGCTACCGTCCATCACAGTGGATGGGTCCTGTGCTCACCCTGAGGGTGAGGTGGGGTGCCCAGCACCATTTCCGCAGCACCTAGCCTTGCTGAGATAGGCTATGCTGCAGGTCCCCATCAGCGCCAATATGTGATAGGTAGTCCTTGCAAACACCCCTAGGATATGCCTGTGTCCATCTGTATTTCACGTCTAGCCCTTGTGGGCTATAATGCACCCAGAAAAATGCATACCCTGTGTGTGTGCCATGGTCACATGATTTAAATGAAGGGGGGTGTTTGGACCCACAGGCAGATTGCATACCACAACCCAACCCACCCTCTGGGGCTCAGGATCTCCCACCAACAGATACACATTCTACCCCTGCAATGGTGGCAGTATAGGGGACCATAACCCCAGTACTATTGGAGAACAGACAGCCTACAGGGCAGGCAATGCAGAGCCATACACATGCATAAAGCAAAAGCAGACAGACAGTAGGCATGGAAATGCACAGCTGCCCACCCCACAACCACCACTATCTGACATTCTCCAGCAGCAAGCCTCCAGCCGCTGCACCCTGCCAGGTGTTCCAGCAAGACACATACTAGCTGCAGGCAGTCTGCTAACTAGTCCATGGTCCTGGAGGAAATGCATGTATCCAGAACTGGGATGTCAGCATACACACCAAGCAAATAAGTCAGGGATTGGACCCCAAAACAAAACCCATAAACATCACATGGGAGAAATGCTATATGGCACTATGGGGGAACCTAGCCATGCCGTGGTCACTACTTAGTCAGGGTGAGAGTGACCTCCCAGCAGAACATGCTGTGGCCACCCTGTCCGTGCAGGTGGTGGCCGGCCACTACAATGTCCAAGCCATCGCTCTATGCTATGTTCAGATGGATCCAGGCCAGGCCATCCTATCCTGACTATTCCCACAGTACCTTGCTCCTCATTATGCACATTGGCAGGCCAATACTGGCAACAGTGCTAGTAGTGTGGGCTGTGGAGGGTGTTTGCAGCCACCACACACTGGATAGACAGACACACACTCCCCACACCTATGCCAGCATTGTGCAACTATAGAGGTGTTTGGCAGCCCTGGCCACCTCACCAATCCTGAGCAGAGTGCAGGCATGGCTATGGTAAGCAATACTGTTGGGGTCACTCCCCAGGGTAGTAAACACTGTCAGACACCATACCTGAAGCACACTCCACAGACATCAGAAAGGTTGCTATGGTGCAGCTCAATCAGCAAATTGTGCTTAACTTAGGAAATGCTATCTGCCAGTAATCATAGCAACCTTTTGATAGCTGTGTACCGTATTCCCAGGTTTAGGGTGGCATTGCTAAGGTATGCAAGTGCTAGTATTGGGAGATGCATGCAGGGCCCATTGTCCTGCCTCTCCAGGAGGCATGGGATAATGGAGCCTGTGGGTGCGGGTGTGTCTGCCCCTGTTGGCTGCTGCTTTATGGCAGAGGTTCCCAACTCCAGTCCTGGTGTGCCAAACACTGTTCGGGTTTTCATGCTGTCCCTCATGAATATGCATGAGATACATCTGCATACCATGGGGGCGGTGCATAGAAATGCAGCACAGGCATCTTTATTAGAGGCAGCATGGCACCTGAATGGTGTTTGGCCCTTCAGGACTGCATTTGGGAGACCCTGCTCTAGGTAATGCACATGTTTATGGTGTCTGTGCTCTGTAGGGTAAAATGTAGGTGTTTTGGGCATGTTTATGTCATCTGCAATAAAGGTTCTGTCTGTATTAGCACGTTTTCATAGTGGGAAAAATATGGGGACTGGGTTGGCAGGAACCACAGCTGGGGCTTGAACCTGTGACTTTCTGCTTCTGAATACACTGGTTTTGTGCACTGCAACACCATGTTATCACAGAGTCAGTGCATTCCCTGGTGATACCATGACTGTTCGTCAGATAGGGCCTGTCTGTTGCAGTGCATGGCACCCACCTACACAGGGCTAGGCCACGGTCTGCTCTGGGCAGTTGCCACTACCCCCTCCACCACCAGTAACCCTCTGCCACCATGCTGACATTCCCTTCTGCTGGTGGTGCTGGTGGAGTGCAGTCTCAGGCCATCCAGTGTGCAGGTAGGCGGCTGCCTATGGTGCATGTTCTGGGGTAGGGGTGGCTGCATAGACGTCCACGCTTCCCCCCCCAACACCGCCTGCCAATGTTCTGTGCCCTTGGAGGTACCTGCTGGGTACTATCCCCTGTGACACTGTGATAAACACACTCGTGCCCATGTTGGGCCCTCATCAGTTGCTGTCTGGCTGCTGTACAGTTTCAGCATTCCTAAGTGCCACCTAGGCATCTGCCTAGTCCGCACTGTGCCCCAGCTGCACCACAACATTTGTCGCCTGCAGCCCTCTGTATCCCATTTTCAAGGATCTGTCCAGTTGGCCATTCTGACATGCCTGCCCTGCTGTTGCCGCACATGTGCACGCCATAGGACACCTGTACGATGGAGAGGAAAACCCTGCACAGCGCAATTTCACTGTGGGCTCATTCACCTTGTATGGGGACAGAGCATGGACCCTTCCAGAATTCATATCCTTTTTTTTTGTGCTTTTTTGGGCATGTTTTTTTATGTTTCCCATTGAGATCATTATTGCCCAGCTTGGTTATTTTATTTTTCCATTTTCTTCTGTTCATTTTCACTGTTTATTTGCCCTTTTGTTCCGTGCACATGTATCACACTTATCACTTTTTTGTTGGTTTCCCTGGTTTTGCTGTACATTGCTTACATAAATGGTTTCTCTTCCCTTTAGATCAGCTCTAACGCCAAGGTTTCACTGGCGTTAGTTTTGAGCCTCAGATTTCACAGCGTTAGTGTGTGGGGAGCCTCTCCCCTCCCACTCTCCACCCATTGACCCCTTCTCTCCGCCCCTGGGGAGCCTTCCTCCGCCCTCCGGGAGCCTTTCTCCGCCTTCAGCGCTCGTTTGTGCCGCTGTGTGGGTTATCACGCGCTAAGGTACCTCTGAGCCCGATAAAGCGCCATTATCACGCGATATGGTGTCACAGAGCGCACATTAAGATGGTTTAGTAAACATACCCCTAAGTATACAGAGTGTAAAATCGAGTTTTCTACTAAACTTATTTAATTTCTATGGGATCAGGAAATTTCCAAGAAAACATTTATCTGTCATGATCCAGATTTATATGACAGGTTCATATGCACTGGATCGTGGGTGACTGTAAATTGAATCATTACACAAAATGATCGATACCACAACCATGAGAGAAGGGAACAGTGTGTCTTATTGTGTCTAGCAACCAGAGCACTCTCTACAACTGTGATGTGAATTGTCTTACCCATATTATGATGCCTCACTGGCACATATTTTCCCCCACATGCACATATCCACTCAGTATGTGCATGTGGGGAGCATCCTGATTCAACCCTCCCGTGTCAAAGTGCTGTGACACTATTGATTACTGCAGGATGTAGAGGTCATAGGTGGACACAGGCAACCTGTGCAACACTTTGGGACTGATTATGTAGCCAGGAGACACCACATGCACAATCAGGGCATGAAGGCGATTGCGGTTTGCAGACACCACTTTCCAGTCTCTGGGTGTTATAGGTGCCACATGTCTGCTGTGTATAGGTGCTATTAATTGTGCTTGCCCATGCATTCTCTCACAGTGCAGGTTACAGGTCACACACTGTTGTCTTTCATTAGGAAATGGTCAGTCCTGACTCAGCTGCTCATGGTTCATAGTACCGAGGGCCGACACATCCACTAGGCAAACTAGGCGGCTGCCATCTGATCCCTCCCTCCTTGCAATCATGGCACAGCCGCAACTTCAATGCTGTGGACCTTAAAGCAGTGGCATATATGCAGCTAGTCATAGCATGCTACTCCTGCCCCCCTCTGACAGGAGGTATCAGAGGGAGCAGGAGAGGCATGCCGTGAAAGGAATCACCATGCCACTGACATACTTGCCATGCTCCTGATAGTAGACACAGCAGAACCTCACTTGACATGCAAGACAGGGACTAAGGTATCTTCTGCATCACTCAGAAGCTGCTGCCACTTCCATCCCTACCTCCATACACTGCTAACATGGCTGTGTGGTGGTACTATTGTAACAGCAGAGTCGCAACAGACATTGTGGATGTAAATCCTAGGTGGCCACCTTGTCGGTCTAGCAGACTAACCGGCCCCACTCAATTATTCACATGGTATCAACTTTGCCACTTTGGCACCAGCAACATGGTGACCTTAATTGAAAGGGCACCATGCTGTGTCTGCCAATAAACCATCATTATCACTAATTTTGCTCCAGTCTGATTGGTGCGCACTGCATACATCTGAAAGAGGGGGTGGGGGGTTAAGAGCAGCCAGAGGATACCTGTTGATGTGGCCAGGACTGTAGGCATTTTCTGTGAAATTTGGCTGGTGATGACTACTATGTTTGCTATCTTCCACCTGCCCTCTCTTGTGGGTGATAGCGATTTCTTGAAGAATTGTGAAAGCGGAGTTTGTTGATGTGCAGTTTGAGGGGTGTTTAAAGGAAAGAGCACCACATAGTCACCTCTCCCCCTGGGTCAGCTTAAAAGTAAGGCATGGCTGAGCAGAACACTCGTCTGTGGTTCCTGGGGGCATGTACATCACCACCATGTGCTGCTGGAGGGCTTGGAGGAAGGCTCTGTTCATGCACACTGGCTTCTCCCAGCCTGGCACCACTGTGGGCTTGAGGATACGTAGGGGGAAGTGCCACAGGGTTAAGATGGCACCAACTAATTGGGTGTCCGAATTCAGCTATGACTAGAGGTTGGAGGTATCTAGTGCCCTCCAGAGGTGGGAATGCTAGATCCATTGTTAACATAGAGGTTGAAAATGTTTCCAATAGAGTGGTGATGTGTCTCTGAATCATAGGTCTTTTGTATTCTACCTGTTGTGATTGTTAAACTATTCAATAAAGCTACAGCTTTAATTTGCTAGTATCTCTGGTCTGGTGAAGGGAACCATGAAAGTGTGCAAATGGTCACAGTAAGGCTCCTTAACTAACTGAGCACAGACTAATGAATACATTTCCCAGATTTTTTTTAATCTCAGTGCTCAAGTTAATGAGATAATTTGCATACATTTAGATATGATTGATGTATTTGCATACAAGTAATAGAAAATGATGATGCTAACATAACTGGTCTATGTTCGTATAATGTACACATTACTGCTTCCTTCACATGTCTGTCAAGCTTAACACCTTTCCTGAAAATTCTTTGCATTTGTGTTTTCTTTCTGTTTTGAGAGATAGAATTGTAGGACTCTGCTAGTAATGTTTGTTGATCATGACTGAATCCATCCATTTGGACAGAGTAACCTTGAGAGTGAGAGGTTTGATGACATCCAATTTTTCAGTGTCACTAAGAGCTATTGAGGCTGATTCATTTTTTCAAAGGTTTTCTACTGTTCTGTACCCAGGGGAAAAATCTGATAAATTAGGGCAAAGCAAAATACCATACAAGACAGCCAGTGTATTGAGTCTGTGATCCTTTCCTCTTCTCTGTCTCTCTCTTTTAGTTAATAAAACCCATTTTGAGTTTTTTTGTGAACATTCAAGGTGTATAAAAGAATTATGTAATAAAACAAATCAAGGGATTGAACCAACCACCCCCCTAGGTAGAAGCACTGTGGGCTAAATCACTCCAAATATTTTTGCTCAGTAATTTTGCAGAACTGAGACTTTTGAATACTAGATGCATGCATTTCATGAGTCTAGTCCCTACTTATTTATTTTACCACTACCAATCCAAAAGTGACTTTCTTATTGTTGGGTATGATATTAGAGGATCTATACATACTTGCATACTCCACCCAGGGTCCATCCAAACTTCACCCATCAGGCAATGTGTGCCCTTTGCCCTTTTACACTGGTTGTTACTTTATAGAAGCGTGCAGGGAAAAAACATTCTTTCATTTCATTTCATTGGGTTTTTTTTATTTTTTTCCATCTTTGGTTTCTTTTTTTTTTAATAGTGCACCTTATTGGGCAATAGTGCGCACTGTTCACTCATGGGCGAATAGTGTATGCTCTTGCATAATAGGGCATCCTATTGCTGCTTTCATTTCAAAATGAAAGCACATCTCTAGTTTTTCTAAGAGGTCATTAGTATGAATACGTGGCAACATTCACATGTTAACAAACAAGATGACCTCCAATTAGATATTAAATTGTTGTTTAAAAGTATGCGTTCTTTATAAAATTATCCTCACTATATCTAGCCTGCATAAACACAAAGACTCCGTATATCTTGAAAAACCAATTTATCACTGCATATATAATAAAACAGTGTTCCTACAAATAACACCTGCATTTTTAAGAGTAGAAACACTACTTTGAAAAAGGAATTAAGTATGGGACAAATATCACCTTTCAGTAATGATTTGGTAAGAGTTTATGAATTTAAAATGGCATGGAACAGACATAGTGGATCCCTTTATAGCAACAGGATAAAATCAAAATAATCTTAACTGTCTCTGCTATCTCAACAAATAGGGGTGACCTGCACGGAGCGGTGGGTATATCCCTAAACAAAGCATGGGGAGGGGTGACCTGCAGAGAGCAGTGGGTACATCGACTCTTGCCACATTGCTGGGCAGACTAGATGGACCATGATGGTCCTTATCTGCCATCATATACTATGTTAATATGTAAATGTTTAATAAAGTAAATATAGTTGCTATAGCTACTGCTGCTGCACTATTTCTGGTGCATCTGCAGAAAGCCATACATCATCTGAAATGTTATATTTTATCTGAAATATCTGGTGAATATGAATATTCTTATTGGCATACTGTATACCTTCTGTTTCATCAACATAGATGCATAATAGTGTTTTTGTTCTAGAATGATTTTTTTTTATTTTTTACTGAATATAAAAAATATATATGTTTAGGAAAATACATATATTTTACAGAGAAGAGCTTATGATGGAAAGAATATTTTCTATCTGCTTTTTAAAGAACAATATTTGTCACCATATTCTGCTTTAGGCTACTTTACATATGTAAAATATACAGAGCCAGATAGTCAGAGACTTATATATTTAGTGATGGCTTCTAAACATATATTGAACCCTTTTACTAAAATGTGTTAAGCACTTAACAGAGATCTTACAGCATGGTAACCTCTAGAGGTGGAGCTCAGTTTCTGCTAGTCCAGTAGTGTGAGAGATGTCCAGAAGACCTACAGAGAAAAGATCATACCTCAAAATACACTCCCAGCCAAACCTTCCTACTGAGGTATCCTCTAATACCATCTCCCCTATATATAACCCCTCCAAACCAATAGCCCCACACTCAACTTCCCGCTATCCAACAGCACCTTCTCCCTATCCAACAGCACCTAGCATCCTCAGATATCCAAACTGCCTCCCCAACCCCCTCTCCCCCCAGTAACTAGTGCTCCCAAAGAGAAGCCCCCTAATATCTCAACCCTCTCTGCATCCTAATTTCTCAGCTCCATGCTGTAATACGTAAAAGGGGCAGGAGTTGCCCCCTTCAATCCTATCCCTATTGCCACAGGTTTCCAAAGTGGCAGCAACAAACCCTATTAGGCTGAGGAATGTGGCGTAGGCCCGTGTGGTAAGTTTCTGCCCTTATGTTCTAAATGCAGGGAAAACGCTGGACATACCACTTGAATTTACTGCACAGGCTTTGCACTTCCCACACCTTAACATTTGTGGATAAAGTGTGATAAGTGCAAAACCTTACCTCAGTTTAGTAAAAGAGCCTCTAAGAGGCCCCCTCCATTCATGAATTTTCAGAAGCACTTTTCAGATAATGCTGCTGAAAATTTCTAGAGGGATGCCATTTTACCCTGTGATATGGATAGCAGTGATATTTAGCCTCTGTATGGTTTTAGTGAGACCAGAAAAATTGCTATTGTAACTTAAACCCCTAACTATATGGAGAGTAGCTGATTCCTGCCACTCTACGTACATATAAGCAGCACCACTTCCTATCCAGATAGCAGTAATTAATATACATGGTTTATTTAAATCTCATGGCCTGCTTTCCAAACAAATGGTTGCCACAGTGTCTGCATTATTGACCCAACCAGGTTTAATGTCAAAACATTTTTTGCTGTTACAAAATTAAGGCAATTAATTATGTTTAGTAAACCGCACTAAGCGTTAGTGCAAGGTTTGCTGCAAAATAAACACCCCATGCTAAAAGTTAGCACTTGGCTCCGTGGTAAAAAAAGCATGCTAACCGGTTAGCACACAATTGAGTGGGGACTGGGCAGTTTAGCACTGGGACATGGGTGATAATGGTGCATCGCGGTTAACACAACCATTATGGTGCATGCTAATACGAGGGCAAATGTTGCCATTAGCATGAATGCGCTTAATGCCACTTCAATGGGTGTCTTTAAGTGCACCTGTATACTGGATTGTGCAGTGCTGCATGTTAGGAATGTGCCAATGGCCTGCGGATAGGCACACATACGCCCTGAAGTTGGTGCAGTCCACTTCTGTGAGACAATTGCTACTGGCACATGCCTAAGAGTACAGAATGTTAGGTTTACATTGGAAGGGCTTGTATCAATCTGGGAGAATGCAGCCTCTTTTGGGTCTCTCTCTGAGGTCCTGACACTTTACCCAGAATCCAATGAAGGTAAAAACTATAAATCTGCATGCCATGAAATTCATCGGTTATTTTAATGATCTGTAGATTGGATCAAAAACCAAAAAGGTCAGTTGTCAGACGAGTATTGCAGAAACCTGAATGGATAATTCTTCCATTTAATATTATGCTTATTTTCAGGAACCTAAATTCAAAAGTCAGTTTAAAAGCAGCTGGCCACCACCGCTAAATATCAGCCCCTACATTTCTCTACTTTCTTAGGTTCCAGAATAATTTGCATATAAGGTTGTCAAATGGCCAATTTTCAGCCGACCTGCCCGGTTTTTATATGGCCAGGTTGGCTGTCGACAAAGAGTTAAACCCGGGACTTGAAAAGCCATTTTTTTTTTGGGGGGGGGGGGAGCTGGTGAGTGGAACTTTCATCATGTGGAACTGCTATGAAGCCAGACTGAGTATAGTCAGCCAATGAGAACAGAGGGAGGGACTAGAGAGTAGTGGAAAGAGCTTCCAGCATGAGGGACCTGCTTCTTTCTATTTATTTATTTAGACAGTTTTGTATACCGCCTTATTCGTCAATCAAAGCGGTCACAACACAATTGGGGGATACATTTAACACGCAGGGATATGAGACACATACACTAATACTTACAGGGAACATGGGCAATGGAGGGTTAAGTGGCTTGCCCAAGACCACAAGGAGCATCTGTGGGACTAGAAACCCCAGTCCTTCCGGCCCAAGGTTGCTGTCCTCTAGTGGGATTTGAACCCCCAACCTTCCGGCCTGAAGTACCTTGCCCCAACCACTAGGCTACTCCTCCCTTCTAGTAGAAAGGGAGCCAGTCCAGAAGCAGAAGCAGAACCAGAACCAGAGCCAGGTGAGTGAGGGTCTTAAAAAATGTTTTTATGTGTGACTGTGCGGCTGTGCTGTTCCTTAGAGTGGAGTTGAGCGAGCCAATTGGTTACAGTCCCCTCACCTCCCCCTCCTAGTTCTTCCCTGTATAGCACAGCCGCCATGATGGTGCCTGGACTTGGAGCCCTCCTCAATTCTAAGGGAGATGTGGCTGGCCTTAATGCTCCCTGTGTCGGCCTGCATGGAGACTATCTCCCACACAGGGCTGGTGCTACAGGGTAAGCATGACAGCAGCGGTGCCGATCTACCATCGTCACTAGATGCCCTCACCCTCCAAGCAGGAAGACAAAGTGTGGCCGGAGAAACTGAGCCTGCACGCAGAACCAGCATGTCCCACGGGCAGAAGACTATGCAAGGCTGTGATTGAACATCACTGCCTTTAAACAACTTCTGCCGTGGGACACGCTACTTCTGCAGGCAGGCTCATCCCTCTCTCCGCCATGATTGCTGCCAGACTCAGCCCTCAGCAGCCTTAAACTGTTGAGGACTAAGCCCGGCACTGATTATGCCCAAGAGAGGTCTAAGCCTGCCCATGGGAATAGCGTGTCCCATGGGCAGAGACCCTTTAAGGCACTGCCATACATTAGAGAGCCTAGGAATAGGGCCAGAGACTGGAATTTTTGGCCCCATCAATCAAAAAGATGCTCTATTGACCTTGTGCTAATTTTGAGACTAGCTGATTTGTTGCCATCTATTTCTGGAGAAGCCCCTGCACTGTTAGAGGGAGGGAGGGAACAGACAGTTTTCTTTTGCAGCAGTGGAATTGAATTAGATCGAGAAGGCCCAAGGGATCTGACTTTATCCCGTCACTACTGCAAAAGAAATGCTAGCACTGTGGAAACATGCAAACTGCATTGCTCATACGAGCATAACCAGGCCTTTGCAACCTCCTAGCCCTGGTTTCTCAGCAATTCCATATGCAGGAGATCAAATATATATTTGTCACCAACAGCTCTCTTCTCTACTCAGATTTCTGTTATTTAATTGCCTACTGTTTTCACTTAACTGCAAGTTTTTTATTTATGTATTATTTATGACTGCTTGTATCCTTTGTAGCTGCAAGCATTCTGATATGTATTTTAATTGTAATGACTTAGAGTCAGACATTAAACTCTATCGGTGGTATATCAAAAGCTGAAACCCGAAGCTATAGTCTCTAAGTGCATGTCAAATCGATCTGATGATTAATGAACCCAAAAATCCACTGTCTCTTAAATAGTCACCAAATGGAACGCATCAGCGGCCTCTCTTTCACTGCTTAAAGGCAGCAATCGTGGGGAGAGAGGGCTCAGCCTGCCTGTGGGAGTAGCGTGCCAACAACCGATTTTAGGTCGGCCCGGCCGGTTTTACGGGCTGGTGGCCGGCAGCCGGCAGGACTCTAAAACCGGCCAATGAAGGGTCCGGTTTTCTGCCTACCACTGATCCTCCTATCTGGTGACTGCCGCAGGGATCCAAACCCCCACAGACAGCAGAGGTGCAGCAATTGCAGCTGGGAGATCCGGTGACTGCACAGCCTGCCGGAAAAAAAAGTTTATTACGTTTTCTGTCCCTTTCATTTATTCAGCAAGCTTAGTAACCTTCTTTTTTCCTTGCAGGCTGAGCAGTCACTGGCTCTCCCGGCTGCCTCAGCACTTCTGTGAATGGAGGGCAGGGGTGAGCGCAATGGGGGGAGGTTGAAGGGGACAGTCCAGAGGTGGGGAAGGAACAGCAGGAGAGGGGTTGGAGTGGGGAAGAAAGGAATGAAAGCATGGGAAGTAAGTAAAGGATATAATGTACATGTACAAAAGGCAAACCTCACCTCCGCACCACACACACACATGCAGGTGCCCCCACCTCTGCACCACACACATACCCATGTACCCTCACCTCTGCACCATACACACACATGCAGATACCCCCACCTCTGCACCACACACATACCCATGTACCCTCACCTCTGCACCACACACACACATGCAGATACCCCCACCTCTGCACCACACACACACACACATACACCCATGTACCCTCACCTCTGCACCATACACACACATGCAGATACCCCCACCTCTGCACCACACACACACACACACACACACACATGTACCCTCACCTCTGCACCACACACACACATGCAGGTACCCTCATCTCTGCACCACACACACATGCAGGTACCCCCACCTCTGCACCACACACACACCCACACCCATGTACCCTCACCTCTGCACCACACACACACACATGCAGATACCCCCACCTCTGCACCAAACACACACATGCAGTTACCCCCACCTCTGCACCACACACACACACACACACACACATGTACCCTCATCTCTGCACCACACACACACATGCAGGTACCCCCACCTCTGCACCACACACACACATGCAGGTACCCCCAGCTCTGCACCACACACACACATGCAGATACCCCCACCTCTACACCACACAGACACACATACACCCATGTACCCTCACCTCCGCACCACACACACACATGCAGATACCCCCACCTCTGCACCACACACACACACACACACACACACATGTACCCTCATCTCTGCACCACACACACACATGCAGGTACCCTCATCTCTGCACCACACACACACATGCAGGTACCCCCAGCTCTGCACCACACACACACATGCAGATACCCCCACCTCTGCACCACACACACACATGCAGGTACCCCCAGCTCTGCACCACACACACACATGCAGATACCCCCACCTCTACACCACACACACACACAAATGCAGGTACGCGCAGCTCTGCACCACACACACACATGCAGGTACCCCCAGCTCTGCACCACACACACACATGCAGGTACCCCCACCTCTGCACCACACACACACATGCAGGTACCCTCATCTCTGCACCACACACACATGCAGATACCCCCACCTCTACACCACACATACACCCATGTACCCTCACCTCCGCACCACACACACACATGCAGGTACCCCCAGCTCTGCACCACACACACACATGCAGGTACCCCCAGCTCTGCACCACACACACACATGCAGATACCCCCACCTCTACACCACACATACACCCATGTACCCTCACCTCCGCACCACACACACACATGCAGGTACCCCCAGCTCTGCACCACACACACACATGCAGGTACCCCCATCTCTGCACCACACACACACACCCATGTACCCTCACTTCCACACCAGACACACCCACAGGCACCGCATCTACTACTACTATTTATCATTTGTATTGCGCTACAATGTGTGCACAGTGCTATCTCGCCTCCATACCACACACACACACACACACAAACACACATATATACACAAGTGTAGCTTAGTGGGTCAGTGGGGGTGGTGGGAGAGGGAGAAGAAAGGGTGGGGCCACCACCTTTTGTTGGCGCTGCGCAATGGCCCATTAACAGCCTGCTTTATTAAACTCTTTACCATGGAAAATGAGTAGATCAGGCTCTAAAACCTAAAAAAGTAACTGCAACACATCTTTTTGAGGAGGGGGCATGTGCTGTGAGCTATGTCTCGGATTAGGATTTGAATAAACTCTGAGGCTGGCCCTGATTAATTTACAATATGCTTGGTATTGAGAGGGATTTGTTTCCGTTATGATTTTATGGGGAAGGTTCCGTTTCTGCTCTGCTCTGCACAGATTTTTGGGGAGGGGTGGTTTCAGTGGATGCAGAATATACAATATGTTTGGATTTATTGCCATATGGGAGAGCATATATGTGTTGGTGGGCCCTGAGAAGGGGACTACAGCTGAATAGGTGCTGAAGAGTTCAATCTCTTGTAGCCCCCATCCTTGATATAGCCTGCAGACGCTGAAACCTGCACAGTGGCCCTCTTCGCAGTTACTTTTTATGGGCGGGGCAGAGGGCATGCATGGGCAGGGTGGGACAGGGGGTGAGGATGGGTGGGGTAGGGGGTGGGCATGGCGTTGCATGACTAGCCATGAGTGGCAGGTTTTTCTCTTTCAAAATGTTGGCAACCCTATTTCCATAGTAAATCATGGGATAGGAGGTGCCCTGAAGGGTGAACGTTTCAGACAGGAGGGAATGGGGCTTCCTTGCTTAGTATTAGGTGCAGGTATTAGATGGACCATTACAGAAGGGAGACAAAGCAGCAAGAGGAAAAGACTTCAAGAATTGAGGCTCTGGAATTGTTGGTACCAGAAGATTCAGTTCCCGTGGAGTCCCGGCTTGACTGAGTGTTTGTTTCAGTTATACATAGACGTCTAAGAACAGTTTGAAGGTTCATATAAAAAATGCAGAGGCTTTTTTTTTCCTAGACCCCTGTATCTGAGCTTCCAGGCCACAAGACATGTAGGAATCGTGTTCTTTACTTAGACATTGAAGTGTATTTGGGAAGTTTATTTGATTCCCAGTTTACCATGAAATCTTAGATTAAGAAGGTCGCTGGTATGCCCCTCTTAACCTGCTGTTTATTGGCTAGCTTAAAACGCTATTTGGAACCCTCTGATTTTAAGAATGTTCCATAGTTGCTGCAGCTTCTTGCATTTGGTGATCGTAATCTTGTTTATTTTGAACTTCCCAGATGCCGTCAGCCTTACAGCATGTTCTAAAAGCTGCTGCAAGACTCATTACTGATAGTTCACCATAAAACCATATTACTCTAAGCCTATATGTCCTACATTGACTACTACTTATGGCTATAATATGTTATTCTTTAAGGGCCCGATATTAAAAAACATTTACATGGTTTACAGACCTATAAACCCTGTAAATGTTTCTAAGTGGGATATTCAGTGGCACTAACACGGTTAGAGCCACTGACTAGCCCCAGGTACCGCTGCTATATGCCCCTATGCTATGCAGTTAGCTTTGGGGTGTTCCATGGGAGATACCGAGGGATAACTGGTCAGCGGCGATATTCAGCAACTGTGTGGTTATCCCTCAATGGCAAAAGTGAGGCACAGCAAAATCTGTCCTAACTTTTGCTGCCATTGTTAACTGGGAAGCGGCTGAATATTGCTGCGGTCCGGTTAGCTTCCAGCTTCCGTGGCTCACCCGGAAATTCAATGTCAATGGCAGGATATGGTCCCGGCATTGGATATCCGGGTTTAGTGTTCAGTCATGACGTCTAGGTGCTGTAATCTTGCTAGCCGCCTCCGCTGAATATCTGGCCCTTAGGTCCGTTTTTTATCCTTTTGAAAGTTTATTACTATTTTCAAACCACTACAATCCAATAATGCAATAACAATTCCATATCCAGTTTAAATCGCAGGAATTATTAACACCCTTAACCCCTCCCTCCCCACCTGGCTATCCCCCTCCCCTATCCCATCCCTTCTCTCCCCCCACCCTATGCTTTTCCTCCTTTCATAAAGGAAAATCGTGAACACCTACCCCCTATAAACACCCTCACACCTTTGTTCCCCCCTAACTTCGTTCATATCTTCTGGCTGTATCTGCTAACTGCCACCCCTCCTTCCATTTCTCCAACCACCTCCACACCTCTGATCAATAGCCTCCCCTCTCTCCCATTTTAAGTCCATCAATTTATGAATCAAATACAAATCAGCCAAAAGTCTTGTGCATCTTAGTTTGTAATGTTTTATGCTGCACTTTGACTTTACAGCCTCCTTAGTCTTCCCAGCAGGTTGTTTTTGAATCTTTTTTTATTGTCATCAAGTCAGTGCTGACTCCTGGCAACCCAGCTGCCTCTGGGTCTTCTTGGCAATGTATCACTAGAAGTAGTTTGCCTGGTCTTTTCTTCAGAGGCAATGGAGGGTAAAGTGACTTGCCCATAAGGTTATAAGGAGTACTAGTGGGAATTGAACCTTTGATTTGCTGGTTATTAAGCATCTGCTCTAACCACTAAGCTACTCTTCCCCTACCTCTTTTGGAAATATCATCTTTTAAATCTGTTCTACTAAATTTCAATGTGGAACTAGATTTTTTTGAAGCCAATCCACAGGATTGGAATTCTTTTTCATTTGAGTTGTGACTAGAAGTTGATGTACTCATGTTTTAGCAAGTTACTAAAAATGCCCCTGTTTCAGGTTGCCTTTGGTTCCGAGGTATGATGCTTATTCTTTAAATTCAGTTTTAGGGTGAGTTTTCTGGTATGAATTTTAATGTTCATCTTGTGCTATTTTTAATTCAAATGTTATTTTGTAACCCATCAAGAAGGATTTGTTTGGTGTGATATACATTTTTAAAATAAATTTAATTAATTAATGTGACACTGGTTAGATGTTAGTATTTTAATTACGTTTACTAGTTCAGTTTTTCAAGTCAGTCCTTGAGTACCCTCAGCCAGTTTGTTTTTCAGAATATCTACTATAAATATGCATGAGATAAATTTGTATTCATTGATTCTATTGCAAATATATGTGAAACATATTAATTGCTGATATCCTGCAAAACAGACTTATCAGGTGGTCCTTAAGGACCAGATTAAGAAACACTGCACTACACAACAGAAGACAGTAAAACAGATCTGACTGCTGGGGGCAAACATTTCTGAAGGACATCTCTTACATTTTAATAAAATACAAAAACAGTTGAATATCTCATTGACAAGTCTCCCAGTTTCATCTTTAGATACTGTACTGGAGTTTAAACAAATATCACGCTCCTTATAATGAACACCACAATGACTGTATACTGTTCCTTGACAAGGATAGTCCTAGCTAAAAGAAAACAGAACATTTTTCAAAGCTATATTTAATTTATGAATAATCATTTGCTTCTGAAACTTCCAGTTGAACTGTTTTTTTTAATAACTCTGGGCAAAAAGTTTTAACGGTCTAGGCAAGTATATAGTGTGCATGTCCCAAAAGGGGGCAGTCTAGTCTTCAAGAGAGATACCTATTGAGAGTGAAGACAGACCCTGATGCAATAAGTTGCACTATCCTTTAGTGCCATGGTTTACTCAAGATTTTCTCACATTAATCTTGCTCCCGATGCAGGGAAAATAATGTTAAACCACTGTGTTAAAGTGTAGCACAGTGGGCATGCAAAATGCATACAAAATGCTGAATGACAAAAAAGGTTTTAGCATGATTTTTCACTGAAAGCAATCACAATTTTTGCTCTTCTCCTAGTTCAGGGCTAGAATAGCGGTAAAGCAGGAACATACGGCTATTGGGATGGGTCTTACCCCCTTCCAGACATGTCTCAATACTTCTGGACATCCCCAACAGCCCCCAACCCACCTTGTAAAAACTCCATGGTGGCCCACTGGCTCTCAGATTCCTCCTAAGCCTCCCAGATGATCCAATATCTTTTGACCACCAGATATCACTGACACCTCCTGAGCCACTCCACAAAAATACTCTGGTGGCTCAGTCCACCTTGACCCCCTATCCACCCTATACAAATTTTCTGGTGGTCATGTGGATCATGGATTACTACTACTATGACTATTAATCATTTATTTAGTGCTACAAGGCAAACATATTGCTGCACAGACACATTAAAGATGGTATATGCTTATCAGAGCTTACAATCTAATCAAGACAGACGAGACAACAGAAAAGAATAAGGTAGAATAGGGAGGGTAAGGAGAGACAAGGGAAACAAGGGATCAGAATCTAAAAGCAGCCTCAAAGAGGTGAGTCTTTAGCATGGATTTGAAAAGGAGCAGAGATGAAGTCTGACGTACAGACTCAAGAAGCTTGTTCCAGGCATAAGGAGCAGCAGGATGAAAGGATTGAAGTCTGGAGTTGAAAGTGAAAGAAAAGAGCAAAGAGGGAAGCAAGTCAGTAGAATAGTGGAGTTCACAATTAGGGGTGTAGGGAGAGAGGAGAGAGGAAAGGTAGAGAGGAGCAGAAGAATGAATGCATTTATAGATCAGTAGGAGAAGTATGAATTGGATACAGAAATGGAAGCCAATGAAGTGATTCAAGAAGAGGATTATATGAGTATATTGAGGGTGACAAAAGATTAGTAACACAGCAGAGTTCTGAACAGATTGAAGCAAAGAGAGGTGGCTCAGGAGACCAGCAAGAAGGAGTTTGCAGTAGTCAAGACAGGAAGTAATTAGAGAGTGGACAATTGTTTTAGTAGTGTGTTCAGAAAGGAAGGGATGAAGTTTTTAATGTTAACGAGAAAGAAACAACAGGATATGTGAGGAGAAGGAAAGGGAAGAGTCCCAGATGACTCCAAGGTTATGGACTGAGGAAACAGGAAGTAGAATATGGTTATCTACAGAGATAGAGAAAGGAGGAAGGGGGGAGGGGTTTGGGGGGGGATAAGAAGTTCGGTTTTGTCCATGTTTAATTTCAAATGGTGGTGAGACATCCAGGTGGCAATGTCAGACAGGCAGGCAGAGATGTGGGCCTGGAGTGTCAAAGAGATATCAAGTATAGAAAGATAGATCTGAGAATTGTCGGCATAAAAATGATACTGAAATCCATGGGATGAGATGAGAGCACCAAAGGACTGGGTATATATAGAGAAAACTAGAGGACCCAGAATAGAACCTTGGATACAACTGAGAGAGGGATAGCAGCAGAGGGGGAACCATCAGAAGAAACACTGAAAGAGGAATGGGAGAGATAAGAAGAGAACCAGGACAGCACAGAATCCCTAAAACCAAGTGAGGACAATTTGTCAATGAACAGGTGGTGGTCAACAGTGTCAAAAGCAGTAGAAAGGTCAAGAAGGATGTGAATAGAGTAAAGGCCCTTGGATTTGGCCAGGAACAAGTTGCTGGAGACTTTGGCAAGTGCCGTCTCAGAATATAAGGGATGAAAACCAGATTGAAGAGGATCCAGCAGGGCTTTAGAGGAGAGAATTTCAAGACAACGGCAGAGGACAGCACACTCAAGAAATTTGGAAATGAAGAAGGGAGATGGATCAATAATTAGAAGGATGACTAGGATCAATAGAAGGTTTCTTAAGGAGAGGTGTGACCATATCATGCTTGAAGGTTGCAAGGACAGTATCAGTGGAGAGAGAAAGGATGAGAATATATGAGATTGAAAGGATGAGAGAAGAGGAAATGGAGTTAAGGAGACGAGTAGGAATACGATCAGAAGAACAAGTAGTAGGTTAGAGCAGGAAAGAAGATAAGAGCTTTCATCCTCAGAGATCTTAGAAAAGGATTCTAATATATTAAAATATTTATATACCACCTCTCTATGAGCACATTCTAGGCAGTTTACAAGTAGGTACTGTATACATTCCCTCATCCCTGAAGGACTCACAGTCTACATGCATACCTAAGGCAATGGAGAGTTACACCCTTGTGCATATTAATTGAAACAAACTGAAAAATAAGTGAAAACTGGAATTTCCATTGAAAATCTTATTAATAGCCACATAGTTCATAATATGACCTCCTCTGTTTTTTTTTACCAGAATGTGGACATGATTTGGCATGGAGTCCACTAATTTTGACCAGTCTGCAATGATTTTGGAATCCCTGTACCAGACTTGAATCAGAGAATGAATAAGCTTCTCCTTTGTCGTACAGTCCATCTCACGAAGGCATAATTTGCCAAGGGACCACAGAGTCTCTATTGGGCTTAAATTCAGAGAGTTTCCTGGCCAGTCCAGTACCTTTATTTGCTTCTTTTGAAAAAAAGAACTTGTCACCAATTTCAATGTGTGGCATGGGGCAAGATCCTATTTAAAGATGCCAGATCCATCAAGAAATGTCTTCTCTGGTTCTGGAACAACTCTTCTTTGGAGAATATTGACATATTATTGTGAACACATCATTCCCTCAACTGGATGCAAGCTGCCATCTCCATAATAACTGAAACACCCCCCAGAACATCTTCTTTTGGGGGTGTTCATGTTCTGGTTGATGTGGGAATCACAAATCTTTTTTCCAGGTGAACACCAAACATGTTAGCTTCTTTGGCCCTGGACGAAGAAATGACTTTCATCACTGAATATTACTTTTCTCCAACCTTCTTTAATCCACTCTTTATGTTTCAGCCCCCTTTACAGGACTTCTCTTTCATAACCTTTGTCAGAAGTTGTTTTTTCAGAGGCCATCATGCTTTTTGACCAACTTCCAAAAGTCGCCTGTGAATTGTGGAAGAACTGACTGTTAAACCTTTCTCTGCTAAATCTCTTTTTAATGGACTCACCTGAGGGAATGGATAACATGAGCAAAGATCTACAAAATCTGGAAGAATGGTCTAATGCTTGGCAGTTAAAATTTAATGTGAAGAAGTGCAGTGTCATGCATGTGGGAAGCAGAAATTCAAGGGAATTGTATGCAATAGTGGGCGAGAGGTTGGTGTGCACGGACCTCGGAGTGAGTGTTTCTGAGGATCTCAAGGTGGTGAAACAGTGTGGAAAGGTGATGGCAAAAGCCAAAAGGATGCTGTGTTGCATACAGAGAGGAACTACCAGCAGAAAGGAAGAGGTACTAATGCCACTGTACAAGTCACTGGTGAGGCCTCACTTGGAATATTGTGTTCAGTTTTGGAGACGGTATCTTGCAAAGGACATAAAAAGCCTGGAAACAGTTCAGAGGAAGATAACCAAAAGGATTTGGAGCCTGCGTAAGAAGACTTATGAGAAGAGACTTGAAGACCTAAATATATACACTCTGGAGTAGAGGAGGGACAGGGGAGATATGATTAAAGACCTTTAAATACTTAAAGAGCATTAATGAACAAACAAACCTCTTCCAAAGACAGGGAAGCTGTAAAACTAGAGGGCATAACATAAAGCTGCAAGGGGGTAAACTGAAAGACAATATCAGGAAATACTTTTTCACTGAAAGGGTGGTGGATGCTTGGAATGCCCTTCCAATGGAAGTGGAGGGGGCAAATACAGTGACAGAATTCAAAATGGCATGAGACAGATACAGTGGATCCCTTTATAGAAACGGGTAAAATCAAAACAAACATAACTATCTCTTATATCTCAGTAAATAGGGGTGACCTACATGGAGCGGTGAGTATACCCCTAAACAAAGGCATGGGGAGGGGTGAACTGCACAGAGCGGCAGGTGCACCTACTCTTGCCAACTTGCTGGGCAGACTAGATGGACCATACTGGTCTTTATCTGCAGTCATATACTATGTTACTGTGTAATGCGTAGCTTATCTTCAAAGGGTCTTTTCTACTTTCCCTGAGAACATAGTTGTTGTCTTTTTATGTGGTTTTCCTCTTATGACCACAATTTCCCTTTTGTTTAGGCAAGATGGATCCTGTCTCCTTTTTAGATTTGATAACATGACTGACGGTTGTAAGACTGACACCAGCTATACTTGCTATATCCCTGCAGGTCTTCACTGTGTGATCGTGCAGGGTGACAATCTTTGTGTGTTTTCTGGGTATCACATTCATCATGCAAAATGGTTGAATTAACAACTAAGAATACATGCGAAAGAAAATCTGATACAATGCTGATTGATATTATAGTCACATACACAGTAAGTCATTCCTACATCATATCACATTATCTATTATGTTATTTAACCCATAAACCCACAAATAATGATGAAACATCTTATATGTGATGATTTAACCCAGTTGAGTAAAAAAAGATCAACATTAAATGCATATGCAATTCGTAGGCTGAAAAGATTTTAAAATCTGGTTTGTTTCAATTAATCTGCACAAGGGTATAAGTGGCTTGCCCAAGAAGCACCTATAGGACTAGATACCCCAGTCTGTCCAGCATGAGGTTGATGTCCTCACTAGACCACTCCTCTCTCAAGGATGAAAGTGTAACAGAGATTGAAGGAAAAAGTTGGTATTGAGGAGGGGGATGAAGCTAGAGGGGAATTGGAGGGTAATCTGGTGGATTTTGTCATTGGAATCGCTAGGATTTGGGCAGAAAGAGAAGGAGGGGTCAGAGGGGGAGGTGCTTAGAGGAGAGTGTTATGAGTTGAGAAGAGACAGTGGGGGTCAGTGGCAAGAGGGTTAGTCCGATGGACATAGTAGTTTAGCTTGGTGAATGCTAAGGCTGATTAGAAGAAGTTAAGCATGAATTTGAAATGAAGAAAGGTAGCGGGATTTGAGCCAAATGCACTCAGCTGAGCAAGCACAGGAGCATATATAGCAGGTGGTTGAAGACAACCAGGACTGAGGTATAGTGTGTCTAATAGGACATGGGATGGGTGGAGCAAGAGTATGTAGAGCAGAGGAGAGGACAGTATTATAGGAAGCTATGGCCTCATCAACAGATATACAAGGTAAGGTGGAAGAAAGAGGTGAACAGACAATAGTGGAGAGAGCCAATGGATTGATAGCATGAAGATTCCTAAAAAGGTAGGAGGAAATTGGGCGAGATTGAAGAGGAGAGTGATGAAGAGTGAAGGTTAGGAGGAGACAATCAGATAAGGGAAGAACTGAGGTATGGAAATTTGAGGGTAAACAGAGAAGAAAACCAGGTCAAGGCAGTGACCACACTGATAAATGGGAGTAAAAGAGCAAAGTTGGAGATAAGGGATAGGAGAGGTAAGGGAAAGGAGTTGAGAAGCATAGGGGTCAAAAGGGTTATCAACATGAATATTAAAATCACCAAGAACAAGGGAATGAGAAGAAGAATTGAGAAATAAAGAAAGCATGAGTCAAAGTCAGTGAGAAAGGTAGAGGTGGACTTATCAGGGGGGTCTATAGATAGCAGTGATATGGAGAGGTAAGGAATTAAAAAGGCAAATGGAATTGACTTCAAAGGAAGAAAAGGAGCAAGACAGAGACAGAAGGAGAGGATAGAATTGACAGGAGAAAGCAGAAACCCAACACTACAACTAGGGCCAGTGGCACGAGGAGTGTGGGAAAACTGATAGCTACTATGACAGAGGGCAGCGACTGAAGCAGTGCCATCAGGGAGGAGCCAGGTTTCAGTGTGAGCTAGAAGGTGGAAAGAGTTAGAAATGAAGAAATCAAGAGTAAAGGGGAGTTTATTGGAAATGGAATGAACATTCCATAAGGAACAAGAGAAAGGGCGAGAGGAGGGGGAAAGGAACATAAGAACATAAGATATGCCATACTGGGTCAGACCAAGGTCCATCAAGCCCAGTATCCTGTTTCCAACAGTGGCCAATCTAGGTCATACAAAAGACACAGGTTCCACAATGCTTGTATTGGGTCAAGCATTGATATCCTGGGTCCCTTTTTAATAATGTTTTATGGACCTTTCCTCCAGGAACTTGTCCAAACCTTTTTTAAACCCAGCTACACTAACAGCTCTTACTACATCCTCCGGTAACAAATTCCAGAGTTTGATTATACGTTGAGTGAAAAAATATTTTCTCTTATTTGTCTTAAATAGTTTACCCTGTAGCTTCATTGCATGTCCCCTAGTCTTTCTATATTCTGATTGCGTAAACAATTGATCTACGTTTACCCGTTCCACTCCATTCATTAATTTATAGACCTCTATCATATCTCCCCTCAGCCATCTCTTTTCCAGGTTGAAGAGCCCTAACCTTTGTAGCCTCTCTTCATAGGAGTAGCCTCCCATCCCCTTTACCATTTTGGTGGCTCTTCTTTGTACCTTTTCTAATAACGCCATATCCTTTTTAAGATACAGCGACCAGAATTGCACACAATATTCAAGGTGCGGTCGTACCATGGAATGATACAGAGGCATTATAATATCCTTTGTTTTATTTTCCATTCCTTTCCTTATGATACCTAGCATTCTATTTGCTTTCTTGGCCGCCACTGCACACTGGGCGGAGGGTTTTAACATGTTATCCACGATGACTCCTAAATCTTTTTCCTGGGTGGTGGTTCCCAATGTGGAACCTTGCATCGTGTAACCATAGTGTGGGTTGTTCTTTCCTAGGTGCATAACTTTGCACTTGTCCACATTAAATTTCATCTGCCATTTGGATGCCCAGTCTTCCAATTTATCCAGATCCTCCTGCAGTTTTCCACAGTCCTCTTGGGTTTTAACAACTTTATTACAGTTTTGTGTTGTCTGCAAATTTGATAACCTCACTCGTTATTCCCTTTTCCAGGTCATTTATGAATATGTCAAAAAGTATGGGACCCAGTACAGATCCCTGGGGTACTCCAGTATTCACCTTTTTCCATTGGGAAAATTGGCCATTTAGCCCTACCCTCTGCTTTCTAGCTTTTAATCAATTCCCAATCCACAGTAGTACACTGCCTCCTATCCCATGACTTTTTAGTTTTGCCAAAAGTCTCTGATGAGGGACCTTGTCAAAGGACCTTGTCAAAGGAGAGGAATATGGATGAGATTAGAGTGGTTGAGAGAGGAGTGAGAGAATAGCCTGGGGGGGGGGGAGGGGGCAGGATTGGGATTAATGTCACTGGATGAAAGAAGGGGAAGATGGAGAAAAGTGTGAGGCAAAGAGGATACAGAATAGCAGAAACAAGGATGCAGCTTTTTTTAAAAGAGAAGGGAGAGGAGTGAATGAGAAGAAGAAAAAGGTGAAGTTCAAAAGCTGAAGATAGGGAGGAAGACAGGATGGGAGCAAAAATGGGAAAGGTAGAGAAAGGATGATAAGAGGGAATGTTTGAGGATGTTGGTGTGAAGGAAGAATGTTAGGGAGTGTCAATAACAGGAGAAAAAAGTGATGTGGCGCATTAAAAAGAGGAGAAATGGAGAGGAAAGTAGAGAGTTAGTAGAATGGCTATCTTAACAGAATAATGAATACTAGTAATGTTAACAATGATTTAGCATACAGCACAAAGGCCTGAATAGCACTGCAGAGATACATATAAGAGAGTGTCCTTGCCGACAAATAGTCTTGCAGCTTTGGATGTCCATAGATAGATTACAATAGAAGACATTTCTTATTTATACCAATGAAGCAGACATTTCTAGTCACCCTCAAGCTCTCCAAAAAGACGGGTGCTTGAGTTTAGAAGAGTAAATAAAGGATTTTTTAAAATCTCAGTCAATGCCTTAGAATGGAAGAACTCATCACTATGTTTTAGAATTGTTCTATCTCCTTGTCAAAAGATACCATAATATCCCCTCTATCCTTATATTGGGCATGCAAGCTCTTTCATCCTAAGTATCAACTGTTGGTTAAAGAATCTGGAGGAATTGAAGCAGTGCTCATGGACTACCTTATCACCTAAGCATCCCGACTCTCCCTCACTCTGAAACTATCTGGTCCAGTTCACCCTGGGTCAAGTCACTTATGTTTGTGATACTTCAGGTTAAGACACATCTGCCCTGGGTGCTCAAGGCTTGAGCACCCAAAGACAAGGCACTCCTGCCCTAAGCATCGCTGGTTCAAGGGGCTCTTCAAGCATCAGAGGCTCTCTGGTCCAGAACCTATATCAGCTGGGTGCCTGAGCCATGGGTGCCCTGAGTGAAGGCACTGCCTTATGTAGGCTGAACCTCAGCACTGTGTCCTGATATACCACTAGGGGTCAGGCACTGCTATTTTCCAAGATGACAGTAGTGAGGAAAGGACATTGCTGGATGCCTCACTAGAGCAGATAAGCCTAATTTATTTAACATTTCTTATATACCACCATTCATGATATCAAGGTGGTTTACATTGAACAATGCATTATAATGTGGAGATAACTATTTTACAGGGAACATGGACAGTGAAGTGGCTTGCCCAAGACCACAAGGCACACCTGTGGGACTAGAAACCCCAGTCCTTCCAGCCCAAGGTTGCTGTCCTATAGTGGGATTTGAACCCCTAACCATCCAACCTGAGGTAACTTGCCCCAACCACTAGGACACTCCTCGCTCAAGGGTTCTGCAAACATCTAAGGTTCTCTGGTTGAAGACTTCACAGTGCCAGATATCAGGGATGCCCTAATTGGAAATCATTGCCTTGTCTGAAAAACTGACCTATAGCAGTAATCCACTTCTAGGGGTCAGGCACAGTCATTTGCCAATATGCTGTTGGATGCCTTCCTGGACCAGATAAGAAGGATGCTGTTGGATGCCTTCCTGGACCAGATAAGAAGAATTGGTCCAGGGTGGCTCAATCTACCATTATGGAGGATCTCTGTTTAAGGATCTCCCTATGTCAGGTCCTCTGACCTGTGGAATCTGGGCCAGGGGTGCTCTGACTTTGGGAACCTGGGTCTGGGGTGCACTGACCTGGGTGCATGAGTATGGGTACCCCCAAGCAGACAGTCCTGAAGAGGTTCAGGGGTAGATAGGGGGTCTTGGGGATTCTATGACTCACTGGCTAATTGGAGAATATTTTCAGAGTAGGTGTAGGAAATGTGTGTGGGGTAGGGATATGGAGCAGGGAGTCCAGACAGCTTTATTTTCTTTCTTAATGTCTCCTTTCCCATTAGTGCTTGTGTAAATCCCTATTCATGCATTGACAGGAAGGGAAACATTCTACTCACAATGCAGTGAGCGGCTGCAAGTTGCCATGGCAGTGTGCTGTTATTTCTGTCAGCACACTCTTCTTAATGCTGCTGTAATCTGCATAGACCTATATAGCAAAACCCAAACTAATGTTTTTTTTTTTTCTAAAGGGGTGAACTCAATGCAACCCAATAATAATAACTGGGCCCCTAAATTTACTCCCCTGCTTCTTCACAGAGCCAGTGTTAGACATGCAGGGGCTCAGGGCAGAAACTGTTGAGGAAGCCCCAAAGCTTACTTGCAGCATATTTATTTATTTATAATAAATTCCTATACCGCATTTTACAGGAAATCAAATGTGGTTTACAGTAAACAAAAACTTTGAACTGTACATATTCAATTAAATCGAACAGAGAACTAGTTACATTGGTATAACAATAAGTAACAAAGTAACTATATACATAGGTAGTTCTGCTTTTTCATCTTGTTTCAGCATGGGTTAAACCATCTTAACTTTCTTTTCTTAGGAGAGGGAAGGGGTGCAGTCAGAAAAGGGGTGGATGTCATCTGTATTTGTATATTCGTTTGTGGTGTCGTTTATGTTTCCAAAGTGTAGAGTAAACAGGAGGGTTTTGAGTTTCTTTTGGAAGGTGGAGAGGTCATCTATGGATCTTATGTTTTCTGTGAGGTTGTTCCAGAGGACAGGAGAGAAGTGGGAGAAAACTCTGTTGCTCATTTTTTCTGGATTTTCTGAAGTCAGTTGGAATAGTTATTTTTGTTACTATATTGTTGGTTTCAAATGTTATTGTCTTTGGAGATGAGTGTATCGAGGTAGGATGGTGCAATGCCTTTATTAAGTTTGAAAGTACTTTATACTGTATTCTGCTTTGGATTGGGAGCCAGTGAAGATTGTATAGCATAGGTGTAATGTGTTCTGCTAGTTTGACATTTGAGGTTATTCTTGTGGTAACATTCTGGGCTAACTGGAGTTGTCTTATGGATTGTTTAAGTAGATCATGAAGGGTGCTATTGCAGGACTCAAAGTGGGGTGTGAAATGGTGTTGCTTATAACTCTTTTAACTTGAGGCATACCCGGGGCTGCCTGTGAAATCGGGGGCCCAGGGCAATTGCCGTTTGCCAGCCCTTAACGTCAGTTCCACTTCTTAAAGCTAACAGGACTAGAACTGATGTATCCTTTTTTTCTGTACTTTTATTACTCAAAATACACTTTTTTCCCAATATATTTTGCTAGAATTTTAAAATTACTGGACTGCTGGTTCAGATGCAAATAACTCCAGTATTCACCCAACACAATGTCATATTTGTGGACCTTCGAACTTCAAAATAGTCCTGCCTCAGTGCTAAAATGTAATATGTATTTATCTGTTCAAATATCTTCCATAAAAAAATGTGGCCCAATGCATTTTACAATAGCACCTTCACTCAGCAGTGTCATACTTTCATTGCACTACCATATCTGAACTGATTCTGTCAGTTTATTGTCAGGAGTTAGATTTAATATTTTAAAGATCTATGCTGTATTGAACTAAACTTTTTTTGTACTAAGCTCCAAGCATCTGTTTAAAGAAGTAAATAAAATAACTAAATAAATATATAAAGGTGCTACAAATGTTTCCCCTTATTATTTACATCATTGTCCATATAGACACTGACTTTACGATGTTAGAGACAAAGAATTTATTAAGTCAGACACCAAGAATTCATGATTAAAAAAGGTTTGGTTAGTTTTTATTTTAGGGTTGTGCAGAGATAAAAACAAGATGGAGGTAGACTACAGCCACAAGCAAAATGATGTAAAGCAATCAATTTATTTATTTAACAGGTTTTATATACTGCTTTATCATCTCAATCAAAGTCGTTTACATTGTAACTTAAACTTACTAATGTACATTAAACAGGGATATTGATAACTTGGATTTTTCTGAGGCAATGGAGAGTTAAGTGACTTGCCCAAGGTGTGCTAGTGGGAAATTGAATACTGCTCTCTGGGTTTCCAAGCAATGCTCTTAACCATTAGGCTACTCCTCCTCGCTGTTTATAAACAGAACCAACTCAGCCGAGTTTTCACAAAAATGCCTGCATCAGGGGTCAGAAAACTGACAAGATCTGTGATCACTTAGGGGAATGTTTATTAAGCTAGGGTAATGGTTAACCCGTGCTATCTGCAACCATGTCCCATGGGTTAACGTCTGGTTTAGTAGGCATACCCCTTAGAGCAGTATAGTAATATAGTATATGACGGCAGATAAAGACCATCATGGTCCATTTATTCTGCCCAGCAAGGAGACAAGAGTAGGTGCACCTGCCACTCTGTGTAGGTCACCCCTCCCCATGCCTTTGTTCAGGGGTGTATCCATCGCTCCATGTAGGTCACCCAAATGTACTGAGATATAAGAGATAGTTATGTTTATTTTGATTTTATCCTGTTGCTATAAATATTCAGTGGCATTAACTGAATATTCCACTAAACGTCATTTACATGGTTTATTATTACTACTACTACTACTACTACCACTATTACTGAACATTTGTATAGCGCTACAAGACATATGCAGCGCTTCAAAGTCACATGTAAAATACGATCTCTGCTCATCAGAGCTTAAAATCTAATCAAGACAGACAACACAGTAGCTATAAATATGGGATACATCTCGGGGGAATGGTAAGGAAACACAAAGGAGATCAGGTGAGTCAAGATCCGAAAGTGGCAGTGAAGAGGTGGTTTTTCAGCCTGGATTTGAAAAGGGTCAGTGAAGGCACCTGACATACAGAATCAGATAGTTTGTTCCAGGAATAAGGAACAGCAAGGTGAAAGGAGTGAAGTCTGGAGTTAGCAATAGAAGTTAAGGGCACAGATATGCCAGATGTTGATAGGCACATTCCTGCTGCAGTATCATCTACAAATACGGAGATCCTGGATTCTCTACAGAGAGAATTATTCAGGCAACTGGTAACAGAACCCATACTTGAAGGGGCCATACTGGACTTGGTGCTTACCAATGGTGAACTTGTTTCTGATGATATAGTGGGAGATCATTTTGCATCACCAGATGGTGTGGTTTAGTATTAGGACTATGGCTGTTAAAATCTATTCAAAAGTGAGGGTCTTAGACTTTAGGAAAACTAACTTTGCCAAGATGGGCCAATACCTCAGAGAGATGTTAACGGGATGGGAACATCTGGGGGATGTAGAAAAACAGTGGGCACAACTGAAAGGGGATTTTTTAAGGGCAATCAACCTTTTTTGTTAAAATGGTAAATAAAGGTATAGGAAAAGGAGACTGCTATGGTTTTCGAAAGAAATAGCTGAAAAGGTGAAGAAAAAAAGGGAAGCCTTCATGAAATACAAGAGATCACAGAGAGAGGAAGACAGGCATCTATATTTGGAAAAACTTAGAGAAGCTAGCAAAGTAGTCAGGATAGCAAAGATTCAAAAAGAGGAGGAAATAGCCAATGCAATAAAATGGGTGGATAAGATATTTTTCAGATATGTTAGTGAGAAGAGGAAGGGCAGAAATGGTATTGTCAGACTCAAGGGTGAAGAGGAGGAATATGTAGAAGCTGATGAGGATAAAGTGGAATTGCTTAACAAATATTTCTGTTCTGTGTTCACAGATGAAGAACCAGAAGCAGGACCTCAGAAAACACCCACAAACAGGAACAGAAGCGAGGGGCATCTTGAACAATTTTCAGAAGACTGTGTTTGTGAGAAACTAGCTAAACTTAAAGTAGACAAAGCGACGGGACCAGATGAGATACACACTAGAATACTGAGGGAACATGGAGACGTTCTAGCAGTTCCACTGACTGACCTTTTCAATGCCTCGTTGGAGTCAGGAGTGGTGCCAAAGGACTGGAGAGAGGCACACATGACCCCTTTACAAAGTATGGATCTGGTTGAAAACTACAGTCCGGTTAGTTTAACTTCAGTTGTGAGTAAAATTATTGGAAGCGCTCCTGAAAGAGAAAATAGTGAGGTTTCTGGAGTTCAGCAGATTACAGGATCTAAGGCAGCATGGATTCACCGGAGGCAGGTCTTGTCAGACAAATCTGATTGATTTCTTTGACTGGGAGACCAGGGAGTTGGACCGAGGGAGAGCCCTAGATGTGGTGTATTTAGATTTCAGTAAAGCCTTTGACACCATTCCGCACAGGCAACTTATAAACAAACTGAGTACCTTAGGGATATATCCTAAAGTTACTGCTTGGGTTTGAAATTGGTTGAGAGGGAGGCAACAAAGGGTACAGGTAAACGGAGCTCACTCTGAGGAGAAGGAGGTTATCGGTGGTTTGCCCCAGGGCTCTGTCCTTGTTCTGATTTTTTTTAATATCTTTGTTAGTGATATAGCGGAGGGGCTGTCGGGTAAGGTTTGCCTCTTTGTGGATAATACCAAAATCTGCAACAGAGTAGACACTCAGGAAGGTATAGATAACATAAGGAGGGATCTAGCTAAGCTTGAAGAATGGCCTAATATTTGACAGCTGAGATTTAATGTTAAAAAATGCAAGGTCATACATCTGGGCTGCAACAATCCAAGGGAGCAATATACTATAGGGGGTGAAGTACTTTTGTCCACTAAAGAAGAGCGAGTCCTAGGCGTGATTGTGTCTGATGATCTAAAGTAGCTAAACAGGTAGAAAAGGCGACAGCAAATGCTAGAAGGATGTTTGTGTGCATAGGTAGAGGAATGGCCAGCAGAAGAAAGGAGGTGATAGTGCCTCTGTATAATGTAAGTCTTTGGTGTGACCTCATTTGGAGTATTGTGTGCAATTCTGGAGACCACACCTTCAAAAGGATATAAACAGGCTGGAGTCAGTACAGAGGGTGGCTACTAAAATGGTTAGTAGTCTTTATTATAAAGCATATGAGGACAGACTTAAGGATCTTGATATGTGCATCTTAGAGAAAAGGCGGGATAGAGGTGATATGATTGAGATGTTTAAATACCTCCATGGCAAAAATGCACACAAGGAGAGCCTCTTTTGATTGAAAGCAAGCTCTGCTATGAGGGGACATGGGATGAGGGTGAAATGGGATAGATTCAGGAGATATGCAGAAATATTTATTTATGGAAAGAGAGGTGGATCCGTGGAATAGTCTCCCAATGGAGGTGGTAGAGATGAGGACAGTATCTGAATTCAAAGAAGCATGGGACAAACACAGAGGATCTCTAAAGGAAAAAAGGAGACTGTTGTAGTGGTTGATATGGAAGGGCAGACTAGATAGGTCATATGATCTTTTTCTGTTGTCATGTTTCTATGTTTCTAAGTGATTTGCCAGAAGAGCGGCGTTCCCGAGGAGGTCTGTAGGGAGAGATAAGAGAGGAAAGGTAGTGAGGAGCTGCAGAGTGAATGCACTTGTAGGTCAGCAGGAGAAGTTTGAACTGGATATAGAAACAGATAGGGAGCCAATGAAGTGACTAGAGAAGAGGTGTAATTTGAGCATGACGAGGCTGGTGAAAGATTAGCCACACAGCAGAGTGTTGAACGGATTGAAGGGGAGAGAAATGATTCAAGGTAGACCTGCAAGAAGTAGATTACAATAATCTAGTCAGGAGGTGACTAAGGAGTGATAAGTGTCTTAGTAGTGTGCTCAGAAAGGAATGGGTGAATTTTATTGATTTTATAGAGAAAGAAACGGCAGGTTTTATCTATCGGATGTGTATGAAAAAGGAGAGAGAAGAGTCAAAGATGACCCCAAGGCTGCGAGCTGAGGAGATACAGAGGAGGACTGTAAACTGTTTAAATGCCTTTGAATATCAGGCCCTCAATGTTTTTGTGCACATTCATCTTAAATGTTTAATTTTGATGAATACCAAACTTTCTTGTGCTCATAAATCAATTGCATGTGTATTAATTTGTAGGAATACATACACACAAGATGATTTGTTGGTACATCATATTTTTAGATGCTCAAATGAACCAAATATATACCAGCAAATGCATAGAGCTATCAGACAGTCCTCAGTGGAAGATGTGGTTGCTGGAATGTGCTCTTGCTAAACTCATATACCCACTTTTGTTCTCTCTTTTTTTTCTTCTTTCTATCTCTGTTTTGAAGAATATGCTGAGGATCAAGGGTGAAACTCTGGCATGCAGAAGAAGGAGCAAATCCGGGCTCCAAGAACAGATTTGCATTTGGAGACAGAGGGGTGTGTTTACTAAAATGTGCTAATAGGTAGTGTAGTGTTTAGTGCATGCTAAGTGCATCACAGTAGCCTTTATCACATGCCAAAAATGCAACAACACTAAAATTCCCATGCTAACTGCATAGCATGGGTTGAGGCGGAAGCTGTCCAATTCAGGGGGAGAGTGTGTTCATCATGGTTATTGCAGGCACCTTTAACACACCCTAACCAGCAAAGTTGCACTTAGCATGGGTGCAATCACAGCCATCTCAATGAGTGACGCTAAGTGCACTTGAGGTGATCCTGCCAAACAGCATAGCACAGAGGTTACTTAAACCCATGGTAGTTACATGGAGATATGTCAGGCATACCTCAATTTCATAGCACATGTCTAACATCACCCCTGTGCTCATTTTTGGTGCTGTAAACACATGCATTTCAGAAAACATGCCTCTAAGAGAACCAGAGGTTATACATGGTGAAAAGTGAATTAGTCCCATTCTCCTTAGATTCACTGAAACGTTATCTCAAGTGTCTGAAAAAGTTCATGTAGTCAAAAGGAAGGCTTCTAGTCTAGCAGATCATTATAGAGTTGTTTCTTAAAAGGAAATAAGCAGAAACATAGCTGTAATTTTTAAGAAAACCTTCTGTTTGTTCCCTTGCTATGGAAGGAAATAAACATTATCTTAAATCATGAATTAATCCAGGAAAATACCAGGAGTATACAGATTCTAATGAATTATTTTTGAACTGAATTGATTTGTGAATCTCTGTATGAATTTCACCAGCTGTAGATGTACTGCCTGACAAATAATTCACCTGCAGTCTGTACCCCAGTAAATTAATTTTGGAAAAAGTCCATCTGGAGTGACTGTGTGACTATTCTGTTCATTTGGACTGTATTGGGAAGTGCCAGAGGATATCCCAGAAGTCCAAAGCTTTGAAAGACTACTCTCCCTGCAAGGAAAGGAGGCTGGAGCATGGGCTGTTTAATGGCTTCTGAATTCCCTGAAGAGCCCCTGCATCTGCTAAGAGGATGAGACGGGGCCACAGATAAAATAAATACATGTATTACAATTTCAAGAATTCTTGAGAGACACAACATGCACACATACACAAGAAACGAATACAAGAATACTGATGTAGCAATACAACTATGAGATAGCAGACTATTGATAAGTGTGAGAGAGACCAAAGTCTTAACCTGCACTCTTTGGAATTCTTCCAGCACAGGAACTGATGGATGTTCTGTTATTTCCCCTCATGAAGGTGTCTCAATCACCCCAGAGTAGTAGGAGCCCTCAAGGACACATTCAAGCAAGACGCTTTCTGTGCTTCTGCAGATCTAGACATGTCTGATGTAACTGTGATGACACTAATCAAGGGAAGAGTCCCAGAAGCAGACCTGGACAGTGCAGAAGCAGGTCCCTGAGAAAAACAGCCAATTAGAAGCAGGTGATCTGTTGAATGGAGTACAGAGTCTAGGCCATGCAGGCCGGGAAGATTTATTGGTCTTAGGCAGACCCAAATTGCAGCAGAACCAGTAGATGTTCTTTGAAATGGATAGGTTAGATATATTTATGCTGCAGGAGATCTGAAAGGTGATCCAGGGGCTAGGTAAATTAATAGGGTTGTGCAGGTTAAAAAAAATAATTTGGTTTGTTTCCTGTGTCATTGCAGGCTTTTTTGTTTTGTTTAATTTTGTTTTTATATATTTTCAAGTTTTTTTATTTTTTATTTTTATAAATTTTCATTTCAGAGATGGTTGTAGCTGTTGCCCAAACAAAAAAAAATGGCTGAAAAGTTACTAAACATTTCCAGAATATGTTGTTGGTGTTGTTGTTAAGTGCATGGTTTCACAGAATTTCTGGCATAAGAAAAGGGCACAAGAAGAGTATTTGAAGTAAGTCTCTAGAGCAAAAAAGAGATTCTCAAGGCAAAAAAAAAAATTAAACAATTCAGGAAGGGTTTTCTATTGAAGTCAAGATTAGACAAGGAAACAGGAACCAAAATTACCAGAAATTCAAGACAAAGCTAAGGATAGGTTGGCACTTAAGCATGCCCTACATGCCAGGAGGTGTGGTAAGGGCATGAAGAGGAAGTGGTTAAGGAAATCCACCTGGATGAAACAAAATCTAGATATTGGAATTTATACCTTCCCTGAAGCATAAATAAGTCCCTGCTTGAAGGGGCAGATCTAAAGGCCAAGGTCAGGGCCCACCATCGCCATCCTGACATCAACCCCCTACAGCGATTCAACTCCTTATCATCCCGCCTGTCATCCAATCTCACTCCCCCACCCTCTAAGGCATCTGATCCATATCTCTCTACTCTTACTCCATGATCCTATCTGAGGTCTTATCAGGGTCCCTGATGTCTAGTGGGAGCAGGAACAGTCACTGCTGCTTCAGCCAGCCCAGTTTCAAAATGGTAACTGTGACCCTTAGCAGGTACTTATGCATCTCTTCCACTAGGGATCAGGCTGTCAAATAAACACATTTTTCAATATGTCTTTTAAGTGCCATCAAGTCAGTACTAACAAAATCAAAAAATCACTAAACAAACCCCCAGAAAAATGTATCAAAAAAATCTTTCTTTTTGTCGGATGTTTACAGGAAAGGAACATATATCAGTGTTATGTCCACCACTCAGTTACATCCATTTTATTATAATAAATTTCATATAAAACCATGAAAAACTCTACTTAGCTGGATTAGCAAGTCGCAGACTACTCAAGCATGCTCAAGCACGACGTGCACGTTTCGGGTCAGAAACCCTGTTTCAAGTGCTGCCATAATCAGATTCAACCGTCATTGAAGCGCCGAAATCAGCTGTTTCCTTCAAAAGGGTCTGATATTTCGCAGAATGGCTGTGCTTCGCTGTCAATCACCTCTACCCACCAATGAAACACCAGGGTCACCCCACCAACCAGGGGAAACCCAGGGATCATCAGTGGCGTCAGTGAATACTGAGCCAATCAATCTCTTTATTTAGACCTTCGGGAGATACAGTCCTCAACTGAAAAATCCAGCGCTGTTCACAGCGAAGCACAGTCATTCTGCGAAATATCAGACCCTTTTGAAGGAAACAGCTGATTTCGGCGTTTCAATGACCACAAGGAGCACCTGTGGGACTAGAAACCCCAGTCCTTCCAGCCCAAGGTTGCTGTCCTCTAGTGGGATTTGAACCCCCAACCTTCCAGCCTGAAGTACCTTGCCCCAACCACCAGGCCACTCCTCCACTCAGTTGATCCAAGTAGGATAAGGTTGTCCACTATTTCAATTTCTTCTCCATCAATGATGAATTTATTGATTTTGCCAGTTATCAGGATCTTTGTCTTCTTTACATTAAGGTGCAGGCCCATTTTAAGACTATGTTCCTTGATCTTGAGAAGCAAATGTTTCAGATCGTCTTCACTTTCAGCCAGTAATTTGGTATCAACAGCATAGCGAAGGTTGTTGTTGAGTTTCCCACCAATCTTCACACCTCTGTTGTCTTCAAATAGTCCTGTTTCTCTGATGATTTGTTCTGCATATAAATTAAACATATAGGGCCTGATTCGGTCCCGAACGTAGATCTCCTTTGTATGTCCAGGCTGAGGTAATTCCCCATAGCCCAACCACTGATCTGGCCTCCTAAGGCCAGGTTAGGACTGTGGGGAATTACCTTTGCCCCCCCCCCCCCCAGCCCCTTCTGTACCCCAGAGTTGCCAAAAAGGCATGTCCAGGAAAGTTATTCCACCCAAGGGATGGAATAACTTCCCCGGACATTTCGCTAGCCCTGGACATACAGGGCCCACATCAGAATCGGCCCTATACATCCAGGGTTCGGCAACCACCCATTGCCCATCTACTCTCTGCCCCTGGGCTGCCTCTTCCACGCCCCTGACTAACTTCCCTGCACAACCGGTTGTGAAGTTAGTCGGAGGGGTGGGGGGGGAACAGCAGCCACCATGAATAGCGGGGATGGACATCCATCCCCACTATTCATGCCTCAGAATAACCCCATAGGGGGAAAGTATGCAGCCTTGTCATACACCTTTGCTGATTTTAAACCATTCTGTTTCTCCTTGTTCTGTTCAAACTGCTTCTTGATCAATGCAAAGGTTGTGCAAGAGAACGATTGGGTGTTCTGGTATACCCATACTTCTTAATGTGGCCCAGAGTTTATCATGGTTTGCACAGTCAAAAACCTTGCTGTAGTCAATAAAACACATATGGGTATCCTTTTGGTATTCTTCAGTCTTTTCAAGGATCCATCTCACATCCGCGATGATGTCCATCATTCCTTGCCCTTTTCTGAACCCTGCTTGCACTTCAGGCAGTTCTCATTCCAGGTATGGTTGTAGTCTCTGCTGAATGATCTTAATAGAATCTTGCTGGCATGTAGGATCAGAGCAATTGTGCAATAATTTCTACAGTCAGTTGGATCACCTTTCTTTAGTATTGGTATAAACACAGATCTTTTGGATTGTCTTCCAAATTTCCTGGCAGAGCTTTGTAAGTGTAGTAACAGCTACATCATATTGCTGTAATACTTCAATGGGAATGTCATCAATGCCTGTTGCTTTGTTCTTTGATAAGGTTTCAATGCTGCTTTGACTTCTTCTTTCATCACCAATGGTTCCAGATCAAAGGTACAGGTTGAAACGGCTGTTGGTCCACTTGATCTTTATCATATAATTACTCTGTATATTCTGTCCACCTTTTCTTGATCTTCTCAGCATCATTCAACATGGATCCTTGAGCATCTTAAAACTTTCCTATTCGAGGCTGGAATTTTTTCTTTAACTCTGATAGCCTTAGGAAAGCCAAACTTGTTCTTCTCTAATAGTTTCTGCTTCTATTTCCTTGCATGCATCATTGTAGTACTTTTCCTTATCTTGTCTTGCTGCACATTGAAAATCTCTGTTGAGTTTTGTGATTGCCTCATTTTCTCCTCTGGCTTTTGCTTCTCTGCTTTTCTGAGCAATTTTCAAGTTCTTCAGTGATCCATTTTGGCCATTTTTGCTTTTTTACCTTTTGCAGAGATTTCTCACTTTCTTCCAACACAGCCTTCTTGATGTCATCCCATAACTCTTCTAGAGCTCTGCAGTTTGTATCTAAAGCAGCAAATCAATTTTGCAGGCAGTCTTTAAATTCTGGTGGTGTATTCTCAAGGCCATATTTTGCTACATTCATGAGTGGCTTGCTCTTTTTCAACTTTATCTTGTATTTTCATACTAGTAGTTAGTGATCTATATCACAGTCAGCTCCAGGTTTTGTCTTTGTTGATGTTTTCCATCATTGACTTCCACAGATGTAGTCAATTTGATTTTTGTACAATTCATTGGGTGAAGTCCCTGTGTACAGTCACTGCTTGTGTTGCTGGAGGAAGGTATTTGAGATGAATAGATCGTTGGTCTTACAGAATTCTATCAGTCTTTCTCCAGCTTCATTTCTGTCACAAAGTCCATATTTTCCAACCACTTTGCCTTCTTCTTTATTGCCATCTTTTGTGTTCCAGTCATCCATGACTATCAGGATATCCTGTTTTCATGTTCTATCAGTTTCAGCTTGTACTTGTTCATAGAACTCATCAACTTCATCCTCTTCTGCAGCTGTTATTGGGGCATATACTTGAATTATAGTTGTGTTGGTGGGCATTCCTTGTAGACAAATAGAAATTAAACATTCACTGATTGCACTGTATTTCATTACAGTTCTTGCAAGTTTCTTCTTAATTATAAATGCAATACCATTTCTTTTTGTCTTTCATTTCCAGCATATTAGACAATGTGATCAGTTTGCTGACACCCAACAGATCGAGATATACAAGTTCCATTTCATTCTTGATCACCTCCAACTTCCCTTGGTTCATGTTTCGTATGTTCCATGTCCCAAAATGTAAGACATCTTTGCAGTTTCTCTCATTTCATGCGCAGCTACATCAGCAGTCAGACATCCCGATGGCTTTGATCGAACCACATCATAATTGCTAGCTTTAATCTGAAAAGTCTTCAGCTCCTCCCCAGTAGCCAGTTGAGTGTCTTTCGACCTGGGGGTCTCATTTTCCAGCACTATAGTGCAATTTGTTTTGTTGTGACTATCTACTGGGTTTTCATGGCAAGAAATGGAAGTAGATTGCCAGGCATTTTTTCCACGTAGTTTAATTTTAGTGTGGTTGCCGTTGTCACAGAAATGTGATCCTCTGCTGCCAACACTGTCCCATTTTGCTGCTGCCCAGATGGGTGGTTTGTCTTTGTCTGGCACCTCAATTGAGACCTGTCCATCTTGGGAGACCCTGCCAGTAGTTAAACTACCGATAGCTTAGCCCTCAGCATCATGTGGTTATGTTCAAACCGATTTGAATTGTTTATAAGGGTCCCATAAACAAGTCCTGGCAATGTCCCAATTTTTATACTATTTCCTATTCTTTCCTTTTTTAGTTGGTCTTGTTTTATTTGATTCTTTTATGTGTTAAATATGTGTGAATAGATAGTCCAAAGCCATTTTGCTGGCCACTTTTTTAGGCGATATTGGACATTAAGGGGCATGTTTACTAAACTCCGAAATTGTGCGGGTCCCCATTAGTGTACGTGTGCCATATAAGGAGTGGGCGGTTCAGGCAGAAAATAGCAAAAAAACGGGAGTAAGCGACCGGACCTGTGCGCGTCGCGCTAATGTGCGGGGGTCGACATTAGCGTGTGGAAAGGCAAAGTGGCGCGCTGCTGGGTATACAAAGCAACAGAGCCGTAGTACAACAGTGAAGACACTGACCAATGGTGCAGGGACCATGGGTTCAATCCCCCATTGTGCGCAACGAAAAAGGCCAGCTGAGGCAGGAACTGTAATGGGTAAAAGTGGTTTAGGAGGCAAATTAATTTTGAACGGCACACAGTTCTTTTTGGGCGGCATAAGGCGGCGCACTGTACATTTTGGGCGGCATAAGGCGGTGCACAGTTCTTTTTGGGCGGCATAAGGTGGCGCACTGTACATTTTGGGCGGCATAAGGCGGCGCACAGTTCTTTTTGGGCGGCATAAGGCGGCGCACTGTACATTTTGGGCGGCATAAGGCGGCACACAGTTCTTTTTGGGCAGCATAAGGCGGCGCACTGTACATTTTGGGCGGCATAAGGCGGCGCACAGTTCTTTTTGGGCGGCATAAGGCGGCACACTGTACATTTTGGGCGGCATAAGGCGGCACACCGTTCTTTTTGGGCGGCATAAGGTGGCGCACTGTACATTTTGGGCGGCATAAGGCGGCGCACAGTTCTTTTGGGCAGCATAAGGCGGCGCACTGGTCCTCTTGGGCGGCAGAAGGCGGTGCGCTGATGGGCACAAGGTGGCGCGCTGATGGGCACAAGGCAGCGCACTGATGCACAAGCACAGGAACAGAGCCACAGCACAATGGTTAAAACACTGACCAATGGTGCAGGGATCAGGGGTTCAATTCCTCACAATGCCCAGTGAACAAGGCTGGCTGAGGCAGTATGTATTATGGTGAGGAGTGCTGTAGGAGGCTTTTAAATTTTATTTTGCTATCACTACTAGCAAACGCACTCACACAGCGTGTACACATACAGTGGCCCATAATGCACATGTCACAGTGCACTGTCCGCCAAGGCACCCTAGAATGTCCCCTATAGGGCACCATATATGTTGCGACACAGGATAATGTACAGTGCACCTTATATGGATGGCAACCATAAGGTGGCCTATAGGGCGCCCTATAAAGCACCCTCAGAGGCACCTAATGGGTATAATAAGCTGAGGGTGGTTTTGCCGGCATTGACATATGTACAGTAAATAAAAATAAAGCTGTGGACAGCCCTATCAAAGAACCCCACTGTGGGTTTGAACCCATGACCTCTGGCTGCACAAGCAGTGACATAACCATTGGGCTACAGCTCTATAGCTGTCAGCATGCCCCTGGCTGGCTGCAGAGAGCTGGCATATCACCTCACAGACAGTCTGCTGTTGTAAACAGGATAGGGTTAGGCCACCCTCACCCATGATGCACTGCACATGCAAATCAGCTGTCCACAGATGCACACAAGATGGGGAATGCACCCCCACAGCTCTCGGCCTGGTAGGGGGATGTGGCCGTGTGCACCCACACAGAACCTCAGCCTGGTAGGGTGTACTGAGCGGGTGTTGTACTGACTGGCACTCACCGTGAGGGTGCGATGAGGCACCCAGGACCAGGTCCACAACACCCTCCATGGCTGAATAAGGCCATGCCAGAGCTCCAAAGCACTGTTACTCTGTGAGAGAGGTTGTTTCTGCAGAAACACCTTGAATATCTCTGTCTGTCTGAGTCAGGGGAACCCCTTATGGCCACCTAGGTGGGCTATGTACCCCCTAGGTGGAATAACATTGGCTCCCATCAACAGATCAACATGCTACCTCCCTGCAATGGTGGCAGTAGTGTGGACCATCAACCCAAGTCCTGCTGTGGAACAGACACCCTACAGGGCAGTCAAAGCAGCTCTTTACACATCCATAACACAATGTCTGACAGACATTAGGCCTGGATATGCTAAGTTGCACCCCACCACTATCTGCTATTCTCCTGCAGCAAGCCATCAGCCACAGCACAGCACAGCACTCCATCAGGACACAGACCAGCTAGAAACAGTCTGCTAGTTAGTCCTGGTGGAAATGCATGTACCCATAACTGGGATGGCAGTGCACACCAGCAGATAAGTCAGTGTCTGGGCCCCAAACAGAAACCCATATATATCACATGGGAGAAATACTATATAGCACTATGGGGGTGCCTAGCCATGCTGTCATCACTAAACAGTCAGGGTGGAGTGAAACCCCAGAGGCACATACAGAGGTCACCCTGTCTGTGTAGGTGGTGGCCAGCCACTACAATGTCCCAGCCAGTGCCCTATGTCCTGTGCAGATGCATCCTGGCCAGCCCACCCTGTCTGAGCTATACCCATGGTACCTTGCTGCTCATTATGCACATTGGCAGGCCAATACTGGCAATAGTGCAGGCAGTGTGGGCTGTGGAAGGTGTTTGCAGCCAACACGCACTGTATAGACAGACACACACTCCCACACGTATGCCAGCATAGTGCTACTATAGAGGAGTTTAGCAGCATTGCCAACCACACCAGTCCTGGGCACAGTACAGGCATGGATATGGTATGCAGTACTGTTGGGGGACACTCCCCAGGGTGGTTAACACTGTCAGAGACCAGACCTGAAGCACCCACAGCAGACAGCAGAAAGATTGTTATGATGGAGCTCAAAGAGCAGAATGTGCGTAACGTAGGTATATCTATCTGCCAGTACTCATAGCACACGTTTGAGAGCTGTGTACCATTTACCCAGGTGTAGGGTGACATTGCTGAGGTATGCAGGTGCTAGTATTGTGAGGTGCACGCAGGGCCCTATGTCCTGCCTCTCCAGGAGGCATTGGCCAATGGGGCCTGTGGGTGTGGGTGTGGGTGTATCTGCCCCTGTTGGCTGCTGCTTTACGGCAGAGGTTCACAAATCCAGTCCAGGTTTGCCACACACTGTTCGGGTTTTCCTGCTGTCCCTCATGGATATGCATGAGCTACATCTACATGCCATGGGGGTGGTGCATAGATATACAGCACAGGCATTTGTATGAGTGGCAGCATGGAATCTGAATGGTGTGTGTTCCTACAGGACTGCATCTGTGAGACTCTGCTCTAGGTAATGCCCCTGGTCATGGTGTCTGTGCTCCGTGGGGTAAAAGGAAGGCGTATGACCCCAGCAATAAAGGATTGTCCTTACTATCACGGTTTAGTTGTGGGAAAAATATGTGGACATGATTGGCAGGGCTTTGAACCTGTGACCTTCTGTTCTTGCACACACTGTCTGTGTGCACTGCACCACTGTGTTGCCACACATGTGCTGGATTCCCTGGGAGGTCCATGACTGTACATCCGACAGGGCCTATCTGTTGCAGTGGATGGTGCCAGCCTGCACATGGCTAGGCCACTGTCTTCTGTGGCTAGCAGCCACTGCCCCCTCCACCACCTGTACCCTTCCGCCAACATGCTGGCATGGCCTTATCTTGGAAAAGCATATGACCTGATTGACATGTGGCACTCCAGGACTGCATTTGGGGGACTCGGCCGTCGGTAATGCCCATTGTTATGGTGTGTGTGCGGTGTTGGGTACAAAATGGGTGTGTGAACCATGCTTATGTTCTCTCCAATAAAGGGGTGTCTTTACTATCTCTGTTTAGTGGTGGGTAAAATATGGGGACTGGGTTGGCAGGAGCCCCAGCTGGGATTTGAACCTGTATGCCTCTGGTCCTAGGGGTACTGGCTTTGTCTGCTGCACCACACTGTGGCCACAGAGACAGTGTTGTCCCTGGGGATGGAAAACCTGGCCGGCGGAATCCTAAACCCTGCTCTGCACATTTGTACTGTGGGCTCATTCACCTTGTCTGGGGGCAAACGTGCAAATACACCCCGCAAATGACCGTGGAAAGAGGGGGAAAAATATAACCAAGCTGGGCAACAGTGGTATTAATGGGCGACCATAGAAAACACTCCCAGCACAGCTCCCAAAAAGGAAATGATTTTTGGAAGGGTCTCCGCTCCGTAGACCCTTTCAGAAATCATTTCTTTTTTTTTGGGGCTTTCCTGTGAGTGTTTTTTATTGCTGCCCATTAATATCACTGTTGCCCAGCGTGGTTATAAGTTTTTAGACTTTTGTTGTGGTCTTTTTCAATTTATATTTGCTATTTTGTTCTGTGCACATGTATCACACTGCTCACGTTTTGCAGGTTTCCCCGGTTTTGCTGTACATTGCTGACGGAAATGGTTTCTCTTCCCTTTAAATGCCCTCTACCGTGAGTGTTTCACTCGCGGTAGTTTTTACATGGAAATTCGGCCCCGATAATGTGCGGGGAGCCTCTCCCCTCCCCTTCCCCGCCCATTAACCCCATCTCTCCGCCCCTCAGGAGCCTTCCTCCGCCCTCTGTTAGCCTTTCCACGCCTCTATCGGACATTTGCGGGCCCGTACTTGTGCGGGGCCCGTTAGTGTGCCGCGCACCTGTGCGGTGGTGACATGCACATGTGCGGGGCGCTTGAGAGCACTTAAGTACCGCTTTTCGTGGTCTATTGTGCGGATGCGCAAATGTGCGGTTTTTAGTAAACATGCCCCTAAGTGCTTGAACTGCAAGGGTGCCAATAATGTAACTCCTTGGCCCCTCATTCCATGATCCTACAGTATAAGGAGTATTTATGACTTAACCTCACCTCTGGGCTTCCAAACAGAAAGTCTTACCCACTTTTTTCCTTTTCTGATATCATCAGAAGGATGGTTGGGTATTGAGAGTAGAACAGGGTTATGGAGGTATTTGAATTCATGTGCATACATTTTACAATTAGGTCATATATGCATACATTAAGCCAGAATATGTGTGCTTGGTAAAAAGCAGGTATAAATTTAAGCACAAATATCCCCTGTCCAAATCCACACAGAAAGGAAAGTAGACATCAAACTTTCATATCCATAGTTATTGAGAAACTATATGAGTAGAGGCTAATTTTATAACACTGATAAGTGATGTCAAGTCAGTGTCAACTCATGGCAACACTCTGGATAGCTGTCCTAAACTGTGTTCGGTCTTCAGTCAAATGTCATTGTCAGTCATTGTTGATAGAGTGGCACCCATAGTTGCTGTTATTCTATCGATCCATCTCATTGCTGGCCTTCCTCTTTTGCATTGACCTTCCACCTTGCCAAGCATGATGTCTTTCTCTAATGATCTCTGTCTTCACATGATGTGTCCAAAGTATGAAAGTTGAAGTCTTGTCATATGAGCTTCTAAGGAAAGCTTAGGTTTGATCTCCTGTAGTACTGACTGGATTGTTCTTTTGGCAGTCCACGGTAAACACAGTATTCGTCACCAGCACCATAATTCAAAGGCATTGATTTTCTTCCTATCTATCTTTTTCACTGTCCAATTTTGCATCCATATGACATTATTGAAATTACCATGGTTTGGAAAAGTCAAATCTTTGTATGCAGAGAGACATCTCTGCTCTTAAGAATCTTATCTAAGTCCTTCATAGCCATTCTGCCAAGAGCAACGTGTCACTGGATTTCTTGACTGCTTGTTGTTTCTTTATTGATAGTTGATCAAAGTAGGTTAAAGTTGTCAACTATTTCAATTTCTTCTCCATCAATGATGAACTTACTTATTTTGCCAGTGGTAAGGATCTTTGTATTTTTTACATTAAAGTGCAGAACCATTTTAAGACTATGGTCCTTGCTCTTGAGAAGCAAATGTTACAGATTGTCTTCACTTTCAGCCAGCAATATGGTATCATCAGCATAGCGAAGGTTGTTGTTGAGTCTCCCACCAATCTTCACACCTCTGTTGTCTTCATATAGTCCTGTTTCTCTGATGATTTGTTCTGCATATAAATTAAACACATAGGGCCTGATTCCGTCCCGAACATAGATCTCCTTTGTATGTCTGGACTGAGTTAATTCCCCACAGCCCAACCACCGATCCGGCCTCCTAAGGCCAGGTTCAGGCTGTGGGGAATTACCTTTGCCCCCCCACCAGCCCCTTCTGTATCCTGCAGCGCTTATCTCAACCTCCGGTGCTGTGAGGCTGTTTGGCTTCCGCCCCTTCCAACACTACTTATGTCCCCATGCCAAAAGAAGCCTGCACCACGAGTCAGAAAGGACGAAAGCCAAGTAGCCTCTCAGTGCCAGAGATTGAATTAAGAACTGCAGGGCTGTTTGAAGGCATTCTGCTACTGCAGGACCTGGAGAGGGGCGGCAGAGGTGGCAATGGGCTGCCCCTGATCACTGGCGCTCTAAGTGGCTGCCTAGTTCACCTAGTGATCACACCAGCCCTGCATGGTACAGTAGATATTTCTTTTTTCTCCAGGGAACTAACAGTCTTAAAGTCCATGCTAAACTTAAGTATCTAGGACTCTTTAATATCATCACACCTAATGGATAAAGACTTCAAAAGGTTTCCTCAGAAAGCATCACTGTGGGGCATGTTTACTAAGCTCCGTGCAGGTAATGCAGGTTTGGGCCTCATTTCTAGTGTGGGTCTTTGTGCCCTGCAGTTAGCTGTCCCCTTCAGTTAGCATGGGTCACTATGGTAAACCCACCTTGGGAGCAACTGCTACCTGCTACCTGCACCAAGCGCTGGTAGTGCAGGCTTCTGTACCCATGCTAACAGCACTACAGTAATGAGAGATTTTTAGTGATCGGGGAGATATGATTCAGACCTTTAAATACTTAAAGAGGAACAATGAACAAACATTCCAAAGACGGGGAAGCTGCAAAACTAGAGGGCATAACATGAAGCTGCAAGGTGAAAAATTGAAAGGCAATGTCAGGAAATATTTTTTCACTGAAAGGGTGGTGGGTGCTTGGAATGCTCTCCCAATCGAAGTGGTGGGGGCAAACATGGTGACGGAATTCAAAACAGCATGGGACAAGCACAGCGGATCCCTTTACAGCAGCAGGATAAAAACTAAATAAACTGAACCATCTAACTTCTCAACAAATAGGGGTATTCTACATGGAGTGGTGGGTCCACCCCTAAACCAAGACATGGGGAAGGGTGACCTGCACAGAGCGTCAGGTGCACCTACTCTTGCCGTATTGCTGGGCAGACTGGATGGACCATGCTGGTCTTTATCTGCCGTCATTTACTATGTTACTATGTTAGTGCGGGGCCCTATGCTACTTTTTAACACAATTCTGATACCACACAGAAACACTGAATACTCGGTAGTGCAACTTAGCAAATATGTCCCTCTATAATAAAGATTAGTGTCTGAAAATCAAATACCTCTGATATTGTTTACTACATAATGGGACACATTAAAGATCAGCACATGACCACTATTATTCTTTAAAATCATAATTAAGTAAATCAGAGTCTCTTCAGGCACCCAGAGTCATAAGTCAACTCTGATTATATGTTGCAGCTCCTAAATTTTTAAGGTTTTCTGTTTAGTCAAATGCATTCATGATTCAATATCTGTTCAAAATATAAATGTTGCCAAATTTAACAAGTGTTCATTCCTATTTTAAAACATATCACTGAAATCTTTCCATTTTGTTCAATAATTGCAATGACATTTTCTTGAATTGTACTAATTGTTTTGTGGAATTCTTTTCCTTTTCCTGCTCCTACTCAAACTTGGCAACAGAAACATGAAAATACACAGAATGTGCTAAAGTGATTTGAATAATAATCATGGCAACAAAATGATCCTAATTTCTTTCAGTGTTAGGTTTTGCTATTATCACTGCATATTGTGCTAAATGTGGTTGCTTATTTTTAAGAAAAACTGCAATATGTTCTAGGTTCATACAAACGTTGTGAGTTTCAGTGTCAGAATCCTTTGATAATGGAATCCTGTCAATGCATTCATAACCTGACCCCTAGGAGGGTAGAGTGAAGAAGAAAGATGGAGGCTTCTTTGGTGACTCCCTGCCATGCGGAGGATCCTCCATTCATTTCCTGAGTCAGAATGTCCATGTTCAAGATTGGCTAGTTTTGGAGCTAGGGCTGCTTCAGTGGCAATGTTCACTGCCTCTTGTTGGGGGGGGGGGGGGAGGGTTGGAGGAGTTAAGAACATAAGAATTTCCATATCGAGTCAGATCAAAGGCCTATCAAGCCCCATATTCTATTTCCAACAGTGACCAATTTGAGTCATAGGTACTTAACAGGATCCCAAAAAATAGGAAGATTCCAAGTTGCTTTTCCCCAGGGATAAGCAGTGGATTTCCCCATAACTGTTTATGAACTTTTCCTCAAGGAACTTTTCCAAAATCCTTTTTTAAACCCAGCTATGCTAATTGCTTTTATGACACCCTGTGGCATCAAATTCCAGAATAAATAAATCAATAGAATAAAATAAATAAATTATGGGGATCATTCGGGGTTTTCCTGTGTTTGTTTTAAATGTACAATTGATATCTTCATAGCATGTCTCCAAGCTTTGTATGTTTTCTAATTTTTTATTTATAGATTTTTGAATGTTACATTATCCATATGAAAATACAAAGATACCAGAAATAATGCAAATCTCAGCATTAATAGACATCCAGTTTGGACGTCCATCCCTGCTATTCACGCCCCTGCCGGCCCCATTAATGTTGCCTCAAATGAACAGTGCGCTTGTACGGGGAGGCCTAGATGGGGTGGGAGAGGGCGTTTCTGAGGTGAGACGAGGGTGGGACATGGGTGGGATGTGACCCTGGATGTACTGAGCCAATTCTGAGGTCAGCCCTGTACGTCCAGGGCCGTGAACATAGATGGGGGACTTATTCCACTGCAGAGGTGGAATAAGTCCCCCTGGACTTTGGGGGATCCTGCTGCTGGGGCCATAAATAAAGGTAGGGTCAAGTAAGATCCCCGCAGCCAGACCCTGGCCATGAGAAGGTAGATCAAGGGTTCAGCAGCAGGGAAAGAATGAAATCAGAGGATGCCGGCATTTGTGGCTCCTGAATGGAGCCGCAGTGCCATGGTGACGGGATGCCATGGCACTGTGGCTCCATTCAGGAGCCTGACTGAGGTAACCAGGGATCTGCTGGGTATGCAGGCTGATCAGAATTGGGGCCCATCCTGCACATTCAGGCCAAAGACCCGATTCTGAAACCACAGGCACGTCTAGCCCTCGAGGGCCCGGACTCAGGTCTATCTCTGGGCGTCCCTCTTCTGGTCGGCCAGACAAGGGGCTGGACAGCCAGATTGGAATATGCCTGCATGTGTTTAGGTAAAAAAAAAAATATGTTTTATTTAGCATAGAAACATGACAACAGAAAAAGACCATATGGACTATCTAGTCTGCCCTTCCGTATCAGCTACTATAGTCCTCTTTTTTCTGTGTTTGTTTTAAAAGTACAATTGATAACTTCATAGCATGTCTCCACATTTTATATGTTTTCTACTTTTTTATTTATAGATTTTTGAATGTTACTTTATACATATGTAAATACAAAGATACCAGAAATAATGAAAATCTCAACATTAATAGGAACAAAAAATAATGCTAGTCCATAATTTTATTTGAAGGGACCAAGAAAGGAAAATACTTCACATGTGAGATATTTAGAGGAAAATAAAGAAAACCAGTAACAAACATTTGTAATAGCATGACAGCTAGAACGGGACAATAAACTTAACCCTCAGATACATTCTCTCGTACCAACAAAAAAAAAATCATTCAGTTGTTTGGGGTAAAAAAAAACTGCTTAGAATCATGGCAAATAAAACACTTCCATGGATATTTCAAGTGAAACATGGCTGCTAGAGCAAGGACCCTCTGATGAAACAGCAGGAAGTCTCTTCACTTCTGAGTATACATAAAGATGTCAGGAAAAACAGAGACTTTTGTTCTTGTGAACTTAACATTCATATTCTTAAAGTATAAGCGCAAGCCTGAATTGAAAAGCAAAACACAAGAAGAGGGTAGACCTGCCAGTCACAACCACAGGAGAACCTTTAAGGAAGACAGCGAGATCCAAACTCTCCTGCTCAATCTGATCTACTAGGCCACCAGATCCACAGACTTGATGAGAAGTCAAATATTGGGTTCTTACAATTGGAAGGGATGTTTCCTGAAGCATTTTTAAGAAATCCACAAAGTATTTACAAACCAAGTCTAGTGGTGAAAGCAACTGGGATCTTAGAAAATTAGGGTGGAGGAGTAGCCTAGTGGTTAGAGCAACTGCCTAGTACCCAGAGGTTTGAGGGTTTGATTCCCACTGGCACTCCTTGTGACTTTGGGCAAGTCACTATACCCTCTGTTGCCTTAGAAGAAAAGGCTGCCAATCTACTTCCAGTGATACATTGCCAAGAAAACCCAGAGATAGCTGGGAATATGTTTAGAAGAAAACTCTTGCACTGAGGCTTTTAAAGACACAACATCCTGGTTTAAAACTCCCATGAAACAGAGAATTGTTGAGGGTAGTAATTGCATCGAACAAGCCATCAAAAGTAATAAGAGCCACATTTTTCAGTCTGCCATCTCCTGAATGTAATCATCCCAAGTTCATCTCTGTAGCAGCTTAAAGCAAGCTGAGTTGTTTTTAGAGCTGAATTTCCTCCCATCCAACAGTATGGGTGACTGAGGAAACTTGGGCTGAGTTCCCTCCTTACCTCCCAATGCTGACATGCCTGGCAAACACTTCTGGATTGTGGCGATGAGAGTCTGAAGTCATAAGGACATAAGATATGCCATACTGAGTCAGACCAAGAGTCCATCAAGCCCAGTATCCTGTTTCCAGCAGTGATCCAGGTCATCACAAGTATCTGTTAAGATTCCCAGAAAGGTCTACAAGGGTAAGCAGTGGATTTTCCTGGTTGTGATTAAACACTACTCTGCTATTGCTCAGGTCTGCTGTAGAATCAAACTGAAGCCATGTCAAACAGCTGAGGAGTTACAAATTTGTCCATAGACTGCTGAGACACCGCCAGAGTCTGCATATGCATATGCTGCCCCAACAATACCTTCATAGTAACATATGACAGCAAATAAAGACCAGTATGGTCTTTTTAGTTTGACCAGTATGGTGGCTAGAGTAGTTGTAACCGCTGCTCTGTGCAGGCCACTCCCCTTTATGCCTTTTTTTAAGGTTGTGCCTGTTACTCCGCTAAACCAGCATTTTTTTGTTATTAACTTGCATATTTTTGTTTTCTTTGAACATTGTGATTTTATTAGACTCCTATAAGAGTCCTTTATGCCCATCACTGCTATGCTTCTATGGTTCACATTTTATGCCTTATATTTATTTATTTATTTATTATATGGTACCATTGATTTCCTTTTAGTTGGGTTTGGTTCCCCTTCAACATTTTTTGTTCGCTCCTGCTCTGTTGTGCTTTTATTTATTTGTTGAAATTATAGACAACAGTATATTCAGCTATGTTCTCTCTCAGGTTACATACTATGTTTTTATTGTTCCACCTAGTTTTATATTTACCCCATTTGGGTGGTGTTTTGCAATTTGGTACTATTGCGTTATGCTACAGACGAGATTCACTATAAGGTACTGTTTTACATGTCTTTGATTATATTTTTATTACTGTTTATTAGTTATTTGTTTATATTTATGTCATCCCCCTTATTTATTTATCTATTTCCAGTTTTAATTTGTATAGTCCTTTTAATTATTTATTTATATAGATGCATAGGATTCCTTTATTTAGTTAATATGTACGATGGTTGTTATATAATCTTTAATGTTTTATGATCGTTCTTACATTATTTTGTCTATGTGGGTGATCAATAATTGTTGTTTTCTTTTAATTATTTATTTAATATTATATTTTTTACCTTTAACTAATTGTATTATTGTTTTTTAATGAAGTTTTTAGATATGTGTTTATCGATATTTATGTATTGTCACCAGTAGTCGGCCCGTAGCATAGGCATACGGGATAGACGGCCTGGGAACCCTTTATTGAAAGACTGGAGCAATCCTTTAGGCTTGCATTGCCTCCTGGGAGTTGTAGTATTTTTCCATTTTCAATAAGATGCAGTTGTGGTGCGAGTGGTACAGGCAATGACAGGCTTTTAATTCCCCTCCTGGGGCGGATTCAAACACAAAATAACTCAGGACAAAAAGCCATACACTCTGGCACAAAATAAGAAAGGAAATAATAACAGCTTCTCAACTTAAATCCAAAGTTCCACGGTATTTACAGCATACAGTCACTTTGTGCTCTTCAACTGCCAGTTTAAACAGCTTTCACATCACCTGGCTCAGCACAGAGAAATTATATCATCTGTAACCATTAAAGTACAGTCCATTTGGTTATTTGATATTTCTTCTTCCTGAGGATCAATCAGCATTGACTCATGCTGATTCTCTGGTAAGTACAACTTCTGCTTGGTATACAACGTTTCCAAACTTCCACCCTCTATCTGTTCCTGAGGCTTCTCTATCAAGCCCTCCATCAGATAAGGTTCAGTATTACCATATATCTTAGAATAGCAGAGAGGAGAGTCACACCCTTTTGGGTTTCTATAAGAAAACTTCTTATAACCACTTTTATCCTTATAGTAATTAGACAACCTACCTTCTGGCTTTGAGATAGGGGAAAGTCCGTGCACAGCCTGGTCAGGAAGGGGTTTAAACCTCAGAGGTTTTCCTCTGTACTTTGGCTTCTCAACCTCTTCCTCTGACATGCAAATGTCCTCCACCAAATACCTTTCACTCCCTGGAGCTTGCAAGTGCTTCCTAGATAGCTTTACAGGTAACGTTTCCCTCTGTGTGTCTTCCCAATAGGACAATTGCCTGGAGTTCTACAGGGTTTTTGGGCCATGCTCCTCCAGTTATTCCTGTTGGTCACAATCCTCTGAGTCACTCACATACTTTCTCTCGTGTTTCCTTCCACACTGAAACATACGTTGCTTCTGAGTATCAGACTTCAGCTCACTCAGCTTTCCCAGCTGGGCCTGTCCAAGCTTTCTCTCTCTCTCTCTCTCTCGTTCTCCAGTTCCTCTGCTCCTCCTGCTCTTTGCTTCCCGTGCTTCTCTTGCTTCCTTTGCTGCCCTTCACACTGAAACTCTAATGAGTGTTTCTTATATGTCTGGTTTGGAGCTAATCTAGCCCTTCCCCCTCTCAGGTGAAAACTATTGGGCTCAGGAGAAGGGGATTGTTTGCTAGCTGGGCGGGGCTGCTGCACTCGTGGCTGGGTTTGTTTATGTTGCTCCTGGCAACTGGGAGTCCTGTGCTTTTCCTTCCTGTCAGCAACAGACCTACTTCTCTCAAGTTCCTCTGTTTGCATGGTAAAGGACGTCTCTTCCCCATTACATATCCCCCCCCCTTAAGATATTACGGGCTACAGCTTTCTTAGTCTGCCAGCCTGTAATCCTGAACTGATTAGCCAAACATTCCTCTACCTTGACCAGCCGCACTGTTGCTGATCTGTCGCGCCAAGGTTTTAACAGGTTCAGGTGGTATACTTGTCGACGCCCCTTCTCATTCTCCACCTTATAGGAGACGGGACCGACCTTTTCCACTACTGTACAGGGTCCTTTCCACCTAGACTCAAATTTGGGACCGGCCTCTGCTACTAGGATTAGAACTTTATCTCCTATCGCTAACTGTCGTGTTTTGGTCCCCCGGTCATAATAATGCTTTTGCCGGTGCTGGCTAGCCTGCAAATATTCTATAGACACTTGGGAGGTCCTCTTTAGGTGGCTTCTAAGATCCCTGAGAGACTGGGGTACCCCTATCTCTTCTACATCTGGTTCGACCCATTGCTCCCTTAGGATATCCAAAATCCCCCTTGGAGCCCGACCAAATAAAAGCTCATAGGGCGATGCCCCTAAAGACGCTTGTACGCGCTCTTGGCACGCATATAAGACAAATGGGAGTACATTATCCCATTCAGCCATCTTTCCTTCTAGGCTACGTCGCAACATCTGTTTAATTGACTGATTCATCCTTTCCACCAGTCCGTTGGCTTGAGGATGATAGGCGGAGGTCCGGATATGCCGTACCCCAAAAGCATCCCACACCATAGCTAAGTGTTTCGATGTGAAATTACTCCCCTGATCCGTCAGAATTTCCTGGGGAAATCCAATTTCACAAAACAACTTTATGAGCTCAAGGGATATTGTCTTTGCCGAGATGTTACGTAACGGGATGGCCCATGGAAAGCGCGTTGCTTGATCTATAATCACCAGTATGTACTGGAAACCTCTTGGCGTCCTAACGATAGGTCCTACTATGTCCATTGCTAAACGACGAACTGGCATTGAAATAGTGGGCGTAGGTATCACGGGTACAGGTTTTGGCTTTGCAGCTGTGACTCGCTGGCAAGCGGGACAGAACTCGCAATAACGGGCTGTCTCCTTAAAGACCCCTGGCCAATAAAATCGGGCCAAGATCTGGTCCAATGTCCCCTGTGCGCCTTTATGGCAGCCTACAGGATGGTCGTGGGCCAATCGCAGAACTACTGCCTTAAAAGTAGTAGGCACGACCAACTGTTTCCTTACAGTTCCTGTACGCGGGTCTGTGCTCTCCCTGTACAATAGTTCTCCCTCTAAAAAGAACCTGGGCAAGATGGCCCTATTCTCCTGAGCATACTCAAATGCTCTTTTTAACGCAGGATCACCTTTCTGCTCTTTAGGGAAGGAAGGAAATTTTCGGACAAGTTCCGCTGGGACCCAGGGTAACCCCTCCCCTGCTTCCAGCTCTGCCCTCGCTTGGGACCTATGCCTTCTTTCCTGACGTCTCTCAGCTTTTTCTTTCCTATCCTTAGAGGGGATATTCAGCAAATCCTCATGAGAGGGAAGTATATCGGGTACCTCCTCTCCCCCGTCATTCTCACATTCTAGGGCTTCTTCCTTATCCTCAGGGGCTTCAGTTTCCTCATCTACCAGACTAACCCCTGTTCCAGGAGCCTTGGCCTGGGATCTAGTAGAAATCAGGCCTGTTTTCTCGGTTAAGCCTCTTCCTAACTCCTTGTGAAAGGGAGGCCAATCTCTCCCTAAAACAATGTCACGTGGGAGTCGTGGTATTACTGCCACCCGTACTTCCTCATCAATACCCAATCCTGTTACAGACACCTTATACACAGGATAATACGAGGATTCCCCATGTACACATCTCGCCTTTACTCTCCTGTCTGCTTGGCTCCGGGCGGATCGGTCATGGTCAGTGATGGTCTTCCACAGCTTCTGGGAGACCATGCTCTGGTCTGCTCCAGAGTCAAGCAGTGCTAGAGCTTCTACCTCTTCCACTCGGACCTTTAGCAGAAATCCCTCCCCTAAGTGTTTCTCTCTTCTTGACACTAGGGCAGTGCGTACTTTACAATCTCTGCGGATGTGTCCTACCTGGCCACAGTTATAACATTTTCTCCTGGAAATATTTTCCACATTTTTGTCAGTTACATTCCTCCTAGAGGTCTTTTCTAAGCTCCATAGCTTATCAATGCCAGCCACCTTTAAAATGTTTCCTCTAGAGGTCCCGGCTAACTCCGCCTCAAAATATCTTTCAGTGAGGTCAGCCGCTTCCTCGGTGGAACTGCATTTCTGGAGCATTAGGAAAGCTTTTACCTCGGGAGGCACGGCTTCAAGGTATTGCTCCAAAATGATGGTGTCTATTAAAGATTCCACCGTCCTCCTTTCAGGAGCAAGCCATTTCACCGCTAGTCCCTTCAATCGCTGAAATAGTGCTTTTGGCGTCTCTGTAGGCATAAGCCTAGCTTCCCTGAATAAACGCTTGTAGTGCATGGGAGTCAAACCCAATCTATCTCTCACAGCGTTTTTTACATCCAGGTAATTAGACGTCAGATCAGCGGGCATTGTTTTGTAGGCCGCTAGTGCCTCACCTGACAGAGACATAGTGAACCTGACGGCCCACTGGTCAGCCGGCCAGTTAGCTGACTCTGCTATCCGTTCAAAAGCATCGGCAAAGTCATCAAAGTTATCATGTGTTTTAAACTGTCCCAGTGCTAGTGCACTGCAATTAGGAAGTCCTACCCCCACTTGTAATGAGGGAATAGTTTCCTCTCTGTCCACAGTTTTCTTCACCAGAGCTTTCAGTAGCTCAAGGAGTGGCTGCTGTTGCGCATTCATTGCGGCTACAGTCTTTTCCTGGATCACCCTCGCTAACTCGCTCTGCGCCTTCCACTGAGCTTCCATCCAGCTCTTGACGTCCTGGGGATCCATCTCGGATTTCTGTACCTGCAGGGGTAGAAAAAAACAACAGAGGCCCACCAAGTGCGGCACAAATGTTTTTCTGCCTACTCCCTATAGCACAGATATTCACACCTTATCACCAATCCGTCTATTCCCGTGCCCCCTTACTTTTACCTGAGCACAGTGTAGGATCTTGCACTGAGAAAGATGTCTTTTGTTGCTCCAGGTCAGGTTGTATCCGAAGTTCAGTCCGGGCTTTCCTCTTTTTCTCACAGGATAGCCGAACTTCTCCTGTTCCAGAGGTGATATCCTTTTCCTTTTTAAAAGCTGATATCCTTTTCTTAATAATGTCCTTGCACTGTGTTTAAAAATCCGTAAAACTACGCCAATTCCTGTCACCAGTATTTGGCACGTAGCATAGGCATACGGGATAGACGGCCTGGGGACCCTTTATTGAAAGACTGGAGCAATGCTTTAGGCTTGCATTGCCTCCTGGGAGTTGTAGTATTTTTCCCTTTTCAATAAGATGCAGTTGTGGTGCGAGTGGTACAGGCAATGACAGGTTTTTAATTCCCCTCCTGGGGCGGATTCAAACACAAAATAACTCAGGACAAAAAGCCATACACTCTGGCACAAAATAAGAAAGGAAATAATAACAGCTTCTCAACTTAAATCCAAAGTTCCACGGTATTTACAGCATACAGTCACTTTGTATAAGCAAGGAAAATCCTATGCTCTTCAACTGCCAGTTTAAACAGCTTTCACATCACCTGGCTCAGCACAGAGAAATTATATCATCTGTAACCATTAAAGTACAGTCCATTTGGTTATCTGATATTTCTTCTTCCTGAGGATCAATCAGCATTGACTCATGCTGATTCTCTGGTAAGTACAACTTCTGCTTGGTATACAATGTTTCCAAACTTCCACCCTCTATCTGTTCCTGAGGCTTCTCTATCAAGACCTCCGTGAGATAGGGTTCAGTATTACCATATATCTTAGAATAGCAGAGAGGAGAGTCACACCCTTTTGGGTTTCTATAAGAGAACTTCTTATAACCACTTTTATCCTTATAGTAATTAGACAGCCTACCTTCTGGCTTTGAGATAGGGGAAAGTCCGTGCACAGCCTGGTCAGGAAGGGGTTTAAACCTCAGAGGTTTTCCTCTGTACTTTGGCTTCTCAACCTCTTCCTCTGACATGCAAATGTCCTCCACCGAATACCTTTCACTCCCTGGAGTTTGCAAGTGCTTCCTAGATAGCTTTACCGGTAACGTTTCCCTCTGTGTGTCTTCCCAATAGGACAATTGCCTGGAGTTCTTGCCACAGGGTTTTTGGGCCATGCTCCTCCAGTTATTCCTGCTGGTTACTTCCTGTATTTCTCTATCACTCTCAGAATCACAATCCTCTGAGTCACTCACATACTTTCTCTCGTGTTTCCTTCCACACTGAAACATACGTTGCTTCTGAGTATCAGACTTCAGCTCACTCAGCTTTCCCAGCTGGGCCTGTCCAAGCTTTCTCTCTCTCTCTCTCTCGTTCTCCAGTTCCTCTGCTCCTCCTGCTCTTTGCTTCCCGTGCTTCTCTTGCTTCCTTTGCTGCCCTTCACACTGAAACTCTAATGAGCGATTCTTATATGTCTGGTTTGGAGCTAATCTAGCCCTTCCCCCTCTCAGGTGAAAACTATTGGGCTCAGGAGATGGGGCTTGTTTGCTAGCTGGGCGGGGCTGCTGCACTCGTGGCTGGGTTTGTTTATGTTGCTCCTGGCAACTGGGAGTCCTGTGCTTTTTCTTCCTGTCAGCAACAGACCAACTTCTCTCAAGTTCCTCTGTTTGCATGGTAAAGGACGTCTCTTCCCCATTACAGTATTTATGATTTTAGTGTGCCAGATGTATTACCCCTGACGAAGGCAACGAAACATGGCCTGTGTTGGGTAGCCCCAGTCACACACGTAATAAAGATTGGTCTTTCCCTACTCCACGTTTGGACTTGTTTCTTCTCATCTACGTGGTAGTTCTGCTTCCTGCAGTGCTACTACTGCTACTCCATGTAGGTCATTCCCCTCTATCTGTGGAAGAATAAAAGATATTTACGTTTATTTAGATTTCATCTTCTTGCTATCCATTGATTTATTGTGTCTGGTCCCTTGCCATTTTGAAGTCCGTCACTGTATTTTTCCCCACCATCTCTATTGGGAAGGCATTCCAAGCATCCACCACCCTTTCAGTGAAAAAGTATTTTCTGGAATTGCTTTTAAGTTTACCCCCTCACAGCTTCGTTTTTGCCCTCTAGTTTTACAGCTTCCCCTTTTTTGAAAAAAGTGTTTTTTTTGCTCATTGTAAGTATTTATAGGTCTTTATCATATCTCCCCGTCCCTCCTTTCCTCTGAAATATACAGTACATATTTAGGTCTTCATGTCTCTTCTCATACGTCTTTTAGTGCAGGCTCCAAATCATTTTGGTTGCCTTCCTCTGAACCGTCTCATCTTTTTATATCCTTTGTGAGATATGGTCTCCAAAACCGAAAACAATACTCAAGCAACGACTTGTTCAGGAGCGTTAATACCTCCTCCTTTCTGCTGCTTATTGCTCTCTATATGCAACCAAACATCCTTCTGGCTTTGGCTACTACCTTGTCACATTGTTTGACCACCATGAGATCCTCAGACACTATCACTCTGAAGCCCTTTACCAGGTCTCTGTACAACAACTTCTCATCCCCTATCACATACAATTCCTTTAGATTTCTGCATCACAAGGGCATGACTCTGCACTTCTTCACATTAAATATGAACTGTCAAGCATTCAACCATTTTTCCAGTTTTTGTAGATCTTTCCTCATGTTGTCCAGTCCCTCAGAAGAGTTCAATTTGCAGCAAATTTTCATGTCATCTGGAAAAATGCAGACTTTTCAGTTCTTCAGCAATATTACTCACAAATACATTGAACATTACTGATCCCAGAACTGATCCCTGGGGCACTTCACTACTGACTTTCCTTTTTTCTGAGTGAATTCTGTTTACTGCCACCTTCTGTCATCTGTCAGCCAACCAGTTTCTGATCCTGTTCACCACCTTGGGATCCATCCCCATGCTGCTCAGTTTATTGATAAGCCTCCTATGAGGAACAGTATTAAAGGCTTTGCTGAAATCTAGGTAGTTAACATCCATCACATGTCCCTTGATCTAGTTCTCTGGTCATCCAGTCAAAGAATTCAAATTTGTGTGGCATGATTGTCCTTCAAAAAGTGATTTTATTGGAGGAACCTGAGTTGGCTGAGTTTAGGAAAACATGCCTGCATCAGGAGTCTACAAGTAACATCATGAAAGACGGGAAAAACAGTCATAAAGAATTAAAAAGAAACAAACATAAAAACATCAATTAATAACTAAGTTACAGGGATACTGCTCTTCTGCCATTCAGCGCAATGTATGGAGAGGGGAATGTTGCAGAAATGCAGCCACATCAATAACTGAATGGTACTGAGCTTTGTGATGGTGTCTGGAACATGCACTTCCTGCCACTATTTAGACTCTGCTGTCTCAGTCTTCAATATTTGGCCATAGGACACCAGGACCCAATGCACCAGATTGCCTGGATAAGGGGAAAGACACTATGCAATGTGCACTCAGACATATGGTACCTGCATGTCTGAGGAGGCAATGCATGCCATATCCATAGTTCATTCCAGCACCTGCTATCAGCAGGGACGGCCCAAGGCGGGTGCGGGGCCATGTGCAGAGACTCATTACGGGGCCTCAATTGTATAAGGGGACCTCATTTGCATAAACATTTGCATATTGTTAATGTGCGCTAGCTTTTAGTACATCTGCCTCTTAATGAGTGTCTGGATAAAGAAAGACTGCCAGATCTCTACATTACCATACTCCAGTGCCAACCGGCAGGCACATTAGTGAGTACTATAAACACTGTCCATTTAGAACCCATAGCAAACCCACTGTATCATAACAGCACTACCAGGACTCACAAAGTACCAAATCCTACCTATCAAAAGGCAACACTGCAAGTATTAAACCAATATATCTCAGAGAATACCAATACATCTCCTTAGAAATTATGGGCCCTATTTTGAAAAACCTCGCCTATCTTTAAGGCACAGAGGGCTAAGCGGGTAGCATCGAAAATTGCTGCTATCCAGTTATCCCTTTCCTCCGCCTCCACTCTGCCCTGGAATGCCCCTAACATGCCCCAGTGCTAACTGCATAGCATCTGGGCACGTTAGGGACTTATCCGGGATTTTCGAAGGGAACTGGTAGTGCCCTTTGAAAATCCCAGATAAGGCATTTACACGGGTAAGTAGGGCAGTTACCTGTGTAAATGTCTTCGAAAATCGGGCCCTACAAGAATAGAATACCTCAACTCAGTTACACATGCATAACATAGACCATCACCAAACAAAGAACAAGGGATCACAATTTAGAAATAGGAAGACAATAATTAAACTGGGAACCCCAAAAGCCAAACTTGGAATGTACAACAACAATGGAGAAATAAAACTATAAATTAATTTCCTCTTGTACTAAATAAAACGCAAAGACGTTAGCGATGCATATTTCCAAAAGCTGACATTTTCCAGTTAATAAATTCAAAATAAAGAAGTATTTTTCTACCTTTTGTTGTTTGGGCATTTTATTTTTCAGTTGCAATTCACCTTCTTCTGGTTCCTTCGTGTCTTCTGCTAACTCTTCATTGTCTGCTGTCCATTTGTCCTTTCTTCTAGTTTTTTTTTCTATTCTCTCTTTACATCTGCTTTAACATACTGATCTTTCCCCTTTTACTCTTTCCTCCATTTCTTTCTTTATTCCTTTTTCAGCCACTCAAATTTCACCCTTCCTTCCTCAATTGCCACTTACTCTCCCAATACCCACCCAATCGTAGATTTTAATTACCCCTACACAAAGTCTCTTTTCCCCTCTCCATCCTCGCTCTCCCAGTCCCATCCCGTTCTAGTCCTCCCCCAATATCAGGTCCCTTCTAGTTCCAGTCCCACCCAGCATCTGCTCCCTTCTAGTCCCATTCTCCCATCACCCCCCATCAGCCCATTTCCAATTCTAGCTCCTCCATCAGCCATTTCCAGCCCTATCCTAGCCCCCCATCAGCCATTTCCAGTCCAGGCCCTGCCCCCAATCAGCCCATTTCCAGTCCAAACCACTCCATCAGCACATTTCCAATCCTAGTCCCCCATCAGCCATTTCTAGTCCAAGCCCCCCCCGCCAATCATTCCATTTCCAGTCCTAGGCCCCCCCATCAATCCATTTCAAGTTCCAGCTCCCCATCAGTCCATTTCCAGTTCACACCTCCCACCGAATTCTTTCATTTCCAGTCCTTGGTCCCCCCAATCAGCCCATTTTCAGTCCAAGCCCCCCATCAGCCTATTTCCATTCCCAGCCTCCCCAAATGAATCATTTTCCAGTCCTAGGCATCCCCATCAGCCCATTTCAAGTCCCAGCCCCCAATCAGCCCATTTCCAGTCCAAATTCCCCATTTCCACTCCAAGCCCACTCAATCAATCCATTTTCAGTCCTAGCCCCCCCCCCCCCCAATCAGCCCATTTCCACTCCTAGCCTCCCTCCCCCAGCCAGTCCATTTCCAGTCCTAGGCCCCCATCAGCCCATTCCCAGTCAAGCCTCCCATCAGCTAATTTCTACTCCTAGCCCTCCCATCAGCCATTTTCTAGCCCTTCATCAGCCCATTTCCATTCCAACCCCCCCCCCCAGATGAGTCAATTTCCAGTTCTAGGCCCCCCCATCAGCCCATTTCAAGTCCCAGCACCCCATCAACCCTTTTCCAGTCCAGGACTCCCCCCAATCAGCCCATTTCCAGTCTAAGCCCCCCCCCCATCAGCCCATTTCCAGTCCAGGACGCCCCCCAATCAGCCCATTTTCAGTCCAAGCCCGCCATTTCCAGTCCTAGCTCCCCCCATCAGCCCATTTCCAGTTAAAGCCCTACCCCCCAATCAGTCCATTTCCAATCCTAGACGCCCCATCAGCCATTTCCAGTTCTTCCTAGCCACCCTCACAGAAGAGCCCCGCGCCTGTCTCACTGTCTTCAGAGGGAGCCGGGGTGGCCCCAAGTCCCTGCTCACCTGTGCACAACCACCAGCATGAAGAGTGGCATGTTCCCTCACGTTGACAGCTGTGTTCTCATGAAGCATGCTGAGTGCCGGGAAAAGTTAAAGGACATTTCCTGTTTCCCAGCACTCGCATGCTTCATGAGAACACAGCTGCCAGCATCAGGGAAAACACTATTCTTCATGCTGGCAGCTGTGCAGAGGTGAGCCGGGGCCTTGGGCGGGCTTCCCCGGCTTTCTCCAAAGCTGGCATTGCAAAGCGAACACCATGTGGGAATTAAGTTCGCACAGGGTCCCCTGAAGCACAGGGCCCTGTGCGAACAAGATTCTCGCACAATGGATGGGCCAGCCCTGGCTATCAGTATCCCAGACACAGTTGAGACCTACACATGTGGTTGGTTGCAGATAGCAACATCTGCATGTGTTCCTTCTTAAGGTATCCCCATCCACCATATATGTGGCATGATGGCCTAGCTTGTTCTCCTATACCGCCTCTCTGTCCATGTGGACCATCCTGGTGATCTCAGGTCCTTCCTAGTTGGTCCTACCTGCTGTCCTTCAATGTGTAATGTGCCAGTATCCCTCTCCTGTCGTGCACATGAGGAGTGGACTAGTGGTTAGGGCAGCAGTTTGGGACCAGAAAGGCCATGGTTCTAACCCTACAGGTACTCCTTGTGGCTTTGGGTAAGTCACTTAATCCTGCACTGCCTCAGGTACAAACTTAGATTGTAAACCATCTGGGGAGAGGATATTGCATACTCTACCCGAATGTAACTTGCCTTGAACTACTACTGGAAAGCTATGAAGTAAAAAATACAAATAAATAAATCTCTGGTCATGTCTTCCACATGTCAGCAGCTATGCCTGACTCTCTGCTGAGTGCAGCCATTTCAGCCTATCTCTTGGTAACTGTGCTAGTGTATCTGGTTTGTCACTTCCTTTTGTGGATGCATGAGCTTAGCATCTATCTCATGTCCTTGTGCATTGCATAGGCCATCCATGACTTACCTTCCTGATGGAGCTGTCCCAGCAATCAGAGGCAGCTCCTCCACATGGCCCTGAAGTATGTCTTCAATGATTCCAGATGCCAGAATAGGTATTAGGGGGAAGTGGAGTACACATGATTAGAGATTATTCTTCTGGAATCTTCACAATTTATCTTCCTCTTAAAGCCCTGGGGTGACAGACCTTTATATTAAGACATTAGAAGTAGACATTAGAAGTGCCACTACAACTCCTCACTTGTGATGTCCCGATGCTCAGTGAAACTTGTGTACTTAGTTGTTGCCAGCTATCTGGGTCTTCTCTTTCTTGTCAATTGCTTTGGAGTTCTTTTCCATTCCTTATTTTTAGTTTGTTCTGTAAACTGCTTTGCCTAAATTGTAAATGGTGGAATAGAATGTGAAATAAGATTCTGGGCTTGATGGACCTTGGTCTGACCCAGTATGGCATATCTTATGTTCTTAAATAAACCATAACTATTCATTCTGGTGTGACTCTGTGTATCTGCACTACCTGTGCCTATGAGATCATTATGATCACTTTGTCTACTGAATTAGGGGGATGGGCCCTTCCTGGCTAGATGCATGCCTGCATGCTTAATTTTGCCAATCTGTGCCCATGGCTCATGGTATTTGCACACATCTCCATATGCCATCACTTGCACATTCCTTCATATGCAATCACCTGCACATTCTTGTGTCCCTACCAGATGTAATCCTTTTCCAGCTGGTATCCCTCACCAACTGGAAGACCTGCTATAGTGTGTGTGTGTGTGTGTGTGTGTGTGTGTGTGTGTGTGTGTGTGTGTGTGTGTGTGTGTGTGTGTGTGTGTGTGTGTGTGTGTGTGTGTGTGTGTGTGTGTGTGTGTGTGTGTGTGTGTCACTCCTCAGCCTTGCTCCCCTTCCCCTGAGATTCTTTTCATACATGCAACAGTTATGATCATCAGGACACCATCACTTCAACACCCATCATTTAGGTGGGCATCATAGCACATATTACTTTTCCATTGTTAGAGTTTCTTTGTTTGTATGTGTGTGTTCATTCTCTCTACAGGAGATAGAACACACACGTACTAGATTTTTGAGTGTGCATGGCTGTCCAGATCTATTGCATTGTGATGACTGCAGCTGTTCTTTGCAGATCTTCAGAGGATTATGCCATGGGTCACTACCCAGTCTTGCCTAATTTTTAGGTCAGCCCTGATGTCTATACTTTCCTGTCTGCACATTGGGTGTCAGTCAGCAGTTAGGGATCCCCGGGTGTGACTAATAAATAAATGTAGCACCCTAGGGATGGAGTCTAAAGTGGTTGGGTTAAACATTGGTTGAGTAGGAGGCGAAAAAGTGTAAAGGTACATGGAGCTCACTCTGAAGAGAAGGATGTTACCAATGGTGTGTCACGGGGATCTGTCCTGAGTCCAATTCTTTTTAACATCTTCATTAGTGACATTGTGGAAGGATTATTGGGTAAAGTTTCCCTCTTTACGGATGATACCAAAATCTGCAATACAGTAGGGTAGACACATAGGAAGAAGTACATAATATGAGCAGGGATCTAGCTAAGCTTGAATTATGGTCATAAATTTGGCAACTGAGATTTAATGCTAAAAAATGCAGGGTCATGCATTTGGGCTGCAAAAATCCAAGGGAGCAGTACAGTGTAGGGGCAAAGTACTTCTATCCATTAAAGAAGAGAGGGACTTGGCATGATTGTTTCTGATGATCTTAAAGTGGCTAAGCAGATAGAAAAGGTGATGGTGAGAGCCAGAAAGTTGCTTGGGTGCACAGGGAGAGGAATAACCAGCAGAAAAAAAGGAAGTGATAGTGTCTCTGTATATGTCTCTGGTGTGACCTCATTTGGAGTATTGTGTGCAATTCTGGAGACCGCACCTTCAAAAGGATATAAACAGGATGGAGTCGGTGCAGAGAGTGGCTACCAAAATAGTTAGTAGTCTTCGTTATAAGCCATATGGGGACAGACTTAATGAACTTAATACATATATATTAAAGGAAAGGCAGGATAGAGGATAGTACTAATTATTAATAAAGGCAAAATTTTCAAAGTTATATGGTTTGTCTAAGTTCAAGTTTAAGTATATAATGATGAATGTGTATGTCAGTAGACATACAACCTTAATGCTGAAAATCTTCCACTTATCCCCATATCGTAGGTGCAGGAGTGGGATCCCTATTTCACTCCTCAGCAGAAGCAAGGACATAGTGAAAAAATGCTGCATCTTCTGTTTTACCAGCATTCCACTTGTACAGAACATCAATCCCTTTGTAATGCCAATCTTGCCAAGGAAGTGACATTGCAGCAGGGAGATTTTCATGTGTCATCAAGTAACATGCATGTTGACACCTAGTATATATCATTTGCAAGTTAGCATTGACAAATTAGCATGGATAGAAGGTGAAGCAAGAACATGTAATAAATTATCATATAGAAAAGCATAAGAAGAGGCAAGACCCCGGATGCCCATTGTCTTAGGAATGTTGGGAAACTAGGCACCATGCTCAACATACCAGTGTTCCACAGTAGCTATTGTGTCTTGTCCAGTCCCCACATTAATAAATATTATTACACATATGAAAGAACAAGTAGTGCAGTTTGGAAATAAAAGTCAGATTTTAAAAACAATATTTTTTTTCATCATCATTATAGCAATGAAGAGAGACTGCATCATTCTTAAAAACCATGGAGTCAGTAAAATACTGCCAGACAATCAACACCCCAATGCATCACCATGGTACAACTCCGGAGATGGTCTCTATGCCAGTGCAATTAGTGGAACAGAACAAGACCACAAAACCAACAATCACGCCAGTCCCTTGGTCAGACCACCATGTGATTGAATTCACCATGACCCTGAACAACCCCACACAACGCAAAGAAGATGAAAGAGTAACTAGATGGTTTAAAACATTTAACAGAGACTCATTCTTAAATGAAATGACTCCCCAAATTCAACAGGAATACGATACCCTTGACCTAAACATCGAAAAATGGAACACTATAATATCTAACGCAGCATCTGCCCCAGTGATCACAGAACCACAAACACGCAAGAGATCCAACGCCCCATGGTACTCAAATGAAATCAGAATTGCAAAACACACACTCAGAAGACTGGAAAGAAAATGGAGACGGAACAAATCACACAACCTCCTAACCCAATACAAAGACAAACAATGAGAATATAACAATCTAATAAATGAGCGAAGACAGCAACACCATACCAACCTAATCATGAAATCTACTAATAGACCAAGAAAACTCTTTAGCATTGCACAAAAGCTCACCAAGGACGACACGCAACAAAGTACCCACCATCTTGACCCACAAAAATATGCAGATTACATGAAGTCAAAAAACACCAACCAAACATACGCTACTACACCACAAACGAATGATCACATGATCAAAAAAACAACAGAAAACCTGGGAGAGCTTCAGCATACCAACAAAGCAGCAAATGGAATACATTATATCTGAACTAAACACAACAACCTCACCGTCAGACCCATGCCCAATGACATGGATAAAAGCTACAAAAAGCCAACTCTCTCATCACATTCAAAAAATCGTAAACGATTCACTCCAACAAGGATACATGCCGCAACCCCTAAAACATGCAATGATACGACCAATATTCAAAAGTAGCAATCTGAACCCCTCTGAACCAAAATCATACTGTCCCATCTTCAGCCTGCCATTCCTTGCTAAAATCATGGAAAAGGCAGTGCAAAGACAACTTCAGGACCATATTGACATAAATACCCCACTGGACATCCATCAGCATGGATTCAAGCCCCAACACGGTGTGGAAACACTACTTACCTTCCTCTTTGATAATCTCCTAAGAGGCATGGACAACACAAGAAACGGCTTCCTACTAGTGTTCTGGACATCTCAGCGGCCTTCAACACTGTGTCCCACACTAAACTACTGCAACGCTTACAACAGATAGGACTATGCAAGAATACCCTGAAGTGGTTTACATCATACTTAGAAGGGCAAACACAACAAGTCAAATGTGACCAGAAAAAATCACTGCAATTCCCCGTCATGCAGGGAATACCTCAAGGCTCAGCCCTATCATCAATGTTCTTTAACATATACATACAGCCCATATGCAACATCACGAAGCACCACAAACTCCACTATCACATTTATGCTGATGACATCATGGTATATGCTCCAATCAACCTACTAGCACTAAACACCTCAACAATAACTAAATGCCCTGAAGACATGAATGACTGGCTCATAGCCAACAACTTAACGGTCAACTACGATAAAACTGAGGCAATGTTCGTCACCAGGAACCCCACCTTCACACCCCCACAAGCTATCAGCATCCTAGACAAACACATAGTAGTCAAAGAAGAAGTTAAGTATCTGGGCATCACACTGGACAGAGCTCTGAACCTGAAATCCCACATCACCAAAACTGCAAACAAGGTCTATCAACATTTGAAGACAATCAGACAAATCAAACCAATACTCCGTCAGGACCACTTTCGCACAGTGTGCCAAGCACTCGTCACACCACTGCTTGACTACGGAAACTCACTATATCAAGGCCTCCCTCAGCAGACCCTACACCCACTACAGATGGTACAAAACACCACAACACGCATCATTACAGACACTCCAAGGACCGAGCACATTACTCCTGTCCTACAACAACTATACTGACTCCCAGTGGTTGCAAGAGCTAAATACAAAACAATCATGATCATCTTCAAAATCATTCACCATCTCTCAGCAGACGTACTCCAAGACATTATAACAAGGGATATCAGCAATAGACCAAGAAGAACCAATAACGACAACATGATCGGCACACCTGCAGGCTATCACAAAACCAAACAAACAGCTTCAAAAAGAGCTTCATCACTACTGGCGTCAACACTATGGAACTCCCTCCCAATGAGCCTGAGGGCATTAGATGACCTCACAGACTTCCGCAGACCTCAAAACACTGTTATTTATAGAAACATATGAGCACTCAGACAACATCCCCTACACAAACAGAAATACAACCTCCTCCGCCAACTAGTCACGCACTCATCCTATCTACACACACAAAATTAATATAATATGTTATTAAATACCCTCATATCAAATGTTAAATGTTACCCTCCAATTTTACTGTCTAAATGTTAAGTAATTGTACTGACTAAATGTTTAAAAGTACCCTAATGTTAAATATAACCCTCCAATTGTGATGTGACGTGACATGACCACCTTGATTGAAGGATAAGGTGGCATACAAATCTGTCTAAATAAATAAAATCAGATACAATTTTTCTATAATTACATGATTCAAACTCCTATTGTAAATAGTCATAAATCAGAACCCATTCCAAATTCTGATGAAAAAATGGTCATAGTTTGTAATGACCCAGTTGTACAACTCTGCATGCACCTACTAGTCTGTTCCCAAAAAGATGTTAAGTTTAAAATAGCTGCAATAACACAGGTATTTATGCAATTGCATTAAAATGAGCACAGCCTCTACAGCCAATAATATGAACTTGCCTTAGTTAATGCAAGTATTCAGCCCCATTTGCTTATGTAATAATATGTTAATGAGGGTAGAGAGGTGACTAGTGGAAAGCATGACATCAGAGTCTGTCAGCATTTAAAGGCCTTTAATGCTAGGATTTTAGCTATTACTTTACTTTATTTAGGGATGTGCATACTAAAATGCAGTAAGCTCTGCACTTTCCATGTGTTAAGTGCAACAAATAATGTGGGTTAACTCTTGGGGACATGCCCAGAACCTTTCCTGCAGTTAGCATTCAGCATAGATATTTAGCACACAGGCTTGTGTTCCATGCCGTGGCAGATAATCCAGGTGCACCATTAGAAGCAGCCATTGCATGGAATGCAAGCCCCAGTGCTGAAAAAATCCCAAAATACTGCTGCCACAGCGGCACAAAGGGACCCTCTGTTCAAGTGCCTCCCTGATCTGATCCCTCCCCTGATGCAATGCCTCCTACCATGAAGACCCCTTGATACGATCCCCACCATCATCTGGACCCTCCCCCAACCCCCCAATCCAGACTTTCCCAACATTCCCGCTGATCAGCCATCCCAGATAGCAAGAAACCCAACAAGAAGCCTCCCAAACAAGCTTCTCCATAGCCTATAACTGGCCCTCCCCTGACCCCCTCCCCTGAGACTCACCCAAGGCTTTCCCTGGTGTCTAGCGGACTGGATCATGAACTGTACCTCTCTGCTCTCACCCTGGTAACCACTAGATTTCATGGTACTACCGCCAGAGTTCAACCTGTGTTTAGTGCATCTGTGCTATCCACACTCTTGACAGCTATCACATAGTAATGTACTGCAAAATGGCTATCATTGCTGTCCATGCCCATTCTCTGTTCAGAACTCACCCCAATCCACGTTAAGTACTTCTCATGGGGTTTTTACCACATGGTAGCCTTTAGCACATGCCCACATTAATGGTTACCATGCATTCAAACCCATGTTAAGTGCTTAATGCACTTTTGTAAACATTTCCCAGTGATGCACAATATAATTAATAAAATAAAATAAATTTAAAAAGAAAAACCTCACAACTAGGCACTAGCTAATGTTAGTCTACAGCTCACAACCCAGCTCCTGATTGGCATCTCCTGAAAGAACTCAGGAGACTATTGCCCTAAAATGTCTCCGTAAAGAAGAAAGTTTTCAGGCCAGACTTGAATTTTAAAAAAAGAAGGCTCCATCTTGCTTTAATTTTCACAACTTATTCACTCCCACATTCTGTAATCTTGCAGTTCAAAGACCTTATTTCCAAGTTTACTGATCAGATCATTTAATACTTTCATTTTTCTCAGATTGTATTTATCTGCTTCAGAATAAACAAACAACATGGCTGAAAGAAAGGCCTTCAAATCTGAAGGCAGATTATTAGGGATGCCCTTTTAAAAATTGTATTTATTTTTCATTTCATGGAAGATGGTTTTTGTTTGTCTTAAAATTCATGTTTTGTTTCATTTCATTTAGTTTTAGTGAACAATATTGGCAGCACAAACTAAAATCAAGACTGAGAATTCAAACCGAAAAAAAAAAAATACCCGAAAGAAAGCCCTTCTTTTGCCTTGTTGCCATCCCCTCTCTTTCCCCTTAGAGTACTGGTGTTGCTTGCTCTTTTGTCAGCACTCAACACTGTTGATCATGGGATGTTGATTAGGTAATTTTCCGAAATAAGCGTAGCAGGGCTCTTGCTTTAAATTAGTTGGCTTCTTTTTTGAGCTGACTCCAACTGAGAGTTAAATTAGGCTGTCAGATTTCATCTTCTTGGCAGCTTAAATATGGAGTCCCTCAGGGCTCAACCATTTCACTCATACTGTTCAACCTTTATACTTGACCATTATCAAAATTAATCCATGAGTTTCATTTAAAATTATATATTTAGTCTGATGATATTCAGCTGCAGATTCTATTGGGGAAGGCGATGTTGTTGAGTCCTTGTCTAAAATAAATAATTATTTGGTTAAAACTGACAAATAGGTGTCTATGAATAAATTATTCAACATTTCTTATATTATATAAATTAGAATCCTGTAAAAGCTGCAGCTTGTTAAATAATGAAATGGCTAAGAAGTAGGTCGGTGGTTTTGTTTTGCTTAGCTCCCTTGTGTGGAGTACTAATTACTCCTTATTGCTTATTTGTTTATGTAAGTTTTTTATTTTTGCTGATTGTCTCTCCTTGACATGATTTATTATGTGCTAATTTTTTATTCTTGAATTTCTTACTATTCTGTAAGTTTGCCTTATTTTCTGATTTGTATTTAAGAAAAGCATTAAATAAAAATTAAAAAAAAAAAACTGTGGCTCGGCACCTTGCGCAACAGTCTATGGTCAATATCAGCCTACATTTGTTTTTATTAATTGAAAGAGCACAAGCGCCAATTCTGGGAATTGTACATGAAAATTTAAATATGCTTTCCCAGATTAAAAAGCCCATTTTAGATAGATGATGGAGAAGGGATTTGAGATGTTCAGATCAGGATATGCAAAATTCATACAAAAGGCTCTGGCAAAAACATGGAAGCACATTCTGTCATGTACGTCTCCCGGCCATCCAGCTAGACTTCCCCGCGGAAGCAGCATCACATCACGGTGGCTGGACGTCCGGGGCATGGCCCAATTCAGGCACCCTGGATGTCCAGTCACTTTCCCAGCAAACTCAGTCAGGCTCCTGAATGAAGCTGCTGTACTATGGCATCCTGTTGCCATGGCATCCCAGCTCCGTTCAGGAGACATGATCCCTTGCCGCTGACGAAAACCTCCTTTCCACACTGCTGGCCCCCCGATCTGGACCCCCATGACCAGGATCCATGGGGAACCTATTGCACACTTACCTCCTTTGTCCATGCTGTCCACCGCCGAAGCCCTGCATCCAGGGGGACTTATTCCACCTCTAAGATGGAATAAGTTTCCCATCTACCTGACCAATCCTGGACGTACAAGGATGACCTCAGAATAGGCCCTGCACATCCGGGGAGATGACCCGCCTCACTCTGCCCTTGTTCTGCCCTCTCCCTGCCCCCATCTAAGGCTCCCCGTATGACTCGAATGTACATATGGGGAGCCTTTTGCCAGCAGCTGCATTTGCACGAATAGCGGGGATGTATGTCCAGGCAGGACATGCATCCCCATTATTTGTGCCATAGAATGACCCCCTTAGGAGTATGTTTACTAAAGGGTGGCAAGGGAGCAAGCGTGCTGTTATCATGCGTTATTGGCACCCTTGAGTAGTTAATGCTGTGGAAAGTGCTGATTACACTGGATTAGCATGTGGAATCTGGGCCCTCAGCATTAAGGTAAAAAGAGTTGGAAAGTGGGTGTTAATGGGGCGGAGACTGGGCAGGGATAGAGAATGCTCCCTTAACACCAGCATGTATTACTGTGCGTTAAGAGCTCCTGGCGCTGGGAACACTAATGCCACCTGAAAGTTCCCAGAAAGGGTTATTTCTGAGGGGAGAGATCCTATTTTAATGTATGCAATCTGCTCCACCCACTGTAATTCCCATATTAGTGATAGCATTGCTACATTGGCAGCAACAGCATGATGCCCCATTATAAAAGGGCACTATGTTGTTCGTAGCCAATTAGCAAAGGAGGTGTCATGTGGGTGATGCAGTGGGGCTGGCCGGTCCACAAGGTTGAGAAGGCTGTTGCCTAGGGTGTTCATCTGTGATGTCTCATATGACTCTACTGTGACAGTGGCAGCACACATACATGCTGCTGCAGTCCAAAAGGAGTCATGCCACCCCCATTGTCAGCATAGTGTGACAGTGGGGGCAGCAGTCACAGTGGTTGCGGCCTGCTTCAGGTGAAATCGTTGACCCTGCCCCGTGTATCAGGTGCAATGCTGCAGTTGCCACTGACAGTAGGATGTTAGGCATTCAGCAGCAGGTACAACAAAGCACAAGGTTATTCCTCCCTGCTGAGATCTAAGGCAGTTGCACAAATGCCTGCATTCCCCGGTGCAAGGGGGCAGGAGTGGCATCGTGTGACTAGCTGCATGTGTGCTATCTCAATAAGGCCACCTGCAGCACTGAAGTGACAGATGTGCCATGCCAGCAGGGATGAAAGGATCACTCAGCATACCATCTGCTATGATTGGTAGACCTAGGCACCTGCCTAGTTCACCTAGTGTATGTGCTGGCCTTGGATATTGTGAACCATAAGCACCTGTGTTAGGAATGACCATGCTTTTCTTAATGAGTGACAACAGTGTGTGCCTGTAGGGTGGGAGAATGCACGGGCAAGTACAATAAATGGCACCTATGCATAGCACAAATATGGCACCTATAACACCAGAGACTGAGAAGTGGTTACTGCCAACTGCTATCACCTTCCTGCACTGAATGTGCATGTGTTGTGTTTTGTCCAAAACCAACAAAAGCACAAAGGTACTTGCAAAGTCCAAGAAACAGAGCAGAGAGCGAGGTACTCAAAGGATAATTTATTTAAAACAATAGGTTCACAGTGGAAACACAAATACCACTTGACCCTACACGAGCTGTGTTTCGGCATAGCCTTCTTCAGGGGTCAGTACTATAAAAACATAAATAGAAAAAATTAAGAACAAATTAAAACAAAACTGATAAACTCGTAAATAACTTCTAAAAGGCAGGTACATAATGTCAAAAAAGTAGCATATAAAACCAAAATACCAAACATGAATGAAAATAAGTCACAATATAAATTAAAAACATAAAACAAAAAACTCCTCTTAAATATGCATAAAAAATGCTGAAAGATACATAATAGGAAATTATACTACTAAGAGCATTGCAATCATAAAATCAAAATTGTTGATGTTCAGTACAACAATAGGCACATTGAGTAAAATGAGTCTGCTAAAATAACTCAGCATGGAATTATATTAAGAACACTATCGAAACTCATTGTGTGATAAGGATGACTATATAAATATATAAATATTATACAAGAAAGACCACAATTTTGTTACAGGACCCTATCATTAATGATACAGGATAGACTTGGTGGAGGGAAAGGGACCCCGGGGGGGGGGGGGAGGGGGAAGAGGAAGGAACCAGTGCAAATCAAACACATCATAATGTAAAACTGTAAAGAATAACACGTGTGATGTAGATCCTTCTATCTAGCAATTCTACAGTGTAGAAAATCCTTCTAGCGCTCTTTCGTGAAACTATATATATACGAGAATGTACACATATCCTGGACATTATCAAATATCATATAATGCAGTCAAAAAACTGTAATCCTTACCACGGCATGGCATAACCTCTTAGCCAGTGCACAGTGTTGTTGAAAGCAGCGGGAGCCAGAAAAGACACCGAGTCGGCGTATTAAAGGGCAGAAACTGCACCAAATAAGGTAACCATAGTAACATGTATAAACATCTAAAAACACCCTCCACTTGTAAAAGCCAGCACTGGCAAAAACCCCCACCAAATTGATCATCCCACAATGATGTGCAAGAGGGAAATATGTCTTTAAAAAAAATGAAAGACAGGAAGAAAAGAGATTATATGTATGCCACAATCAATACCTGCATATTCCTTTGTTTGCTGGCCAATAAAACTGAAAACAAATTCTGACCAAATGGTTAAATGTCAAAACAAATACAATTGAATACCTCCTTTTTGTAATGTCAACTTAAATGTGGAATATAAAATACCACCCGTTCCTCCTCACACCGACAAAGAAAACAACGCTCTCTGCTGTACTATGTTTTGGCCACATCATCAGTCCCAAAGTGGTGGACAGGTTGGCTGTCTCCACCCATGATCCCTACATCCTATAGTAATCAGCAGTAGCACAACACTTCGACAGGGGAGGGTTGGATCAGGATGGCTCCCCCCCACACACACACACACATGCACATTTTGAGTGGATATGTGCATGTGGGGGGAATATTATGCCACTGAGGTAGGAACACCATGGAATATGATAACAACCCATGTCAGAGGAAAAATGCCCACCCATCTGCCAAATGATGACTATAATCTGCATGTGAACCGGTGACTCCTCCATAAGTAAGTACTTAGTCAGGTACAACCATCTGAGCCACATGTGAAGCAAAAAAAAAAAAGCTGTAACATATGAGAATATTCCATGACTGCCCCACAAGCACACACCAGCAAATGGAAATGTTGGTCAATCAGCGAGGACACCCATGGTCTGGAATGTGTGTGTTCAGGTATCATGGACTGCCCCTTTGACTGGACAGATCCCATATGTAAGACATGAATGTCAGTTGAGCCAGCAGAATAGCAAGGTAAAATGTCCCTCTCCCACACCTACCAAACATACCTTGCCAGACAAGTATGGCACAGAGCCTGCAGCGATCTAAGCAGACATTGGCATACCCCACCACATGCCTGCATGCATCATGATAATGACCACATATACCTGTATACCCATGGACTGAAAAGCCCACATAACTGCTCTGTGGCTCCAAATATATGGCTAGTGTGTGTATAAGGAACGAGCCACAGGTTCAAGATCAACCTGTGGGCCAGGAATGGTACATCCAGTTGTATTAACTTTATCCTACCTTTTCAAAACGGTATCAGTATGTCATTCAGCAGGAGTCCACACATTCAGCTACCAAACTGAGAAGTTGAACCATCCAAGGCTGGATGGCAGAGCATGCAAATAGCACTGACACACTGAGTGGGCATTGACAGCACCTGAGCATTGCAAAGCACGTTAATAGTACCTGCACACTGAGCAGGCATTGACTCTGGTGAAGTATCAAAGGAGGCCTAAGGTGCAGGTAAGAATGCCAACCTGCACCACTTTTGGACAGCGGGGATATGTGTGCAAGTGTGTGTGTGTCTCTCTAGAGTAGTGTGAGCTTCAGCAATGAACTGTGCATGTATGTGGTGCCATGGCTCTGCATACAACATGCTGCAGGTCAGCTATACAGCAACCCCACATACTGTGTGAGACGCCATTGATAAGCAGGTTAGTTTCCAGTAAGTAGTTACAATCTGTTTCTGTGACACTGTAATGCATTCCCAGTTACACCATCATCAAGGCCCATCCCCACAGCATTCCCCTACACTTACCTCCCAACATGACACTGTTGTGCAGCTCCCAAATCGCCTGCTGGTTTGACTGAAGTGAGCGGGAGGGGAAGGGGACACATGTGTGTGTGTCAACCATCACCTCTGACTGAGCCTCCAGGCCTCAGGACACACCAAATTGCACAGGTGAGAGGCCTGATTAATGCCAACTGTCAGAACAGCTGTAGCCCTTGGCAACAGTGTCAGAACAGCTGCAGCCTATAGAGAACTAGGCTTAGGAGAAAGTCTGGCCTCTGTAAATGTCTAATTCATTCATTCAGTGGGTGGCACTGGGAGGAATTCATGATTTTCCTGCATGCGTGTTGCTTTTGTCATATGCTGCAGTTGAAGAGCGTAATCTGGGGGATTCTGCTCCATGCAGTGCATGCACATACAGACAAGTCCATAAAATGCTAATTTGCACACAGTGAACATCATCTCAACACTGCCTACTGATCATTGGCAAAAGCATTCAGCAGTACATTACCCATCACCCCCAATGGAAGTTCAAATGCACATGTGTGCCAGATTGTGACTGTGGGACACTGACCTCTGAATGGTGAGTGCACAATGCCAGCTGCCAAAATGTGGCACAGGATGTCATGTTGGTCTCTGCATTGCCTGCCACCATATGGGAAGGCAGTGCCTGGAGGTGAATGTTGGGGTGGGGGTAGGGGCGTGAGGAACAGTACCATACATGTGTAGACTGTGCCCTTCATAGGTGGCAGCTATGTTCATATGGCCAGAAATGATGCTGGCCTAAGCATTGACTTCATGTGTTATATCAGAGGGCCTGCATGACAGCCTCACTGGCTCCCCATGCACACCGAGTCTGACAGTCATGTTGTTAGGGTTCAAAGAGGCAGGGAATGGTGACGTATGTGTCACCAGCAGCTGTTTCATCATGCAACCCCATGTCCAGCCTGCAATGTTTCCACACACTCTTGGGGAGAGGGGACAATGTGTCTACAGCATGGGAGAGTGCATGTGCTGCACTGGACAGTTTTGCAGTGTTCATGGCTAGGGACATGATATTATATGGGAGTACAAGCCTGGCACTATGTTCAATGCTTACTGCTAAGAGCTGTGTAGGGGGACATTGTATTAAGAACATAAGAATATAAGATATGCCATACTGGGTCAGAACATCCATCAAGCCCAGTATCCTGTTTCTAACAGTGGCCAATCTAGGTCACAAGTACCTAGCAGTTTCCCTAAGAGACACAGGTTCCACAATGTTATAATGGCTTATGGACCTTTCCTCCAGGAACTTGTCCAACTTTTTTTAAACCCAGCTACACTAACAGCTTGTACTATATCCTCCGGTAACAAATTCCAGAGTTTGATTACACGCTGAGCAAAAACATATTTTCTCTTATTAGTCTTAAATAGGTTACCCTGGATCTTCATTGTATGTCCCCTAGTCTTTTTGTATTTTGATGGCATAAACAATCAATCTACATTTACCCATTCCACTCCATTCATTAATTTATAGACCTCTTTCATATCTCCCCTCAGCCTTCTCTTTTCCAGGTTGAAGAGCCCAACCTTTTTAGCCTCTTTTCATAGGGGTATCCTTCCATCTCCTATACCATTTGATGGCTCTTCTCTGTACCTTTTCTAATATTGCTATATCCTTTTAAAGATTTGGCAACCAGAATTGCACACAATATTCACGGTGCGGTCGCACCATAGAATGATACAGAGGCATAATAATATCCTTTGTTTTATTCTCGGTTGGAGGTGAAGTCAATGGCTGAGCCATCTTAGTGTGGGTCTGCCACGGGCATAGCCAGGGTGCACACATCTGTTCATGTTGAGAGGGCACACTCACTCTGATCGAGCTATGGTTATGTCACTGCTATATAGCCACATAGTGCTCTATAAGGTTAAGCTGCAATGATATGGGTGCTGTTTTTGTTATGGTTATCTAGTTTCTAGACAGACTGCTGGATGTCTATGCTGTTTGTATTCATGGTGGTTATGTGCACATGCAGTGTGTGGTGACTAGCAAACTGGACACAGATGATATGTGAGTACCTGACACAGTCCAGAATTACCCAACTTGTGCAGACTGCCTGCAATTGATCTACTTGGTTGGAATTCCCATAACATTAGGCTAGCAGTTGTTCTTCAGTGTTGACTATGATCATGGCTGGTCTATTGGTTTGGTGTCAGCACCACCCCTTCCTGCATAGATAACACTGCTGGCATTCAGCTTTCTTGGTAACAGCTGCTGCAATCTTGGGAATTACCTGAAACGTTATAGTCCCAAGTCAACAGGAACAGGACTCAAGGCCCAGTTAAAACAGGCTACTCCAGCATGCTATAATCATACAGATTACCATCTTACTAGCATCATACTTTGTAGACAATATCTGTGACACACTGGCAGTAACATACATCAGCTACAGAACTTGGAGAGTCCATCTGTTGCCATGCTTGCTCTAGGGACCAGATGATTTGTGCCCCTCTTCTCATTCAGGGTGACTGCTGAAGCAGGTCAATTGCACATATGGCAGCTGTTATATGTACAAAGCACACATTGTGCCTGCATATTACAGAGCTAATGTGATGGATCCCATCATTTTCCATATGGTCATCAGTTGCATATAGCTGTACCTATTGTGTGGTGCATCATGGGTAATGGAGGGGCTAACCTATACCGGCGCCCCGAGCTCCAGTTACTGCCATAGTGGTGACTGTGATCACTGGGGCATTGCCCAGTACCTGCTTGTCGTCTGTGATGGTTGGAGACATGTGCATGCCCCCCCCCCCCCAGGGAAGCAAGGATGGTCTGCAATAGACCGCAAGGGTTATGAATATGTTTAGCATAGCACAGTGGACCCCTGCATGCAACCGTTGTTTGGCATTGGGGGGTACAGTGGAGGGACGGGCATCTTGACATTACATGTGGCTTGGCCTTTGGACAAGAGATGCATTCTGAAGCTGTATGTCTATTATGCAGCTACAGTACTGAGTGTCCAGTGCAGTATGTACTGCATGTGCACCACTGTTGGTAGGCCCTAGGTGTGGTGTACCAATGTCTCAGAGTATGCAAGTCTCGATGTTTCATGTCCTGGGTTTCACCCATTGCAAACAGGGACGTGCAATCTCTTTGATTCTAGACATTGCTGTGCCAAAAGGTGTGGAGGTGTAGCATAGTAGTTAGAGCACTAGGTCAGTAAGCAGCAGACCAGGATTTAAATCTCACTTGTTCTCTTTGTGGCTGTGGGAAAATAACTTCATTATGCTGCCAGAAACAGTCTGGGGTCTGCATTGACTGAAGGACACACATTCTTATGCTTTTTTATGTGTTACAATAGCACATCGGGTCAACAAACATGCACATTGCAATCATGCCCATCTGACAGCATGATTTTATTGGCTCTGCTGTAGCCCATTGCAAAAGATGAGACATCTTCACCCTGCAGATGTATGACACATGAGTTGTCCATGATTGAAATATTTTATCATACCTGTGACTAAACATCTTTGGCTCCATCACATATATGCATTACATGCAGGCACATTCCACTCCGGAATGACCACCTGCAGGAATCATCACTCATCCTTACATGCTCCATATGGCCAATATGAGAAACGGTTGTCCAGTAGCTATATGCACATGTGTCAGAAAGATTGTATAGTGGTTAGAAAGCGGAGACAGCCATCATACCTAAATAGCTAGTACTGGTACTTCTCCGTGGCACAGCTACAATTTTTTCACACACACTACAACTGCATTTGTGTGGTCACATCAGGTACATCAGGGCAGAAAAGCCATACCATATCTCACCTACCAACTTCCATCCTTCTGCCCATCCATCAGCATATGCACATTATGTACAGTCATGTTTTCTCCTGACAGCTGCTACACCATGGCCCACACAGGAACATTTTAATCATTAGATTCTATCACTCACACCTCTCCTGTCAGAGATCCGCACGTCACCTCTCCAGCTCAGTCATTCTTTTGATACCAACATCGTGGCGATGATGGCTCTGCCAGGAGACACTTCTTCCTAATCCTCTACCACACACTGACATTACAACAGTTTACATGGGCACCCTCACTGATACAGTGCAGATTCCTCCCATATGCTCATTCCACTTACTAACTGCCATGTAGGATACATATGGGTCTGATATGTCCATCATCTCTTACCTTTCTTTCCATCCATCACCTCAAATGTGACTTTGACAAGGCTCCCTTATACTGCGTTAAGATGTCTACAATTTCCGGGTATTAAGGTACACACTTGGTACCTTAATGTTCGGTATCCTGTTGGCGCATGATAAGTGGAGCCAAACGCTGTTACCGCCAGAAGGCCTACTCCCCACTCCAGCCTTTATCGCACAAAAAAAACCTTACTGCTGACATTTTTGCTTGCTATCCGGTGCACCCTTAATGCTCTTTAGTAAACATATCCCATAGTCTTTTAAAAATTACCTAGAAGGACATCAACAAATACAAGGGATTTGCACAAGGGGAAAAAAAGAGCATCCTGATCTTTTCCAGATATGCAAGGGGGCAGCTTTTTTTTTATATAATTCAAATACTTTACAAATAAGTATACAAAAAACTTCCTAACAATTTAACACATAATGAAAATAATAATAGCATCAAATGCCAAGTAATGCAATCACCTTACCAAGACCACATACTAGGGAGAAACAACAAAGAAATTAATAATACAAGAAAATTAAGCATTGCTCAAACATGCAGCCATCAATTTATATTACAGTACCCCCTTTTTACCTCACCCTTGAACATCTTACATTTCCCTAGTAGTCAAAAATGCCTCCAGCTGAGAAGAATCCACAAAAATAAACCTGACACCTTGCAAAGTAAGAACACACTTGCAAGGGTAACGGATAAAAAGGTTGCCCCCAGGAGCAACACTCTTGGTTTCAGGGCCAAAAAGGTCCTTCTCCAGAGATGTGTGGCCTTGGAGACATCCGGAAACAATTGCATCTTTGCCCCACAAAATAGGGCATTCTTATTTTTAAAGTAAGCCTTATAAACAGATAATTTATCTTGTTCTGATACAAAAGTAATTAATAAAGGTGCCCTAGCAGTTATGGAATCCTGCGAGTCTTCAAGAAAGCTAGTAAAAATAATATTAGGAGATGTTTGTAATACATCCAACCCCTCTGGAGACTCAGAGGAAACCCTCCTACCAGTTAAGTAAAATAATTTGGAAAAACCCATCGAGTAGGCCCCAGAAAGAGCCATGACCTCACAAAGGTATTTCCATAGCAATATCTCAGGAGAAAGTAATCAACATATAGGAAAATTTAGAAAACAAACATGTTTTTGCCCTAAATAAATTTTCATATACTTCCAATTTATGATGAATAGACAAACTAACTTTGATGCTAGAAGCATAAGTTGCCTGTAGAGAATTACAATGATTTTCACATTTAGAAATGTGAGTGGTCAAGGATTCAACCTTCGCCTCAAACTTAGGGGTATGTTTACTAAACCGTCTTAACGTGCGCTCTTCCACATTATTGCGCGATAAGGTACCTTATCGCCCGATGAAGGTGCGTTATTGGGCGATAAGGTACCTTATCGCACGATAACGCGTGCAGCGGCGCAAATGAGCGCTGAGGGCGGAGAAAGGCTCCCAGAGGGCGGAGGAAGGCTCCGCAGGGGCGGAGAGAGAGGGTCAATGGGCGGAGAGTGGGAGGGGAGAGGCTGTGAAATTCGAGGCTGAAAACTAACTCCAGTGAAACCCTGGCATTAGAGCTGATTTAAAGGGAAAAGAAACCATTTCCGTCAGCAATGTACAACAAAACCAGGGAAACCTAAATAAGAGTGAGAAGTGTGATACATGTGCACGGAACAAAAGGGCAAATAAACATTGAAAATGAACAGAAGAAAATGTAATAAAAACATAACCAAGCTGGCCAATAGTGATAGTAATGGGAAATATCAACCCCCCCCCCCCCCCCGAGAAAGCTCTGAAAAAAAGATATGAATTTTGGAAGGGTCTATGCTCCGTCCCTATACAAGGTGAATGAGCCCACAGTGAAATTGCGCTGAGCAGGGTTTTCCCTCTCCATTGGGCAGGTTTCCTATGGCATGCACATGTTCCACAACAGCAGGGCGGGCATGTACGAATGGGCAACTGGACAGATGCTTGAAAAGGGGACACAGAGGGCTGCAGGCGGCACATGCTGTGGTGCAGCTGGGCCACAGTGTGGACTAGGGTGATGCCTAGGTGGCCCATAGGAATGCTGAAACAGTAGTGCAGCCAGACAGCAACTGATGATGGCCCAACATGGGCACGAGTGCACTCCCCACATTGTCACAGGGGATAGTACCCAGCAGGTACCCCCAAGAGCACAGAACATTGCCAGGCGGTGCTTGGGGGAAGCGTGGACAGCTATGCAGGCACCCCTACCCCAGAACCCACACCATAGGCAGCTGCCTACCCACACACTGGATGGCCTGAGACTGCGCTCCACCAGCACCACCAGCAGAAGGGCATATCAGCAGGGTGGCAGAGGGGTATTGGTGGTGGAGGGGGCAGTGACAGCTGCCCAGAGCAGACCGTGGCCTAGCCCTGTGTAGGTGGGTGCCATGCACTGCAACACAGGCCCTGTCTGACGAACAGTCATGGTATCACCAGGGAATACACCACCTCTGTGGCAACACAGTGGTGCAGTGCACACAGCCAGTGTGCTCAGACACAGAAGGCTACAGGTTCAAGTAGCAGCTGTGGTTCCTGCCAACCCTGTCCCCATATTTTACCCGCTACTAAAACGTGCTAATATGGACAGAACCTTTATTGCAGATGACGTAAACATGCCCAAAACACCTACATTTTACCCTACAGAGCATAGACACCATAAACATGCGCATTACCTAGAGCAGAGTCTCCCAAATGCAATCCTGGAGGTCCAAACACCATTCAGGTTCCATGCTGCCTCTAATAAATATGGCTGTGCTGCATTTCTATGCACCACCCCCATGGTATGCAGATGTATTTCATGCATATTCATTAGGGACAGCATGAAAACCCGAACAGTGTTTGGCTCTCCAGGACTGAAGTTGGGAACCTTTGCCCTAGTGCAGCGGCCAACAGGGGCAGACACACACACCCACAGGCTCCATTAACTGAAGCCTCCTGGAGAGGCAGGATGTTGGGCCCTGTGTGCATCTCCCAATACTAGCACTTGCATACCTTAGCAATGCCACCCTAAACCTAGGAATACGGTACACAGCTATCAAAAGGTTGCTATGATTAATGGCAGATAGCAATTCCAAAGTTAAGTACAATTTTCTGAGTGAGCTGCATCATAGCAACCTTTCTGATGTCTGTGGAGTGTGCTACAGGTATTGTGTCTGACAATGTTTACCACCCTGGGGAGTGACCCCAACAGTATTGCGTACCATAGCCATGCCTGCACTGTGCCCAGGACTGGTGCAGTGGCCAGGGCTGCCAAACACCTCTATAGTTGCAGAATGCTGGCATGGGTGTGGGGAATATGTGTCTGTCTATCCAGTGTGTGGTGGCTGCAAACATCCTCCACAGCCCACACTGCTAGTACTGTTGCCAGTATTGGCCTGCCAATGTGCATAATGAGGAGCAAGGTACTGTGGGAATAGCCTAGATAGGGTGGCCTGGCCTGGATTCATCTGTACAGAACATAGGGCAATGACTCGGACATTGTAGTGCCCGGCCACCACCTGCACGGACAGCATGTCCTGCTGGGAGGTCACTCTCACCCTGACTGAGCAGTGACCACGGCATGGCTAGGTTCCCCCATAGTGCTGTATAGTATTTCTCTCCTGTGAGGTATATGGGTTCTCTTTTGGGGCCCAATTACTGACTTTTTTGCTTGGTGTGTATGCTGACATCCCAGTTCTGGGTACACGCATCTCCTTCAGAAACATGCACTATGGACTAGCTAGCAGACTGTCTGCAGTTAGTATGTGTCTGGCTGGAGGCTTGCTGCTGGAGAATGTCAGATAGTGGTGGAGGGGGCATCTGAGCATTTCCAAGCCTTCTGTCTGCCTTGCCTTATGGATGTGTACAGCTTGTCATTGACTGCCCTGTAGGGTGTCTGTTCCCCTGCAGGACTGGCGTTGATGGTCCCCTCTACTGCCACCATTGCAGGGAGGTAGAATGTGGCTCTGTTAGTGAGAGATCCTGTTACTCACCCTGAGCCCCAGAGGGTGGGTTGGGTTGGGTTGGGTGGTGGTACATAATCTGCCTATGGGTCCAAACACCCCCCACCCTTTCTTCACCTACATCATGTGACCATGGCACCAACACAGGATATGCACTATCCTGGGTGCATCATAGCCCGTAAGGGCTAGACATGACTGAGAAATACAGGAGGACACAGATGTAACCTAGGTGTGTCTGCAGAAACTACCTATCACACACAGTAGCACTGATGGGGACCTTCAGCATGGTGTATTTCAGCCAAGAAAGGTGCTGTGGACCTGGTGCTGGGCACCCCACCTCACCCTCAGGGTGAGCACAGTACCTGCACAATGTGACGGTCTGTGGCTACTCTGTGCCAGTACCACACACGGTCAGTTCCCCCTACCAGGCTGAGGTGCTGTGGGGGTGCATACCCCATCTTGTGCCCATCTGTCGACTGCTGCTTTGCAAGTGCAGTGCATCATGGGTACGGGTGGGTTAACCCTATCCTGGTAACCACAGCAGACAGTTTTGGTGCTGACATGCAGTCCTTCTGCAGCTAGCCAGGGGTTTGTTAGCAGCTGTAGCCCACTGGTTACTTCACTGCCTGTGAAGCCAGAGGTCATGGATTCAAACCCATGGTGGGGTTATTTGATAGGGCTGTCTGAGGCATTGTCTATTTTTAATGTACATTAGTGCTGCCAGCAAAAACACCCACAGAGTACTGTAACTTTAAGGTGCCTCATAAGGTGCCCCATAAGGCGCCCTATCAAGCGCATAATAAGGTGCCTTATAAGGTGTCCTATAGGGGACATTATAGGGTACCTTGGCAGACAGTGCACTTTATAATGTGCCCTATGGAGTGCATTATGGGGTGCCTTATGCAGCACCTTAGGTTACGCCACCGTGAGGGTGTGTTTGCTGGCAGCACTAATTAACATAAAAGTAAACTGCCTCAAAAAGCACTACTTAAACATAAAGGGTGATGCCTCAGCCAGCCTTAGGCACACTGGGGGATTGAACTCATGACCCCTGTATCATCAGTTAGTGCATTAACCATTGTGCTACACCTCTGCTTCAATGTTTGTATATCTGCGCGCCTACTTAAGATTATCACGCGTTAACGTGCTTAGCAGCGTTTTACCCAATAATGTGTGCAGCGCGCGTTATCGTGCAATAATCCCGTTTTGCTACTCTAAGACTGAAACGCCCACGCCTTTTATTGCATCCTGCACACTAACGCCGGGCGCACTTTAAGACTGCTTAGTAAACATACCCCTTAGTCAAGTTTGTGGCTATCTCTTGAGAGAAGACACAAAGCTGAGACACCGTGCTAATCAAAGTCTGTTCAGTCTGAGTAACAACCCTCCATATATCCACCAAGGATACTTCTGATTCAGAGACAGACTTGGTGTCAAATGAGGGAGGAGACCAAAAGATAGGCTTCAGCATTTCTCCTTGTAACAAAGGGGTAATCTGCTGAGAAAGTTCCTCCACGGCTGTTGAGGTTGATGAAATCCATGCAAATGGAGGAGGTGGAGGAGGAGGCAGTCCGGAGAACTCAGTGTTGCACCCGGGGATCATAAAGTAGGAAAATCTGAATCTACAGGAAGGTTTTACTCCACATTTGCCTTAACATGACGATCTATTGGCCCTATAACAGGCTCAGCAAGCAGCAGTTTCTTCTTTTGTTTACCTATAAGAAACCAGTATCAGTCACTAGGCACAGTAATTGCACCTGTTGTGGTCCTCCAAGGGGCTCCCAAGAGGCAGGTAAGCCCCTTGTATCATGCCCCTTAGATTGCGCCCATTGCAAAGTGCCTTAGTGCTGCGCCTAAGACTGAAGAGAATATATATCGCAAGCCCCAGATGATGTTGGGACCTCCCGGAGCTCAGCCTGCATCCTCCAACTGCTCCTGGCTGCCCGGTATGCTCCTAGGGCAGCTTTTTAAAATCACTACTCCCAGCATTCACATACCTCCTTACTCCCCAATTACCTCCTGTGCCAGTCCAGATCCATCCACATCCCTGATACCTTCCAGGAGCATCACATGTCTCCTGGCAACTCTGCCAACAGCATCACTTGTCCCCCAACACCTTTGACATTCCAAACAGTATCATATGGCTCTGACACCTAAACACTACCCCCAACAATACTGAAGTGCCCCATACCACCGATACCACCCTAGTTCATACTGGGGGGCTTGGAAGTCTAGGGTGAGCTGGAGAAATCTCCAGTTGCTCCCCTTCCATGATCATGATTGTTGGGTTTATTTTTCAAAATATTGGGGAAGGGGTGTTTAAGACTGAAGGTTTGCATAGGGCACCCAGTACCCTTTCACCAGCCATGCCACCACACAGCAGCTGTTTCAACATTAACCATCTTACTGGGCAGACTGGAAGGGACAATTCAGACTTTATCTGTCCTCACCTACTATGTTGTTACTATGTTATTTATTTATTTATTTTATTTAACAGTTCTTCTATACCACTCTATTTTAGATCAGAGCGGTTTACATTTAACATCAACTATACAACACAGGCACTTTGAGTTGTATTTACAATAAACAGGGAGATCAACTTGGAAGTAACTGGGGGAAACTATTTACATTGTATTTACACTGGTACCTGATTTCAGGCAGAACATATCTACATCTTATTTACACTGGGAGTTATGCATTTGAAAGACAATTTTCAGAGTAGTTACTAATAGTTCAGATAAATACTCTGTATGAAAATTGCCCACCCTTTGTCCAGATAAAGCTTTGGGACAAGGTTAGATTGTGGGAGACAATAATGTGAATAATTGATTTAAAAAACTTTGTACACTAAGGGGCATGTTTACTAAACTCCGAAATTGTGCGTGGCCCCGTTAGTGTGCGTGTGCCATATAAGGAGTGGGCGGTTCAGGCAGAAAGAAGAAAAAAACCCGACCGTACGTGTGCGCGTCGCGCTAATTTGCGGGGCCCACATTAGCGCGTGGGAAGGCTAAGTGGGGCGCTGCTGAGCACATATCAAAACAGAGCTGTAGCACAAAGGTGAACACACTAACCAATGGTGCAGGGGCCACAGGTTCAATCCCCCATTGTGTGCAACAAAAAGGTCAGCTGAGGCAACACCTTGAATGTGTAAAAGTGGTTCAGGAGGCAAAGTACTTTTGGACGGCATAAGGCGGCACACTGTTCGTTTTGTACGGCATAAGGCGGCGCACTGTACTATCTGGGCGGCACAAGGCGGTGCACTGTTCTTTTTGGGCGGCACAAGGCGGCGCACTGTTCATTTTGGGCGGCACAAGGCGGCGCACTGTTCATTTTGGGCGGCACAAGGCGGCACACTAATTGTGGGCAGCAGGAGGTGGCGCGCTGATGGGCATAAGGCGGCGCGCTGATGCCAAAGCAAAGGAACACAGCCACAGCACAATGGTGAAGACACTGACCAATGGTGCAGGGACCAGGGGTTCGATCCCTCACAATGCCCAGTGAAAAAGGCTAGCTGAGGCAGTATGTTATATGTTTGTGGAGTGCTGTAGGAGGCTTTCTAATTTTATTTTGTGATAACTACTAGCAAACGCACTCTCACAGCATATTAATATAAGGCGGCCCATAAGGCACATGTTACAGTACACCGTCCGCCAAGGCACCCTAGAATGTCCCCTATAGGGCAGCATGTATGTTGCGACACAGGATAATGTATAGTGCACCCTATATGGCTGGCAACCGTAACGTGCCCTATAGGGTGCCCCATAAAGCACCCTCAGAGGCACCTTATGGGTACAGTACGCTGAGGGTGGTATTGCTGGCAGCAACATATGTACAGTAAATTAAAATAAATCTGTGGACACCCCTATCACATAACCCCACTGTGGGTTTGAACCCATGACATCTGGCTGCACAGGCAGTGACATAACCATTGGGCTACAGCTGTAAGCAGCCCCTGGCTGGCTGCAGATAGCCTGTACGTCACCTCACTGACAGTCTGCTGTTGTGAACCACCCATACCCATGATGCACTGCACATGCAAATCAGCTGTCCACGATTGAACACAGGATGGGAAATGCACCCCTAAAGCTCCCCGGCCTGGTAGGGGGAAGTGTCCGTGTGCACCCACACAGCACCTCGGCCTGGTAGGGTGTCCTGAGTGGGTGGACAAACGGCAAAGAGTAGCTAAACACCATCACATTGTGCGGTTACTGTGCTCACCCTGAGTGTGAGATGTTGCGCCCAGGACCAGGTCCACAACACCAGGCATGGCCGAATGTGGCCATGTCAGAGCTCCAAAGCAGCAATAACCTGTGGAATAGGTAGGTGCTGCATAAACATTTTGGAGATCTCTGTCTGGCTCAGTTAGTGGGGACCCCCACATGGATAAAACAGGGCTTCCCCTCAACAGATTCCCCCACCCCAATGGCAGTAGAGTGGACCATCAACCCCCAATCCTGCTAGGGAACAGACACCCTACAGGGAAGTCCAAGCAGCTCCCCCCACACACACACACACACCCACCCACCCATAACACAATATCAGACAGACATTAGGCCTGGATATTCAAATATGCACCCCACCACTATCTAATATTCACCTGCAGCAAGCCATCAGCCACTGCACCCTACAAGGCACTCCATCACAACACATACCAGCTGTGAACAGTCTGCTGGCTGGTCCTGATGGACATGCATGTACCCATAACTGGGGTGGCAGCACATACACAGACAGACAGATAAGTCCATGAAGAGGCCCCCACAGGACACCCATACATATCACATGGGAGAATCACAACATAGCACTATGGGGGTGCCTAGCCATGCTGCCGTCACTGCACACTCAGGGTGAGAGTGATCCCCCAGCATCACATACAGAGGTCACCCTGTCTGTGTAGGTGGTGGCCGGGCACTACCATGCCCCTGCCAGTGCCCTATGCCCTGTGCAGCTGCATCCTGGTCAGTAAACTCTGTCTGAGATATACCCATGGTCCCTTGCTACTCATTATGCACATTGGCAGGCCAATACTGGCAACAGTGTTGGCAGTGTGGGCTGTGGAAGGGGCATGCAGCCAACACCCACTGTATAGACAGACACACAATTCCACACCTATGCCATCATGGTGCTACTATTGAGGAGGTAATTAGCCTTGCCCACCAAACCGGTGCTGGGCACGGCAAGGCATGGATATGCTACGCAGTACTGCTGGGGGTCACTCCCCAGGGTGGTAAACACCGTCAGAGGCAAGGGCTGGAGCACGCACCGCAAACACCAAACAGATTGTTCGGATGGGGTCAACTAGCAGTATGTGCGTATCGTATGGATATCTATCTGCCAGTACTCCTAGCAAGCGTCTCAGAGCTGTGTACCGTATACCTCAGGTGTAGGGTTCCATTGCTAGGGTATGCAGGTGCTAGTATTGGGAGATGCACGCAGGGTCCAATGTTCTGCCTCTCCAGGAGACATTGGCCAATGGGGCCTGTGGGTGTGGGTGTGTCTGCCCCTGTTGGCTGCTGCTTTACGGCAGAGATTCCCAACTCCAGTCCAGGTGTGCATCACACTGATCGGGTTTACCTGCTGTTCCTCATGAATATGCATGAGCTACATCTACATGCCATGGGGGTGGTGCATAGATATACAGCACAGGCATTTGTATGAGTGGCAGCATGGACCCTGACTGGTGTGTGGCCCACCAGGACTGCATTTGGGAGATTCTGCTCTAGGTACTGCCCCTGTACATGGTGTCTGTGCTCAGTGGGGTAAAAGATAGACGTAGTACCATTGCATATGTCCTCGCCACGAAAGGTTTGTCCTTACTATCACTGTGTAGCTGTGGGAAAAATATGTGGGAAGGATTGGTGGTAGCCCCAGCTGGGCTTTGAACCTGTGACCTTCTGTTCTTGTATGCACTGTCTGTGTGCACTGCACCACCTTGTAGCCACAGATTGGCTGGATTCCCTGGAACATCCATGCCTGTGGATCTGGCAGGGCCTGTGTGTTGCAGTGGACTGTGCCAGCCTGCACATGGCTTGGCCTCTGTCCTCTGTGGCTAGCTGCCACTGCCCCCTGCACCACATGTACTCGTGCGCCAACATGCTGGCATGAGCTTCTCTCAGAAAAAGCAGATGACCTGATTGCAATGTGGCAGTACGGGACTGCATTTGGGGGACTTGGCTGTAGGTATGCCCATTGTTGTGGTGTGTGTGCGGTGTTGGGTAACATATGGGTGTTTCCCCCATGCTTATGTTCCCTGCAATACAGGGGTGTCTGCTCTATCTTTGTTTAGTGGTGGGTAAAATATATGGATGGGGCTGGCAAGTGCCCCAGCTGGGATTTGAACCTCTGGCCTTCTAGTCCTAGAGGTCATGGCTATGTCCTCTGCACCACACTATGGCCACAGAGACAGTGCAGCCCCTGGAGGTAGTAAACCTGGCAGGATGGAGTCACAAACCCTGCTGTATGCATTTTTACTGTGGGCTCCTTCACCCTGTGTGGTGACAAACGTGCAAATAAAACCCGGGAATGACCACGGAACAAAGGGGGAAAACATATACCCAAGCTGGGCAACAGTGATATTAATGGGCAACCCTAGATAACACTCCCAGGACAGCTCCAGAAAAAGGGAAATGTTTTTTGGACGAGTCTCCGCTCCGTACACCTTTCCATAAATCATTTCCTTTTTTTGGAGCTTTCCTGGGTGTGTTATCTAGTTTTGCCCATCACTATAACTGTTCCCCAACTGAATTACTATTTTTCATATTTTTGTGGTGGTCATTTTCTATTTATAATTGCACTTTTGTGCTGTGCACATGTATCACACTGCTCACGTTTTGCAGGTTTCCCCGGTTTTGCTGTACATTGCTGACGGAAATGTTTCTCTTCCCTTTAAATGCATTCTAACGCGAGTGATTCACTCGCGCTATTTTTTTTTGGAAATTCAGCCCCGATAATGTGCGGGGCGCCTCTCCCCTCCCCTTCCCCGCCCATTAACCCCTTCTCTCCGCCCCTCTGGGGCCTTCCTCCGCCCTCCGTTAGCCTTTCCACGCCTCTATCGGACATTTGCGGGCACGTACTTGTGCGGCACCCGTTACTGTGACGCGCAAGTGTGCGGGGCTTCATCGCACGTTTGCGGGGCGTTTAAGCGCTCTTAAGTACCGCTTTTAGTGCGCTATTTTGCGGCACGCTAATTAGCGGTTTTTAGTAAACATGCCCCTAAGGGGTATGTTTACTAAACCGTGGTAAAGTCACCAGCAGGTAAGGGCAGCACTAAGGATCTCGAAGCCATACAAGGCTATGAGCAGGTGGGGGCAGTCCAGTTTATAGGGAGCTATGGGCCATGTAATGCATGGAACAGGGCGCCCTGACCATTTAACTCGTGTTAACGGCACATCTCACATTAAGGTGACAAGCGTTAAGGTACCCAAGGGGTTTAAGGCACTTCAACCTAAGGCACCTGAGTTTAAGGTGCCCTGAGGAGTTAATATACATGAAGTTAAGGTGCCCTGAGAGTTTTAAGGCGCCTGAGGTTAAAGCGCCCTGAGGAGTTAAGATACATGAAGTTAAGGTGCCCAAGGAGTTTAAGGCACTTCAACCTAAGGTGCCTGAGTTTAAGGTGCCCTGAGGGGTTAAAGTGCATGAAGTTAAGGCACTCTAGGCGTTTTAAGGCACCTGAGGTTAAAGCATCCTGAGGGGTTACGGCGCATGAAGTTAAGGTGCCCTGTGAGTTTTAAGGCGCCTGAGGTTAAAGCACCCTGAGGGGTTAAGGCACATGACGTTAAGGTGCCCTAAGGAGTTTAGGTGCCCGAACATAAGATGGCCAAGGGTTTTAAGGTGCTTGACAAGCATGCATCTAAAGGCATGAAAATGGCTGTAACCCTAACGCTGCATAGTGCACCATGGAAAGTCAATGTAAAGGTGATGGAAGGAAGGACAGGTGGGAGCTGATGGACCTGCCATATTCATGGGCACCCTATGTGGCGGCCAGTTAGGTAGACGAGCATGCGGGAGGCAGCTGTACCTATGCACAGAGTGATGCCAATGGAAAGTGCTGCAATGTCAGTGTGTGGCATAGGATGGGGAAGACGTTTCCCCCAGCCGAGCCAGAAGCGGCAGGATGTTTGCAGTCAGAGGAGCACAGAGTGGGAGTGGTGAAATGAAGATCAGGCACAGGAGAGCCCTGACTATCACAAGCATGAAAGTGACCTGAGTAGCACACAATCACAAAAAAGAGCAATTAAGAATCAAACCCCTGTCTCCTGCCTATGGCAATATTGCACTAACCAGTATGCTATATCTCTTGAGCCTGCAATGACTGGAATTGAAGAGCCTGCGGATTTCTGCCTAAACTGTCTGATATATGTATACCCTTCCAGTACCCATGATGCACTGCACGCACAGAACAGCAGTCTGCAGCTGATCACCAATCGGAGAATGGACAGATACAATACATCAGCTCAGTACAATGCACTGACAGTGTGTACTGCAATCACATAACAGCTACAAACTGTGCTACTGCACAGTTTCAGCAGTCACCTGAGGGTGAGGATGGCTGCCCAGCACCTGGTCCCCAGTACTTGCGGTGCTAGATGTTGTCTCCGTTGCTTGTACTGCAGATCCCCATCATTGCCAGTGTATGGTAGCTAGTCACCTTGCCGCATCAGTTGCTTCTTATTTATTTATTTATTAAACATTTTTATACCGCGCTTTCCCATGTATCAAATGTGGTTTACAGATAACAACAGAATAAACAGTACCAATTGGAACGCGTACTTATTCAGTTACATAGAACATTCAAGAACTTTTTACATGGAACTTTGTGAACTATTTACATTACAGCATGGATAAATAATCCATTATGTGGATAATAATACAAACTATATACATTGGAAAATGGTTTGGTATGCAGTCCATAATACGGATAGTAATACAATCTTATAGAAAGGAAAAGGTTATGGTTGATGTTATCACTAGTCAGGCTAATAAAGCCTGGGTTTTACTATGTTTGTGCTTCCGTTTGTACTGTTGTGAGGGTGTGATGTGTTGTTGTCTGTGTGTCGGTGTTTGGTTGAGAGCCATAATGTGTGGTGAAAAGGTGTGGTTTTAGTTTTGTACGGAATATCTTAATGTCGTTTATCTGCCTGATATTTTCAGGTAAATCATTCCAGAGGATCGGGGCAAAGTGTGAGAAGGCTTTGATGTTTGTTAATTTTTTGGCTTTAGTGAAGTTCTTCAGTACCACGATTTTATGGGTGTTTTTAACTCCTTTGACTTTGATTAGATGTTTCCTTGGTAATTAGTGTTTTATGGAATGATGGTGCTAGGTTGTTGATTATTTTGAAAGTTGTTACAAGTACTTTATAACTTATGCGGCAGTTAATAGTTGGGATAGTATGGGGGTAATATGTTTGATGGATCGAATGTTCATAATTGTTTTGGCAGTTACCTTTTGTACTAGCTGGAGCCTTCTAAGATTTTGCTTTGAGATGCCCTGGAGAACAGTGTTCGCAAAGTCAAAGTGGGGTGTTATGAGTGCTTGAATTACAGTTATGAAGTCATGTAAGTGTATCAGAGGGTGGAGCTGTTTTTGTAACTTAAGTTTAAAGTGTACTTTTTCCGTTGTGTTTTTAATGTGGGATTCCATGCTGAGGGTCTGATCCAGTATAACCCCTAAGTATTTCACCACCTTTTTTGTTGTACTGTCATGATTCTGAAGCACAATTGATGTTGGGGGTACAAGGTTTTGGTTTCTAGTTACATATATAGAACATCTGTTTTTTGAGAAATGAATGTGTAGGTTATGGTTTTTGAGCCATTGGGATAGTTCATTAAAGCATTCTGAGATAAGCTGCACTGGGGGGAGGGGGGGTTGGAATCTTAAATGGGATGTATAACATTATGTCGTCCGCATATTTGCAGTAATGTATGCGGAACCATTTAAGGATTGAGCAGATTGGTTGCAGGTAGATGTTAAAAAGGAGTGCTGAGAGGGCTGAACCCTGGGGTAGGCCTTGTTCCTGCTTGAATGTTGTCAAAATTTGTTGATTAATTCTCACTGTTTGGGTTCTGTTATGTAAGTATGAGGTGAACCACCTATGGACAGTTGCAAATAGCCCTACCTGTTTAAGTCTGCTTAGCATTTGAAGGTGGTTCACACTATCAAATGCTGCGGTAACGTCTAGGAATATTAGTATAAATGCTTGTTTAGAGTCATCTATTCCTTTAGCCAGGGTGTTGAGTAGTACTTTGAGTAGGGTTTCTACTCCGTGATATGGGCAGAAACCGTATTGTTGTTCGTCGAGGGGGGCTGAGGCTTCTGGCCCTGTGACCTGCTCCTGTTGGAGAATGACTATCCTAGAACAGTGCATGTTAATACCCAGTGTTAAACCGTTCATGCCACCTAGAGTGAGGGCATCTAGGCTTGCAGGGAGGCTGTCACTAGAGGCCTGCAGGGCCTACCATTACCACATGGAGTAGGGCTAGAACATCTCCTCTCCCAACCACCTAGGTCTAAGAATCACCCACAGCAAACACAATCAGACTGCACCTGCTGCCCATCACTGGGTTTTCCAGCCCTGCACATACCAACTGCAGACAGTCTGCTGGTCAGTTCACATTGTATATGCACATAACAACAACGTGCACCCAGGCTTGAGAATATATGACAGGTGATTAAGCAATCAGACCCCCAGGACAGGAGGTGCACCCATATCACTAGAACCAGGACTGTATAGCACTATGTGGATACATAGCCATGCCATGGTCACTGTTCGGTCAGGGTGAGAGTGACCTCTCAGCAAGACATGCTATGAGCACCAAGCCCATACATGTGACAGATGGGCACTACACCGTCTCCGATGCAGACCCATCCTGGCCAACCTGCCCTGTTTCAGGCCATGCCCACATTACTTTGCTCTTCATCATGCACGTTTGCAGATTAACGCTGGAAACAGCTTAGGCACTGCAAGGCTCAGTGAGGTGGAGAAAGTCACAAAACAATGGATAGACATACACACACACACACTCATATTGCCATGCTGTGTAAAAATGGGGATGGTTGGCATTCCTGCCTGCCACCTTGGTCCCGATATCAGCTCAAGCATTATTAATGTGTGTCCCTTGTGAAGGAGCTGGTAGCGTGCTCTGATGTTAATGCCTGCTGAGTGTGCTGGTGCTGTCAGCCTGACTCTCCATCCAGCTGAGGATAGTGGAGTTTGTCTATGTGGCGGATGTGTATTTGTGCCCTTGCTGACCAATTCATTGGGGGTTGCACATGTTGGTGTTGTGCCTGCACTGTGGGCTAAAGCTTAGCCACAGGGACATACAATGCATAATCCACAGCATGGACCCAAACCTGTGACCCTCCATGTATATACACAGCAATTGTGTGCCTGGAGCCACAATGCTGCTATATGGTTACAATATTCCCTGGGGCTGACATACTTCACATCAGACAGACCTTGGCACATGTTGCATTGAACACTGTGCACAGGACCAGGGCATGGTCTTGGTCTACTGCAGGTGGGTGCCGCTGCCCCCTCCGCCAACACCCCATACCATGCTGACATGCCTGTGTGCTATCCGTGTTGGTGGAGTGCAGTCCCAGCCCATCCAACATGCGGTTTGCGGGTGCCTAGGGTGCAGGTCCGGAGGGGGGTGGGGGCAGAGGCATACATGGACAGCCACACATCTGCCCCACAACCATCTACCTCTCCAGAGACCCCATTATCGCCTGCCAATGCTCTGTCTCTTCAACCTGGGGAATAGACGGCTGAGGGGTGTTAGGTTAGAGATCTAGAAAATATTGCCTGGAGTGGAACAGGTAAATGTAGGTCGATTGTTTATACCATCAGAATGTTGAAAGACTAGGGAACATGCAATGCGGCTACAGTATAACCCATTTCAGACTACTATGTGAAAATATTTTTTCCTTCAATGCATAATCATACCCTGCAATTCATTGCCAGAGGATGTAGTAAAGGCAGTTAATGTAGCTGGGTTTAATACATGTTTGGACAGGTTCCTGGCAAAGGTCCATAAACTATTGTTTGGAGGACCTGGGATATGCACAGCTTGCCCCATTACAAGCATTGTGGATCCTGTGTGTCTTTTGGAGAAACTGCTAAATACTTGTGCCCTAGATTGGACACTGTTGGACACAGGATACTGGGCATGATGGGCCTTGGTCAGACACAGTCTTGCATATTTTCAGTTCCTATGTTCTTCTATGCCACCTAGGCAACTGCCTGGTCCTCCCTGTGCACCAGCAGCTCCCTCTTCATGATCCACATGCCCCCCCCCTTTGCCTCATTTGCACCATCAACATAGTGCTCTTTCCATACTTGGGCATTATGATGTTGCTGCTAATGGAGCACTACTATCACTTTCTTGGTCTCACCTGTTTGCGCAGCACATTGCCGATGTTTAATAGGCTCTCTCTCCTCAAAATGCACCCTTACTGACAGGTTTTGATATGCGGTAAGGTTCCTGATGTTAAGGTACCATTGTTAAGGGAGCAGGGTCTTGTTCTCGACCACTCCCGGCCATTGACCCCTACTCTCCGCCTACTCCCCACCCATAGGGCGCTTTACACCGCTGGTACCGTTAGCACATGCTAAGGTGACATTTAGGATGTGCTAAGGGTACAAGTGCGCCGTTAGCGCATGTTAACGCCACACTTGCTCCTTTACCATGGTTTAGTAAACATCCCCCTATGTTTTACAGAAAAAGGTGATGACAGTCTCTGTGGGTTTGTTTTCCTAGTCTGTGTTCAAAGGGAAGGTACTGTACATGCACGCTTACCATTTTGTGAGCTGGTACAAAACCCATGAATAAAAATACCCACTAACTCCGCATCTATCCACAGTTTTGACAATTACATTCTGTGAGGGTAATTTTACAAAGGAAATTTCACATTTTATATTTGGAAAATGGCTCATAATATTGTATGATGAATATATATCTAAAAACTGCATGCTGAAAGGTAGTCCTCACTTCTAGGAAGTTCATGCAAAGGAATTCCTGAAGATGATTTTTAGGCAAAGCTGGGGTAGAGTTGCAATGTATGTGAATATTTCATAAAACATGCATTGACATAAGGGCCGGCCCGTCCATTGAGCAAGAATGTTTTTTGCACAGGGCCCCGCGTTTCGGGGGGCCCCGCGCAAAGAACATTCTGCTTTTTCTTAATTGAATTTAAAAAAAAAAAAAAAGCTGGCCGCTGGCGCCGCAGCGGCATGGAGTGTCCCGCGGGGCTCCCTCTGCCCGGCGGAACTCTCCCGGCGCGGCTGAGACCCTCTCTGCCGGCTTGCAGATACGCGAAGGGAGAGAGTCTCCCTCGCGTCTCTGTTAAGCCCGCAGGGGCTGATAGGAAGCAGGGGCTGATGGGAAATTTCCCATCTGCCCCTGCGGGCTTAACAGAGACTAGGGAGGGGGGGTGTTAAGACTGGCAATGGGCTAGGGAGGGGGGGCTAGGACTGGTAATGGGTTGGGGGTTGCTAGGACTGGAAATGGGCTGAGTGGAAGGGGAGGCTTGAAATGCAAATAGCTGATGGGGAGGGGGCTTGGAATGGAAATGGGCTGTGAGGGAAGGGAGCTAGGACTGAAAATGGGCTGATGGAGCAGCTAGGATAGGACTGGAAATGGGCTGTTGGGGGGAGCTAAGATTGGAAATGGGCTGTGGTGGGGGCTTGAATTGAAATGGACTCATGGAGGGGCTTGGACTGGAATTGGGCTGAGTGGAGGGGAGCTATGATTTGACATGGGCTGATGGTGGGGCTAGGAAATGACTAGAAATGGGCTGATGGGGGGGCTAGGATTGGAAATGAGCTGATGAAGGGACTTGGACTGGAAATGGATGGGGGAGCTAGGACTGGAAATGGGCTGATGGTGGGACTAGAAGGGAATGGATGCTGGGTGAGAATGGAACTAGAAGGGAGCTGATGTTGGGGGAGGATTAGAATGGGATGGGGCTGGGAGAGTAAAATGGAGAGGGGAAAAATATTTTGTGTAGGAGGGATGAAAAATCTACAATTGGCCAGGTATTGGGAGAGTAATTGGGGATTGAGGATGGAGGGGTAAAATTTTTGTGGATGAAATAGGAATGAGGAAAGAGCAAAAGGAGAAAGATTAGTATGTTAAAGCAGATGTAGAGAGAGAGAGAATGGAAAAAAAACTAGAAGAGAGAAGAAAGGACAAATGGACAGCAGACGATGGAGAGTTAGCAGAAAACATGAAGAAACCAGAAGAAAGTGGCTGGACCAATTGCAACTGAAAAAAAAATGCACAAAAGGTAGAAAGATATCTCTTTATTTTGAATTTATTAACTGGAAAATGTCAGCTCTGGGAAATGTGCATCATTAACATCTGCGCTTTGTTTGGTACAAGAGGAAATTAATTTATAGTTTTATTTCTACAGTGTTGTTGTACATTCCAAGTTTGGCTTTTGGGGTTCCCAGTTTAATTATTGCCTTCCTGTTTCTAAATTGTGATTCCTTGTTTGGTGATGGTCTATGTTCTGCATGTGTAACTGAGCTGAGGTATTCTGTTTATGTAATTCCTATTTGACGTTGCCACTTGTTCTCTTTCCCCAGTATTCTCTGAAATGTATTGGTTTAATATTTGCAGTGTTGCCTTTTGATAGGTAGGGTATGGTGCTTTGTGAGTCCTGGTAATGCTGTCAGGATACGGCGGGTTTGCTATGGGTTCTAAATGGGCAGCGTTTGTAGTAGTTCCTAATGTGCCTGGCGGTTGGCACTGGATTATAGTAATGTAGAAATTTTTTAGTCTTTCTTTATCCATACACTCATTAAGAGACATGTTTACTAAAAGTTAGTGAATGGTAACATTACGCAAATATTTATGCAAATAAGACCACTTATGCAAATGAGGCCCCGCACCAAGTCTCCGCACATGGCCCCGCACCCCCCTTGGGCTGCCCCTGATTGACATACATAGAATATATGCATATACACTTTGAGGCCTATTCTGACGGGACACATCCGGGCTGTCTAGACATCCAGAAACCTTGATGGCTCGGATGTGCACCCGATTCTGATCCTGTGGGAGCTAGACAGCCCTGTCGGAGCAGAATCGGGGCATAGGGCCTGGACATTTCAGATGTGCTCCAATTCCGTGCTTCCAGATATCCAGGCACTCTTTCAGCTAGCCTAGCCAGGCTCCTGCATGCAGCTGTGATGCCGTGATGTCATTGCCATGGCACCACGGCCTGCACTGCCAACAAATTACTTGTTTCCTGGCTCCCAAACCCTGATTGGGCCTTCGAGGCCAGGGTCAGGCTGCAGGGAACCCCCTGGCCTGCTTACCTCTTTGGGGGATCCGGATTTGCGGCTTGCCGATGTGAGGGGGGGCTTATTTCACCTCTGAGGTGGAATAAATCCCCTGTCTAAATCCCCAAGCTCGGACATACAGGGCCATCATCAGAATAGGCCCTGTATGTCTGGGTTGAGGGTCACGCCTCTGGCCTGCCTTCACTCCTCCCTCAGCCTGCCCCCTCCCATCCCTATACAGAGCTCCCCGCACATCTCTCCTGTACATGCAAGGAACTCTATCAGTGGAATCGGCACCTTGGCATTTAGCAGGGATATACGTCCAACCTGGACATATATCCCCGCTAAACATGAATCGGAATGACCCCTTTTAGATCCAATATAACCCGGCCTGATATAATGCAAAATAGCTTTTAATATGATCAAAGTTTGGTTCCCAATTACAATACCTATAGAACACTGTAACTTCTTCTCAGGCGGGGAGTGAGGTGCCTCTCTCTCTCTTTCTCTCGCCCTTCCCTCCACTTCCAGCAGCTCCTCCTATTGCCCATCCCATCTTCCCTCTGACCCAATTCCTGCCCTCAAGCTATTCAGGCTCCTGGTGAGGCTCCTTCCTGTGGCTGACAGCATAAGCAGGAAAAGAAAAGTTTAAGCACCGCAGAGACTCAGCACGTGAGCCTTTTTCACATGACCAGATAATGAAGCTCCTGAACTTTATACCTGGTTATGTAATCCTCTACTTCTCTGCATCAGGTGCAGACCTTATTAGCATTTCATTTTATTTTTTTTTCCTTCCTTTATTTCACTTTTCCACAAAACAATATTACAATTACACTAACACCAATATAATTACTTGAAACAAAACAACAGGTAATACAATCACAACACAACCCCTCCCCGCCCTCCCCAACCTCCCACCCACCCCGGTTCTCTAGGGAAGAAAGGGATAAGACAAAAGTAACTCCATGTCCCCACTAACCATCAATTAGGTCCACAGGCTGGGCCCAAAACCCCCAAGACCCCGTGTTACCACACTACAATCACCCATTTAAGTAACTCCTGATCTGGCTATATAATGATCTAATAATGACCATCTATCAAAATTTAACCCAGCTTTGTCGGGGTGATGGAGTTTACTGTAGAGTTTCTCATACTTAGGGGGATGTTTACTAAAAAACGGAAATGTGCGCGCCGCAAAAGAGCGCACGGAAACGCGGCACTGAAACGCTAATAAACGCTAATAAACGCCCCGCACACGTGCGTGTCACCCCCGCAAAGGTGCGCGGCACACTAACGGGCCCCGTACAAGTGCGGGCCCGCAAATGTCCGATAGAGGCGTGGAACGGCTAAAGGAGGGCGGAGGAAGGCTCCGGAGGGGCAGAGGGACGGGGTCAATGGGTGGAGAGTGGGAGGGGAGAGGCTCCCCGCACAGTATCGGGCCCGAATTTGCATGTAAAAACTACCGCGAAGGAAACACTCGCGGTAGAAAGCATTTAAAGGGAAGAGAAACCATTTCCGTCAGCAATGTACAGGAAAACCGGGGAAACCAGCAAAACGTGAGCAGTGTGATACATGTGCACAGCACAAAAGTGCAAATAAAAATAGAAAATGACCACAACAGAACTATTAAAAATAGTAATTCAGCTGGGGAACAGTTATAGTGATGGGCAAATACAGAAAACACACCCAGCAAAGCTCCAGAAAAAAGAAATGAATTTTGGAAGGGTTTACGGAGCGGAGACTCTTCCAAAAAACATTTCCTTTTGTGGAGCTTTCCTGGGAGTGTGTTTGCTATGGTTGCCCATTAATATCACTGTTGCCCAGCGTGGTGATATTTTGTCCCCCATTTCCCGTGGTCATTTCCGGGGTTTATGTGCACGTTTGTCACCAGACAGGATGCATATGCCCACAGTAAATTTGTGTAGAGCAGGGTTTGTGACTCCATCCTGCAAGGCTTACTACCTCCAGGGGTTACATTGTCTATGTGGCCATAGTGTGGTGCAGCAGACAGAGTCATTACCTCTAGGACAAGAGAGTCAGAGGTTCAAAGCCCAGCTGGGGCACTTGCCAGCCTAGTCCCTATATTTTACCCACCACTAAACACAGATAGCACAGATACCCCTGTATTGCAGGGGACATAAGCATGGGGAAAACACCCATATTTTACCCAACAACGCACACACACCACAACAATTACCCACAGCCAAGTACCCCAAATGCAGTCCCGTACTGCCACATTCCAATCAGGTCACCTGCTTTTTATGGGAGAAGCTCATGCCAGCATGTTGGCGGACGAGTACATGTGGTGCAGGGGGCAGTGGATGCTAGCGACAGAAGACAGAGGCCTAGCCATGTGCAGGCTGGCACAGTCCACAGCAACAGACAGGCCCTGCCGGATCCACAGTCATGGACTATCCAGGGAACTCAGCCAAACTGTGGCTACACGGTGGTGCAGTGCACACAGACAGTACATGCAAGAACAGAAGATCACAGGTTCAAAGACCAGCTGGGACTACCAGCAATCCTGCCCACATATTTTCCCCACAAATAAACAGTGACAGTAAGGACACACCTTTCGTGACGAGGACATATGCAATGGTAATACGTCTATCTTTTACCCCACTGAGCACAGACACCATGAACAGGGGCAGAACCTACAGCAGAATCCCCCAAATGCAGTCCTGGTGGGCCACACACCAGTCAGGTTCCATGCTGCCACTCATACAAATGCCTGTGCTGTATATCTATGCACCACCCCCACGGCATGTAGATATAGCTCATGCATATTCATGAGGGACAGCAGGAAGACCCGAACAGTGTGATGCAAAACTGGGCTGGAGTGGGGAAGCGCTGCCGTAAAGCAGCAGCCAACAGGGGCAGACACACCCACACCCACACCCACAGGCCCCATTGGCCAATGTCTCCTGTAGAGGCAGAACATTGGACCCTGCATGCATCTCCCAATACCAGCACCTGCATACCTTAGCAATGTCACCCTACACCTGAGGTACACAGCTCTGAAATGTTTGCTAAGAGTACAGGCTGATAGATATCCCTACGTTACGCACATACTGCTAGTTGACCCCATCCGAACAATCTGTTTGGTGTCTGCGGTGCGTGCTCCAGGCCTGGTCTCTGACGGTGTTCACCACCATGGGGAGTGACCCCCAGCAGTACTGCGTACCATATCCATGCCTGTGCCGTGCCCAGGACCGGTGTGGTGGCCAAGGCTAATCACCCCCTCAATAGTAGCACAATGCTGGCATAGGTGTGGGAGTATGTGTCTGTCTATACAGTGTGTTTTGGCTGCAAACACCTTCCCCAACCCACACTGCCAGCACTACTGCCAGTATTGGACTGCCAATGTGCATAATGAGCAGCAAGGTACCATGGGTATAGGTCAGACATGGTGGGCTGGCCAGGATGCATCTGCACAGGGCATAGGGCACTGGCTGTGACATTGTAGTGCCAGGCCACCACCTACACAGACAGGTGACCTCTGTATGTGCTGCTGGGGGAGCACTCTCACCCTGAGTGTGCAGTGATGACAGCATGGCTAGGCACCCCCATAGTGCTGTATTGTGTTTCTCTCTTGTGATATATATGGGTTTCCTGTTGAGGCCTCCTCACAGAACTCTCTGCTTGTGTGTGCTGCCACCCCAGTTTTGTGTGCATGCATTTCCATCAGGGCTAACCAGCAGACTGTTCACAGCTAGTATGCGTCTTGATGGAGTGCTGTGCAGTGGCTGATGGCTTGCTGCAGGTGAATATCAGATAGTGCTGGGTTGTGTCTTTGGATATCCAGGCCTAAAGTCTGTCTGATATTGTGTTATGGATGTGTGTGGAGCTGCTTAGACTTCCCTGTAGGGTGTCTGTTCCCCAGCAGGACTGGGGTTTGTGGGTGTGGGTGGGGTCCTGTTTGCCACCTGGGGAGGAGGGGTACTTTGACCACCTAGGGGTTTCCACTAACTGAGACAGACAGAGATATCCAACATGTTTCTGCAGCACCTTCCTATCTCACAGGTTAGTACTGTTTTGGAGCTCTGTCATGGCCTCATCCAGCCATGGCTGGTGTTGTGGACCTGGTCCTGGCCGCCACATCACACCCTCAGGGTGAGCACAGTAACCGCACAATGTGACGGTGTGTAGCTACTCTTTGCTGGTAGTCCACCCGCTCAGGACCCCCTACCAGGCCGAGGTGCTGTGTGGGTGCACATGGACAATTACCCCTACCAGGCCGGGTAGCTGTTGGGGTGCATTCCCCATCTTGTGTGCATCTGTGGACAGCTGATTTGCATGTGCAGTGCATCATGGGTACGGGTGGCCTAACCCTATCCTGTCTACAACAGCAGACTGTCTGTGGGGTGACGTGCAGGCTCTCTGCAGCCAGCCAGGGGCTTGCTGTCAGCTGTAGCCCAATGGTTACGTCACTCCCTATACAGCCAGAGGTCATGGGTTCAAACCCACAGTGGGGCCCTTTGATAGGGCTGTCCACAGCTTTATTTTTATTTACTGTACATATGTCTATGCCGGCAAAACCACACACAGCTTACTATACCCATTAGGTGCCTCTGAGGGTGCTTTATAGGGCGCCCTATAGGCCACCTTATGGTTGCCATCCATATAGGGTGCACTATACATTATCCTGTGTCGCAACATACATGGTGCCCTATAGGGGACATTCTAGGGTGCCTTGGCGGACAGTGCACTGTAACATGTGCCTTACGGGCATCCGTATGTTAACACACTGTGAGAGCGGGTTTACTAGTGGTGGGAAATAAAATATAAATGGAAGGCCTCCTACAGCACTCTTCACCATGATACATACTGCCCCAGCCAGCCTTGTTCCCTGGGCACTGTGAGGGGTTGAACCCCTGGCCCCTGCACCATTGGTCAGTGTCCTAACCATTGTGCTGCGGCTCTGTTCCTGTGTTTGTGCATCAGCGCGCAGCCTTGTAGCCATCAGCGCGCCATCTTGTGGCACACTAAATTAACAGCGCGCCACCTTATGCCGCACAACATGGAAATGCCCCTAAAATAATGCCTCAGCCAGCTGTCTTCAATGGGCACTGTGAGGAATTGAACCCATGATCCCTGCAGGAGTGGTCAGTGTCTTAACCATTGTGCTATGGCTCCATCCCGGTTGTTTGCACATCAGTGCGCCACTTCTCCCTCCCACTATTGGACTGCCCCCTCACACATCAGCGCGCCGCCTTCTGTTGCCCACATTTATTAGCGCACCGCCTTCTGCTGCCCAAACCTACCAATGCGCCGCCATCTGCCGCCCACACTAAACAGTGCGCCGCCTCATGCTGTAATAAAAATAACAGTGCGCCGCCTTCTGCCGCCCAAAATTAATATGCCTCCTAACCACTTTTGCCCATGAATGTTGGTGCCTCAGCTGGTCTTTTTTGTTGAGCGCAATGGGGGTTTGAACCCCTGGCCCCTGCACCATTGGTGGGTGTCTTCACCGTTGTACTATGGCTCTGTTGTTTGGTTTTGCAGCAGCGCCCCACTTAGCCTTCCCACGCGCTAATGTGGGCCCTGCACATTAGCGCGATGCACACACGTATGGTCCGGTTTTTTGCTTTTTTCTGCCTGGCCCGCCCACTCCTTATAGGGCACCAGCACACTAACGGGGACCCGCACAGCAACGGAGTTTAGTAAACATACCCCTTAGAGTATTGACATACAAGGCCCCACCACTTGGCCGGACTTAACATTTGGGAACTCTTCCAATTACGCAATATTTCTTTCATTGCTACAGCCATCATGAAGTTTAATAGAAATTCCTTCTCTTTAGGCAATCCCAGAGAGAGCCCCAAGGACTTCAAAAAGACCGCATCCTTTGAGAGCTTCTCAGAGATATCCAATATTGTTTGCACTTTTCCCCAGACAGACTTCCAAAATCTCTGAACAAAGGGACAGTCATAAGAACATAAGAACATAAGATATGCCATACTGGGTCAGACCAAGTTCCATCAAGCCCAGTATTCTATTTCCAACAGTGGCCAATCTAGGTCATATGTACCTAGCAGTTTCCCCAAGGGACACAGGTTCCACAATGCTTGTATTGGTTCAAGCATTGATATCCTGGGTCCCTTCTTAATAATGGCTTATGGACCTTTCCTCCAGGAACTTGTCCAAACCTTTTTTAAACCCAGCTACACTAACAGTCTTTACTACATCCTCCGGTAACAAATTCCAGAGTTTGATTACACGTTGAGTGAAAAAATATTTTCTTTTATTAGTCTTAAATAGTTTACCCTGTAGCTTCATTGCATGTCCCCTAGTCTTTCTATATTCTGATAAGGTAAACAATCGATCTACGTTTACCCGTTCCACACCATTCAATAATTTATAGACTTCTATCATATCTCCCCTCAGCTGTTTCTTTTCCAGGTTAAAGAGCCCTAACCTTTTTAGCCTTTCTTCATAGGAGTATCCTTCCATCCCCTTTACCATTTTGGTGGCTCTTCTCTGAACCTTTTCTAAAATCGCTATATCCTTTTTAAGATACGGCGACCAGAATTGCATACAATATTCAAGGTGCGGTCTCACCATGGAACGATATAGAGGCATTATAATATCTTTTGTTTTATTTTCCATTCCTTTCCTTATCATACCTAGCATTCTATTTGCTCTCTTGGCCGCCGCTGCACACTGGGCCGAGGTTTTAACATGGTATCCACAATGACGCCTAAATCTTTTTTCTGGGTGGTGGTTCCTAACGTGGAACCTTGCATCGTGTAACCATAGTTTGGGTTGTTCTTCCCTAGGTGCATAACCTTGCACTTGTCCACATTAAATTTCATCTGCCATTTTGATGCCCAGTCTTCCAATTTATCAATATCCTCTTGCAATTTTCCACAATTCTCTTGGGTTTTAACAACTTTATATAGTTTTGTGTCATCTGCAAATTTGATAACCTCACTCGTTATTCCACTTTCCAGGTCATTTATGAATATGTCAAAAAGCAGCGGACCCAGCACAGATCCCTGGGGTACACCACTATTCACCTTTCTCCATTGGGAAAATTTGCCATTTAGCCCAACCCTCTGCTTTCTATCTTTTAACCTGTTCCTGATCCACAGTAGTACACTGCCTACTATCCCATGACTCTTTAGTTTTGCCAAAAGTCTCTGATGAGGGACCTTGTCAAAGGCTTTCTGAAAGTCCAGATACACAATATCAACCGACTCACCTTTGTCCACCTGATTATTCACACTCCTTCAAAAAACATAACAGATTAGTAAGACAAGATCTTCCTTGTCTAAAGCCATGTTGGCTGTCTCCCATTAGGTCATGACTATCTACATGCTGAGTAATTTTATTCTTTATGATGGTTTCTACCATTTTTCCCGGTACTGATGTCAGGCTCACCGGTCTGTAGTTTCCTGGATCACCCCTGGAACCCTTTTTAAAAATTGGTGTTACATTGGCGATCCTCCAATCTTCAGGTATTAGAGATGATTTTAATGATAGTTCACAGATTACTAATAGCAGGTCGAAATACATATGTATATATGTACCCGCCTCCTGCTGGCAGGCCCAGCACTTCCCATTACATGATTTATCCCACTAAGAAAGTCTTACAGGCGTAATATAAGCCCTATGCAAAAGGAAATACAATGATTGGGTCATTGCCGCTGACCGTGACACCCTGGTTATAGGGCCCCACAAAACTTTCCAGGAGTCAGCATTCAGCGGTTGCGAGATATCCGACTCCCACACCTTTGACAGCCCCCCTAGGCAATGAGACGCGTAGTTTCTAAACATGGCGTACAACCTTGATACATGTCCTTTCTGCCCAAGGGTTTTTTTAATATTACTATATAACAGACCCTCTGTTTCCAATTCATTTGCTTTTATTTTAGACACTGATAGGCAATGTTGGAGTTGGATCCACGGAAAATAGCAGCTCTCCGGAAGGGAAAAGTCCCCTCTTAGGGAAGCAAAATCTTTCCATCCTTTCTCCCCCACTAAATGGCCTAGCATCCATATCCCATTCACGTGCCATTTTTGCCATGCAAACCTCCTCCCTCTAATTTTGATTTGGGGATTCCACCACAACGGGGTTGCCATAGAGGGCTTGCTGTCTCCACCTGCCATTTGAACCAATTTTAGGAAGGCAAGTTGAGTGGCCCGAATCACATTCCCCACGTCCGCTCCCTCTGGATATAACGCACCCAATAAATGGGCTAGCGGGTATGGAGCGACAACGCAGGCTTTAACCTTAAGCCAACTAGAGCTTGGAACTAGGTCGGCAGGGTCTAACCAGGCAGCCCCTTGCTTTAATAGAGAGGCACAATGATACCATTGAAAGTCGGGGAAATGAACCCCACCTTTTTCTTTAGAGGCTTTCAGCTTTTTGATAGCAATCCGTGGTTGGGCGCCCTTCCATAAGAATCTAATAAGGCTCCTCTCCAAGGTTACAAAAACGCCTGCCGGCAAGGGTAGAGCGAGCATTCCTAAAACATAATTAATTTTAGGTGCCAACACCATTTTAATAATTTCCAGTCTACCCCACCATGTGAAATGAAGGAGAGACCAGGCCAAAACTTTGGCTCGAATAATCCAGGATAGCTCCTCAATATTCATCTGGATTGTATGATCAATGGAGGCAGTATACCAGACACCCAAATATTTGATGCCACCTGACACCCACCGGAAGGGGAATGGGCCATTAAACCCGCGTTCGAGCAGCTGTTAAGCGGAAACGCCACAGACTTGGACCAATTAATTTTATAGCCCGATATATTCGAATAGGCTTCTATTAGCGTCAGAATCTGCGGGACCTCAGAGGGCTGAGTAAACAAGAGAAGGTCATCAGCATATGCCGACAGCTTCACATGCATGTCGCCTACATTGAAGCCTCTTATATCCTTGCTTTGCCTTATTGCTATAGCCAGAGGCTCTAAGGCCAGATCAAAAAGAAGAGGGGAAAGGGGACAGCCTTGTCTGGTGCCTCTTTGTAAAGGGAAAGGGCTAGAGAGCACACCATTAGCTAGAACACTTGCACTAGTTCTAGCATACAACACTCTAACCTTATTTATAAAACCATCTCCTAACCCAAACCATTGCAAGACAGAAAAAAGAAATGGCCATTCTAATCTGTCAAATGCTTTTTCAGCATCGAGGGAGAGGGCCACATACAGGGAGCTGTCCTCCGCCGCCCTATCCAACAAATTGCACAACAATCAGGCATTGTCGAATGTTGCTCTACCCGGTATAAAACCACACTGATCAGGGTGAATTAACTCCCAAATTATATTGGCTATCCTTTTTGCCAAAATACTCGCATATATTTTATAATCTGCATTTAACAAGGATATAGGCCTATAGCTACTGACACTACTAGGATCCTTGCCAGGCTTTTCTAGAACAATAATCGTGGCTTCCGACAAACTACCCGTATGGCCCTGTCCCTCCGCCAATTCTTCATAGTACAACATCAAATATGGGACCAACTCTTTACTTAAAACTTTGTATAATTCAGCTGGGATCCCGTCAGGGCCTGCAGCTTTCCCCGACGCCATAGAGCCAATTGCCTGGCAAAGCTCTGTACTAGTGAATGCTTCACCTAGCTGTTGAGCTTGCTGGACCCCAATTGAAGGGTGAATCAGCTGATCTAAAAAGTTTGCGATCCCTTCTGGCCCTGCACTGACCTCAGAGGAATACAACTGGGTGTAAAATTTGGAAAATTCGCTTAAGATTTTATGGTCATCAACTACTTTTGTCTGGTTAGCATCGGTAATGGAAACAATTCTCGCCTTTTCCCGCTTCCCCCTCAGGGCACCCGCCACAAGCTTACTAGCTTTATTTTGTTCCACGTGATATCTAGCAGATTGTTTCAGCATCAATTGTTCTACCTCCGAGGTTAATATCTCATTATACTTAAACCTTAATCTTTGTAACCTAGATAAGATGCCAGGGTTAGGGTGTCTAAACCATAGTCTTTCCCCTGCTTTGATCTGATTATCTAAAGCCAACATCTGTGCTTTCCTCCTTTTATTTTCCTTGATCTGGTAACTGGTAATAGTTGCCTTCAAAGTAGCCTTAAATGCCCCTCACCATGCCCAACAAGCAGTATCACCCAGTTTGTTGACACTAAAGTAAGATCTTATAGCTTCTCTCAACTCATCCTGGAAGGAAAGCTCTGCTAACCACGCTCTATTGAACGACCAAGGCGGGCGAGGCCGGTCTGCCTCGTGCATAACAATTTTAACCGTGACAGCGGCATGATCTGATATAGTCAGACCTAGAATTCCCGCCTCACAGCTGCTCGAAACCAGAGATCTAGATATTAAAAAATAATCAATCCGAGATTGGGATTTGTGAACTGGGGAAAAAAAGGAGAAATCCCTGTCCGTCGGATGATACAACCTCCAGATGTCCACCAATCCGCAATCCTCTATGAGGGCTGTGAGAGCAACACTCACACGAGAGGACCTATCTACCCACCCTGGGTTACGATCCAACAGAGGGTCCCGGACCATATAGAAGTCCCCCCCATGATAATCGGGGCCACATTACCCACCTGCAGGCTACGATTTAAAGCACAATAAAAATCAGGGTCATCTCTATTGGGCCCATAGACATTTACGATTGAAAGTCTAGTCTTCCCAACCTCTACTAGGGACGTAGCCCACCTCCCAAGGGCATCATGGCTAGAATTGACAATCGTTATCCCCAGTGCCTTACGCACGAGCGTGGCCACCCTGTTTTTTTTTTGGTCAGCCGGGGAGAAGCCTGCCAAAAGGTAATGCTTGTCCTCCAACTTGAGGGACTCCTGCAGAGTGAGATGAGTCTCCTGCAAGAGGACGATGTCTGCCTGCTGGCGGCGACACTATACCAATATCTTTTTCCTTTTTATTGGGGTTTTAATGCCCTTCACATTTAAAGACAAGAATTTTAACCTGTTAGCAATTACTCCATAAAATATGATCACCAGATGCAGTTTGTGAAAGACATCCCTTATAATTGTAACCCGTACTCGTCCACAGAGAACCATTGCTTACCCCCCAACATACCAAAAAACAAGTTTGGGTGAGACATTGAGATCAACCAACATAACACAGCCTGGCCACAAAACTGGATTCCCCGCTACCAAAATAACAAGTCCCACCCTCAGATAGGCTTGAAGGGTTCCCAAACTTAATAGTTTAAACTCGCCAGGGCCAACTACGGGGCACACAACTCCTCCTGCTCCCGAGCTTCGGCTGCTCAGCCAGTCCACCAAAAAAAAAAAAGGCTTTCTCACATGCATGTCCTCATAAAGAGATTATCCTACCATTAATATAATACAGGCATACATCAGAAGTCCAAGCAATCAGACTGCAAGGCCGCAGACCCTCAGGATGGCCAACCAAAAGGAAGAAAATCACTCCGCCTGCATTTGTAGAGCCTCTTGATCCTCAATATATGACACAAGCGCCGCTGGATCCTCAAAGGACTTGGTGACATTATTCAAAGTCACCTTGAACCGCGCAGGATTGAACAGACCATATCTGGCCTGCAACCGCTGAAGTCGTGGATGCAGAGCAAGAAACTGCTTCCTTTTTTCAACAGTAAGTTTGCTGAAATCCGGGTAGAAAGTGATCCTCCGGCCCTCAAATTGAACCGGATGGCATGCCTTTGCTGCAGATAGAATTTGAATGGCATGCTGGTGCCTCAAGACACACAGGATAATCGGACGCGGCTGCTGGGCTCGCTGTGAGACTGTTGGTGGCAGCCGGTGGGCCCTTTCAATCTCTAAAGGGCGTGTAAATTCAATTTTCAACATCTTCGGGATTAGTGTTTCCAGAAAACGAATAGGGTCACCACCTTCCGCCCCCTCTGCAATCCCAAGTATGCGTATATTATTTTGCCGAGTTCTATTATTCATGTCCTCCAGGCTCTTTTCTAACTCGTCGATCTTGCGTGTGAGTTTTGGAAGGAGGGTCAAGCGGTCCTCATACTTCTCGACTGCCTCTTCCACTCTTACAACCCGTTGCGCTAGCGCTTGCATTTGTGTAGTTAGTTATTTTAGGTCCGATTGCATTTCCACAAGGGACTCGCCATTTGAATTGACCCGGCTACGGACTGCCCGTACCGCCTTCAATAACTCCTGCAGCCCCTCTTCCTGGGAAGGCGCCATTTTCTGCGGGGACAACGGGTCCATCTTCGTTCTTTTAGAGCCAGATGAGGCTGCATTGGCAAACTCCAAACGGGTCTGCTTGCCCCCCGACATACTGCCAGTCCACAGTTCTGACTCTGCGCCAAACTGGATAAGCAGGAGCACTGAAAAAGCAGGATTAGCTGACTGTGGCCAGGAGAAACTCTTACGCCGCCATATTAGGACCTCGCCGGCTCCGCCTCCATTAGCATTTCATTTTAATATGCACAGCTCATTTATGTATCATTTAAATAAAATTGGAGTTAATGTGTGTGCATACTTTCTTTTGCTGTTTACGCGCGCGTCAATCTCTTTTCTGCATTGGCCTGATAATATGTAAATCAGAAGCCAAAGTAGAAGGAATGAAGTTAGCATTTGAAAAGTTAGGACAATGCAACAGTCCTTCATTATAACAAATTTAATAACAATAAATGAAAGCATCAGCATGACAGAGAAGTATATGGCATTATACAGTAAGTGACTGGTAGCCCGATATGTTTCGGCAGAAGCCTGCTTCAGGGATTTAGATTTCAGTGAAGCTGATGCAGAATTTGGGACCAGCAACAAATATCAAAAGGCAGAGGAAAGACTAATGGGAAAAAGGAAAAAGAGGATGGAAGAAGGGAAAAACACATGAACCAGGAAAACATAATAAATAATAGAAATAAATTTAAAAAGGGGGAAGAACATTTTTTCCTCATTGGTCATAACCATTCAGCATAAAAAAAAAAGGAAGTTGGGATAAAAATATTACCTAAAATATGGGGAAAGCTTCTTAATTCATGAATACTAGTCAAATCCAAAAAGAAATAAAAAATAAAAACATTAAATCAGTACATAAATATATTACCTTGCCCCACAAAAAAGAAGTGAGAAACTCTTCTATACCCTGAACCATTCTTCTACTGGTCTCAAAAAACATTGAGGTGGAGGAAATCATGAGGAGGTACAATACTCAAAACAGAACGAAGATGACACATTATGATTATACCAATTCGTAATATCTAGTGTCATATATCCTCCCCAGCTCCTACCAATATGCCAAAAGTACATCAGCAGCAAAAAATACAAGTATACGAATACTCGTATCCCAAATTCCAATAGTTTTTAATATTTATCAGGAATAAACTGTAATAACTATAAGATGTCAAAATACAAAAGAAGGACCAAAAAATGTTTGCTATACTAACATCAATATAATTAAAAATGTCATAAAGTCCTGGCACCACCGCTCACCCCTTTCCCCTGACATCGGCAAAACCATCCCATCTGCCTGGATCTGTTCAGGTTCTTGCCACCTTCCACTCTGCTTGGATTCCCCCAGGCTCTTACCTGTAGTCTAGAATCTAGTGGCTCTTACCTATTCCCTAATAGTGATCCACGGTTACTGGTACCTGGCATCAAAATGGCACCTCTTACCCTTAGCAGTAGTCTCATGGTAGTACCACTAAGGCTCATACTACTAAATGAGAAAATATATATTTCTATAGGAAAATATACATAATCACATACATTACCTTCCTAAGTGTAATATGCTTTTATTTGGATTTGTATTACATTTAAAATAATGTGGCACTCTGTTTACTGTAAATCAGAATTTTGTCAATCCAGGGTTCTAAATTTGTAATATTACAAGTTCTAGTCTCATATGCCACGCTATTTGAAATGTCTTTGGTACACTGTGAACTTTACATTTTAATGACATTGATCTAATTTTTTAAAAAGGTCTCTATGCTAATTAATGTTAAATTTCCTGTGGGATTCTGAATAGCTGAAGAAGTTTGCTTCCCATGATTATCTTTCATACTTTCACCCTTTGTGAATCTTTTAAATTAATTTCCTTTTGTAACTAGGACCACAATTAATGTAGAATGTTGACAGACTGATAATTCTGTCATCAGGTGCCAGCTTTTGTTAGGTATTGATTAGTGACTTTTGTCTTCCTAATAGGCCCCCCATGTGCTGGAATGTTTACTGTGTCATATATGCTGATGTTGGCAACTCTGTTGAGGCTACACTTAATTGCTTCCCTCATGTAATATCAAACGAATAACATTATACCAAAAATTCTAAATGACAAGCCTTTTGATGGAAGTGGTATCAAGGATGAAAAGAAAGTAATGTTTTGCTTTTTTTTTTTATTTTATTTTCCTTCTAGTCTTTTTCATCAAGGCTAAAACAAAACTAATGGTTTCTTAAGGAAATTATTTCAATTATAAATGTGTATCCCTCAAAGTGTACTCTCAGTATATGATTTTCCAAGACATTTTGAGAGTTAAGTTATAGCAATGTCTTAATATTTGCATCAATAATGTGAACTTTAGATCCAAGTCAGTATTTTCCACGAAACATTGATTATATCAAAAATAGTCAAGAAAAATCAATTATATTTGTTCCCATTTTGCTTCCTTAAAGGGACACTGTCATGTTATTTTTTAGAAAATTCTTTTCTAGAAAACAACAATCTCCCTTTAAATCTGTATGTTCTATTATTTCTGCTCTATCATATTTCAATCCTTCCTCACAACACATTCTCCATCTTTCTTAGTGGATTTCCTATCCCTTCCCTGTTTGTTTCTTTTATGAAGCTCTTCTCCTCTCTCTCTCTCTTAACTCTATTAACTCTATTCTTTTCTCATTAATTGCATTCCGGCAATTCCCTGGTATAATAGGCTTTATTTCCTTTACCAAACCCCATCAAACTTCTTGCATAATCACTTTCATCATTACCATCTTCCAAGTCCAGTTGTCCGGCCCTCTTGATCAGGTAGGAGTCGATAAGTAACACTTTTTACCTGCTGCTACTTTCTCCTGTACTCATTACAATCTCTAATTCTTTACAAAGCATTGAGCAAGTACAATGGCAAAGTGTCTGATTATATACTGTTCAAGACAGCAGTGTTTTTCTCTTTGGCATTAGGCTGCAACCAGGATCAGTAATGAAGCAGCACAACTCAATAGTACCTGAAGCCATTCGATTTTTAGCAATAATGACAACTGCAGAAATTTGCTCACAATAACGCAAAAGAAAAGAGTTCTAGATATATGCAACCGACTTTACTTGCTCTCTGCAAGGCGTGCTGAAGAGCACTGCTATTATATACTTTAGCAAGTCCATGCACTAAACAATTTCTCAATTTGCTTTCTTATTGTGATGCACAAAAGAGGCATATAGTGATGTGCAAGTTGTTGCTTCAGCTAGATAATAAAGTAACCGGGTAAGGCGGACGCGTCGCCTCTCCCCCCCCCCCCCACACACCCTTTGATAAAAGACCATCACACAATTTTGGGCTTAAAACTGGTCGCAACTTTATTAACCATTAACAATAACCCAATAACAATTCAACACAATAACATTATCCCCCCTCTTTTATCGAAGCGCGAACCCTCACCAGCCATGTGAGTAGCAAGGTGACGTCGCTTCCGCTTCTAATGAGTCCAGGCCCCGGCTAAACAGCCTAGCCCTCCCTCGTCCGGCTTCGCCATATTACTAGCAAAAACCTGAGGGGTTATCCGGGCGGGGGTCCCCCACCCCCGCCCACAAGCTTGCCTCCGGCTCCGGAACCCAGGAACCTCCGGGATCCCGCCACCGGCTCAGGCCACTACGGACCTGAGCCGCCCCCCAACCTGAAGCTGCAACCAGCCCAACTCCCCTGCCGGACACCCTCCACGGCCTCCTGCCAGTCATTAAGTAGCAGGTCCATCCCTATCGGTGAGAGATGCATGCCATCCGGCCGGAACAGGCCAGCACATTCCACATCCACCCACAGGTGCAAGATCTGGCACCCGCTCCGCTCCCCCACCCACCTGCCTATTTGGCGATTGACTTTCGTCAGCCCTCTGGACCACCACCGCTGGTCCCAACAGGCCGGCCGTGGAAGGATATCCGACCAAATCACAATAACCCCCGGAAACATTATGAAAACCTCCCCCAGATCCTTGTGAACAGCGCGAACCAGCTGCTTGCAAGTCCAGGACATCAGATTGTTGCCGCCGAGATGTATCAGCAGGATATCCGGCGCTCCTCTCATGCGCACGTGATGCCGCAGCAAAGGCAAAAGCTGGATCCACCGGAGTCCGCGCTCGCCCAGCCATGATACGCTTCCAGTCCAAGATGTGGCCCCAATGGCCGTGTTGCTGCTCTCCGACCAGCCCAGTAAACAAATGAATGGCCAATCACCCAACAGCGACACGATGCATGGCCCCTTTCTGCAAAATAAAGAATAGCAGCGTTAGCACCCCCCACAGCCCGTTACAAGCGCACATAGCCCTGGAACGCTTGCGATCTCCACCGCCCTATCCGTTGTATCGCCTGCTCAGGAAGACCCTCCGCTGCCGCGCTGGTCGCTGCGCCAATCCGGAAGGAATGTGGAGCAAACCTACAGGGATCCTCCCCGATCCGTCGCAACGACAACCGTAGCACCGCCGTAAATTGGTAGCGCGTGAGCACCCGTGCATCCTCATGAAGGAACAGACTGCCCTCACCGGCCGGCCGCACCCGCAAGTAGGCGCTCAGCAACCGGACTGGGCAAGCAAGCGCCCCCGGTATGGCACACAGCACCACCCAGGCACCCCTCCCCGACTGATCGGTCTTGGAACGCACTAAGTGGATCCGGACCATACCCTCCCCCACCCGCACCTGGTGGACTTTCAGTTCACATGCACCGGTCCCACGACCCGACTCCGACACCAGCTCCCCCACCCTAAAGGCACCGAAGAAGGCCACCGAAAAAACAGCCCGAAACAGCGTACCCTCGTACCGGGAGGACGCCACCTGCGGTAAAACATCCAACAAGCGGCTCAACAAATCATAAGTTATCGGCCGCCGCCAGTCGGCCGGGGTGGGAAGGGATCGCTCCCATCCTTGCAAAAGTCGACGATTAAAAAAACCCTTTCCAGCCGTCCCCCAACCGACCGCTCCCGCGAAGAAGGAAAACCCCGCCAGCTGTCTCTTCACCGTTGCCCTCGAAAGACCTGCTGCCTTAGCCGCAACCACGTATTGACCGAGGAGCTGCTCAGGGACCGGACCCTGACGCCATCCGTGCTCCGCGAGGAAAGTTACCACACTGCTGCAACCCCGCTGATAGGCCGCCCACGTCACCGCAAATACGGAATTCCTCAGCAGCTCCCTCATGTCTCCAGGCCAATCCGCCATAAGTGCGCCGGGACCAATGCTCCCACTTCTTCGGCTTCCGGAGCCAAGGTCCGAAACTGCTCCCACTGAAAACGGGAAAGAGGGTCAGCAATTTTGTTTGTAGTACCTGGAATATGGCGGGCCCTCACCACCACATTCAAACGCAAACAAGCTAACACAATCTGACGCATTAAATCCGCCACTTGCTTGCAGCGCGGGGCATAATTGTTTACCACAGACACGACCGCCTCATTGTCGCACCACCAGACTAACCGACGATTCCGAAGCCTGTCCGGCCAGATGGTCAACACCACCAAGATCGGAAACAATTCCAAAAAGGTGATATTTCTGGTCAGGCCCAACTCCTTCCAAGCCAGGGGCCACCCTGCAGCACACCACGAACCCCCAAAGTAAACCCCGAGACCCGCGCCCCCCGCCGCATCCGTGTACAGTTGCAGAGATGTATTAGAGACCTCCCTCTCCCGCAAAACCGTAGTGCCGTTGAAGTCACGCAGAAACTCGTCCCACACCTGCATGTCTGCCCAAATGCTTTGCGACACCCTGATCCGATGATGAGGCATACGGACCCCTACCGTAGCCGCCGATAGCCGCCTCAAAAATACCCGCCCCATCGGTATTAACCTGCACGCGAAATTCAACGAGCCAATCAGCGACTGCATTTCCCGTAATGTGAGCTTGCTGGAAATGAGCACATTCGCAACCAAGACTCTGAGCTTCACTACCTTAGCCACAGGCAGGAGAGCTACCATCGCCCCCGAGTCGAGCTCCACCCCCAAGAAAGTAATGACAGTCGCAGGGCCCTCTGTCTTCCCTGCCGCAAGAGGGACACCCCACCCCCAAGCCAACCGCTCGAAGCCACCAAGCAAATCCAAGCAGCACTCCGACTGAGCCTCACCCACAAACAAGAAATCGTCTAAATAGTGCACCACGTTGGCGCGACCCACCTGTGTCACCACTGCCCAATGTAGAAAACTACTGAACCGTTCAAAATATGCACAGGATATCGCGCACCCCATGGGCATGCACTTATCGAAATAACTGTCCCCTTCGAAACGAAACCCCAACAGAGGAAAAGACGCCGGGTGCACCAGCAACAAACGGAAGGCTGACTCGATATCCGCTTTCGCCATCAAACACCCCGGACCGCAGCGTCTCACCAGCTCCAACGCCGCATCCAAGGATGCATACCCAACCATGCACAGGTGGTCCAGGATATGGTCGTTAACTGACGACCCCGCGGGGAAGGAAAGGTTGTGGATCAACCGGAACTTCCCCTGCTCCTTCTTCGGGATCACACTCAATGGGGAGATCACTAGATCAGCAAAAGGCCTCTCCGCGAAGAGGCCTGCCACCCGCCCCAATCCAATCTCCTCCGCCAGCTTATCCCGCACTATCTGGGCAAATCGCCTCACCGAAGGCGAATTCCTGGCCTTAGTACAGATCACCGTACCCACCACAGGAATCCGAAACCCTTCACTAAAGCCCCCCTCTATCACTGCACTGTCCTTCAGTTTCGGATACCGTCTCAGCCACGGGCACATTAATTCTATCCGGACTGGGGTGGGAGCTAGGCAAAGGAGGCTCTTACTGCTTTGGAGGGGGTGCTGCAGCCCCCCCCCCCCCCGCACCTCTCTTAACACATTTGAGCGCCGAGTGCGAACCGTTGCAGACGGAACAGGCATACCGGAATTTACAATCCGGAAACGGGCACGACGATTTGTTAAATCGCCAGCAGACATCTCCGACCCCCCCCCCCCTCCCCGAAGCTGATGCTTTTTGGACCCCCGTGGGTCCGCCCCCTTGAAAGGGCCGCCTAGCCCCCGAAACGCCGGCCGCTCCCCCCCGAGCACTGCTCGCCGCACTACCGCTGGGTCTGACCGCCATCTGTGTCAGCCACAGATTGATATCTTGCGTCCCCCAGGACAACAAGCGGTTTTCTTCCATCTTATCCCTGAACTTCTCATCATAGTTGAGCCACGCCCAACCATCATGCAATTGTGCAGCCTCTAAGATGGAATCCACATAGGCGAGGAGCATCCCGTAGTGCTCGGGGTGTGAATGCCCCCACACACTAGCTAAGCGTAAAAAGGCTCGCGTCCAGTTCACCACATTCCGCGTTGCTCTCCGCACCCTCCCCGCCTTCTCGTCTTCCTTCCTCTTCCTCCTACTGTCCCCGGACCGTTTGCGGCCATCAAGCAGACGGAAAATGTCTATATATCGCCTTCGCAGAATCTTCCGCCGCAGCGTTTTCGGCACGCCTTCCCATAACTCCGAATATGCCACCACTGAAGGCGTAGCTGAGACTGCGCTCGCTCTACCCTCAGACCCCTGCAATTCCTGCCCCTTGTCCCCGCCCGATACCGAAGAATCGGACGTGGAAGCAGTGGAGGAGGTGGAGGAAGTCCCCGACCTGCGCCGTCTACGACAAGGATGCTTCCTCTTCCTCCTCACTTTCCTGCCACCCCCATCCGCCGCTGCCGTCCCGGCCCCGTCAGCCACACCCAAATCACCTGCCAACTCACCTGCAGCTCGCACTGATGCTTCAGCCACTGCGCCGACCGTCCGCGACTCCATCTCCACGTGCGCTGCTGCTGACGTCCTCTCACTCGACCCCTCCATCGGCGCCGTACCCAATGGTCTCGAACCGCCGAAACACGGACTCCCAGGGTACTGCCATCCAAAAGGTACCTGCGGGGAAAACACAGGAAAAGGCAAAGGGGGCCCCCCCTCGCCCAAGGGGGCTGCCACGCCCCCAACCACTCCGCCCCCGAAGAACCTTGGCCCCCTCCCTGCCAGTGCTCCCAAGAAGGCGGGTATGCACACCCCAACACTCCAGCCCGGTTCCCAGGGCCCGCCGGCACAGCACTCTCAGCAGCCCGCGCCTCGCCCAACACAGGCACCCCTCCCCCCACCGGAGGTAGCCCTACTTCAGGCAGGGGCGGCCCAAGGGGGGTGCGGGGCCATGTGCGGAGACTCGGTGCGGGGCCTCATTTGCATAAGTGGCCTTATTTGCATAAATATTTGCATAATGCTAACATACACTAACTTTTAGTAAACATGTCTCTTAATGAGTGTATGGATAAAGACAGACTATAATCCAGTGCCAACCGCCAGGCACATTAGGAACTACTACAAACACTGCCCAGGCACATTAGGAACTACTACAAACACTGCCCAGACTACAGTATAATGCAGTGCCAACCGCCAGGCACATTAGGAACTTCTACAAACACTGCCCATTTAGAACCCATAGCAAACCCGCCGTATCCTAACAGCACTACCAGGACTCACAAAGCACCATACCCTACCTATCAAAAAGCAACACTGCAAATATTAAACCAATACATTTCAGAGTACAACAATACATGACCTACTGGGGAAAGAGAACAAGTGGCAATGTCAAATAGGAATTACATAAACAGAATACCTCAGCTCAGTTACACATGCAGAACATAGACCATCACCAAACAAGGAATCACAATTTAGAAACAGGAAGGTAATAATTAAACTGGGAACCCCAAAAGCCAAACTTGGAATGTACAACAACACTGTAGAAATAAAACTATAAATTAATTTCCACTTGTACCAAACAAAGCGCAGACGTTAATGATGCACATTTCCCAGAGCTTTCATATTCCAGTTAATAAATTCAAAATAAAGAGATATCTTTTTACCTTTTGTGCATTTTTTTTCAGTTGCAATTGCTCCAGACACTTTCTTCTGGTTTCTTCATGTTTTCTGCTAACTCTCCATCATCTGCTGTCCATTTGTCCTTTCTTCTCTCTTCTAGTTTTTTTTTCCATTCTCTCTCTCTACATCTGCTTTAACATACTAATCTTTCTCCTTTTGCTCTTTCCTCATTCCTATTTCATCCACTCAAATTTTACCCCTCCATCCTCAATCCCCACTTACTCTCCCAATACCCGGCTAATTGTAGATTTTTTTATCCCTCCCACACAAAATATTTTTCCCCTCTCCATTTTACTCTCCCAGCCCCATCCCATTTTAATCCTCCCCCAACATCAGCTCCCTTCTAGTTCCAGCCTCACCCAGCATCCATTCCCTTCTAGTCCCTGCATCAGCCCATTTCCAGTCCTAGCCCCCCATCAGCCCATTTCCAGTCCTAGCAACCCCCCAACCCAATACCAGTCCTAGCCCCCCCCATCAACCCACTTCCAGTCCTAACCCACCATCAGCCCACTTCCAGTCCTAACCCCATCACCCCATTTCCAGACAGCCCCCATAGCCCATTGCCAGTCCTAACCCCCCCATCAGCCCACAGCCCATTACCAGTCCTAACCCTATCAGCCCACCTCAAGTCCTAACCCCTCCCCATCAGCCCATTTCCTGTCCTAGCCCCCCCCCCATAGCCCATTATCAGTCCTATCCCCCCCATAGCCCATTACCAGACAGCCCCCATCAGCAACAGCCCATTACCAGTCTTAACCCCCCCATAGCCCATTACCAGTCCTAACCCCCCATCAGCCCACAGCCCATTACCAGTACTAACCCCATCAGCCCACCTCCAGTGTTAACCCCCCCCATCAGCCCATTCCCAGTCCTAGCCCCCCCATAGCCCATTACGTCCTAACCCCATCAGCCCACCTCCAGTCTTAATCCCCCCAGCCCATTTCCAGTCCTAGCAACCCCCCCAACCCATTACCAGTCCTAGCCCCCCATAGCCCACTGCCAGTCCTAATCCCACCAGCCCATTTCCAGTCTTAATCCCCATCACCCAATTTTCAGTTTAAGCCCCCCCATACCCCATTACCAGTCCTAACCTCCCCATCAGCCCACTCCCAGTCCTAATCCCACCAGCCCATTTCCAGTCCTAATCCCCCAGCAGCCCATTTCCAGTCCTAATCCCCCATAGCCCATTACCAGTCCTAACCCCCCCCCCATCAACCCACTTTCAGTCTTAATCCCATCAGCCCATATACAGACTTAGCTCCCCCATAGCCCATCACCACTCCTAACCACCCCCCATAGCCCATCACCACTCCTAACCCCCCCATAGCCCATCACCACTCCTAACTCCCCATAGCCCCCCCATAGCCCATCACCACTTCTAACCCCCCCATAGCCCATCACCACTTCTAACCCCCCCAATGCCCATCACTTCTAACCCCCCCATAGCCCATCACTTCTAACCCCCCCATAGCCCATCACCACTTCTAACCCCCCCCCATAGCCCATCATCACTTCTAACCCCCCCCCCATAGCCCATCATCACTTCTAACCCCCCCCCATAGCCCATCAACACTTCTAACCCCCCCATAGCCCACCACCACTTCTAACCCCCACCATAGCCCCCCCCCCCCCCCAGCCCGGGAAAATTTTTTTTTTTTTAAGCTGTCTTCTCCGGCTGCCGGGGCCGCCGCGGCAGCATCGAGTGTGCCGCGGGGCCCCCCCTGCCCAGCAGAACCTGCCCTCCCCTTTATCACCTCTGTCTCTGATTGTAGCTTCAGTCAAACGCGCCGGCTTTCAGAGCGCGAAAGGACCAGTTTCCCTTTCGCGGCTCTGATAAGCCCGCGGGGGCTGATGGGAACTTCCCATCAGCCCCCGCGGGCTTAACAGAGCAGCGAGGGAGAAACTCTCCTCTCGTGCTCTGAGAGCCGGCGCGTGTGACTGAAGCTACAACGAGAGACAGAGGTGATAAAGGGGAGGGCAGGTTCTGCTGGGCAGGGGGGGCCCCGCGGCACACTCGATGCTGCCGCGGCGGCCCCCGGCAGCGGAAGAAGACAGCTTTTTTTTTTTTTTTAAATTTAACTTTAGGATCAGAATGTTTTTTGCGCGGGGCCCCCTGAAACGCGGGGCCCTGTGCAAAAAACATTCTCGCTCAATGGACGGGCCGGCCCTGACTTCAGGCACTCTCCTATCTAGAGGGCCAGCAGGTCCCCCACTCAATTCCCCCGCCCCCCCTGACCGCCCCTCTGGACCCAGGCAGTCAGCAATCAGTGTCGTGCCTCCCTGTCCCTCCCCCGCCCCTACGGGCCGGGCCTGCGCGGGCCCACCCACACACCGCCCGCTCTCCCCAGCACGTGTTCCCCGACTGCCCGCTCTGCCTCTACCCCGGGTCACTGTAAGACCAGTGCCCCCCGGACCCCCCCTCACCCTACCCCCTTTTCCCCCCCCTTTGGGCAGACCTTGTCAAATCCTCCCCCCGAATCCCCCCAGCTGCCCCCCTCCCTTGGCCCCTTCTCAATCCTTTTCTTGGGATCCCCCCCCCCCCGCCTTTTCCCAGACTGCATGGCTCCCAGTCCTGCTACAGCAAGTGGTCTGCCTGTTACCCTTTTGTTTCAGGTTTGTTTGTTTTTTTGTGTCTAAATGTAATTTATTTCGAGGGTTTGGTGTTATTTTTTTTTTTTTTATAATCCAGCCTCCAGTTCCCAGCCCCCCCGTACACTTTGAGGACCCCCCCAACCCCTTTTCTTGCCACTCCGATAACGCTGCAAACCCCAACAGCCACACTCTCCCGTTTTTTTTTTTTTTTTTATAGCCCCCCGGCACCCCCAGGCAACCACCACCAGGCCTTTCCCCCAAATCGGACCCCTGCACTGCCTCCCCAGCCACGCAGTACCTCCAGAGCACGCTCGTGCTGCACCCGACGCGTCTGGCTCTGACCTGGAAAAGGCCGGAGCCACGGCGCGTCCCCGCGCTCGCTCGGAGGCTGGTCCCGCCTCCCTTTCACCCCATTGGCTCCCTCCGCCTCCTGGCAGCCCGCGGGAGCCAATGGGGCGTCCAGCACAGCTCCGGCTCGCCCCCCATTACCCCGCCGATGCCGCGGCCCCGGAGGGGGGTCTCGTCCTTGCCGCCCCCCCCCCCCCCCCGGTTACCATAGGGCCGCGTGCACCAGCTCCGCGGCCCTGAATTTCTAGAACCTTCATCTCTTTTACATGAATGCAGAAAAACATTCCTGATTCACTGGCACCAGGTAACTTGAAGTCCTCACCATTCATTACCCCTTAATTACAAATAGATAATAACTTTAAGCATTGCACACAATAATGCAAAGCAGACCTCCCAGTTTTTATTACCAGGATTAACTGGCTCAGTTTGCAATGCTACAGCTCATAAAAGAGACTATGCTCACTCTGCAGCTCTGCAATGTTGAAACAGCATAGCCTGCATAATCTCTTATTAGAATGGATTGCACACCTCTGCTGGCTTTCCTATGCACTCAGAATCACTGGAACTTATATACTGTAGTCCCATTGAGACAAAATCCAGTAGAAGAAGTGGCAGCAGTACCAACAGGTAGGAAGTACTTCTGTACTTGTTGACTCTTTTTTTCTAGTTGTAGGACAATCCAAACGGAGTGGAGAGAGTAAACAGGATGGTTTAAGCCTGCCACTGTTCTTCTCTTGGTCAGCAGCTGAATTATTTGGGCAATAATCTGCTAGAACACCAGCACTCTGGTAGGATACTGTTGCATTAGCAAATCTGAGAAGGTTCTCCTAAACATTTGCGGCCATGAATGTCCAGATCAAGGATCCATAATTTCATACTCATGAACCGAAGAACATCATTGCAATGAGTATACTAAGGGGCTTTTTACTAAAGTGTGCGAAGCAGTTAGCTTGCATTTTGACATGTAACCATGGACTCAGGCCTGCAGTAGCTGTTAGCGCAGGGACATGACAGTTACCACGAGCTAATTCATACGCTAACTGCCACTTGCGCATTGGGGTAGAGAATGCGTAGCTTAGGAGTAGAAAGTGGACATGGTGAGCACATTGCAGTTAGCGTGGGGTACATATCACATGCTGTCAATGTTCCGGTTCACATGGGTATAATTTCCTGCACCTCAATAGTGCACCCACAGTAATAGCTCTGTGCATATCCAAATGTTAACTGTCAGGAACATGCTGGTGAAGCCCCCGACAGTTACCACAGAGGCTTGACATTTAACACGTTATTTTTCATGCTAAACACGAGAAGTGTAAAATGATGGTGCACTTCAATAAAAAGGCCCCTAAAAATAAGGTGAGAGGGGATATACAATAGGGAAAAAAGCCCTGAGAAGGTATGAATAAAGGCTCATTGGCATCTTGTTGCTAGTAAGCTGGAAGTTCAAAAGAGCAAAAAGAAACTGCAAGTTAAAAAATACCTTTATAAAACATTATAAAAAATATCTAAAATATATGTTATAATAAATATATTCCATTTCTCCTTTAGGCAAATGGCTGACTATTTAAAGTCTCACACATAAGAATTATAATTGTAAAACATGTGAATAAATTATATTCAATATTATGTACCACCATTTTAGATTAACATGCATAAAGCAATGATGCAAATTAGTAAATGGAGAACTCTCAACTGTTATTCAGTACATTTCATACTCAATAATTTAAAGCCCTTATTTAGAGAAAAATGTTTGTTTTGCATTCAGCTTCTAACCATTGTGGTTGTTGTTGTTGTTAAGTGCCGTCGAGTCGGAGTCGACTCATGGCGACCCTCTGGATAGCTATCCTAAATTGTGTTCGGTCTTCAGTCAGGCGGCTCATTGTTGACAGACTGGTACCCGTAGCTGCTGTTATTGTAGCGATCCATCTCATTGCTGGCCTTCCTCTTTTGCGTTGACCTTCTATCTTGCCAAGCATGATGTCTTTCTCTAATGATCTCTCTCTTCGCATGATGTGTCCGAAGTATGAAAGTCGAAGTCTTGTCATCTGAGCTTCTAAAGAAAGCTTAGGTTTGATCTCCTCTAGTACCGACTGGTTTGTTCTTCGGGCAGTCCATGGTATACACAGTATTCGCCGCCAGCACCATAATTCAAAGGCATCAATTTTCTTCCTGTCTGTCTTTTTCACTGTCCAGCTTTCACATCCATATGATGTTATTGAAAATACCATGGCTTGAACAAGTCGAATCTTTGTATGGAGAGAGACATCTCTGCTCTTGAGAATCTTATCTAGGTCTTTCATAGCCATTCTGCCAAGAGCAATGCGTCGTCTGATTTCTTGACTGCTTGTTGCTTCTTTATTGATAGTTGATCCAAGTAGGTTAAAGTTGTTCACGATTTCAATTTCTTCTCCTTCAACGATGAACCTGTTGATTATGCCAGTTGTCATGATCTTTGTCCTCTTTACATTAAGGTGCAGGCCCATTTTGAGACTATGTTCTTTGATTGTGAGAAGCAAATGTTTCAGATCATCTTCACTATCAGCCAGTAATGTGGTATCATCAGCATAGCGAAGGTTGTTGATGAGTCTTCCACCAATCTTCACACCTCTGTTGTCTTCATACAGTCCTGCTTCTCTGATGATTTGTTCTGCATATAAATTAAACAGGTAGGGGGAAAGTATGCAGCCTTGTCTTACACCTTTGCTTATTTTAAACCATTCTGTTTCTCCTTGTTCCGTTCGAACTGTTGCTTCTTGATCAATGTACAGATTGCGCAAGAGAACGATCAGGTGTTCTGGTATACCCATGCTTCTTAATGTGGCCCAGAGTTTCTCATGGTTTACACAGTCAAAAGCCTTGCTATAGTCGATAAAGCACAAATAGATATCCTTTTGGTATTCTTTAGTCTTTTCAAGGATCCATCTCACATCCGCAATGATGTCTCTCGTTCCTCGTCCTTTCCTGAACCCTGCTTGCACTTCAGGTAGTTCTTGTTCTAGGTATGGCTGTAGTCTCTTTTGAATAATCTTCAGTAGAATCTTGCTGGCATGTGGGATCAGAGCGATTGTGCGATAATTTCCACAGTCAGTTGGATCACCTTTCTTTAGTATTGGTATAAACACAGATCTTTTCCAGTCTGTTGGCCATGATGTTGTCTTCCATATTTCTTGGCAGAGCCTTGTAAGTACGGTAACAGCTGCATCAGATTGCTGCAATACTTCTATGGGAATGCTATCAATGCCATTGTGGTAGAACTTAATATAATCCTAGTCATCTTCTTAAAACCTTGTATTTGACCATCATGGAACTCAAATGAGAGAGGAGTATGGGTTTAGCATCATATTATTCTTTTCTTGATTAAGCAAATAGTTCATTATAACTTTTTGGATATGGTTAAAGTACTTGGGGGCATGTCTAATAAACTGCATTACCTGGCAGCGTGGGACTTAGGGGTATGTTTGCTAAACAGTGGTTGTGGCTTCCATGCGATATCGGAGCCGTGGCCCCATTGAATTCAATGGGGCTGCGGCTCCGGTATCGCATGGAAGCCACTACTGCTATTTAATAAACATACCCCTTAGTGCCTGATTTGGACATGCGCTAAAAAGTAGCATGGGCCCTAGTGCCAAAAATCCTATACTCTCCTGGTAATTTGTGTCAGGGCAGGAATTGATAGGCATGGGGCAGAATGACCTTGAAAGCATATCGAAGCTAGCGTATTTGTATTTAATGCCACTTCAAAAGGTGGCATTAAGTGCACCCACATGCTGGCTTGCACAGTGCAATGTCCTTGGCCCATACTAACTGCAGGGGGATGGAAGCACATATCCCTTGAAGTTAGCAATGATCCTCCATGTTGGTAAAAGCGGTCTACAAGTGCATTAGCAGTGCAGGCCTTCGTAAACATGCCCCTTGCTGCTTTATCTGCATAGTGAAACTTTGGTAAAAAAAAAAAGGGCAAACACTGTAACATGTTTTGCTTTCAAGAATATTAAGGATATCTAGAGGGGATGCTCAACAACTGATGTATAAAATGTCACAGCTAGTCAATTAGCCAAGCCCCCTCCTTCCTCCAATGCAAATTTAAAAAGATAGGGGGAACACATGGCCCCCACTCTCCCCCTCCCAGCTTCCCTTACAAAGGCGTAAATTCTAGCTAGCCAGCCAGCAAGGGCAGGTTCCATAGCCCCCAACCCCCCTCCCCCCACATTAACCTTAAAATCCAAGGTCTAGGGTAAGAATGGGGCAGGCACGATTCTATATGTTACTACCCCATCCAGCGGCCAAATCAAAATGGCCACCATCACAAGGTGCTGCCCTCTAGCCTCTCGCACGAGATTGTGAGCTCTTCTTTCCTGCCCTTCTCATGGAAGCCAAAACAAACATAGTTTAGTGGAAATACCCCTAAGAGTGCTACTTTTAGACAAATCCAATAGCAAAGTGCGACTTGAAGATTCATGCCTTATTTCCTTACCGTATTTATTATCTTTCTATAGACAATCAGTAACTCTTCTTTATCTAAGAGGTATGTTTACTAAATGGCGGTAAGGGAGTATGTCTTTCCGAGCAGTAATGGCAGCAATAGAGGCATTCCGGTGTTAAGGAGTGGTAGTGGACATTTAACTTGCGGTAACAGGACATGCTGCTTTAAGGTGTCTTACATGCACCTTAACCCAGGAAAGCCTCTGAAACGCTGAAAGGGGGAAAGGGAAGCCATTGGAGAAGGTATGGATGCAAGCACAGTTGGTTGCTGATGGAGTTGATTCACCTGATGCCTGGCTATGTGGCAGCATGTGTGATGAGCATGTTTGATCATACGTCAGGCTTGTGCTGTCAAATAGGCAAGATAGGCAGCTGCCTAGTGATGCTGGTCAGTGTGAGTGTTGGCAGTGTAATGGGTGGGCGGTAGCGGCAGCAGAGTCAGCAGAGAGGTTGCAGCAGCGGGGGGGGGGGGGGCTGCTGTGGCGGGCATGCAGTCCTGGACGCTTCTGAAAGCATACACCAAGCCATAAGCTATATTATAGTGTCTGTGAGTGTGGACATGTATCTAAATGTACTGTTAAGAGTGTGGCATGCCATAGAACAGGACAGTGTCTGTGTGGAGGCAACATGTTCCTGATATGGACAGCAAAGTGAGGATTGACCATAAGTGCTCATGTGGAGCAGTCATAGGAGAGGTGGGCATGATATGGCTAACTGCGGCAAATGACCCTTGACGGCCATGGTGGGACAGCTTACTGGGAAAAACATGAATCCTCTTGATGGCCAAATAGTGGATGCAGGGCTGTGCCATGGATTTTCGAAGCAGAGAGTCTGCAATGTGTGTGGTGGGTGGATGTTTGGGATCTTACTGACCAAAAACATTTGGTGAGTGTGATCCAGAGGTAGAAGTGCCATGGGGTACATGAAGCACCATTTGTGTGGGTAGGACTGGTGCCTCAATCTGTGCAACTGCAAGACAATACACCCAACAAATTGAACCCATTTGCCCCATGTGAAACAAGTAATGATAGCAAAACAGTTCAGGGGATGGCTGTGCAATGAGTGTTATGTGCCTGAATGTACAAGATATATCCTCTTTACGTAAAGCTGGGAGGTCACAATGATGGTGCAATAGAAAAAGCATCCATAACAGTTGTCCCAGATACCCGCTGCATATTGTGGCGGTCACACCCCTACCAGGCGGTCGCCTAGTAGGGACGGGAAGCCATCTTGAATTCCTCTTTACCAAGGATTGTAGTTGTGTATAGAGATAAATGAACCAAGTGGTTGTTTCAAAGCACACAGGAATTTTATTAGCTTCCGTGGCAAGAGCGGGTAACAAATCTTTCAAGCAGTTGTACACTCAAGTCAAAGAAAATAAAGGATAATCTTCTCCTATTAAAGCAAAGCTTACAACCAGTGTTGTAGTAGAATTATTTACACAGGCTTTCTTTTCTTTTCCCTTTATGATGCTTCTCAATTCGGTAATCATAAAGCACATGTATTTACAATTCCTAACTTATCACTGCTTTCAGGCTTTTATTACTTAGCCACAATGCACATATCACAGTCCATCTCAGAACAAGCGGAAGTAAGGTCACTTTCTTTACCTTCTACCTCCATGCTTTCTGCTGAGCTGTATCTTGGCAAAGTTTGAAAACGCTCAGGCACTTTATGCTTAATGTTCTTTAACAGGTTAAACAGCCTATTCCACTGAATAGCCCCTTCTCCTATAGGTAGGACTTCAACGGGCTTCTCCTGTTCAGTTTCTCCTGAAAACCCCTTCTTCCTAATCTGGGTTTTCTCAGGCCTAAACCTCTCTTCAGAGTCAGAGCAAGAAACACAGGGTTTTGGCTTTACTGCTTTTTTCTCCTACCTTGGAGTCTTGTTGCAGCACCTTCCTGGCTGAGGCTTCTGTGGCTTGTGACTCACTCTGCCTCTGAGCTAGACAGGGAATCAGGGTAAGACCTCCACTTCCCTTCCTGGGGCTTCTGCTGCCTGCAGACAGACCCTTCATCAGAGGAGTCTAAGCACTCTTGCCTTAGCCTTCTCAAAGCCAACCTTTTCTCTCTCCCTCTTGCCAGTCTGTTTGGTCCTCTGCCTGGAACCTTCTCTGTAGCTTCCTTGGCTGCAGTGCTGGCTGCTCTTGTCTCTGCTGCTGCTCTCTTTGTGGCTGCTTCTCTCTTGACTGCTTCTGCTTCGACTGCTTCTGCTAACTTTGTTTGTTTTCTCAAACTTAAACGTTGAGCAGGGCACCTCCCTTCCTGACTCCACCCACGTACCTCCTACTCTTACCTGGGGTTGTCATGGAGTCTGGGAGTGGCTTAAACCTAGCTCTACCCTCTTGGTTTCTCTCAGGGATTTTGCTGTGGTGTATGTGTTCTAGTGCACCCATCCCCCGAAAAGAAGAAAAAGTTCTTCTTTCTCTTTTATTTCCATGCTGAGCTGCACTCTCCTTACCACAATATACATCATTGACCCGCTGCAATTGGCAGCGGCAGAGTCATTAAAGTCATGCTCTCAGATGTCCATGATAGGGAATGCCATGTTTAGCTACCCAACGTGTGGCCATAACACATAGAAATGTATAAGGATGATTGTCTGCAGGTTATAGCAGAGCCAGGACTGTGTGAGGTAGGCAAGTGACTTGAGTAGCACCCACCACAAAATGAACAAGTGGGAATCAAACCCTGAACCTTTCACTATGGAAAGATTGCACCAACCAGTAGACTACATCTCCAGATCTCTATGTAGATACTGTATGTAGAGTCTGTAGGTCTCTGATCAAACTGTTTGCTGTCTGTGTGCCGATATAGGTTGGTCCCTCCACTACCCATGCAAAATAGTGGTCTGCAGTTAAAGAGCCAATGGAGAATACACTGATCCAACACATCAGCTCAATAAAATGCACTGACTGTGTATGTTACATACACATAATAACTGCAAGTCATGCTGCAGAGTGGTTTCAGCTATCTCCCTGATGATGAGGATGGGTGCCCAACATCTGGTCCACTGAACCTGCACTTTTAGAGATGGTCTCTGCTGGCTGTGCTGGAGGTCCATATCACTGCTAGTACGTGTCAGGTATTGTCTGCAGTGTGTTATGCTTTTCTTCTTGTTTCCTGCATGTTTGTAGCATGCTGTAGGCGACATGCTGTGTTCTGCCCATCTTGGATACTAATCCTTCAATAACAATGCAGGTCAGCGCCCAATGTCAATATGTTGATGCCATTGGCAGCCACTATTTTGAGGTATATAGGCTGACATGGGGCTACTACTACTGTCCTGCCATGACCCACTGCTGCTCTAACCATTGAGAACCAACAACCAACCACAGCAAGATTGCCCCTACTGCCATTCACTGGGCTGTGTTAGTCATGCACAAACCAACTGCAGTTTGTTTACTAATCAGCACACACTTAGAATACTCAGTGATTTGCATCCCCAGACAAAGATTGCAACAATATCACTGGAAACAGATATTACAACAACTCTACGTGGATACATAGCCTAAACATGCAAGAATTTTAAGTCATCTATGACCAGATAATGGAGCTCCTGAACTTTATACCTGGTTATGTAATCCTCTACTTCTCTGAATCAGGTGCAGACCTTATTAGCATTTCATTTTAATATGCACAGCTCATTTATGTATCATTCAAATAAAATTGGCGTTACTGCGTGGTCATAATGAGAGTGCCATCTGAGCATGACATGATGTGGCCACCCAAGCAAAGCACATGGCAGATGGGCACAATGACGTCTCAACCATTGGCCCTACTGTGCAGCAGACACACTCAGGTCAATCTGGCTGTTTCAGGTGATACCCACAATCCTCTGCCTCATGTTATTCACATTTTCAAACAAAGGCTGGGGACAACTTGAACAATGAAAGCCAAAGTGAAATGCAGAAAGCCACAGGACAAAGGGGAGCCATACACACATACACTGTTATTGGCACACTATGCAAAAGTGGGGATGGCTGGCATTCCTTCTTGCCAATCCTGTCTCAATCTCAGCTCAAGGATTGATAACGCATGCTCTGTGTGAAGGTGCTGTTAGCGCGCCTTGGCCTCACTGCACATTGTTACCTCCTGGTCAGTATGTTATTACCTTTCAACCAGCTATGGATAGTTGAGCCTATCAGTGCTGCTGGTGGGTGTTTCTACTCTTGCTATACACCTCCTTGGGGGTTGCACATGCTAGAGCTAAACTTGCACTGTCGGCTAAACCTTGTCCCCAGGAACATGCAACACAGAAACCCGAGTGTAGACATGAACCTGTGACTCTCCACATATATGCACACCAATTGTGTGTGTTGCACCACAGTGCTGCCATATGGGAATGACAACCCCTTTTGCTGACATGCTTTCCTTCAGTTGGCCTTTGGCACATGCTGCAATGTGCATTGCACATAGGATTAGGACAAGGCTTCTGTCAGCTGCAGGCTGGTGCTGCTGCCAACACAAACCACCACCACCACACCATGCAGACATGCACACATGCTGTCAGTGGTGGTGGTGCACAGTCCCAGCATATTAAACATGCAGGTTAGGTGGGCACCTTTGCTGCAAAGCTTGGATGGGGGGTAGAGGCATACATGACGGCCATACAGCCTCTCCACCAGCTGATTCCCATCACCGCCTGCCACTGATGCATCTTGGGGGGAGGATGCAGCCACTGCTATAATATTTCCCTGGGCACCTGCATTTTCTCAACTACCTGGAGGGCTACAGCTGCAGGTGCTATTGGCCTCTTCTTCCACAGCTGGGTTCAGTGGCACTGGGGGGGGGGGGGGAGCCTGCAGGGATCTCTGCCTAGGGTGCCATGTCCCTTGGACCACTCCATGTGGAAGATCTCCTTTCCCCAGCTGCCATATGTCTGTGTTTCACCAAAATCACTGTGTGGTCATGACAGACATCACAGATGGTGCAGATGGGGGATGCCTCTTTGTGTGGAAGTTACAACGGTTAGACCCCTTCAACCTGGAAGACAGATGGCTAAGGGGAAATATGCTGGGGGGTCTATGCATTACTGAATGGCGTGGAATGGATAAATGTTGATTGGTTGTTTATGCCATCAAAATGTGGGTGGACAAGGGGACAAGCAATGCTGCTACAGTGTAATACATTCTGGACTGATGGGGGCATATAGTTTAGAAACATAGAAACATAGAAATATGACAACAGAAAAAGACCACATGGCCTATCTAGTCTGTCCTTCCATAACAACTACAACAGTCCCCTTTTTACCTTTAGAGATCCTCTGTGTTTGTCCCATGCTTTTTTTGAATTCAGTTACTGTCCTCATCCCTACCACCTCCACTGGGAGACTATTCCACGGATCCACTACTCTTTCTGTAAAGAAATATTTCTGCATATCACTCCTGAATCTATCTCCCTTCACTCTCATCCCATGTCCCCTTGTAGCAGAACTTACTTTCAATTGAAAGAGGCTCTCTCCCTGAACATTTATGCCACGGAGGTATTTAAACATCTCAGTAATATCACCTCTATCCCGCCATTCCTCTAAGGTGTACATATTAAGATCCTTCAATCTGTCCTCATATGCTTTATAATGAAGACCACTAATCATTTTAGTAGCCACCCTCTGCACTGAATCCATCCTGTTCACATCCTTTTGAAGGTGCAGTCTCCAGAATTGCACACTATACTCCAAATGAGGTCGCACCAAAGACTTATACAGAGGCATTATCACCTCCTTTTTTCTGCTAGCCATTCCTCTCCGTATGCACCCAAGCATCCTTCTAACGTTTGCCGTTGCCTTTTCTACCTGTTTAGCTACTTTAAGATCATCAGACACAACCACGCCTATGTCCCGCTCTTCTTTAGTGGACAAAAGTACTTCACCTCCTATACTGTATTGCTCCCTTGGATTGCTGCAGCCCAAAGCATGACCTAACATTTTTTAACATTAAATCCCAGCTGCCAAATTCTAGACCATTCTTCAAGCTTAGCTAGATCCCTCCTCATGTTATCTACCCCTTCCTGGGTGTCTACTCTATTGCAGATTTTGGTATCATCCGCAAAGATGCAAACTTTAACTGAAAGCCCTTCCGCTATATCACTAACAAAGATGTTAAAAAGAATCAGACCAAGGACAGATCCCTGGGGCACACCACTGATAACATCCTTCTCCTCAGAGTGAGCTCCATTTACTTGTACTCTTTGTCGCCTCCCACCCAACCAATTTCTAACCCAAGCAGTAACTTTAGGGTCCATCCCTAGGGTGCTCAGTTTGTTTATAAGTCGCCTGTGAGGAACAGTGTCAAAGGCTTTACTGAAATCTAAATACACCACATCTAGGGCTCTCCCTCGGTCCAACTCCCTGGTCACCCAGTCAAAGAAATCAATCAGATTTGTCTGACAAGACCTGCCTCTGGTGAATCCATGCTGCCTCGGATCCTGTAATCCGCTGGACTCCAGAAACCTCACTATTTTCTAGTTTGTCAGGCAATGTGTAGGCAATCTCTGGTACTCCGATCATGAAGATGTCATAAAGGCTCCTCGTGTAACTGTGGTTAGAGAAGGTTTGGTTAGGTTCCAGGGGAACGGTCATTGCACCATTATGCAGGGGGCACTGCAGATCTACAGCTTGCCCCACTACAGGCACTGTTGAACATTGGTACATTTTAAGGACCCAGCTAGGTACTTGTGAGCATGATTGGCCACTGTGAGACTGAGGATACAGAGCTTGACAGACCATGATCTAGCCCAGTATGACATATCTGTGGATCCTTTGCTCTTATGCCACTATGTGCCACCTGAGCAGAAGCCTGGTCCACAATGTCCATCTGCACCTACCACTGCATGACCAATGTGCCAACCCCTTTGCTCGATTGGCAGCATCAGCATGGAGGCCCTTTCCTACTTGTGCACTATGCTGCTGCTTCTAATGAAGCACTACTATCATTGCTTGGGTCCCTTGTCATTTCATCGCACTGCTGAAATTTAAATAGGCTCTCTCCCCTATGCAGACATCCTTTCCATGAGGATTTACATTGCGGCAAAGTTACAGGCATTAAGGTGCCCTTAGAGGTGTTAACGCAAGAGGCGTTAAAGTAACACATGGGGATATGTTTACTAAACCGTCTTAATGTTACCGGCGCTAGTTGCAGTGCTAATGTGAAGAATGCCATATAAGGTAGTGGGCGGTCCGGCAGCAAGGTAGCAAGAATCTGTATTGCGCAATAGTGGACACTGTGGCACGTTAACATGCATTAACACTAAGTTCATGCCAGCGCAGTACTAGAAGCTGTAAAGATGTAGCCCACTGGTAACTGCAATGACTATGGAGGCAGAGGTCATGGGTTTGATCCCACAGTGGTGTTATTTAAGAAGGCTGTCTGAGGCATTTCCTTTTAATTTAAATAAGTGCTGCCAGCAAAAACACCCTCACAGTGCCTTAACCTAAGGTGCCTCATAAGGCGCCCTATAAGGCGCCCCATAGGTCACATTATAAAGTGCCCTGTCCGCCAAGGCACCCTATAATGTGCTCTATAGGGCGCTTTATAGGGCACCTTATAGGGTGCTTTATAGGGCTCCTTGGCACCCACCTGAACAGGGCTTGGCCTTGGTGTGTTGTGGGCAGATGCCACTGCCCCCTCCACTACCAGCACCCCTCCGCCACCATGCTGACATGCCCTTATACTGGTGGTGCGCAGTCCCAGGCCATCCAGTGTGCCGGTAGGTGGCTGCCTATGGTGTGGGATCTGGGGTAGGGGTGCCTACATAGACATCCGTGCTTCCTCCCGGCACCGCCTGTCATTGTAATGTGCCCTTTGGGGTACCTTCTAGGTGATGTCCCCTGGGACACTGTGGGAGACACACGCGTGGGCATGTTTGACCTTGGTCAGTTGCTGGCTTGCTGATTTGCAGTTACTGTGTTCCTATGTGCCACCTAGGCATCTGTCTAGTCCACCCTGTTCCCCAGCTGCCCCACTGCATGTCCCGCCTTCAGCTCCCTGTACCTCCTTTGCAGTCTCACCGCCGTGCCCTTTGTACTTGGCTACTATGCTGCTTCTGCACATGTATCACTACTATCACTTTCTTGGTCTCCCTGGCTTTGCTGTATATTGCTGACTGAAATGGTTTCTCTCTCCTGCAAATGTGCCTCTAGCGCGAGTTTTTCACTGGCGCTAAATTTTCAGACCTTCATTTCATGGCATTAGTGTGCATGAAGCCTCTCCCTGCCCACTCTCCACCCATTGACCCCTTATCTCCACCCCTGGGGAGCCTTATTCCGCCCTCTGGGGAACCTTATTCTACCCTCTGCGCACCTTAATGCCGCCAAAGACGTTATCGCGCGATACGTGACGTTCTCGCACATGTAATGCGCCATTATCACACGATAACATCACATATCACGCGATAACATAGCTGTTGCAACGTTAACGCCGTTTAGTAAACATACCCCATGGTGTTACACCCCTTCTCCACCCACTTTCTGCCCCTTCACGCACGCTCTCTGCCTCCTATTCCCTTTACGCTGCAGGAGCCTTTTACATATGGAAACATGGCATTTTTGTGACATTAAGAAGACATGTGTGTCATTACCACACATAAACAGCACACTTGCTCCCTTACTGCCATTTAGTATTTTATTTATTTATTTATTTAGACGGATTTAATATACCGCTTTATCATTAAATCAAAGCGGTTAGCACATCAAACATATCCTTAAATCTGCCTTTTCAAAATGTTTGCCTTCTTTTTCATTTGTGTTGTACCTTTGAAATTAAAGCATTACTTGACCTTAATATATAATTTAAGGCCTGAGAGATCCATATTCAAAAAGCCTCTGAGCAGGGAAGTTAACCAGACACTTTAGTTCGTTACCTTTAATAGATATTCAGCCCAGATCTGCTTGGACGATTAACTGGTTCTAAGTTAAGTAGATATTTGACTCAAGCTAATTATACTTCCATAGTTATCCAGAAATCTTTGACAAATACTGAATAGAAGTGCTGACTGGACAAAAACAAAATCACACCCTAGGAATGCTCCCAGTGCCGCATCCTTTTAGGAACATTTTGGAGTAGAGGAGTAGCCTAATGGTAAGAGTACTGGGTGGGGAAACAAAAGACCAGGGTTGAATTCCCACCAGCACTCCTTGTGGCCTTGGACAAGTCACTTAACCCTCCATTGCCTCAGAAAAGGCCAAATTATCAATGTCCCAGTTTAATATGCATTGCCAAATAAGAAACAGAGGGCTAGAATGGATTATTTTTTTAGCGTTCCTCCTAATATATAGTTCTAAACAGAAAGAAGTTCACATTCACCTGGTCAAAATTCTACATTTATTTTTATTCACTTATATGACAAAATATTTTCAAACAATCAAAAGTTTTGTCTTGCTAACTTGGGAGTTGGCTATATAAATCTTCATGATGACTATTTCTCCCTTGTTGACTGGATAAATTTTCTCTGGGCAAGTCAGCTTGGATAAAATGTTATTTTTATTTTTTTGACAGGGTTTTTTTTAATACCGCTTTATCATTCCAGTCAGTTATATTGAGGGTTTGGCACTACCCCCATATTATTTTTTTGGGGCTGAACATGCAGGGAACTGCTACATTATAGTAAACACACCCCAGAGTTACTAGTGAACCTCCCACTAAAGGTGGGTTTGAGAGTGTGTTGAATAATGTAGAAGCAAAGATCACTGTATGCTGCTGAAAAGTTGGCTGCTAGGGAGGTCAGATGAAGGACGACATTAAGGGAACAGTCTGCTGTGCTAGCAGAGCTGGAAAATAAACATTTAGGAGGGATATGCAAATCACTGCCTGTGCTGAAGGAGCAAGGATAACATTTTCTCAAATTTGTATCTATTATTAAAATTTAATTTTAAATCTATAGGGAACAGTGTAAGGAAATTAAGTGCACATGCTAGACAGAGGGTGGAGAAGTAAATACTGGGGAGCGGTGGGGAGGGGGGGTGGTGGAAATTGCTCACTCTAAAAGAAATGGTATCATTTGGCACTGGCACCAGCAGCCCTGGGCAAGAATGAACTTGGAGAAGAGTGACCTGGTGTTTAGAAACATCAGCCCTTTTTGTCTAAAATATCTTAATCTTAATCTGAGAGAAAAGAGCTTCCCCCTGCTCTGCAGCCCTTTCTTCTGAAGACAATGCTAGACAGTCTTCTAAGAATTTAGACAGGCTTAGAATGAAAATTTATTTTGGTTTAACAGGTTTTGCTTACTGCTTTATCATTTCAATCAAAATGTTTTTATATTGAAACTTAGTAATATACATTAATAACTTGGATTTTTCCAGAGGCAATGTGACTTGCCCAAGGCCACAAGAAGTGCTAGGGGGAATTGAACCCTGGTCCCTGGGTTCCCAATACAGTGTTTTTAACCATTAGGTTACTCCTCTACTCCAAGGTGCTACTAGGAAGTCTCCTACAAACCAGTTGGAGGGTAGGAATGAAAATGGAGGTGGATATTTTTCTCCCAACCCAGGAAGTGAAGATGGCAGCGGAGAGACTCTGGAGATACTAATCCAGGCTTGTTAGTCCAGTTGTGGATCAGCTCCAGGGGGAACTGCAGTAACAGAGACCACAGGAGCCACAAGGACCAGGAAGAGCCCAGTGGCAGATCAGATCATTGGGGAGCTGCAGTGGCAGAATCAGCTCCAGAGGCAGCTGCAGTGGCAGAGTCCATTCCTCACTAGGAGCCACAAAACCCAGGGAGGTCCAGTGGCAGATCATCTAAAGGGAGAGCTGCAGCAGAAGAGAATCCATTCCAGACTAGGAGCCACAAGACCCAGAGGGGTCTAGCAGCAGATCAGCTCAAGGAAGAGCTGCAGCACTTGTTCCTGGTTGGGCAAGGGTGCAAGACCCTCCCCAGATTGCCTCAGCAATTGGGCAGAACTAAAAAACCCTCTCCTTTCACAAGCAGCCACCGGTCCAGAGCTCCAGCAGTGGGTGAGACTTGGGGCTGCTGGGCAAAGGGAAAGGGAGGGGAGTTTGGAGACAGGTTACCTGCTTGAATCTCTGTCATCATGTTTCTATGTTTCTATAAAGGAAAATAGGGGACTGCTGTAGTGGTTCATTTGGAAGGACAGACCACTAGGCCATGTGGTCTTTTTCTGTTGTCATGTTTCTATGTTTCTTATCATAATACGGGTTACACATAAGGCATTATTTTATCACAATTCTTGATCTATATATTTTGTAAATAAATTGTAAATACTATTTTAGACAGCCTTGTTCACAGCAATGTTTTCTGGAAAATGGAGAGAAATCCTACTCGCTAACGCCTTTTTTCCCCAGGTGGAGGCGCCAAACTGACAAGGAAAGACAGAGTCCAGCCTCGGGGGGACTCCAGTCAGGCTGGTCCTGGACCCAGAAGTGGACCCCAAGGGGGCGCTGCATGAACATTTGCTGCCATATTAGCGCATACTAATGTCACTAATGTGCATTATTAGTAAGTAGATCCCATTGCATAAAATGGGATCTGCATTAAAATAATGTGTGATAACTGTGTTAATGCAAGTTAAAGCGTAGCAAATGCGATTAACTGTAGGCACTAGTTTTCAGCAATGGCTGGCTATGTTAGCAAGCAATCCCGTTGTGCAGAGAGAGCATAAATCCTGCAGGCTGCGTCATAGATGGCTACATTTGTCAATTTTTCAACTAATCTTTCTAGCTAGCTTGCAACTGAAAATTAGCCTGAAAATTGGCCTTTATGAAATGAGTACATCTAGCAGGGATGCAAAAACCTAGAAATGTTTTTCTAAAATGGAAAACATGATCCTTTATGATTACTCATGTAGTTCCAGTATTCATATATCAAGGCGGATTTTCATTATGGTACCCTTCTGTGAGTTTGACTTCGATCTTCCCTTTTTTTATGGCATAGATTCTTAGTAAAATTATTTTTCTCATTTCAATAATTTACTTCATCTACTCTTCACACAAATATTATGCTTCTTGTAATATCATAAATACAAATAGTTAACAAATGAGAGATCACTGCATCCAGCTGTTAGCACTGTGCAAATCTTCCATATTTTGTAACGAAAAAGAGACTGAGAGCTAATTTTTCATAATATATAATTGATCTTTCACTTTTTGCAGGATTACTAGTATAAATTCCATTGAGCAATATCCTAGCAACTAATTAAATCAGGCCATGTTGAATCAACAAATGGAAAACTAGTAATTTGTCATTGTAAAACAAATTCAGCTCTGTTAATGGTCCATGCTAAATATGGAAAGTTCATGTTTTTAAATGAAATCCAAATATAGCTTGGATTCGCATATATTGTACTATAGAAACATACAATTTTAATATGATATCATTGGGATAGAAACATAGAAACATGACAACAGAAAAAAACTACATGGCCTATCTAGTCTGTCCTTTCATATCAACCACTACAACAGTCCCCGTTTTCCCTTTAGAGATCCTCTGTGTTTGAACCATGCTTCTCTGAATTCAGATACTGTCCTCATTTCTACCACTTCTACTGAGAGACTATTCCACGGATCCACCAGTCTTTCCGTAAAGAAATATTTCCGCATATCACTCCTGAATCTATCCCCTTTCACCCTCATCCCATGTCCCCTTGTAGAAGATCTTGATTTCAATCGAAAGAGGCTCTCCTCCTGTGCATTTATGCACAGAGGTATTTAAACATCTCAATCATATCACCTCTATCTCGCCTTTCCTCTAAGGTGTACATATTAAGATCTTTAAGTCTGTCCTCATATGCTTTATAATGAAGACCACTAACCATTTTAGTAGCCACCCTCTGTACTGACTCCATCCTGTTTATATCCTTTTGAAGGTGCAGTCTCAAGAATTGCACACTATACTCCAAATGAGGTCGCACCAAAGACTTATACAGAGGCACTATCACCTCCGGGAAAAATGGTAGAAACCATCATAAAGAATAAAATTACTCAGCATGTAGATAGTCATGGCCTAATGGGAGACAGCCAACATGGCTTTAGACAAGGAAGATCTTGTCTTACTAATCTGTTATATTTTTTTGAAAGTGTGAATAAACAGGTGGACAAAGGTGAGTTGGTTGATATAGTGTAACTGGACTTTCAGAAAGCCTTTGACTAGGTCCCTCATCAGAGACTTTTGGCAAAACTAAAGAGTCATGGGATAGGAGGCAGTATACTACTGTGGATCAGGAACTGGTTAAAAGATAGAAAGCAGAGGGTTGGGCTAAATGGCCAATTTTCCCAATGGAGAAAGGTGAATAGTGGTGTACCCCAGGGATCTGTGCTGGGTCCGCTGCTTTTTGACATATTCATAAATGACCTGGAAAGTGGAATAACGAGTGAGGTTATCAAATTTGTAGATGACACAAAACTATTTAAAGTTGTTAAAACCCAAGAGGATTGTGGAAAATTGCAAGAGGATCTTGATAAATTGGAAGACTGGGCATCAAAATGGCAGATTAAATTTAATGTGGACAAGTGCAAAGTTATGCACCTAGGGAAGAACAACCCAAACTATGGTTACACAATGCAAGGTTCCACATTAGGAACCACCACCCAGGAAAAAGATTTAGGCGTCATTGTGGATAACATGTTAAAACCCTCGGCCCAGTGTGCAGCGGCAGCCAAGAGAGCAAATAGAATGCTAGGTATCATAAGGAAAGGAATGGAAAATAAAACAAAAGATATTATAATGCCTCTATACCATTCCATGGTGAGACCGCACCTTGAATATTGTGTGCAATTCTGGTCGCCGTATCTTAGAAAGGATATAGCGTTATTAGAAAAGGTTCCGAGAAGAGCCACCAAAATGGTAAAGGAGATGGAAGGATACTCCTATGAAGAAAGTCTAAAAGGTTTAGGGCTCTTTAACCTGGAAAAGAGACGGCTGAGAGGAGATATGATATGGAGATATGGAGTGGAGGAGTAGCCTAGTGGTTGGGGCAAGGTACTTCAGGCTGGAAGGTCAGGGGTTCAAATCCCACTAGAGGACAGCAATCTTGGGCCGGAAGGACTGGGGTTTCTAGTCCCACAGGTGCTCCTTGTGGTCTTGGGCAAGCCACTTAACCCTCCATAGCCCATGTTCCCTGTAAATTAGTTATCTCCAAGTTATAATACCCTGTTCAATGTAATTTCAGTTTGTTCAATGTAAACCGCACTGATGCAGAATGGCACGGTATATAAGAGAATGTAAATAAATAAATAAAATATGATAGAAGTCTATAAATTAATGAACAGAGTGGAATGGGTAAACATAGATCGACTGTTTACGTTATCAGAATATAGAAAGACTAGGGGACATGCAATGAAGCTACAGGGTAAACTATTTAAGACTAATAAAAGAAAATAATTTTTCACTCAATGTGTAATCAAACTCTGGAATTTGTTACCGGAGGATGTAGTAAAGGCTGTTAGTGTAGCTGGGTTTAAAAAAGGTTTGGACAAGTTCCTGGAGGAAAGGTCCATAAACCATTATTAAGAAGGGACCCAGAATATCAATGCTTGACCCCAGTACAAGCATTGCGGAACCTGTGTCTTTTGGGGAAACTGCTAGGTACGTATGACCTAGATTGGCCACTGTTGGAAACAGGATACTGGGTTTGATGGACCTTGGTCTGACCCAGTATGGCATATCTTATGTTCTTATGTTCTCCTTTTTCTGCTAGTCATTCCTCTACGTATGCACCCAAGCATCCTTCTAGCTTTTGTCGTCGCCTTTTCTACTTGTTTAGCTACTTTAAGATCATCAGACACAACCGCGCTTAGGTCCCGCTCTTCTTTAGTGGACAAAAGTACTTCACCCCCTATACTATATTGCTCCCTTGGATTGCTGCAGCCCAAATGCATGACCTTACATTTTTTAACATTAAATCCCAGCTGCCAAATTCTAGACCATTCTTCAAGCTTAGCTAGATCCCTCCTCATGTTATCTACACCTTCCTGGGTGTCTACTCTATTGCAGATTTTGGTATCATCTGCAAAGAGGCAAACCTTACCCAACAGCCCTTCCGATATATCACTAACAAAGATGTTAAAAAGAATCGGACCAAGGACAGATCCCTAGGGCACACAACTGATAACCTCCATCTCCTCAGAGTGAGCTCCATTTACCTGTACCCTTTTTTGCCTCCCACTCAACCAATTTCTAACCAAAGCAATAACTTTAGGGTCCATCCCTAGGGTACTCGGTTTGTTTATAAGTCTCCTGTGGAGGAAGAGTGTCAAAGGCTTTACTGAAATCTAAATACACCACATCTAGGGATCTCTCTCGGTCCAACTCCGTGGTCACCCAGTCAAAGAAATCAATCAGATTTGTCTGACAAGACCTGCCTCCAGTGAATCCATGTTGGCTTGGATCCTGTAATCTACTGGACTCCAGAAACCTCTATAGTTTCTCTTTCAGCAGCATTTCCAGTAATTTACTCACCACCGTAGTTAAACTAACCAGCCTGTAGTTTTCAATCACATGTGTCTCTCTCCAGTCCTTTGGCACCACTCCTGACTCCAACGAGGCATTGAAAATGTCAGTCAGTGGAGCTGCTAGAATGTCCCAAAGTTTCCTCAGTTTTCTAGGGTTTTTCCCATCTAGTCCAATCGCTTTGTCTACTTTAGGTTTACCTAGTTCCTCACGAACACAGTCTTCTGATAATTGTTGAAGATGCCCCTTGCTTTTGTTCCTCTTTGGGGGTGTTTTCTGAGGTCCTGCTCCTGGTTCTTCATCTGTGAACACAGAACAGAAATATTTGTTAAGCAATTCTGCTTTATCCTCATCAGCTTCTGCATATTCCTCTACTTCATCCTTGAGTCTGACAATACCACTTTTGCCCTTCCTCTTCTCACTAACATATCTGAAAAATGTCTTATCCCCCCATTTTGTTGCATTGACTATTTCCTCCTCTTTTTGAATCTTTGCTTTCCTGACTACTTTGTAAGCTTCTCTAAGTTTTTCCAAATATTGATGCCTGTGTTCCTCTCTCTGTGTTCTCTTGTATTTCATGAAGGCCTCCCTCTTGTTCTTCACCTTTTCAGCTACTTCTTTCGAAAACCATAGCGGTTTCCTTTTCCTTTTACCTTTATTTACAATTTTAACAAAAGGTTGGTTGCCCTTAAAAATCGCCTTTCAGTTTTGCCCATTGTTTTTCTACATCCCCCAGCTGTTCCCATCCCACTAACGGCTCCCTGAGGTATTGTCCCATCTTGGCAAAGTTAGTTTTCCTAAAGTCTAAGATCCTTGCTTTTGAATGGATTCTAACAGCCCTAGTCTTAATATTGAACCACACCATCTGGTGATCACTGAATGCAAATGATCTCCCACTATAACATCAGAAACACTTTCACCATTGGTAAGCACTAAATTTAGTATGGCCCCTTCACATGTGGGTTCTGTTACCAGTTGCCTGAATAGTACTCCCTGTAGAGAATCCAGGATCTCCTTACTTCTAGATGATACTGCAGCAGGAATGTGCCAATCGACATCTGGCATATTGAAATCCCCTATCAGTAGCACGTACCCTTTCCTAGCAATTTTGCGTATGTCTTCAATTAACTCTCTGTCCACCTCTTTCTCCTGTGAGGGAGGTCTGTATATCATGCCAATGCAAATAGATTTATCTTTCCCTCTTTCTAGTTTAACCCACAGTGCCTCCTCTCTCCCTTTTAAACTCTGTTATTCCAATGCTTTAATATTATTTTTTACATATAGTGCCACTCCTCCTCCCCTTCTTCCTACCCTGTCCTTTTTGAATAAAGTATAGCTTGGTATAGTTACTTCCCAGTCATGGTTTTCTGTGAACCATGTTTCAGTAACTGCCACTAAATCTAAGTCAGCCTCTCCCATTAAAGCTTCAACATCTGGGATCTTATTTCCCATGCTGCGGTCATTTATATACACCGCTTTCCAAATGTTGTCCCTTTTACCAATTTCCATAGAAATATTTAATGTTTCACTTACCTGTGGGCTTTCACTTCCCTGCGGCTTTCTTCACCCATCCCAATGAATCTAGTTTAAAGCCCTCTTCATTAGATTAGCCAGTCTGCTACTGAAGACACTCCGACCTTTCTTGGACATATGGATGCCATCCCTGCTCTGCAACCCTTGGAACAGCATCCCATGGTCCATGCAGCCATGCATTCATCTCCAGGATGCAAGCTTCTCTGCATTGGCCTTTACCCTCAACAGGGAGGATTGAAGAGAATACAACCTGTGCCCCTATCTGCTTCACCCTCTGTTCCAGAGCCATGAAGTCACTTTTGATACACTCAGAGGGATACCTGACAGTATCATTTGTGCCGACATGGATTTGCAGCATTGGGTAACAGCCAGTGGGCTTGATAAGTCTCAGCAAACTCTCTGTAACATCTTGGATTTTGGCACCTGGTAGACAGCATACCTCTCTGGACATCAAGTCTGGTTGGCAGATGGATGCCTCAGTACCCCTCAGAAAAAAGTCACCAAGCACCACTACCCTTCGCTTCCTTGTGGTCACTGATTCTACAACTTTGGGGTACTTGAGCTCTGGTTCTTCCCTTGACAGGGATGCTATCACCTCCTCCACTTCCAGGGCTGCATATTGGTTCTTCAGTTCAAGGGCTGGAGAAGTTGGATTGGTGATTCTGCAGGCTCTGATGACTTGTGTCCAACCTTCATCATTTTATAGGCACCCATCTTCTCCTCCTCTACTGGAGAGCGTGGATGTTGCAAGAAGCATCTCATCAATGTACTTCTCATTATCTTAAATGTGCTTCAGCCTTGCCACCGCCTCTCTGAGTTCCTCCACTTGTTTCCTGAGAGCTTCAGCATGCAGGCATCCTGCACATGGAACAGGTCCTTCAACTGGCATTGGGACCTCTGTCTGGGCAGAGGCAGAAGCTGTAACAGGGGCAACAGCTTTAGTAATATGATTTTCCCAGCCATTGTTCAGTTGGTGGAGCTTAGGTATCTGTTAAAGCAAAAGAGAGAGACCTACCCAAGTACCAGCCGGTTTCTCAGCTGTCCTTTCAGAGAAAAAGCAGTTAAATCTCTTTAAGTGTGTTCAATATGTGCTGTTCCAAGTCCCTGTGTGTAGTTAATTGGGGAGGTGCCCTATAAAGCAAGATTACTTACTAGGGGTGGGTGGGAGATGGGGGGTAGGAAGGGAATTAACACCTGATGAGGTGTCAGTAGCTTCAAAGAGCTGAGAAAGATACTAAAGTACAGTTTTAAACCTACCCCAGTAAAGAAAATATTTCCCCTTATAAACTAAAGCACCAAAAAGAATGTAACTTTGTTTTAAAAAATGCACCAAACCCCTTTGCTTCCAGGCAAAGAGCTAGTAATTTAAAAAGCCACAAACTCTTACATTTGCTTGAAATGTACAGCCCCTGTTAGGAATGCCTCAACAGTGCAGGGCTTTGAAGTCTTTTATGCAGGCCTCAGCTGCTCTCAGGTCTTTCACAGGCTAATCAGACCCACTAACTCCTGATGAGCTGTCAATAGCTTCAAAGAGCTGAGAAAAATATTAAAGCAGAATTATAAACCTACCCTACTAAAGAAAACATTTCCCCTTTTAAATTAAAGCACCAAAAAGAATGTAACTTTGTTTAAAAATGTACCAAAACCATTTTAAGAGCTCCCAGGCAGAGAGCTATTAATTTAAAAAGCCACACTCTAACCTTTGCTTGAAATGTATAACCCCGGTTAGGAATGCCTCCATAATTCAAAAAGCTTTGTATACATGGAAACATGCTCATACAAAATTTCACATGGTATACATGCATAAAAGATAGATGCTCACTGCAAGATAGCACATAGTTTTATGCTATCTTTAGACAGCATAAAACTATAGTTTGAGCAGAGCTGGAATGGAGGTGCAATGTCCTAGTAGTGTATTTTATAAAATGCTTATATATACACAGATCACAGGCACACATTTTCATCTTATTTGGAGCAGGTGTAAGTTTGTGTAACAGCATTATGGGGGTCATTGTATGAGGCTACTTTATAAAAGCTTAAAATTGGTGTCCTTTTGTGCTTTTTGCATAGGCAAAAATGCAATGTGTGCCTTCAAGTCAGTCCTGACTCCTGGCGACCCAGAAGCTCCTGGGTTTTCTTGGCAATGTCACTGGAAGTAGATTGCTGTATAATTAGCCCTCATATAGCATGTGCCTCTTTTCTGTTACTAGAACTATGTAACTTTCCATTAGAGGGCTTGTGTGAGTGAAGGCGTTGAACTGCTCGTAGTAATATAAGAAACTGTTTACAGTTGTTTTCTATTGCTGTACGAAAGGAGCTCAAGGAAAGTAAGGCAGAAGCATCAGAAGAGCGAAATCTGGTTTGAAAGGAAGAATTTCTGTCTCCATCCTATGCCCCTTTTTTAAGTTTTCCCTCCAGGTAGCCCTGTAAAGAGTGTCACTGTTATGACACCCTTACCTACTTTGACTTTCTCTTTATTGCCTCTGAATGCATTTAAAATCTTTATTCCATTCCCTCAGTTCTGCACATAACTGATCAAGCAAAACAATCTCCTCCTGTATAATAGTCATTGAAGTAAATAACCGAAAAGATGGAAATAGAGAATATTATGGAATGTACACATCACAAGTCTCCTCTGGTCTTACCATTTCTATTCCTGTTGAAAGGGCTTAAATCCTATTACAACAGATCAAGATAGGTAGGTATGGACGTGATAGGAGGTGGGGGAGCTCAATATATAGGTTGGAATATGCCAGCATTTGGATTTGCTAGAAGGAGGTGCACTGGGATCCTCGCAAGTAGTTTTCCTGCAAGTGCATTCATTCTGTGGCTCCTCATTACTCCTCCTCTCAAATCTCCCCCTACACCCCTCCTCAGGAATTTCACTTATCATACAAATCCTTTTTATCTTGAACCCTTCTCTTCCACTGCCAACTCCTGACTTCGGTTCACTCCACCTTGCTGTACCGCATGCCTGGAACAAAAGACTACCTGAGTCAATATGTTAGGCTCCATCTCTGGCTCTGGTCAAATTTAGGTTAAAAACTCACCTCTTTGAGCTGCTTTTGGATCCTGGCCCCCTTATTCTCCTGTTTACCACCCATGTGTGTATAACCATTTTCCCTTTGCCCTACCTTAGTCTCCTGTTTGCAGTATTTGTCTATCTTGCATAGACTGTGAGCTCTATCGAGCAGGGACTGTGTCTTATGTGCATATGTTCAGCACTGTGTATGCCTAATTGTGCTATTCAAATAATAAGTAGTACTAGTAGTTCTTAAGCAACTTGTTGAGAATTTACATAGAAACATAGAAACATGATGGCACATAAAGACGATACGGCCTTGAAAGTCTGCCCTTCTATACGAACCACTAACCTCTACAGTCTCTTTTTTCCTTTAGAGATCCTCTGTTTTTCTTCCATGCTTTCCTGAATTCAGATACAGTTTTTGTCTTTACTACCTCCATAAAGAAATATTTCCGAAAATTACTCTTGAGTCTATCTCCTTTCACTTTTATTCTATGCCCCCTCATAGCAGAGCTTTCTTTCAGTTGGAAGAGGCTCTTCTTCTGTGCATTTATGTCATGAAAGTATTTAAACATCTCTACCATATCTCCACACTCTTGTCTTTCTTCCAAAATATACATATTGAGATCTTTAGGTCTGTCCCCATATGCCTTATGGCAAAGCCCACTGAGCATTTTGGCAGTCACCATCTGCACAAACTCCATTCTGTTTATATCCATTTGAAGGTATGGTCTCCAGAGCTGCACACAATACTCTAAATTAGGTCTTACCAAAGATTTATACAGAGACATTATTGCTTCCTTTTTCCTGCTCGCCACTCCTCTCCCTGTGCAACCAAGCATCCTTCAGGCTTTCACCATCACCTTTTCTACATGTTAAGCTACTTTAAGATCATCAAAAACAATCACACTAGGTCCCGCACTTCTTTTTCTTTTGTGGACAGAGGCACTTCACCCCTTATACTGTACCACTCCCTTGACCCTGCATTTTTTAGCATTATATCTCAGCTGCCAAATTTTCGATCATTCTTCGAGCTTTGCTAAATCCTTTCTCAGATTATCTACACCTTCTTGGATGTCTACTCTATTGCAGATTTTGTTATCATCCACAAAGAAGGCAACCTTACACAATAACCCTTCCTCAATATCACTTACAAAAATGTTAAAAAGATTCAGACCAAGAACAAATCCCTGTGGCACACCACTGGTAACATCCTTCTCCTCAGAGTAAGCACCATTTATCTGTATCCTTTGTTGCTTCCTAAAGAATCAGTTTCTAATCCAGTTAGTCACCTTAGGTTCCATCCCTAAGGAATTCAGTTTATTTATACATCATATGTGTGGAACAGTGTCAAAGGCTTTACTGAAATCTAAGTATACCACATCTAGGATTCTCCCTCGGCCCAACTCTCTGTCACCCTGTCAAAGAAATTAATGAGATTTGTCTGACAAGACCTGCCTCTTGTAAAACCATACTGCCTTGAATTCTGCAATCCATTGGATTTCAGAAACCTAACTATTTTCTGTTTTAGAAGCCTTTCCATTTGCTTACTCACCACAGAGGTCAGCCTAACCGGCCTGTAGTTCCCAACCTCATCCTTAGACACCAGATCTTGGTTCTAACAAAAAGGGACAATTTCATTTAGGTTATAGTGGAGAGCAAACTGCAATACATTGATCACTGTAGTGTATGGCTCAGTGTAGATGCTGGAATAGAACCAAACTATATCAGAACAATAATTCTAGATTTTAGAAAGGTTGTCTTTAAGAAAATGAATTGGTATGTTCAAGAATCTTTCTCAGTTGGTAGGGATCAGAGAGATACAGACTAAGAGAGCAATAATAGGAAATATTGAATTGCAATAAATTATGGTGTCAGGTATGTTTACTAAGGATTACATTTGTTTAGCATGACTACTGGTAAAATTCTACTGTCCTTTTGTTTAATAGGGATTTCGTTAACTAATGAGGTCAGACAAACTGAGATACACATACCAACTGTGGAATAGTACCATATTTTAAAGAGGGCAACATTTACATTTCTCCTGTTTTCTGGAACCATTGCTGCTTAAGTGAAAAAATGACAAGAGAAACACTTATCAGAACTGCCGGTAAAGCTGCCAGAACCTTTCTAAGCTCCCTTAGTATTCTTTTCTCTGTCTTCCCCATTGTCTTTTTCACTTTCAGTTTTCCCAGTCCCATCTAGTTCTCTCTTCTGTAAATTCATTCAGGTTTACCTCTGTTCTGTTTCACTTCCTGATTTTAATTTATGATCCTTCTGCTAGGAATGTGCAGGGCCACAAAAACATGGTTTCGGCCAAAAACAAATTTGTTATGGTAATAATTCTAAGCCCACTATGGGCCCAATTCAGAGATGCGACTGGCGGGGCTCATGTCCCGTCGGGACGTGCAGCCCCTCATGCCGTCCTACACCTATTCTCCCTCAGGCCCTCCCCGTAAGGCAAGAGCAACAGTACGGGGAGAGCCGGCAGGGGGCGGGAGGGGGCGGACTCTAGGCGGAGCGGGGGCGGACTGCGGCGACAGGACATACAGAGCCGATTCCGGTCAAGGCCCTGTATGTCCTGCGGAATCAGAGGGAAACGTGCTGCTTATTCCACCTCAAAGGTGGAATACGCAGCAGAAACCGGGCGATTGGGGCTGGAAACCCCCCCGGGGCCAGGTGTAGGTAGGTCCTGGCCATCTGATCCAGGCCCCAGATGCCCAGCTGTGGGTTAGGTGACAGGGAAAAATAGGGTCAACTCCACGGGAGCCTGCAGGGAGGACGTCCCTGCAAGCATGCAGGGGCATGCCGTACCATCCATGGCCCGATTCTGTATGCTGCGGGAACATTTTGCTCCCCCGGTACAGAATCGGGTCCTAATGGGACAGTCCTGCTCAGGGCCATCCAGATGGCCCAGACGTGCCCCTTTCTGAATCGAGCACCACATGTGCAATTGCTTGTGAGCGCATATACCTACAAATTAATGTATGTGCAAGCAACTTGCCAGCACATTTCTTTTCTAGGTGCACAAATGCCCAAATGAGCCCAAAAAGCTCATGCCTAACTTCTGCATTTTATCCTTCAGAAGGTCAGTTCTGCTCTGTCCACAGAAACTGGCTGGTTATAACCTTGTGTATGTTTTAGCTTACAATCTGAGGAGGCATTTTTGAGGGAAGGGCTGGGGAGAGTTTGTACTCGCACACACACTTTTGAATATTCAAATATGTGCACATATTCTGACCAAGAACACTAGTACACTCTAAAAAAAGCAGGTATACATATATGTGCATAGTTTTCCTGGGGTAATATTCAAAGTGGAAGCCCATGAACTTTCATTTTGGAAATCCAGAGAAAGGGATGCATGTACTTTTTACTTGTCCATTGAGTTATAAAATGACTCCTTCAGTGAGCATTTTATAAAAGCATTCAATATTTATGCCCTTTTCTTTGTTATATTCCCTGCATACCTCCTCTACCCATTCCAATCTCACCCCTGCCCCTTTTCTTTTCAGTAATATATATATATATATATATATATATATATATATATATATATAAATATAAAAGGGCATGACATACTTGATCACTAGTTTAAAAGGTTTCTTCCTAGAGATACCTTTTCTACTACCAGCTCTCATTTGCTTTCTGATCCGTTGAATGGCTAGTAATTCTGAGGTAAACATCGAGAAAGGAGATAAATAAAAATGCTTCAGAAATATCTAAATATAACTTTTTTTTCTTTTTTGTCTAAATTCCAAAAATGCCTGGTGTTAAATTCAGACGTTGGGTACGGGTACATATTCCCTTTATAGACGGGATACATATGAGCCAAGATGATGAACAGCTCAACTATTATCCATCCTATAAATTCTTTCGAAACAAGGCATAGTGACAATTGGATCTCTTTTCCCTAAAACAGCAATAAAAACCATTCTCTCCCCTTTTCTCTTTCCTACTGCCGATCAAGAAGAAACAACGAAGCTTAAATAGTGGCTGCCTAGATTTGTAGATCTATTCTGCTCTATGTTCTCCTCAAGGCAAGCTAAGAGCAGGTAAGCTGAGCAATTCCAATCCAACACTCATTCCAAAATTTTATTTGAGCCGAGCTAGTTTGGAATATTGGACCAAATTACCAGATTATTTTGACTTGGAAGAGGGCCACAATGCTTGGCAGAACATGTCATCACTTTCCTAGTAATTTTCCTTTAGCAAATGGATCTCTAACTATAAACTGAAAAAGAGTCATTCAGCAAGCTTTTACATGTACTAATGTGTATATTGCAAAAGGAATGGGGGAAAAATTACTAGCCTCGCAGGAAAAACAACCAACCTAGGCTAGATTTTTGATGCCTGGAGGGAGGACGCAAACAGCAAACAGCGGAAAGTGTTCTGAATATAACTCAATATCACTTAAAGCTTCAAAGTGGAAATTTAACAGTGGGAAATGGGAACACTGAAGAGTAAGAAGAAAGAAAACAATCTATATACTATAACATCAAAGGTTAAGTTAAAGCAAAGTGCTTTGTTTCTACAGAGGATTGGAGATACTCTGATGCTACAAAGGACTAAACAAGACCCTGGGGTGATTTGCTGTTTGATTTTTCTGTAAGAGAAGTAATTGAGGACTTTAATTTAGCATAAGAAAAGGAAGAATAAAGATGGTGAAGATATGAACTATGGTATGAGACTCTTCTGTAATCACAAAACTAATATTAGTTCTTCAGCATTGCGAGTCCAATACTCAGAAGCAGTTATGCAGTTGATAGCACTCATATAAGTGCTTTTAAAAAAATATCTCAGGCTCTTAAACAGATAATATTAGCCTGTTTAAGAGAGGTACTTACTAAGCTGCAGTAAAATAACACATTTTACCATAAAAGTCTGTGGAGTCTCAGAACCTCATTTCAGCAGCTACTTAGTGACTTCCACTGTAAATACAAATTTGCATTGCTGCAAGCATAGCATCACACATACCTTGCTGCAATAACATAGATAACAGACCCCAAGTCAGGCCTGCTATCTGTTAAATTTAATGTAGTTATTTTTTCTGGGTGTTTGCTATATTGCTTTTCAAATATTATCAAAGCAGTTTGCAATCATAAAATATAAAGTTAGGAAAATTACAAGAGTATGTAAAAACAAGGATAAAAGCTATAACAGGAAGGGTGGGGAAGGGGTCACCTTAAAAACAAAACACCATGACCCTACTACTTAACCCACCTGACACCACATCCATATAAAGCCTCTCACCCTAATCCCTTCGACACCCCATCCATTGATTTTCCTCTATCCACAACACACCCGATACCCCATCCAATGATTTTCCTCTATCCACAACACCCCCCAATACCCTATCCATTGATTTTTCCCTACCCCAAGTCTTTTTGATACCACCAGTACCTATCAGGGCTTTCTCTGGTATCTACAGGGCAGGCAGCAGCAATTTCCAATGATTACTGCTTGAGGAGTACCTGGGTTCAAAAAGGCATTGCTCAATCTCTAATGGTCACCATGCAGAACTACGAATAAGGGTCAAGTTGCCAGATAAGGGAAGCTATTAATTATTTAGGGTATCATGGGTCTATATTACCAAGCTACCAATGGACAACACTAGGGGATATGTTTACTCAACTGCAGTAATGTAGCATCATTAACGTTAACGTGCGGTAATGTTAACTAATGTAAATTTAACGCATGGTAATGTAACCTAATATAATGTTAATGCGCAGTAATGTTACTGGCAGTGGTAAATATCCCAGAGGGTGGGGAGAAGGTGGAGAGTAGGGGTCAATGGGCGGGGAGTGGGCGGGGAGAAGCCCCAGCTACACTAACTCTGTAATAATAATGCCAGGACTTTACCACCAATGAAAACCTGTCTGTAAATGCACTTTTGCAGGAGAGAGAGACAATTTAAGTGTCAGCAATGTACAGCACAGACAGGGAACCCAAGAAAAATGATGGTAGTGCTCCATTTGCAACAACAGCATAGTGCCCAAGTTTGAAAGGGCACTATGGTGATGGGGCAAAGGGGGCTGCAGGCGGGACATGCAGTGGAGGGATTTGGGGCACAGGGCAGACTAGGCTGTTGCCTAGGTGGCACATAGAAACACAAACTGGAAAACAGCAAGACAGCATCTGACCAAGTTCAAACATGCCCAGTATTCTGTGTTCCACAGTGTCCCATCCAGGGGACACTTAACCAGCAGGTACCCCAAACATCACACAGGAACCACTATGCCTGTAATGGGGCAAGCAGTGCACATCTGGGAACCACTCTAGAAAGGGTCTACGGATCTTCCCCAGGATATGCCCCAAACTTTTCGTAAACCCAGCTAAACAAACACCCTTTACTACAACCCCTGGTAAGGCAGTGCAGGGTGTGACCACGCATTGTCTGAAACATATATACACCCAGTAGTCCAAATTGGCTACACTGTACCCACATTGCGTGCCCACATTGCGTGTCCACAGTCTGTTGGCATAATACAATTTGGCACAATTGTTTACCTGGTCTACCCTAGCAAATAGTTGCTAGATCACCAACCTGACACCCCCAGCCGTCTCTCCCCCAGGTGGAAGGACATAACATTGGCAGGCGGTGATGGGGGGGATGTGTGGATGTCCATGTATACCTCCCCACCCCGGACCCCGCACCCTAGGCACTTGCCTACATTCACATTAGATGGCCTGGGACTGTGCACTACCGGCACTGATAGCATATGGGCATGTTAGCATGGTGGAGGGAGGGTGTTGGCAGCAGAGGGGGCAGTGGAATCTGCCTGCAGTGGACTAAGGCCATGCCCTGTTCCAGTGCGTGGTGTGCAGTACAACAGACAAAGTATATCTGATCCAAGCAAGGACTGTTAATTACCCAGGAAGTAGGTCACTGCTTACCTCAGCAGCACAAGCATAAATAGCTCAACCAGAGCTCTGTGATCCTCAGTCTTGAAGGACTAGAAAGGGGGCTGTTACTTCTGGAGAGAAATCTGAAATTGTGAGTATATACTTCTGGTAATTTTTCTGAAAGGAATTTTTTTCTTTTAAAGCTAATTAATCTGTGAACCCACTATTTTTTGTTAAATCAGTCAGGGCCTAGTAGCAACAGTTTAAGATTCAATTTAAAACACAGAAGAGAACTTTCTGGTTACCTTTCATACCCAGTAGAGAGCTGTAGTTTAAATTTCATAGTCACTCAGGGCCTAGCATCAGCAAAGTACTTTTAGTTTCAATTTAAAACACATCAGAGAGCTTTCTGGTTAAATTTAGAATCCGGCAGAGAGCTTGTAGTTTAAATTTCATAGTCACTCAGGGCCTAGCATCAGCAAAGTACTTTTAGTTCCAATTTAAAACACAGAAGAGAGCTTTCTGGTTAACTTTAGAATCCAGCAGAGAGCTTGTAGTTTAAATTTCATAGTCACTCAGGGCCTAGCATCAGCAAAGTATTTTTAGTTTCAAATTAAAACACAGAAGAGAGCTTTCTGGTTAACTTTAGAATCCAGCAGAGAGCTTGTAGTTTAAATTTCATAGTCACTCAGGGCCTAGCATCAGCTAAGTACTTTTAATTTCAAATTAAAACACAGAAGAGAGCTTTCTGGTTAAATTTAGAATCCAGCAGAGAGCTTGTAGTTTAAATTTCATAATAGGTTAGAGCCTAGCAGCAGCAAAGAGCTATAATTTAAATCAAATCAGAATATAGCTTACCTCAGCAGCACAGGACAGGGTACTGTGTAGCAGCCCTCTTTTAATAAGTGTTATATCCCTCCCTCCCTCCCCACACCCACCCTCCCCTGGGATAATCACAGCTTTATAGGTACTGCACAACTTAAAAGACAGGAGGTGCTCTCAGGTGAAGCTCATTACCCAAATCAGTCATACACTAAGGACCTGAGATTAATTAAGCTTCAGGTGAACAAGGTATATAAAACTTATTAGGTACAGTTTTAGTGGTATAAATATCCATAGCACCCTTTAGTACATAAAGAACTTAAAGATCTAAACACAAACTTAAAACTAAGATGCAGACAGCAGTCCAGCAGCGGGATGTGGGCTTTCCAGTCTTTTGCATTGAGTGTCACATGTATGATTTTCTCCCAGCTGGTGAGAGGTCTTACGTGTGCACTAGGTGCAAGGAGCTCTTTGCTCTCAGGGAACAAGTCCGTTCTCTAGAGGCTAAAGTAGCAGACTTGGAAAGCATAATACAGACAGAGAGGTACATAGACGAGACCTACAGGGATATAGTCCTGAAGTCCCACCTCCAGTCTGGCAGCATCCCTGTTGCCATGGAGGAGAGAGGTCACGTGACAGGAGAGCATCACCCTGGTGTGGCAGGAAGTGATCCTGTAACTAGGACCTGTCCTCCAGGTGATGTAAACCCCTCTCACACCGAGGAGGTTTCTCGAGGGCCAAGTGCCCATGAGGGAAGGGTTAGGACAGCAGTTATAGTTGGTGATTCGATCATTAGGTATGTAGATAGCTGGGTGGCTGGTGGATGTGAGGATCGCCTGGTAACATGCCTGCCTGGTGCGAAGGTAGCAGACCTCACGCGCCACCTAGATAAGGTCTTAGATAGTGCTGGGGAGGAGTCTGCTGTCTTGGTACATGTCGGTACCAATGACATAGGAAAATGTGGTAGAGAGGTTCTGGAAGCTAAATTTAGGCTTTTAGGTAAGAAGTTGAAATCCAGAACTTCCAGGGTAGCATTCTCCGAAATGATTCCCTTTCCACGCGCAGGACCCAAAAGGCAGGCAGAGCTCCGGAGTCTCAATGCGTGGATGAGACAATGGTGCAGAGATGAGGGGTTTGGATTTGTTAGGAACTGGGGAACATTCTGGGGAAAGGAGGGGCTCTTCCGAAGGGATGGGCTTCACTTTAACCGGGATGGAACCAGGCTGCTGGCATTAACCTTTAAAAAGGAGATAGAGCAGCTTTTAAACTAGATAATAGGGGAAAGCCGACAGTCGCCCAAGAGCGCATGGTTCGGAAGAATGTATCCTTGAAGGATACTACAAAAAGCAGAGAGGTTCCAAAAAAGAGTAAAGTAGCCCAAATGCCCTCGTGTATGGAGCAGACGGAGCTTAAAGATCCCAAATTACCCATGTCTACCAATAGCCAAATTAATATGAATAAAATACAGTCTCTAAAATGCTTGTATGCAAATGCTAGAAGTCTAAAAAACAAGATGGGAGAGTTAGAATATATAGCACTAAATGAGAGGTTAGATATGATTGGAATATCAGAGACATGGTGGAAGGAGGTCAACCAGTGGGACACTGTGATACCTGGGTACAAACTATATCGTAATGATAGAGCTGATCAAATTGGTGGAGGGGTTGCGCTCTATGTTAGAGAGGGCATTGAGTCAGAAAGGATTAAAGTTTTGCAAGAAACAAAATTTGCTGTAGAATCTCTATGGATTGAAATTCCATGTAAAAAGGGGAAGGCGATGGCAGTGGGGGTGTATTATCGTCCGTCTGGCCAGAATGAACAAATGGATGATGAAATGCTCAAAGAAATCAAGGAAGCTAGCAAAAGTTACAGTGCAGTAATAATAATGGGTGATTTCAATTACCCCGGCATCGACTGGGTCAGTGTCACAGCAGGACATGCTAGGGAGATAAAGTTCCTAGATGAAATAAATGACTGCTTCTTGGAGCAGCTGGTTCATGAACCGACCAGAGGGGAAGCCATATTATACCTAGTCCTTAGTGGAACACCAGATCTAGTGCAAGAGATAAGGGTGTTGGGGCCACTTGGCAATAGTGATCATAGCATGATCGCCTTTGATTTAATTAGTGGAGGAGGGATAGTAAGGAAATCCACAGTACTACCCTTTAACTTTCGAAAGGGAGACTATGTTAAAATGAGGAAAACAGTTAAGAAAAAACTAAAAGGAGCAGTTGCAAAGGTTAAAGACGTACATCAAGCTTGGATGTTGTTGAAAAATACTATCTTGGAAGCCCAGACCAGCTGTATTCCACGCTTTAAGAAAAGTGGAAGGAAGTCCAAAAAACTGCCAGCATGGTTTAAAGGTGAGGTCAGAGAGGCTGTTGTTGGCAAAAAAGCATCTTTCAGGAAATGGAAAAAAGAGCCAAATGACGAAACCTGGAAACAGCACAAGCACTGGCAAGTCAAATGCAAGGCATTGATAAGGCAGACAAAGAGATAATTTGAGAAGAAGCTTGCTGTGGAAGCAAAAACATGAAATAAAGACCTTTTCAAGCACATTCGTAGCAAAAAACCTGTGAGAGAGTCAGTTGGTCCATTAGATGATAAAGGGGTTAAAGGAGCACTAAGAGGCGACAAGGCGATAGCGGAGAGACTGAATGAATTCTTTGCTTCAGTCTTTACTGAGGAAGATGTAGGGATGTTACCCATGACTGAAGTGGTATTTAAAGGTGCGGAAGAATTGAAGGAAATATCGATACATCGGGAAGATGTCTTACAACTATTAGATAAAATGAAGAGTAGCAAATCACCTGGGCCGGATGGTATACATCCAAGGGTGTTGAAAGAACTGAAATATGAGATTGCAGACCTGCTATTAGTAATCTGTGAACTATCATTAAAATCATCTCTAATACCTGAAGATTGGAGGATCGCCAATGTAACACCAATTTTTAAAAAGGATTCCAGGGGTGATCCGGGAAACTACAGACCGGTGAGCCTGAGGTCAGTACTGGGAAAAATGGTAGAAACCATCATAAAGAATAAAATTACTCAGCATGTAGATAGTCACGACCTAATGGGAGACAGCCAACATGGCTTTAGACAAGGAAGATCTTGTCTTACTAATCTGTTATGTTTTTTTGAAGGAGTGAATAAACAGGTGGACAAAGGTGAGTCGGTTGATATTGTGTATCTGGACTTTCAGAAAGCCTTTGACAAGGTCCCTCATGAGAGACTTTTGGCAAAACTAAAGAGTCATGGGATAGGAGGCAGTGTACTATTGTGGATCAGGAACTGGTTAAAAGATAGAAAGCAGAGGGTAGGGCTAAATGGCCAATTTTCCCAATGGAGAAAGGTGAATAGTGGTGTACCCCAGGGATCTGTGCTGGGTCCGCTGCTTTTTGACATATTCATAAATGACCTGGAAAGTGGAATAATGAGTGAGGTTATCAAATTTGCAGATGACACAAAACTATTTAAAGTTGTTAAAACTCAAGAGGATTGTGAAAAATTGCAAGAGGATCTTGATAAATTGGAAGACTGGGCATCAAAATGGCAGATGAAATTTAATGTGGACAAGTGCAAGGTTATGCACCTAGGGAAGAACAACCCAAACTATGGTTACACAATGCAAGGTTCCACATTAGGAACCACCACCCAGGAAAAAGATTTAGGCGTCATTGTGGATACCATGTTAAAACCCTCGGCCCAGTGTGCAGCGGCAGCCAAGAGAGCAAATAGAATGCTAGGTATGATAAGGAAAGGAATGGAAAATAAAACAAAAGATATTATAATGCCTCTATATCGTTCCATGGTGAGACCGCACCTTGAATATTGTGTGCAATTCTGGTCGCCGTATCTTAAAAAGGATATAGTGATTTTAGAAAAGGTTCAGAGAAGAGCCACCAAAATGGTAAAGGGGATGGAAGGATACTCCTATGAGGAAAGGCTAAAAAGGTTAGGGCTCTTTAACCTGGAAAAGAGACGGCTGAGGGGAGATATGATAGATGTCTATAAATTAATGAACGGAGTGGAACGGGTAAACGTAGATCGATTGTTTACGTTATCAGAATATAGAAAGACTAGGGGACATGCAATGAAGCTACAGGGTAAACTATTTAAGACTAATAAAAGAAAATATTTTTTCACTCAACGTGTAATCAAACTCTGGAATTTGTTACCGGAGGATGTAGTAAAGGCTGTTAGTGTAGCTGGGTTTTAAAAAAGGTTTGGACAAGTTCCTGGAGGAAAGGTCCATAAACCATTATTAAGAAGTGACCAAAGATATCAATGCTTGACCCAGTACAAGCATTGTGGAACTTGTGTCTCTTGGGGAAACTGCTAGGTACATATGACCTAGATTGACCACTGTTGGAAACAGAATACTGGGCTTGATGGACCTTGGTCTGACCCAGTATGGCATATCTTATGTTCTTATGTTCTTATGATGGAAAGCAAAGGTAGTCCCAGGGACTACTGCAATTGGAGCAGAAAGGCACAGGTTGAGATCCCTGCTGTGGATCTTGCAGAGCATGGCCCTATATATATTTTCTTTTTCAAATTTATGCATAAATCCAAGAATAACACTCTTGTACAGAAAAACAAACCCTGTCCAAAATACATTAGACAAAACTATGGATAATTTTCAAAACACTGAGATTATCAATGACCATGTTAAGGGGAAGACTGGAAAATAAAAAAGAAACAACACAAAATTTTATAATTTCTACAAATACCCAAGGAAACAAAATTGTAATTAAATATTTAACCCCATATATATAAGCAAGCAGGTAAAAAAGTAGAACAAAAGAAAACTTCAACCGACATTCTCCTTACCGGATACAAGAGCCTCTAACTGGGAGGGCTCCAAAAAAACAAACTTAGCCTGTTGAAATTGCACAAGGCATTTACAAGGATATTTAAAAAAAAACACGTAGCACCCAGGGCCAAGGTCCGAGGCTTCAAAACCAAAAATTCCTTTCTATGTTTCTGGGTAACCCTACACACAGCAGGAAAAATTTGTATCGGAAAACCACAAAAATCAACACTCTTTTTGGAAAAATAAAGCTTCAATACTAAATTCTTGTTAGATAACAATAAAAAGGAGACAATAAAAAAGAGAGTGGCACGTTGTGAAATAACTTCTGAGGAGGTTTCCAAGAAGGCAGAAAGATCTAAGGAATCAGGAGGCGCCTCAGATAGAGACTCATCCTGAGAAGAAGCTCGGGACTGCACCCCGGTAGGGAGATAGTACATTTTTGATAACTTAATAGAATCCACACCTGAACTCAATAATATTTCTTTAAAATATTTTTGTAGCAATATTACTGGAGAGAGATAATGCGTTCGAGGAAAGTTAATGAAAAACAAATTCTTAACTCTTGAAACATTTTCCAAGGATTCTAAATGATGATTGACTATTGAACTTTCTCTAACATTAGAAGAAATAGCAGCCTGTGCAATATTAAGCTGACCTTCCACCTTCTTAACACCTATCTTACAAGAAGACGTACCAACTTCCAATTCGGTAAACTTGGAAATAACACCAGTAGAAAATTGGGAAATTTGAGAAAGAGCTGATCGGACTGAACTACCCACAACTACCCAAATATCTTTCAAAGTTATATTATCAGGAGCAATCAAAGATTCAACAACAGGAGTAAACCGAAGAGGAGCAGGCATATTTGAAACAGCAATGTCAGGTTGGGGAGACGTTAGTTGAGAAGGTAAAGAGGCGGGCTGAGCCAGATCATTCAAGCCTGAAGCAGCTCCTACCTCAGTTAATCCCTGCGAGCAGGGCGGGGTTGAACCCAAAATGGAGGAATTGTCCACAATAGAACTGACCGTCTCAGAAGAAACGTTAGAACCATCCAATGTAGGAACTACAGGTAAAACTTGAAGATGCCGATCCATGGGGCCAGCGGTTTTCACGGTCTTAGCCACTGCAATTGGCTGAGACCTTTTCTTCCGTTTCCCCATTCAATTCTACAATAGACTCCTCCAGACTCCGAAGGGGCTCCCAAGGGGCAAGACCTGCCCCTTTGGTCACGCCTTTTCGGGCACACGTCCACAGGCACACGCCAGTGGACGCATACTGCGGGGTAGCTAGCTTTTATGGCGTATGGGAAGGGAGGTCCCGAAAGCTCCACCTCCTCTACACCAACACCCCCGGCGTCTCCTGGGCAAAGCAATCAAGCAGGTAATATCCAGCGATCCCAGAGCAACTCAAGCAGAGACAAGCTCTTATGGAGTGTGGGGAGGGAGGTCCGGGAAGCTCCACCTCCTCTACACCGGCACCCCTGGCATCTCCTGGGCAAAGCAATCAAGCAGGTAATATCCAGCGATCTCCATGGCCCTATATTTTATCCAGTCAATACCATGTGGTGGTTTAATTGGAAGGATACTTTTATTCAATAATGTGAAAAAACCTGAGAGCCCGACACAGGCCGTGTTTCGTTTTCTACTTCCTCAGGGGATTCAGGTATGCTGCAAATACTAGTTTTTACATATAGATTTATATGTTAGAGTACTGTGTCATCTTTTACACCCTTTCAATACTTAGTAGTATATTATGATAAAGCATTTTGAAGATTCTTATAATTATTTTATGTATATATGTGTTCATTTTATTTAGTGGTTTATATAATTTATTCATATTTCTATTTTATTGGTCCCTTAAGTTCAGGTTCTTATGGGTTTTTTATGTTTTTAATATTGGTATGAAGTACGATTTTTTAAAATTGACATGAAGTATGATTTTTTAATTTTATATTTATATGTTTAACGTGTTTGAATGTATTACAGTATTTAATGTTATTATTTGCAGCATACCTGAATCCCCTGAGGAAGTAGAAAATGAAACACGGCCTGTGTCGGGCTCTCAGGTTTTTCCAATTAAACCACCACGTGGTATTGACTAGGTGTCTCTTGAGCAACGTGGTGTGGTGCTCTTCTTGGTGGACCTATATTTTACCCTACATTGTGGATACAACACCAACATGTGCAATCCCCAAAGCATCGGCCAACAGGGGTACAAACACCCACATACAGCTTCATGGAGAGTCTGGCTGTTGGCTCTGGCACACAGAGCAGTAGTTATCACCAAAGCACCAATACTAGCTGCATAATTAGCACTACCTTAGCAATGCCTGCTCTGTGATTGGGAGCAGTGTGGTGGGCAGAGTTGCCAACCATCCCTATCTTTGCACAGTGCTGCAATATGAGTGGGTATGTGTGTATGTCTATCCATTGTTTTGTGGCTTCCTACTCCTCAATGGGCCTCACAATGCTTACACTGTTTCTAGTGTTAGCCTGCAAATGTGCATACTGAGAAGCAAGGTAGTGTGGGTGTGGCCCGGACACGGCCTGTTGGACAGGATACATCTGCAATGGGGGTAAGGCAATGGCTGGGACATTGTAGTGCCCAATCAGCACCTGCATGGACCGGGCGGCCACAGTATATCATTCTGGGAGGACAATCTCACTCTGACCGAGTAGTGACCATGGCACGGCTATGTTCCCACATAATGCTCTATAGTATCTGTCTTTAGTGCTATGTGTGTGCTATTTGTTCTGGGGCCCGAACACTGGAGCAGCTGCTGGGTGCACATAGTTTCTCAGTGAACATGCCATGTGGATTGGCTAGTGGACTGTCTGCAGTTAGCATGTGCATGGCTGGAATACCTGGTGAGGTGTAGTCTGACTGTGCTTTCTGCTGGTGAATAGCTGACTTTGGTGGTTGGCAGCTGTGGTCTTCCAGGCCTATTCCCATCATTACAGGTGGTTTGCCAGTGCCCTAGTAACAGGTACAGATGTGGCCTACTGGTTCAATCCCCTCTGGAGGACAGCAACCTCAGGCCAGCGGGACTGGGGTTGCTTGTCCCTCAGCCATTTCTCATGGTCGTGGCTTTGCCACATTTCCCTTCACTGCCTCCATTACAAAACATAGATTTCAGGCCCTTTGGGGACAAGGGGCACATACTGTACACCACTTTGACCCAGAGAAGGTGGTATATAGGCATTGCTACATAATCAGGTGAGTCTAGACACCCCTCTACGCTGGTAATAGGTTGCTATGGCAACCGCTTTTTAAAACTGGGCATGCACTATTCTGGGTGGGTCCCAATCCACAGGGCTAGATGTGTCTGGGGCATACAGATGGACACAGGGTGACTTTAGGGTCCACTGCAGGGAATACTTGCCACACACTGGTAGTAATAGGGATCTAGCATTACAGGTATTGTGGACCTGGTGCTGGCTGCCCATCCTCACCCTCAAGGTGACCACAGAACCTGTGCAGCGGCATGGTCTCTAGCTGCTCTATGCCAGTATCACACACTGTCATTTCTTCTTATCAAGTTGAGATGCTAGAGAGGTGCATTCTCCATTCGGTGAACAGCATCATGGGTACTGGTGGGGCTGCCCTATCCGGGCACACACAGCAGACATTTTGTGCGGTGACCTGCAGTCTTTCTGTATCCAGCTATGGCTGTGCAGAGAGCTGTGGAGATGTATTCTACTGGTTAGTGCAATGACTCCCTAGGCAGAGGGTCATGGATTCATTTCTTCCTTGTTCTCTTTTTATGCCTGTCCTACTGAAATCATTTTCATGCCTGTAACAGTCACGACTCTGCAGATCTGTGCTGCCAGCCCTTAACACCCTCACATCATTTGCAATCCATCCTTCAGCCCATCTATCTGCCTCTATTAGCTGTGTACAGTCCTGTCTTCTTGTGCAGGCTGCTACCCCATGTCCTGCACTGGTACCCTTTTCTTCATTGTGGCTCTTCATGCTTACCTCCCCTGTGCCTGATCTGCACAGCATCACTACTCCTCTGTCCTCCTATCACTGCAAATATCGTGTCATCTCTGCCTCCGCTGGGAGACATATATTCCCATCCTCTGCCACCCACTGTCATTGCAGCACTTTACAATGGCACCACCCTGTGCATCAGTACAGCTGCCTCCAACATGTTTACACTGGAACGCCCCTTACCTGCCCACTGCCTTATATGACTTCAGGTACCTTAACGCTGCCCTTACCGCTGGTAACTTTACCGTGGTTTAGTAAACATACCCCTATGAGTCCAAGGGGGATCTCACGCTGGATGCTGGTGTTTGGATAGGATCAGGGCTAGCCCCAGAGTAGGTTCAAGGTGCTGGTACCCTAGGCAGATCTTAGGCCTTAAACCTCCCTTGGCTATCAAAATCTATTGTTTAACATTGAATTCCCTGCTCTTTTCCACCCACTAGAAATTGTCACCCTAGGCAACTGCCTAGTTTGCCTGGTGATTGGCTCTGCTCTAGATGTGATTAGTGTAATCATACCTGATGGGAGGCTCTAGATGGGAAATAATAGAGGCCTAGTTTATAGCAATGCTGTGCTGAATGATGTCATTTGATTGACTGTGGTTCATTATGCTGTGATACGACAGATGGACAACCCTGGCATCAGTGTATGTAGTTTTACCTTGCATTCTTTGGCTAACTTACGTATTTGTAACATCAACAAAGCTGCACCATTTGTTATCCAATTTGCTTGCTTGTAGTTCTTGTAGCATTTCTATATTTTCTTGTCTGGTATGACAGAGAATGAGCACAAGAAAATATAGCTTTCATGTTATATTTATGATAGTTTTCATGTGGAGGTGGAGGGGGGGAGGGGAGGAGGGGGAGTGGGAGGGGGAGGGGGAGGGGGGAGGGGTGTTTGGACCCAAAGGCAGATTATGTACCACCACACAACCCACCCTCTGGGGCTCAGGGTGGGAAACAGGAACACCCACCAATAGATCCACATTCTACCTCCCTGCAATGGTAGCAGTAGAGGGGACCATCAACCCCAGTCCTGCTGGGGAACAGACACCCTACAGGGCAGGCAATGCAGAGCAGTACACATCCATAATGCAATAGCAGACAGACAGTAGGCCTAGAAATGCTCAGCTGCCCCCCACCACTATCTGACATTCTCCAGCAGCAAGTCTCCAGCCACTGCACGGTGTTCCAGCAAGACACATACTAGCTGCAGACAGTCTGCTAGCTAGTCCATAGTCCTGGAGAAGATGTGTGTACCCAGAACAGGGATGTCAGCATACACACCGAGCAGATATGTCAGTGATTGGGCCCCAAAAGAAAACCTATAAACATCACATGAGAGAAATACTAAATAGCACTATGGGGGAACCTAGCCATGCCATGGTCACTGCTCAGTCAGGGTGAGAGTGACCTCCCAGCAGGACATGCTCTGGCCACCCTGTCCGTGCAGGTGGTGGCCAGGCACTACAATGTCCGAGCCATTGCCCTATGCCTTGTGCAGATGCATCCAGGCCAGGCCACCCTATCCAGGCTATTCCCACGGTACCTTTCTCCTCATTATGCACATTGGCAGGCCAATACTGGCAACAGTGCTAGCAGTGTGGGCTGTGGAGGGTGTTGGCAGCCACCTCACACTGGATAGACAGACACACACTCCCCACACCTATGCCAGCATTGTGCAACTACAGAGGTGTTTGGCAGCCCAGGCCACCACACCAGTCCTGGACACAGTGCAGGCATGGCTATGGTATGTAATACTGTTGGGGTCACTCTGTCTGACACCAGACCTGAGGCACACTCCACAGACATCAGAAAGGTTGCTATGATGCAGCTCAATCAGCGAATTGAGCTTAACTTAGGAATTGCTAGCTGCCAGTGATCATAGCAACCTTTTGATAGCTGTGTACCGTATTCCCAGGTTTAGGGTGGCATTGCTAAGGTATGCAAGTGCTAGTATTGGGAGATGCACGCAGAGCCCAACATCCTGCCTTTCCAGGAGGCATTGGATAATGGAGCCTGTGGGTGCGGGTGTGTCTGCCCCTGTTGGCTGCTGCTTTATGGCAAAGGTTCCCAACTCCAGTCCTGCGGTACCAAACACTGTTCGGGTTTTCATGCTGTCCCTCATGAATATGCATGAGATACATCTGCATACCATGGGGGTGGCGCATAGAAATGCAGCACAGGCATCTTTATTAGAGGCAGCATGGAACCTGAATGGTGTTTAACCCTCCAGGACTGCATTTGGGAGACTCTGCTCTAGGTAATGCACATGTTTATGGTGTCTGTGCTCTACAGGGTAAAATGTAGGTGTTTTGGGCATGTTTACGTCATCTGCAATAAAGGTGCTGTCTGTATTAGCACGTTGTAGTAGTGGGTAAAATGTGGGGACTGGGTTGGCAGGAACCACAGTTGGGACTTGAATCTGTGAACTTTTGCTTATGAATACACTGGTTTTGTGCACTGCACCACCATGTTGTTACAGAGGCAGTACGTTCCCTGGTGATACCATGACTGTTCGTCAGACAGGGCCTGTCTGTTGCAGTGCACGGTACCCACCTACAAAGGGCTAGGCCACGGTCTGCTCTGGGCATCTGCCACTTCCCCCTCCACTACCAGTATCCCTCTGCCACCATGCTGACATGCCCTTCTGCTGGTGGTGTTGGTGGTGCGCAGTCTCAGGCCATCCAGTGTGTGGGTAGGCGGCTGCCTATGGTGCGGGTTCTGGGGTAGTGGTGCCTGCATAGACGACCATGCTCCCCCCAGCCCCGCCTGCCAATGTTCCGTGCCCTTGGGGGTAGCTGTTGGGTACTATCCCCTGTGACACTGTGGGAAACACACTCGTGCCCATGTTGTGCCTTCAGCAGTTGCTGTCTGGCTGATCCGCTGTTTCAGCATTCATATGGGCCACCTAGGCATCACCTTAGTCTGCACTGTGGCCCAGCTGCAACACAGCATGTGCCGCCTGCAGCCCTCTGTATCCTCTTTTCCGGCATCTGTCCAGTTGCCATTCCAACATGCCCGCCCTGATGTTGTGGGACATGTGCATGCCATAGGAACCCTGTCCGATGGAGGGGAAAACCCTGAACAGTGCTATTTCACTGTGTGCTCATTCACCTTGTATGGGGACGGAGCATAGACCCTTCCACGAGTAATATCTTTTTTGTGGAGCTTTCTCGGTGGGGGGGGGGGTTGATGTTTCCCATTAATATCACTATTGGCCAGCTTGGTTATGTTTTTCTTCCAGTTTGTTGATGTCATTTTCAATGTTTATGTGCCCTTTTGTTCTGGGCACATGTATCACACTTATCACTTTTTGTAGGTTTCCCTGCCTATGCTGTACATTGCTGACACTGAAATGGTTTCTCTCCCCTGCAAATGTGCATCTAACGGCAGGTTTTCAATCGCGTTAGGATTCAGCTCTTCAGATCAGCACGTTAGTGTGAAGGGAGCCTCTCCCCGCCCACTCTCTGCCCATTGACCCCTTCTCTCCACCTTCTGCGGTGTTTTACCGCGCCGCGGAACTTTACGATCGTTAAGTTAACGCGCGTTATGTAACGTTAATGATCGTTACGCATCATAATGCATGTTATGATGCGTTAACGATTGTTAACGTTACATAACACGTGTTATGTAATGTTACCGCAGTTTAGTAAACATCCCCCTTAGATTGTGAGCCCTGCAGGGACAAGGGAATAAAAAAAGTACCTGTTAGTATATATATGTAAACCTCTCTGATGCATAAGTAAAGGGCGGTATATCAAATGTCTAAACCATAACCATAACCATTTTTTGAGAGCGTTTCAAGTATCTTTTTAAAATTTATTTTATTTTATTTTAGTGTGCATTATTTTACAACTGCACACATTATAACCAAAATTTGCTGCCATATTTTAAAAGAAATGCTGTGATCCTGTTGCTTTTCAGAAATGAGGATTAAGGGGCCCTTTTTTCAAGATGTCACAAGGTTTTGTACTTACCATGAGTTTAGAGTAAAAATTAACATGAAGTGAAACGTGCCGTAACGCCTCCCAGTGGCATTCACAGATAATGCGGGTGAACTTAACGCCATTGATTGAGGTGATGTTATTTGAACTCATGCTAATAGCAACATTGACAATTAGCACACAAAATAAACTCCTGTTCTAACTGTAATGTGCAGTCCATGCCCACTCTCCTCTTCTAACTTGCCCATTCACCATTCTGTCATGCAAATGTGGGTTAGCACGAGAATTAATGCATGGTAACTGTTATGTCAGTGCATAATAGTGTCGGCCTACACTTACCATATGCTAATTCCTGCATTAACCGCAGCACACTTTAGTAAAAGGGCCCCGAAGTGAACAAAATCTGCAATGTTAAGTCCGGGGCCAGATTGGGAGTAGACCCGCGGTCTGTCAGGACTTGACTGTGTTATTAAATGAATTTCTGCGTACCTTGGAAGGTCGTGATTGCCTCTTGCTCACCTTGCTAAGATGTAGTAGGCATGTTTGGGTGCACTCATGGGAGTGTTGCTTGTAGTTTTGGAGGCTGTTTGCCTTGGCTTGTAAATGTTTGTGTAATGTAGTAATACGCGCTCAGTGTGAGGCAGTTCTTGGCCAACAAACAGATCACAGCTCTCGACCACCCTCCTTATTCCCCAGATCTTGCACGGTGTGACTTCTGGCTCTTCCCCAGGCTGAAGACTGTGCTCAAAGGAACTCATTTTGCCTCTGTAGAAGAGATCAAGGCCACTGTGATGAGGGAGCTGAGGGACCTCAAGGAGGAGGACTTTACCGAGTGCTTCTGTACATGGCAGAAGCGAATGCAGAAGTGCATTGACTCGGGAGGGGGGGGGGGATTACTTTGAAGGGGACAATGGGTAATTTCTCTGTAGATTTTGTAATAAAACATTTATGGGACAGTCTTGTTTCTTTTTGGTCACACCTCGTATGTATGAGCTGAATATTTAAGTAAGTATGGGCAGGAGGATTATAATGAAGTGTTGTGTGTTAGAGATGTGTTGTATGTTATCTTTTGGTGCTGTGGGTATGGTGTGTCAGCCTTTCTTTAGTGAGTCAGATGGGCTTAATGCGAGGGTCTTTTATGTATGACTCTGGATGCATTCTAACCCTTGCTGGTACATCTATACCTGTCAATTGGTAAGTTAAAGTCTATAAATCAATGAAAGGAGTGGAACAGGTAAATGTAAATTGGTTATTTACTCCTTTGAAAAGCAGAAAGACTATTGGACACTCAATGTGATAAATGTTGAATAATGAAATAGAAGAGATTCCATGGCTATCATATAATTGGATGAACTAGTCGGGCTGGGTTTTGTGCTTGTACTCTATTGCATTTATAAATAAAGGCAATTTGGCAACTGCAATTATCAGTATTATGAGTGCATGTGATATATAAGCAAAGCAGAAATAGGGAAACCTCTGACTCAAGGAATTTTCCTTGGTTTGGTTTGTTGTGGCAAGGATATACTCTATTGAAATATGTTCACTGTTTTTTTCAGTGTATTCTACTGTGCTGCATGACAGCAATGTTTGTAATAGCATTTTATGTTCCCTGTGATTGAATTTCATCTTCTCTGCTATGTCCAAATATTGAAAACCAACTCGCTATGACTCTCGCACTATGTGTAAACTATAGTCAAACAAGAGCCAAAGTGTCGGACACTTTGGCTCTTGTTTGAGTATAGTTTATAACAGCGATGGCGAACCTATGGCACGCGAAGGCCTTGCAGCTGGCACGCGGGAAGGTCCGCAATCGAAAAAAAAACAAAAACCCTGTCTGCTGCCGCTGTCGGGGCCGCCGCGGCAGAATCGAGCGTGCCGCGGGGCCCCCCTGTACCCGGCAGATCCTGCCCTCCCCGTAGCAGCTCTCTCTTAGGAGCTACAGTCAGACGCGCCGGTTTGCAGAGCGCGAAGGGAAGAGTTTCCCTTTCGCGACTCCGTTAAGCCCGCGGGGGCTGATGGGAACTTCCCATCAGCCCCCGCGGGCTTAACAGAGCAGCGAGGGAACTCTTCCCTCGCGCTCTGCAAGCCGGCGCGTCTGACTGCAGCTCCAAAGAGAGAGCTGCTACGGGGAGGGCAGGCTCTGCCGGGTGGGTACAGGGGGGCCCCGCGGCACGCTCGATTCTGCCGCGGCGGCCCCGACAGCGGCAGCAGACAGGTTTTCTTTTTTTTTTTTAATTTTCCCTGGGCTGGGCTGGGGGGGGGGGGGGTTAGGAGTGGTGATGGGCTGGGCTGGGCTGGGCTGGGGGGGGTTAGGAGTGGTGATGGGCTGGGCTGGGCTGGGGGGTTAGGAGTGGTGATGGGCTGGAGGGGGGTTAGGAGTGGTGATGGGCTGGGCTGGGCTGGGGGGGTTAGGAGTGGTGATGGGCTGGGCTGGGCTGGGGGGGTTAGGAGTGGTGATGGGCTGGGCTGGGGTGGGGGGGTTGGGAGTAGTGATGGGCTGGGCTGGGCTGGGCTGGGGGGTGTTAGGAGTAGTGATGGGCTGGGGTGGGGGGGTTTAGGAGTGGTGATGGGCACTGGGCTGGGGGGGTTAGGAGTGGTGATGGACACTGGGCTGGCTGGGGGGGGTTAGGAGTGGTGATGGGCACTGGGCTGGCTGGGGGGGTTAGGAGTGGTGATGGGCGCTGGGCTGGGGGGGTTAGGAGTGGTGATGGGCGCTGGGGGGGTTAGGAGTGGTGATAGGCGCTGGGGGGGCTTAAACTAAAAATTGAGTGATGGGGGATTAGGACTGGGAGTGGGCTGATGGGGAGGTTAGGACTGGAAATGGGCTGGTGGGATTAGGACTGGGAGTGGGCTATGGGGGGCTAGGACTGGTAATGGGTTGGGGGGGTTGCTAGGACTGGAAATGGGCTGAGTGGAAGGGGGCTTGAACTGCAAATAGCTGTTGGGGATGGGGCTTGGAATGGAAATGGGCTGAGGGGAAGTGGGGGGCTTGAACTGCAAATAGCTGATGGGGACGGGGCTTGGAATGGAAATGGGCTGAGGGGAAGTGGGGGGCTTGAAGAAGGGAATGGATGCTGGGTGAGACTGGAACTAGAAGGGAGCTGATGTTGGGGGAGGATTAGAATGTGATGGGGCTGGGAGAGTAAAATGGAGAGGGGAAAAATATTTTGTGTAGGAGGGATGAAAAATCTACAATTGGCCAGGTATTGGGAGAGTAATTGGGGATTGAGGATGGAGGGGTAAAATTTGTGTGGATGAAATAGGAATGAGGAAAGAGCAAAAGGAGAAAGATTAGTATGTTAAAGCAGATGTAGAGAGAGAGAGAATGGAAAAAAACTAGAAGAGAGAAGAAAGGACAAATGGACAGCAGACGATGGAGAGTTAGCAGAAAACATGAAGAAACCAGAAGAAAATGGCTGGACCAATTGCAACTGAAAAAAATGCACAAAAGGTAGAAAGATATCTCTTTATTTTGAATTTATTAACTGGAATATGTCAGCTCTGGGAAATGTGCATCATTAACATCTGCGCTTTGTTTGGTACAAGAGGAAATTCCTATTTGACGTTGCCACTTGTTCTCTTTCCCCAGTATTCACTGAAATGTATTGGTTTAATATTTGCAGTGTTGCCTTTTGATAGGTAGGGTATGGTGCTTTGTGAGTCCTGGTAATGCTGTCAGGATACGGCGGGTTTGCTATGGGTTCTAAATGGGCAGCGTTTGTAGTAGTTCCTAATGTGCCTGGCGGTTGGCACTGGATTATAGTAATGTAGAAATCTTTTAGTCTTTCTTTATCCATACACTCATTAAGAGACATGTTTACTAAAAGTTGTGTATGGTAACATTATGCAAATATTTATGCAAATAAGACCACTTATGCAAATGACGTGCTGGCACTTTGAGGAAATTCTTTGGTTTTGTGCGGCAGTTTGGGCACTCGGGCTCAAAAAGGTTAGCCATCACTGGTTTATAATGTCCAAATATTGGACAGCATATTTTCTCATTTTCAGAGATAATGACTTTTCCTGTGTTGCAAAAGTGCTTATTCCTGTTGAAATTTGATATGACTACTGTCCAATTTTTCAGAACATCAGGGTAGCTCTACGTATCCAACAGGACACTTCTTTGAAGTTTTCCTATTATTCTTCAACAAAGGTGCTCACCACCAGGGTTCTAAAGGGAACACTTTTGGCGATTACAATTTTTATTGATGAAAATTCAAGAATCCATTGAAAACCATAGGACTTTATCATAGCCAAACAAAAAGCAAGGAAATTGCAATACAAAGCAATAGACGATTCAAGTTTAGTGAACATCTTTACATAACTGTGAAGATAATGTGAACAGTAGCATGTCAATTAATCTTAATAATGACATATCCTTGACAAAAGAAAAGCTGACAGCATACAAGTACACAAGCAGAAAGGAAGGGGAGAGAAGAATAGAATGAATTTGAAGAAAGCTTTCTCCTTGGCACTAATTTATAGATAAGTTTAAGCCATAAACAAACAAAAAAAACCCTTCAACAATTAACCCACAACTTCCACCTCCCACGGTACTGTGAGAGGAATAGAGTGAAGTAAAAGCAGCAATATGCTCCCAGTACAAAAGAAAAAAGAGTTCATCGGAGAGTGAGAAAAGAAATAGTAACATATTGATAGAAAATGTCCTTTACTATCTGAAAAGCATATTCCACTGACTCGGATTCCATGACTGAAAATTCTGATAGTACAGAATTCTTGCCTCTTTTCCATATTATTCTGAATTTCTCTAGTCTCTCTACATTGTGCTTCCATCGTTTTTAACTTAGGGGTATATTTACTAAACAGCGCTAATGTCGCAGTGGCAATGTTATCGCACGATAAGTGACATTATTGCGTGATAATGGTGCATTACCGTGCGATAATGTCACGTATCGCGCGATAACATCTTTTTTTCCGGCGTTAAGGTGCACAGAGGGTGGAGTAAGGCTCCCCAGAGGGCAGATATAAGGGGTCAATGGGTGGAGAGTGGGCGGGGAGAGGCCCCAGGCACACTAACGCTGTGAAATCATGGTCTGAAAATTATTGCCACTGAAAACTTTGCGTTAGAGGCACATTTGCAGGAGAGAGAAACCAGTTCAGTCAGCAATATACAGCAAGGGCACCGAGACCCAGATAAGTGATAGTAGTGATACATTTGCAGTAACAAAACATGCAAAAACCAGAGAGATAATGACCAGAACCAAAATAGAAATACAAAACACCGAGCTGGCCAATAGAAAAAAACAATGATAAACGGTAATCAACACTACCCATAAAGAATAAAAAGGAAGATGTCACTTTTGGAAGGGTCAGTTCTTATTCCCCCTACAAAGTGAATGTAACAACATTGAGTGTTGATGAGGGTTTGATGTGGTGTATATTGGGCAGCTTGCTTATGTGTCTTTCACATGTGCAGCAACAGCAGAGTGGCCACTTAGGAAAGGGCACTATGGTGATAGTGTAAATGGGGTACAGGGGGCTGCAGGCAGTACATGCAGTGGGCCAGCTGGGGCACAGTGTGGACTAGGCAGATGCCTACCTGGCACACAGGAATTCAGAAACTGAAAAGCAGCAAAACAGCAACTGACCAGGGTCCAACATGGCCACGAGTGTGCGACCCAGGGGACAGTACCCAGCAGGTACTCCCAAGGGCACAGAACATTGGCAGGCAGTGCCAGGGGGAAGTGCTGATGTCCATGTCAGCACCCCTACCTCAGATCCCACACCATAGGCAGCCACCTAGCGGCACACTGGATGGCATGGGACTGTGCACCACCGGCATAAGGGCATGTCAGCATGGTGGTGGAGGGGTGCCGGTGCCGGTGGCAGAGGGGGCAGTGGCAGCTGCCAACAGCGGAGCAAATCCAAGCCTTGTGTAGGTGGGTGGAGTGCAGTGCAACAGATAAGGTCAGTCTGAGGAACAGTCATGGGATCCCCAGGGAACGACCTACCTCTCTGGCAACAGTTTGGTGCAGTATACACAGCCAGTGTGCACAAAGGCAGAAGGTCACAGGTTCAAGTCCCAGCCGGTGCTCCTGCAGACCATGTCCCAATATTTTACCCTACGGAACACATACACCATAAACATGTCCACTTCCTAGAGCAGAGGATCCCAACTCTAGTCCTGGAGGACCAAACACCATTCAGATGGTCAGGATATCCCTAATAAATATGCATGAAATGTATTTACATGCACTGCCCCCACTGTATGCAAATGTATTCCATGCATATTCATTAGGGACAGGCAGGAAACCGGAATCATGTCTGGCCCACCAGGACCGGAGTCTTGACCCTCTGCCCCAGAGCATCGGCCAACAGAGGCACAAACACCCATACCCACGGCCTCCACTACCCAAAGCCTCATGGAGAGTCAGGCTGTTGGACCCTGTGTGGAGCAGCATCTACCAATGCTAGCATCTGCATACCTTACCAATGCCATCTTAAACTTGGAAACACGTTCCACATATATCAAAAGGTTGCTATGACTAATGTCAGATAACAAATCCTAAGTTAAACACAATTTGTTGACAGAGATTCATCATAGCAACCTTTCTGATATCTGTGGAGTGTGTTTCAGTTTTTGTTTCTGACAGTGTTTACCACCCCGGGGAGTGACCCTAACAGTATTGAGTACCATAGAAATGCCTGCACTGTGCCCAGGACTGGTGTGGCGGCGGCTGCCAACCACCTCTATATTTGCACAATGCTGAAATAGGTGTGGGAGTATGTGTATGTCTATCCAGTGTTTTGTGGCTGCCTACACCTCACTGAGCCCAAAATGTTTGCACTGTTTCCAGTGTTAGCCTGCCAATGTGCATAATGAGGAGCAAGGTACTGCAGGTATGGCCCGGACAGGGCAGCCTGGGCAGGATGCATCTGCACAGGGCATAGGGCAATGTCTGGGACATTGTAGTGCCTGACCACCACCTGCATGGACAGGGTGGCCACAGCATGTCATGCTGGGAGGTCACTCTCACCCTGACTGAGCAGTGACCATGGCATGGCTAGGTTCCCCCATAGCGCTATATAGTACTTTTTTCAAGTGATATCTACGAGTTCCCTTTTCTGGGGCCCGATCACTAACATACCTGCTTGGTGTGTGTGCTCACATCCCATTTTTGGGTGCACACAGTTCCTCCAGGAACATACACTATATAATAGCTAGCAGAGTGTCTACAGCCAGCATTTGTATGGCTAGAACACTTTGCAGGGTGCAGCGGGTGGAGACTGAGTGTGCCCTCTGCTGGTGAATGTCAGATAGTGGTGGGGGCAGCTGAGCTTTTCCAGGCCTACTGCCTGTCTGCCAGTGCCCTATGTGATGCATACAGATCTGCATTGATTGCTCTATAGGGTGCCTATTCCCCAGAAGGACTGGGGTTGATGGTCCCCTCTACTGCCACCATTGCAGAGATGTAGAATGTAGATCTGTTGGTGGGAGATCCTGTCCCCCCACCCTGACCCACAGAGGGCAGGTTGGGTGGTGCTGCATAATCCACTTTTGGGTCCAAATACCACCCTTCTCTTATAATATGTGACCATGGGCAACCACACAGGATATGCACTATTCTGGGTGCATCATAGTCCACAAGGGCTAGACATGACTGGGAAATATAGATGGACACAGGTGTATTCTAGGTATGTCTGCAAGGAATACCTATCACACACTGGCACTGATGGGGATCTACAGCACAGCCTATCTCAGCCAAGCCAGGTGCTGTGGACCTGGTGCTGGGCACCCCACCTCACCTTCAGGGTGAACACAGGAACCGCACAATGTCACGGTCTGTAGCTACTCTGTGCCAGTAACACTAGAGTGACTTTACAATATGACTTTAAGGGATTTGAATACCATGTAATGCATCTAGGTTAAATCATCTCCCCCCAGTTTAGTTGTAATTAGTGTAACAGATTGTATATATATAACTGCAAGTTGTAAATATTGTAACAATATGTATATATGTAATTGCACCTGTAAGTATTGTATCAGATTTTTGTGCAGTGTGAACCCAGTGTGAATCTTGGCATGCAATCATTCTGTATTAACTGTTGATTACCCCTCCTGATATGTATAGTCAACCACTGCTGATCGCTGGAAGCAGCGGTATACAAATGTTCTCTAAATAAATAAATAAATAAATAACACACACGGTTAGTTCCCCCTACCAGGCCTGGGTGCTATAGAGGCGCATACCCCATCTTGTGATCAGATGTAGGTTGATGATCTGCATGTGCAGTGCATCATGGGTACGGGTGGGTTTACTCTATCCTGGTAACCACAGCAGACAGGTTGTGTGGTGACCTGCAGTCTTTCTGTAGCCAGCCAGTGGTGTATTAGATGCTATAGAGATGTAGCCCACTGGTTGCTTCAGTGACTGCAAGTCGAGATTCAAAATGTAACCATATAGTGAAGCTAATAAACTTATTTTTTGTCGGAGCAGCTACCACAGTGAGGGAAAAGGGAATATCCCAAACCACTGTAGCCAGTCCTTTTAAAAAAATAAGTTTTTAAAGGACTGGCTACAGTGGTTTGGGATATTCCCTTTTCCCTCACTGTGGTAGCTGCTCCGACAAAAAATAAGTTTATTAGCTTCACTATATGGTTACATTTTGAATCTCGACTTCTGGTTTGATGATTTATTTATCGGGATTGGGTATAATATAGTTTTGTCAGTGACTGCAAGGGCAGAGATTATGGGTTTGATCTCACAGTGGTGTTATTTAATAAGGCTGTCTGAGGCTTTTCCTTTTAATTTAAATCAGTGCTGCCAGAAGAAACACCCTCACAGTGCCATAGCCTAAGGTGCCTCATAAGGCGCCCTATAGTGCACATTATAAGGTCCTTGGCGGACTGGGCACTTTATAATGTGCCCTATGGAGTGCCTTATGCAGCACCTTAGGTTACGGCACTGTGAGGGTGTTTTTGCTGGCAGCACTGATTTAAATTGAAAGGAAATGCCTCAGACAGCCTTCTTACATAACACCACTGTGGGATTGAACCCATGACCTCTGCCTCCGCAGTCATTGCAATAACCAGTGGGCTTCATCTTTATAGCTTCTAATGCTGCGCTATATGTTATGTTCATACACTAACCACTAGAAACATGGAAATTTACATACACCCACAACTCTATTAATTAAAAATAACAAAATAAGGTCTCAGTTAAAAACACAGCATGTTCATTCAGAGCTTGATAAATTCTTTGCCCTTCCAATGCGCTGCTGTTAACATCAATGACCTTTTCTTAAGTAATTATTCCTTTTTATCTTTTTTCGTTTTTGATAACTTTTTTTCAAAATTTCTTTTTACTTTTTGATGACTTCTTTTCCTAATATAGCGTGCAGTAGAACTTTTCACAAACAATCAATAAGTCCATAAAGTATCTCTACTCTTAAGCACTTGCTTTGCTGATGTCATGTGCAGTACATATTTCACGAACAATTAGTAAGTCCGTTCATTATCTAATGCTAGTACTTAGCTTCTCCTCAACGGTGGCTCATATAACTGTCTGGATTCTTTTTGCTGTAGCAACTGCTCTATGATTTGACCAATTGAGTTTTGTTTCATTTACTCTAATGCTGCGCTGGCATGAACTTAGGGTTAACACACATTAATGTGCCACAGCGCACACTATCATGCGATACAGATTCTTGCTACCTTGCCGCCGGAACGCCCACTACCTTATATGGCATTCTTCACATTAACGCTGCAACTAGTACCGGTAACATTAAGATGGTTTAGTAAACATACCCCTTAGACTAGAACAGTGCTGCAACATCTAGTGGCGCCCCTCTGTTGATCTCATTTTGGGTCAGTTTCATCAGGTGATTTGATTTTGGCCTTTAAATCAGCAACTGCTTTGTTAAATTTGATTCACCAATTCCAAAATGTCTAAATTGGTAACAGGGGAGTTTCCTGTTAAGATTACTTCTGAAGTAAACTCAGAGTTTGGCAATTTTTCGATGGTATATGAGACGGTATCTTTAGGCAGTCTACTAAATTTTGCTAAGATCTCAGTGTATTTCATAGGAGAGGCCATGGGTATTTATCACAGTGTTAGAGTGAAAATGTTATAGTAAATGGAGCTATTCTTCAAAATAAAAGAAAGCCTGACTCCTGCTCACTCACAAGGCATTTTCCAAAGCGCTGTGATTCTCATGCTGTATCAAATTATGTACTAAAACAGTGAAGTCCATAACTAGAGCAGACAATTGTGCTCTTCATATGAGTAATCACAGCAATCAAAAGCTTCTTATCAAAACAATTGATTCCATGGCAGAGCAAAGCATCTTGGTTATGAAAAATTTTTTATATAAGCAGTGTTTTGGGCAGATCAAGATAAGCAGTTGCAAGAGTTTTAAAATTATTACTATTATTACTATATTTAGAAAAGTTTGGTTTTGACTTCATTAAAAAAGTAAAACGAGTTCACAGTTTGCTTTAAAGGATTTTAATTTACTTCTGTTAGATTTAAGTGCATAATGAAGACTTTTTCAAGTGCATTCATAGCAAAAAAAACCTGTGAGAGAGTCAGTTGGACCATTACATGATAGAGGGGTAAAAGGGGCACTAAGAGAGGACAAGGCCATAGCAGAGAGACTGAATTAATTCTTTTCTTTGGTCTTTACTGAGGAAGATGTAGGGATGTTGCCCATGACTGAAATAGTATTTAAAGGTGATGCCGCAGAAGAATTGAAAAAAAAAATATATCGATACAATGGGAAGATGTATTGCAAATATTTGATAAATTGAAGAGTAGAAAATCACCTGGACTGGATGGCATGCATCCAAGGGTGTTGAAAGAACTGAAGTATTAGATTGCAGACCTTCTATTAGTAATCTGTGAAGTATCATTAAAATCATCTGTAATACCTGAAGATTGGAGGATTGCCAATGTAACGCCAATTTTTAAAAAGGGTTCCAGGGGTGATCCAGGAAACGACAGACCGGTGAACCTGACGTCAACCCCAGAAAAAATGATAGAAATCATTATAAAGAACAAAATTACTGAACATGTAGATGGTCATGCCTTAATGGGAAACAGCCAACATGGCCTTGTCTTACTAATCTGTTATGTTTTTTGAAGGTGTGAATAAACAGGTAGATAAACGTGAGTCAGTTGATATAGTTATCTGGATTTTCAGAAAACCTTTGACAATGACCCTCATGAAAGACTCTTGGCGAAATTGAAAAGTCATGGGATAGGAGGCAGTGTACTACTGTGGATTGGGAACTGGTTAAAAGAAGCAGAGGGTAGGGCTAAATGGCCAATTTTCCCAATAGAGATAGGTGAATAGTGGAGTACCCCAGGGATCTGTGCTAGGTCCGCTGCTTTTTGACATATTCGTAAATGACCTGGAATAGGAATAATGAGTGAGGTAATCAAATTTGCAGATGACACAAAATTATTCAATGTTGTTAAAACTCAAGAGGATTGTGAAAAATTGCAAGAAGACCTTGATAAATTGGAAGACTGGATGTTCAAATGGCAGATGAAATTTAATGTGGGGAAGTGCAAAGTTATGCACCAAGGAAAGAACAATTCAAACTATGGTTACACAATGCAAGGATTCATATTAGGAACCACCACTCAGGAAAAAAGATTTAGGCGTCATCCCCTAAGAGGAGAGGCTAAAAAGATTAGGTCTCTTCAACCTGGAAAAGAGACGGCTGAGGGGAGATATTTATTTATTTATTTTATTTATTTATTACAATTTCTTATATACCGCACTATTGTCAGCGCGGTTTACATACAACAAAATGACCATAACAAACTGTTTGGCTTCACATAGAACAGGAGTAACAACTTGGATAACATGATGAGATATAAATTAATGAATGGAGTGGAATGGGTAAACGTAGATCGATTGTTTATGCCATCAAAATACAGAAAGACTAGGTTGAACAGCCCTACTCTTTAAAACCTCTCCTCATAGGGGTATCCTTCCATCCCCTTTACCATTTTAGTGACTCTTCTCTGTACCTTTTCTAATTCCACTATATCCTTTTAAAGATATGACAACCAGAATTGCACACAATATTCAAGGTTTGGTCGCACCATGGAGCGATATAGAGGCATTATAATATCCTTTGGTTTATTCTAAATTCCTTTCCTTATGATTCCTAGCATTTTATTTGCCTTCTTGGCCACCACCACACACTGGGTGGAGGGTTTCAATGTATTTATTTATTTATTTAGCTGTATTTATATCCCGCTTTTCACCGGGTCAAAGCGGTCAATTGGGAGATACATTTAACATGAGGGGATATGACACACATATGCTAATACTTACAGGGAACATGGGCAATGGAGGGTTAAGTGGCTTGCCCAAGACCACAAGGAGTACCTATAGGACTAGAAATCCCAGTCCCTCCGGCCTAAGATTGCTGTCCCCAGGTGGGACTTGAACCCCCGGCCCTCTGGCCTGAAGTACCTTGTCCTAACCACTAGGCCACTCCTCCTCCCTATTATCTATGATGGCGCCTAAGTCTTTTTCATGGGTGGTGGTTCCTCATGTGGAACCTTGCATTGTGTAACTATGTTGTTGTCGGTGTCAACTCATGGCGATCCTCTGGATAGTTTTCCTAAATTGTGTTTGGTTTTCAGTCAGGCGGTTCATTGTTGACAGCTGCTGTTATTGTATTGATCCATCTCATTGCTGGCCTTCCTCTTTTGCGTTGACCTTCTATCTTGCTAATAATGATGTCTTTCTCTAATGATCTCTCTCTTTGCATGATGTGTCCAAAGTATGAAAGGAAAAGTCTTGTCATCTGAGCTTCTAAAGAAAGCTTAGGCTTGATCTCCTCTAGTACTGACTGGTTTGTCCTTCGAGCAGTCCATGGCATACGCAGTATTCGCTGCCAGCACCATAATTCAAAGGAATCAATTTAATTCCTGTCTATCTTTTTCACTGTCCAGCTTTTGCATCCATATGATGTTACTGAAATACCATGGCTTGAACGAGCCAAATCTTTGTATTGAGAGAGACATCTCTGCTCTTGAGAATCTTGTCTAGATCTTTCAAAGCCATTCTGCCAAGAGCAATGCATCATCGGATTTCTTGACTGCTTGTTTAGGTTTTTCTTTCCTAGATGTACAACTTCACACTTGACCACATTAAATTTCATCTGCCATTTGAATGTCCAGTCTTGCAATTTTTCACAATCCTCTTGGGTTTGTTTGAGTTTTTAAAACACAAGAGGATTGTGAAAAATTGCAAGAGGACCTTCATAAATTGGAAGACTGGGCATCCAAATGACAGATGAAATTTAATGTGGAGAATTGCCGTTATGCACCTAGAAAAGAACAACCCAAACTTTGGGTATATGATGCATAGTACCACCTTAGAATCCACCACTCAAGAGAGCATTTTAAGCGTCATTGTGCACCAAGTGTGCAGCGGTGGCAAAGAAAGCAAATAGAATGCTAGGAATCATAAAGAAAGGAATGGAGAATAAAGCAAAGGATATTATAATGCCTCTGTATTGTTCCATGGTTCGACCGAACCTTGAATATTGTGTGCAATTCTGGTCGCCATATCATAAAAAGGATATAGAGGAATTAGAAAAGGTACAAAGAAGAGCCACCAAAATGGTAAAGGGGATGGAAGAATACCCCTATGAGGAAATGCTTAAAAGATTAGGACTCTTCAACTTGGAAAAGAGAAGGCTGAGGGGAGATATGATAGAGGTCTATAAATTAATGAATGAATGGAACGGGTTGATATAGATCGATTGTTTATGCCATCAGAAAGTAGAAAGACTAGAGGACATGCAATGAAGCTACAATGTAGCCCATTTAAGACTATTAAGAGAAAATATTTTGTCACTCAACGTGTAATCAAACTCTGGAATACATTACCGGAGGATGTAGTAAAAACTGTTAGTGTAGCTCGGTTTAAAAAAGGTTTGGACAAGTTCCTGGAGGAAGGGTCTATAAACCATTATTAAAGAGGACCCAGGAAATCCACTGCTTACCACAGGTTGAGCACTGTGGAACCTGTGACTTCTGGGAACCTGCCAGGTACTTGTGACCTGAATTGGCCACTTTTGGGAAAAAGATACTGGGCTTGACGGACCTTGGTCTGACCCAGTATGGCATTTCTTATATTTTTAACTGCTCATGGATGCCAATAACACCTGTTAATAACAGCACCTTTGCTGCCTTAATCTTCCTTAGTAACCATACCCCAAAGTCTTAAAAGAAAATAGGCAAATAGAAGCTTATGTTAGATATTTTAAAATAACTTCTAGTCTTAACCCTGGAATTACCGAGATTTTTTGCACACACTGAATACCGTTGGGGTCATAAATGACCCCACGACAAATTTTAATTGTTAACCATAAAAATGTAAACTAAACAGACAAAATATTATTCTGAATTAATTATTTATTATATGAAGGTTAAATGTTTGAAATTTAATGTTTTATCATAAAATTACATGAAGAAGAGTTGCCATGAAAGCAGTTTTTGCATGCACTTGATGAACACAGTAAAGTACTACAGTCATTTGCATGAGACACAGACAATTTCTGAATGTTCTTTGCAAACATTGCACTTGCAGGAGGAGCAAACTATGTTGCTTTTCTTGTCTTTTTCTCTGGAACAGCAGTGACACCTTGCCCTTTTCTTTGGGATCCCGACATTGCAAACAGCATCAGTGGCTTCTTCAATGCTGGAGAAGTCTCACTGCAATTACTCTGAAGCAGCTGCTTTCCTAATTCCAAGAGGAATAGACAACGTCTGTGCTTTGACTTGGACTGCCATTCTGGATTTCGTGACATCCAAACAATGAAGGCGTTCAAAGCACTGATGTCCAACATGTTGTAGAAGATTGTCACTGGCCAGCGTCTTGTCATTAGTTTTGTGGTATACGTGTACAACATTTGATCTGCCATATATAATCTACCTTTACTAGAATTATAGTCCAAGATCATGCGTGTGTTTTTGTCTAGACGTGTGTTATCTACTTCTTCTTGATCATGCAAACTGCTCAGAAGAACAACCACTTTTCCTTTCTTCGGGCAATAGGAAACCAGAGTGGCGTCATCGCGAAAGGCAAACAGTGAAGTGAATACCTCTCGGCCCTTTGCTGTTACAAATTCTGGAGGTAATTATTTTCTGTTCTTTCAAATTGTCCCCAAAAGTGTCATTTGTTTTTCTAGCAATTTCTGTGACAGGGATAAACTGCAGAAGAAATTGTCAACAGTAACATTTCTGCCAGATCGCGTCAATCCTTCAGTGAGTTGCAGCACAACCCTTTCACCCTGATTCTGTTCCCTGTTTTGTCCGAGTTCCCTTCCTGTATATACTTGAAGACGCAGAACATATGACATTCCACTGACACACAACATCCATAGCTTTATGCCATATTTCCCAGGTTTGCTGGGAATATATTGTCTGAACAGAACACGGCCACGAAATTTAAGCAGTTGCTCATCCACGGTAACATTTTCACAAGGAACAAAGGTGTCACAAAGATAAAGTTGAATAAAACGCAAAGCAGTTTTACTATAGGTGTACAATAATCATGATGAACGAGCTGAAAGCCTTTAGATTTCATCGGAAATACTGAGAGAACGTATGATTTCAATTACAGAAAATGTGTAATTTTCATAAAATAAGAGTACAAAAAATAAATGATAAATAATTAATGATAAATACCTTTGTCGGATCAAAAAATTCACAAAACTGTAAATTCTATCATGATCACTGTTCCCTCTAAGCTGTGCGTGTGTGCGTGCGCACACACCTCACCGAGCGAGATACAACAGAGCGCACAAAAGTTACAGCTCTAATTCTGATAGAAAACACAGACGTATTAAAATTTAAAAGTTATGATTGCAATTACTAGAAATTTCCTGCTTCATTTAGTAATCGTCTATTTTCATTTAATTTGATTAAAATCAATGTGGTGTACATACTGTATTCTGACGTGTAGTCAAATTTTAAAGTAAATAACTCCGAGTGTGGTTATGTGGTGCACAAAAATTTAACCTTCCTTCAAAAGCTGCACACAGCTGATATTTTATGTGCACACAGCCTACAGAAAATTAGAGGGAACATTGATCATGATCCAAACTGGACGTAAGCAACTGGGGTCAAAAATGACCCCACTGGTACTCTGTGCTGCAATTCATCACTAGCGTCACCTAGCGGATGAAAATTATTCCTCTCATGGCGCAATATAAAGAGAATATTGACATGTGAAAAGTCATAAAAAGATTGCATTCTTGAACAACTAGTTTCCGAGATACGCGTTGTAAAACTTGCAATGGGGTCACTTTTGACCCCATCAGTACTCCTAGGGTTAAATAAAAACAGAGATGCAATTTGTCTTTTTGCTACCCACCCCAGGAGCATCCCCTTAATTTATAGTTATTTATCCCAATAAGAGATATAATGAGATTTGACACCACAATCTATTTTCTTCAAAAAGTAATTAACCCTTAACAGATAATGAGCAGTTCAATGGGAAGCAAACAAAAATAATAGCATAAATTATACCAAATAATCCTAAAGACCTTTAAATTAGTTTAGGTATCCGTAGTCTCTTATGGTTGATAGTTTATTAACATTTAATATACTGCTTTACACAATGGAGCAAAACAGTTTACAATGAAATAAAATCTAAAGGAGAAAGGAGTCTAATGTGTAGAAATTGAAAAGGAACTCCAATGCTTTAAAAAGCAAAACAACAACAACAAAAAAAGAAATGATAAGAAGGGGAGGGGGTTGTGCCATCTTGTAGGTGCAGTAGCTGTAGGCCCACTGGCTTGGGATCTCAGAAGCAGTTGAATGCAAGGTGGAAAAGATCATTTTCTAGGTCAATCTTGAACATTTTATACTGTATGAAGGCAAAGTGTTCCATAAAATACAGCTCTTGGAGAAAAAGGCAGATTGATGAGTACAGTAGATTTAAGTATGACTGGCGAGAGGAGAAATTTGTATCCATGGGTGAGCTGAAGAATACATACAGGGGCATGTACAGTGATAAGTGAAGAGAGGTATGATGGTATCCCACAGTGTAAGACCTTATGCTTTAAAGTAAGAATTTTATATTCAATGCACGATTTGATTGAGAGTCAGTGGTGCTGTATCATGAGGGGTAAATTGGTCAAATTTGAGAGCATGGGAAATAGTGTTTACTGCAGTGTTCTGAACAGACTCTAAGGGGGATGTTTACTAAACCGCGGTAAAGTTACCAGTGGTAAAGGCAGCGTTAAGGTGCCTGAAGCCATATAAGGCAGTGAAAGGGTAGGGGGCATGCTGGCATTAGGGTGCCTTAGGCCATTTAACATGAGCTAACAAGAACAAGCACGGTAAGGTGACAAGGTGCCTTAGGTTAGGGCACCTTAAAGGTGTTTTAACTTAGGGCATCTTAAAGGCACCTTAAGTTAGGGCACCTTAAAGGTGTCTTAACTTAGGGCACCTTAACATAGGGTGCCTTAAGTTAGGGTGTCTTAACTTAGGGCATCTTAAAGGTGTCTTAACTTAGGGCATCTTAACTTTGGTTGCCTTAAGTTATGGTGCCCTAAGTCAAGGCGCCCTAAGTTAAGGTGACCTAACTCAAAGTGCCCAAGGACATTAAGGTGGTTTAAGGTTACAAGCATGCACCTTGAGACACGAAAACGACTGTAACCTAAACCCTGGATAGAGCACTAAGGAATGTCAATGTAAAGGTGATGGGAGGAAGGACAGGCAGGATTTGATGGACCTGCCATATCTGTGGGCACCCTATATGTCATTCAGTAAATTGAATGAGCATGTGGAAGACAGCTGTACTGATGCACAGGAGGGTGCCAATGTAAAATGGCACAATATCAGTGTGTGGCATAGGATGCGGAAGGCGTGTCCCCCAGTGGAGGCAGAAGTGGCAGGATGTTTGAAGCGACATGTGGACAGAGTAGTAGTGGTGACGTGCAGATCAAGCACAAGAGAGGCAAGAGTGAAGAGCTGAAATGTGGAAAAGAGTACCAGTGTAGGTCATAGAGTAGCAGCCTGCACAGGAAGACATGATTGCATGCAGCCACAAGAGGCAGATAGATGGGCTGAAGGATGGATGGTGGCTGAGGAGAGTGTGTTATGGGCTGGCAGAACCAATATACAGAGCCCTGATTGTTACAGGCATGAAAATGATCTGAGTAGCACAGTCACGAAAAGAACAAGTAGGAATCAAACCCCTGTCCTCTACTTATGGAGACATTGCACTAACCAGTAGGCTACACTGCCTCATTTTGCTGTACAGCAATGGCTGGATACAAAGAGACTGCAGGTCACTGCCTAACATGTCTGCTGTGAGTGCCAGCATAGGGTAGCCCCTCCAGTACCCATGATGCAGTGCACATGCCAAACAACAGTCTACAGCGGATCCCTAAATGGAGAATGCACATATCCATCACCTCAGCTAAGTAAGATGCACTGGCAATGTGTGATACAAGTACAGAACAGCTACAAACTGTGCTACTGAGCAGTTTCTGTGGTCACCCTGATGGTGAGAAGGGTGCCCAGCACCTGGTCCACAGTACCAGAAATGGTCTCTGCTGCCAATCCCCATCATTGTGGCAGGTATCTTTTGTGGTATGATATGCTAGTCACCCTGTATCCTACAGCATGTGCCAATCATATCTGGCCCTGTCTGACAGGGTCCCAACTAGAACAGCACATGTCAATACCCAGTATTACAATGCTGCTGCCATGTCTGCCAGCTACCAGGGTGGGTGGTTGAAATTACATGGGGCTGTTACTAGGGTTCCACTGGCCCCTACCAATACCACTGGGAGTAGGCCTGGAATGTCTCACCTACCAACCACCTAGGTCTAACGTTCAACCACAACAAACTGCACCTACTGTCCACCACTAGGTTTACCATTCATGCACATACTAACTGCAGACAATTCGCTGGTCAATACACTTTGTATGTACACAGAGCAACCATGTGTACCCAGTAGTCAGTTCAATGATCAGACCCCCCCCCCGGACAAGAAGTGCACCCATATCTCTAGAGCTAGACACTATATAGCACTATGTGGATACATAGCAATGCTATGGTCACTGCTCAGTCAGAGTGAGAGTGCCCTCCTAGCATGATGTGCTGTGGCCACCCAGTTCTTGCAAGTGGCAGTTGGGTGCTACAAAGTCCCAGCCATTTATCCATCCCTGATGTAGGCACATCATGGCCAATCTGCCCTGTTTTAGCCCATACCCACAATACTTTGCTCCTCATCATGCACATTTGCAGGCTAATGCTAGAAACAACTTAGGCACTGCGAGGCTCAGTGAGGAGTAGAAAGCCACAAAACAATGGATAGACATAGACATATATACACACACACACACACACACACACACACACACACACACACACACACTCACTCACTCACTCACTCACTCACTCACTCACTCACTCACTCACTCACACTCACTCACACACACTCATATTGATGCACTGTGCAAAAATGGGGATGGTTGGCATTCCTGCCTGCCATTCTGATCCCAATCTCAACTCACGCATTGTTAAGGTGTGCTCATTGTGCAAGAGCTAGTAGTGCGCTCTGATGTTGACAAATGCTCAGTGTGCTGGTGCTGTCAGCCTGACTCTCCATCCAGCTGAGGACACTGGAACCTGTCTGTGTGGGTGTTTGTACCCTTATTGGCTGATTCATTGGGGGTTGCACATGTTGGTGTTGTATCTGCACTGTCTAAAAATATAGCCACAGGGACATGATCAACAGCGAGGACCCAAACCTGGAGCCCTCTGCTCTTTTACATACTAATTGTGTGTAATAAACCACAGTGCTGCCACATCAGTCCCTGGGCCTGACATGGTTCCCATCAGACAGACCTTGACACATGTTGTACTGCGCACAGCGTACTGGAGCAAGTCATGGCCTTTGTCTGCTGCAGGTGGGTGCTGCTGGCATGCTCATGTGCTGTCAGTGTTGGTGGTGGGCAGTCCCAGGCCAGCCAATAGGCAGATTGGCGGGCATCTAGAGTCAGGGTCCGGCGGGTGGTGTGGAAGCATACATGGATTGCCAATCCCCACCCACAACCATTTGTCTCTCCAGGGACCCCATCACTGCCTGCCAGTGTTATGTCTCTACAACCTGGGGAAGAGATGGCTGAAGGGTGTTATGTTAGAGGTCTAGAAAATATTGCCTGGAATGGAACAGGTAAACATATGTTTATTGTTTATGCCATCATAATGTAGAAAGACTAGGGGGCATGCAATGTGGCTACAATTTAACCCATTTAGAACTACTAAGTGAACTACTAAGTGGTTTGCAGCTTGTCGTGCTGTGAGGGCTTGAGCGCATCAGTGATGCTGAGAGCTAAACTATCGGTAGTTTAACTACTGGCAGGGTCTCCCAAGATGGACAGGTCTCAGCTGAGGTGCTAGACCAAGACAAACCACCCATCTGGGCAGCAGCAGAATGGGATAGTGTTGACGGCGGAGGATCACATTTCTGTGACAACAGCAACAACACCAAACTTAAACTGCGCGGAAGAAAGGCCCGGCAATCTACTTCTGTATCTTGCCATGAAAACCCAATGGATAGTTACAACAAAACAAATTGTGCTATGGTGCTGGAAGATGAGACCCCCAGGTCGGAAGGCACTCAACTAGCTACTGGGGAAGAGCTGAAGACTTTTCAGAGTAAAGCCAGCATTTATGATGTGGTTGAATCAAAGCCATCGGGAAGTCTGACTGCTGATGTAGCTGCGCATGAAATGAGAATCAGAAGCTGTAAAGATGTCTTATGCATTGGAACATGGAACGTACGAAGCATGAACCAAGGGAAGTTGGAGGTGGTCAAGAATGAAATGGAACGTGTACAACTTGATCTGTTGGGTGTCAGCGAACTGAAATGGACTGGCATCGGGCACTTTGCATCAGATGATCACATGGTCTACTATGCTGGAAATGAAAGACAAAGAAGAAATGGTGTTGCATTTATAATAAAGAAGAAACTTGCAAGAACTGTAATGAAATACAGTGCAGTCAGCGAACGCTTAATCTCTATTCGTCTATGAGGAATGCCTATCAACACAACTATAATTCAAGTATATGCCCCAACAACAGCTGCAGAAGAGAATGAAATTGAAGAGTTCTATGAACAAGTACAAGCTGAAATTGACAGAACATGTAAAACAGGATATCCTGATAGTCATGGGTGACTGGAATGCAAAAGTTGGCAACAAAGAAGAAGGCAAAGTAGTTGGAAAATATGGACTTGGCAACAGAAATGAAGCTGGAGAAAGACTGATAGAATTCTGCAAGACCAACGATCTATTCATCTCAAACACCTTCTTCCAGCAACACAAGCGGCGACTGTACACATGGACTTCACCCAATGGATTGAATAAAAATCATATTGACTACATCTGTGGAAGTCAACAATGGAAAAGCTCTGTAACATCAACAAAGACAAAACCTGGAGCTGACTGTGGTACAGATCATCAACTACTAGTATGCAAACTCAAGCTAAAGTTGAAAAAGAGCAAACCACTCATGAATGCATCAAAATATGACCTTGAGAATATACCACTGGAATTTAAAGACTGCCTGCAAAATCGATTTGCTGCTTTAGATACAAATGACAGAGCTCCGGAATGACATCAAGAAGGTTGTGTTGGAAGAAAGCGAGAAGCCTCTACAAAAGGTGAAAAAGCAAAAAACGGCCAAAATGGATGATGGAAGAAACTCTGAAAATTGCCCAGAAACGCAGAGAAGCTAAAGCCAGAGGAGAAAGAAAGACAATCGCAGATCTCAACAGAGATTTCCAACGTGCAGCAAGACAGGACAAGGAAAAGTACTACAATGACACTTGCAAGGAAATAGAAGCAGAAACTATTAGGAACAAACTCAGGGAACAAACTCAGAACATCCGACCGCGAAAACGCAAATAAAGACGCTGCTCTCTCAGAATACAAAGCCCAAACCTCAGGTCACGGGACTCAGTCATAAACACTAGCCAAGCACCTACCCTACACGGTAGTCATCCTAGAATTAGATTTATTTGATAACCCAAGCTAAATTAGTCAATATGCCTATATCAACCGAACCACTTTACTGTAGATTCTAACAAAGTATTACTCATACATATGTCCCGATACTACCAGCTTAACGTATCATCTACAATTGACCTATGATGTACGTAGCATAACTGTGTAACCTGCTAGATCTAGTTAGCTCAGATAATTGATACTTGTGTAATATGCCACTAATCTTATCCTTACATATGTTCAGATTTTACCAGCTTAACCTACTATTTACAATTACCTCTGAGGTAGGTTGTATAATCTATGTAACCAGCCAGTCCTAGTTAGCTCTGACACAGTACACTTGTGTAATCTGCAGTTATCTAACATTACCAGCCACTATCTGCCATCAGCTACCATTATTAACCACCACTATCAGACTGTGTAGCCGCAACTTGAAATCCTGAAGAATCTTTGTCTTATGGTGTAAAATGCAATAGGTAAGCTCCAGTAACCCCCGATAGATTGGAAGCCCCACCACAAACTGCAGCCTTCCTACAACTGGATCAAAGCTAGTGCAAACTATCACAACCAGGCAGCATACCTGACCCACCACCACCAACCAACATCCCAGCCCAGATCCACACCGCAACCAAAGCACACAAAAATGGCCCTATCCTGCATCATCTCAATTGCCCTCTACCTCCTTGCTACAGGCTTAAGCAATGTCACTGGCCTATATGCTAACAACAATCACATACCAACTATCCACAGTCATAGAAGGAGGTGGCCAGATGCCCCCTTCTATGAATCACGAGAAACCACTCAAACTCACCACCACCACCTCCTGCAGGTATCATTACAGCACAGCAAGAAGAAGAAACAGGGAGAAAACCCCCTCCCTCGACTCATGAAATGCGCCCTTGTAAATGCCCGATCTGTACGTAAAAAATGTCCGGTCATCTCAGATATGATATCACTACACAACCTTGACCTACTACTGATCACCGAGACATGGCTTTCCTGTGATGACAACGTGCTACTCAACCAGCTTCTGCCCGCTAACTTCTCTGTCCATACATGTCACAGATCTGGCAAAAAAGGAGGTGGCGTCCTCGCCATCACCAGATCTGACCTTCAATTCAACATAAAAGATGCAACCAGCTTGCCGCTCCTAGACACAATCTCGATAGAGAATAAGTGTTCCTCCATCAATCTACTTTACAGAGCTCCATCATCTGACCCAGATGCACTATCAACGATAATCGACATGGCCGCAAACTCCCAGAGCCCGCATACAACAAGCTGGGTACTAGGAGATTTCAACCTCCCCTCCCTGCAAGACTCTCACTCAAAGGCGTTTCTCGAAGCCCTGAAGGATCTAGGATACAGCCAATTAATCAAGGAACCTACCCATATAAAAGGAGGCATGTTAGATCTAATATTCACAACAGACGCAACCATCAGAGGACCAACCATCCCTGAACTATCAATCACCGCAGTCCCATGGTCAGATCACTCATTAATCCTATTCCAAATTCCTCAGTCAAGCTATGGCCAAAAGGGAGAAAGCACAGCAGTCGGTCAGTCCAGCAACCCGCCGAGAAGATTCCAACCATTCAACAAAGAACTAATCCTCAAATCAGCAATCCCACTAATAACCTCACCAGCACACAACCCAGATGAACTAGTCTCCGACTGGAATGAGATACTCAGCTCAATCGCTGTTCGCCCATCAAATAACAAATCTCAAGGGAAACGACACGCAGCAGCCTGGTACTCAGCTGAGTTGAAAGCCTCACTCGCGACACTAAGAAAACTTGAGAGACGCTGGCGCCGCTCACGCTCAGAAGTAGACCAAAGTGCATACAACTTACAACTCACAGCGCACCGCACCACAGTGACAGAAGCCATGAGACGTTACCACGCCGACACATTAAAGAGATCCCTCAACAAACCTCGTGACCTGTTTGCCCTCGTTAAGCGACTTACAACAGAACCTGCGTCAGAACAAGCAAACGGAATCCATTCTCAAACATATGCGGACTATCTACAAACCAAACTCTGCCAGATAAACAACAACCCTGCGTCCAGCACTATCCTTCAGCCTTACAATCAAACACCACTCACTACCTTCACGACTCCATCCAAACAACGCATCGAAGACACCATAGCAGCCATCAACACGACTACCGCACAATCTGATCCATGCCCGGCTTTCTGGGTCAAAGAACTACGGACTGACCTCAGTCCCATCATATCCAGACTCATGGAACAATCGTTCACAACGGGTGCTTTCCCACGCACCCTCAAACACACAACAATAAGACCTCTACTAAAAAACAACAAACTCGACCAACAGAAACCGGAATCCTACAGACCGATAGCAAGCATACCGATGCTAGCAAAAATAATGGAAAAGGAAGTTCAGAGACAAATACAAGATCACATTGATTCCAACGCACCACTGGATCCATGCCAACACGGATTTAGAGAAGCCCACGGGGTTGAAACCCTTCTTACCACACTCTTCAGCAGCATAATATCAGGCATCGACAATACCCGCCAAGGGTTTGTCCTTGTCTTCCTTGACATCACGGCAGCATTTGATTCCGTGAGCCATGAGCGCCTCCTAGAACGCCTCAAAGAGAAAGGAATCTCCGGTAAAGCACTCGAGTGGTGCAGATCCTACCTCTCTGACAGATGGCAGCAGGTACGATCCAGAGACACATCATCGGATCCATTCCACCAAAGCCAAGGTGTCCCACAAGGATCCTCCCTCTCCGCCTTGCTGTTCAATATATACATGCAGCCTATCTGCAACCTGATCCGGTCTTTCAACGTTAACTGCATGATATACGCAGATGATGTGCTATTATACACGCCTTTTGCAACAGAGAACCCCGACCTCTCACCAATAACATGCTGCATAAATGAAATATCCAATTGGCTACAATCCCAAAACCTCCGGATTCAACACAAGAAGACGGAGGTGATGTTCATTACAAGGAACCGTAACTTCTCTGCGCCGGCAGTACTAAAAGTGAAGGACACAGACCTCCAGATCAAAACCGCGATCAGGTACCTCGGCGTCACACTAGACCAGAACCTGAATATGCAGGCACATATAAGTAACACTGTAAGGGCAGTATATCATAAAATTAGATCCGTTAGATACCTGCGATCTCTGCTGGAGCCAGATGATTTCAGGACTATCTATCAGGCACTAATCATCCCGCATTTCGATTATGCGAACGCAATACTGCAAGGACTCCCCCAAACCACTCTGAACCCACTGCAAATGGCAATGAACACCACAGCAAGAGTACTACACGGAGCATCTAGGAAAGACCATGTCTCACCCATTATGAAACAACTCCACTGGCTCCCGATACAAGGTAGACTTACATTTAAGACCTTGCTACTCACTTTCAAAGACACCAAAGGTCTCTCGTCAGCATCACTAACAGAGCTAATCCAGATGACACCCCACAATAGGGACAGAAGGGCAGTAGCACAAAACACCTTGATAGTCCCAAGATCAATAACTCAATGCACCAAGTCAACATCCAGCAGGGCCTACAAATTTTATGCACCAATGATCTGGAATAACCTCCCCCACAACATCCGAGCAATCCCAGACATATTCCAATTCAGGAAGGCCTTGAAACACTACCTCTTCCTCCTACACTACCCGGAAACCAATAGAAGCTCAGCACCAATTGCTGAAACCACCCAAATCTCCACTGTCTGAAACCAAACGAGCGCATGACCAGTCTGTGAATTGTATATATTGTTATTGTATATAGTTCCCCTGTTAGCCAAGTTGAATTTCCTGTTCATATGTAAACACAAAGTACTATTGGAAATGTGTGTGTTCATTGTTTATTGTAAACCGCGCTGATGCTGAATAGCACGGTATAAAAGAGACTATAAATAAATAAATAAATTAGAGGAAGAACAAGATTGGCTTTCCTAAAGCTACGAGAGTTAAAGGAAAAGTTCCAGCCTCGAAATGGAATGTTACAAGATGCTCAAGGTTCTATGTTGAATGATGCTGAGAAGATCAAGAAAAGGTGGAAGGAATATACAGAGTTCTTATATGATAAAGATCAAGTGGACCAACAGCCGTTTCAACCTGTAGCTTATGATCGGGAACCATTGGTGATGAAAGAAGAAGTTGAAGCAGCATTGAAAGCCTTATCAAAGAACAAAGCACCAGGCATTGATAGCATTCCCATAGAAGTATTGCAGCAATCTGATGTAGCTGTTACCGTACTTACAAGGCTCTGCCAAGAAATATGGAAGACAACATTATGGCCAACTGACTGGAAAAGATCTGTGTTTATACCAATACTAAAGAAAGGTGATCCAACTGACTGTGGAAATTATCGCACAATCGCTCTGATCCCACATGCCAGCAAGATTCTACTGAAGATTATTCAAAAGAGACTACAACCATACCTGGAACAAGAACTACCTGAAGTGCAAGCGGGGTTCAGGAAAGGGCGAGGAACGAGAGACATCATTGCGGATGTAAGATGGATCCTTGAAAAGACTAAAGAATACCAAAAGGATATCTATTTGTGCTTTATCGACTATAGCAAGACTTTTGACTGTGTAAACCATGAGAAACTCTGGGCCACATTAAGAAGCATGGGTATACCAGAACACCTGATCGTTCTCTTGCACAATCTGTACATTGATCAAGAAGCAACAGTTTGAACGGAACAAGGAGAAACAGAATGGTTTAAAATAAGCAAAGGTGTAAGACAAGGCTGCATACTTTCCCCCTACCTGTTTAATTTATATGCAGAACAAATCATCAGAGAAGCAGGATTGTATGAAGACAACAGAGGTGTGAAGATTGGTGGAAGACTCATCAACAACCTTCGCTATGCTGATGATACCACATTACTGGCTGAAAGTGAAGATGATCTGAAACATTTGCTTCTCACAATCAAAGAACATAGTCTCAAAATGGGCCTGCACCTTAATGTAAAGAAGACAAAGATCATGACAACTGGCATAAGCAACAGGTTCATCGTTGAAGGAGAAGAAATTGAAATTGTGAACAATTTTAACCTACCTGGATCAACTATTAATAAAGAAGCAACAAGCAGTCAAGAAATCAGACGACGCATTGCTCTTGGCAGAATGGCTATGAAAGACCTAGATAAGATTCTCAAGAGCAGAGATGTCTCTCTCCATACAAAGATTCGACTTGTTCAAGCCATGGTATTTTCAATAACATCATATGGATGTGAAAGCTGGACAGTGAAAAAGACAGACAGGAAGAAAATTGATGCCTTTGAATTATGGTGCTGGCGGCGAATTCTGTGTATACCATGGACTGCCCAAAGAACTAGAGGAGATCAAACCTAAGCTTTCTTTAGAAGCTCAGATGACAAGACTTCGACTTTCATACTTTGGACACATCATGCGAAGAGAGAGATCATTAGAGAAAGACATCATGCTTGGCAAGATAGAAGGTCAACGCAAAAGAGGAAGGCCAGCAATGAGATGGATCGATACAATAACAGCAGCTACGGGTACCAGTCTGTCAACAATGAGCCGCCTGACTGAAGACCGAACACAATTTAGGATAGCTGTCCAGAGGGTCGCCATGAGTCGACTCCGACTCGATGGCACTTAACAACAACAACAAGTGAAGATAATTTTTTTTCAGTAAACGCATTATCAAATCCTGCAATTCATGACCGGAGGATGTAGTAAAGGCTGTTAGTGTAGCTGGGTTTAAAAAATGTTTGGACAGGTTCCTGGGGAGGGTCAATAAACCATTGTTAAAGAGGACCATGGATATGCACTGCTTGCCCCATTACAAGCATTGTGGATCCCGTTTGTCTTTTGGGAAAACTGCTAGGTACCTGTGACCTACATCAGCCACTGTTGGACACAGGATAGTGGGCATGATGGATCTTTGTCTGATCCAGTTTGGCATATTTTAAGGTCCTATGTACTTATGTGCCACCTAGGCAACTACCTAGTTTGCCCTGTGCACCAGCAGCCCCCACTGCATGATCCACATGCACCCTCCTTTGCCCCATTTAAACCTTGAACATAGTGCCCTTTCATACTTGGGCACTATGCTGTTGCTGTTAATGGAGCACTACTATCACTCTTTTGGGCTCATCTGTCTGTACAGCTTATTGCAGCCATTTAAATAGTCTCTCTCTCCTCAAAATGCACCCTTACCTACAGGTCTTGTTATGCTGTAAGGTTAATGGTGTTAAGGTGCCGTTGTTAAGAGAGCAGGGACTTGTTCCTGCCCAATCCCTGCCCACTGACCCCTACTCTCCGCCTACAGTCTGCCCATAGGGCGCTTTATGCTGTCAATCCCGTAAACGCATGTTAAAGCGGCGTTAACGTGCACTCACGGCACACTTGCTCCTTTAGCGTGATTTAGTAAACATCCCCCTAAATGTTTTACCCCAAAAAAGTAAATACTGGCATAGACTGACTAGCAATAATCGAGATGTGCAATGACAAGATACAGTAGCAGAGTTGTTTGGGTGACTATATCAAAACGAACAAATTGCATGAATTTGTTGAAGGGCTAGAAATGAGCCATAAACTACAGCACAAATTTGATTATATAAAGGGAGCTCAGTATTGAATATGATTACTATGTAATGGAACATGATTAATGAGAGAACCATCTAGAAAAGGAGTTCCACTTTACCAATGGGTAAAGTGGAGCTGCTGATAAACCAAGTAGCTGTAGTTTTGTCCATGTTTAATTTAAGAAGATTAGTTTGAAGCTAGCCATCAACCTTTGACAGACAACAGTTGTTGAGTGAAAGGTTTGGAGATTTCAGTATCTTGAAAAATAGTGGCTAAAGGATTGAGAATTCTATTAGAAAGGAGAAGGGACAACACGGAGCTTTGGAAGACCACATAAGTGAGAGAAGAGGAACCAATATGGAATGATCTGCTGACACCTGAAAAGAAGGATCTATGAGGAATGATGTGAACAAGGTAAAGACCTGGTCATAAAAGTCAGTGGCAGAAAAGCATGAAAGAAATATTGCGTGATCTGAGAGGTTGAAAGCTGAGGAAAGATCAAGAGAAATGGCTAATGTGATTTTACCATGATTGAGAAAGTCATGAAATTCACTGATACGGAATGTAAGAATTGTTTCTATACCAAGCATGTCCAACAGGTAGATCGTGATCTACCTGTAGATCGCGGAGGGGTCAGAGGTAGATCGCCAGCCCCACTTGGCTCCATCTCTCCAGCAGCTCGCTCCGTCGCTAGAGAGAGCTCGTGCCGGCAGGTCATCTGCCGAGGGCTTGCCGCCGCTACTGTTGCAATTTTATTTCACCTTACCTTTGCGTTGATTCTACACTGTGCGCAGAATTTATTAAATCGCGTGTGGTGGTATTTGAACTTGTTTAGTGGTATTTGATTTTATCTGGCTTGCTGGACAGGTGTTTATTTGTTTATTTATTTTTTGTATTTTTCTATACCGCCCCTTCCAGAGATCAGGGGCGGTTTACATAAAACTTAACATGTTACAAAGACTATTTGTAGCTTTACATTATAACATTTAACCTTGAACATTATAACTTTATATATTATAACATTTGGCCCGTACGTTAAAATTTATAAAATATACATTTGGCCTCGCACAATATAACTTTATAAATTATAACATTTGAACCTTTTTCCTTGTAACTTTATACATTATAACATTTGAGCTTTTTCTTGTGAGTTTCTGCATTTTGACATTTGACTTCTTTCCTTCTAGCTTTATACGTTAGCACAGTGTGGTCTTTTTACAGTATAGCATCTGTGCTATATGCAGTCTTTATTGAGTTTTTTTGATGATTGTTTGGTGGTATTTGATTGGTTCCAGTATGATGAATTCTTATTTTTACTTTTAGAACTGCATGTGTGGTTTTGGCATCTCCAGTCCTTGTATTGCACATCATCCAGAGGTCTTCAGTTCCTGTTGATCTTTAATACTTTGGGACAGTGACAGTTTTGGACCAGATTCAGCCAGTGTTTATACTAACTTAGCAGATTTGGCCTTCTTACATCCAGCCACCCCAGTATAACGAAGATGAGTGTTCCAAAGAAGAGCAAAACCTACCACCTTCATGATGAATAGGAAATGGACTACTTCTTCATCATGGTGAAAGGCAAGTGATGTTGTCTAATTTGTAATGCCCCAGTATCCTTGCCCAAAAAGGGTAATCTGGAACGTCATTATAAGGCTCTGCATAGCAATAAGTTTGATGCTGATTTTCCACCCAAAAGTGAAATTCGTAAACTGAAGCTCAAAGAACGTAAATCAAAATTGGCTACTCTGCAACAGTTGATGGTGAAGCCAAGGTCACATTCGGTCAATGCAACCATAGCATCCTTCAAGGTCAGCAACCTGATCGCAAAGAAATGCAAACCTTTCACTGAAGGGGAATTTGTAAAAGATTGTTTTCTTGAAGCAACTGACAATCTTTTTGAAGGATTTAAAAATAAGAAAGAGATCATAGCTGATATTCAATATGTACAATTGTCAAGAAATACCGTCGTGCGGCGAATAGAAAAGATGTGTGGAGACACAACTGAACAATTGTTGGAGGATGTTTCAAATTGTGCTGCTTTCTCACTTCAACTGGATGAATCTATAGACATAAGAAACATAGCCCAGTTACTAGTCTTTATCCGGATGGTTTTTGAAGACTTCAGTGTTAAAGAAGAACTACTTTGAATGATTTATTTAAAAGGAAGAACTACCAGTCAGAAAATATTCAGTTCTTTCCATTAATTGTGAAAAATTGTAATCTTCCATTGCATAGACTTGTTTCCATCACTACTGATGGAGCAAGAGCAATGTCAGGTGAGGTTAACGGTTTCATAGCCCTCTGTAGACAGCATGACAACTTCCCAGATTTCCTTTCTTACCACTGCATCATTCACCAGCAAGTTTTGGCAAGCAAGAGACTCAATACAAAGACTGTCATGGACATCACTTTCAAAATTGTAAATTCAGTTCATGCAAGATCACTTCAAAGATGGATTTTCAATCTTACTCTTGATGAAGGGGCAGCAGAAATAATTTTGCACACAGGTGGCTAAGTAGGAACAAATTTCTGCAAAGATTTTGTGAATTGCTGAATGAAATAAGAAGTTTTTTGAAGGAGAGGGGAGATGACCAAGCAAAGTTGGAAGATGAGGAGTGGTTATGTGATCTGGCAATTCTCGCTGATTTTACAGACAAACTAAGTGATAAGAACCTTGAACTACAAGGTAAAAACAAATGCATTGGCGAGATGATGAGTACAGTTTCATCCTACAAGAGCAAATTTGAGCTAATGATGACTGACCTTGCAAACAACACTTTTGATCATTTTTCTAATACGCAGGACCATCTGGGACAATATCCAAATTTTGTTTTTCAGAATGAGAAGTATGTGACAGAAATCTGTTCTGTTATCCAAGAATTCGAAAATAGATTCTGTGACTTCCAAAAAATTGGAACAGTTGTTGAGTACTTGTCATACCCATTCAAAGTAGATGTGGACATTAAAGAAACTGCAGCTGCTATCAGTAAAAATTACTCATTGAACAAGCAATCTCTTGAAAACGAAATATTAACCCTTAAAAATGACATTTTTTTCAAGACCCGTGTTGAGCAAGAATCGTTTTGGAAGCTAGTGCCTAGAGACAAATTTCCCAACTTGAGAAGATGCAGTGAAGCTGTACACTCCTATTTTGGTTCAACTTATTTGTGTGAATCTGTGTTTTCCCATCTGAAAATGACAGAGTACACATCGTTCCAACATGACAGATGAACATCTCCAGGATTCCCTGAGACTGGCCCTCACGCAGTATTCACCCAACTTCAAAAAGCTGGTGGATGAAATGCAGGCTCAGACATCTCACTAATGAGCAAGAACGAAATATTAAAGATTGTACAAGATCAGCCTGGATCAATACTCGACCTAAATTTAACACAAATTACTCAATAAAAGTTAAAGAAAGTTATTAAGACAGTTAAAGAAAGTTATTACTCAATAAAACTTTAAGAAAAAATGTACTTTCCATTTCCCCTCGCAGTTCTTACTGGATTTTTGGCTCTCTGTTTTGTTTTTGCTTAATTTGTTTAACAGCTGATCACATCCAAGTAAATGACAGAAGGTTCATTAAAAATGGTGTGTGTGTGTGTGGGGGGGGGGATCCTCCAACTTTATTGGGTTAAAATTTAATTTGAAACTAATTTGAAACTTAATTTTCATGGTGGCAGATCACCGGCACTTTTGGCCGGAAAAAGTATATCACGACCTGTTTGAAGTTGGACATGCCTGTTCTATTCTATGTCTGGGGTCATATTAACAACTTTAAACAATTAAACTTTTCAATACAAAGATGCAGACTGCAGTCCAGCAGCAAGATGGGAGCTATACATTCTTTTGCATTGAGTGCCATATGTTTGCACTCGGTTTAAATTGTTCCTGGTTCTCAGAGAATGAATCCGATGTCTGGAGGCTAGAGTAGCAGACTTGGAGGAGCTAAGTAAGACAGAGATGTATCTAGGAGAGACCTATAGAGACATTGAAGAAAGGTCTCACCTCTAGTCTGGCAGCCTCAGTGCTGCCTTTGAGGAAAGAAGTCATCTGGAAGGAAAGTATCACTTTGGTGTGGCAGAAAATGATCTTGTAGCCAGGATCTGCCCTACAGGGGGATGCAATATGTTCTCACACCAAGGATGTATGTCCAGTGGCTTCTGCTCAGGAGGGAAGGGTTAAGGCAGATGATTTAGTTGGTGATTTATCAAGATCCTCTTGCAATTTTCCTCAATCCTCACTCGTTATTCCACTTTCCAGGTTATTTATGAATATGTCAAAAAGCAGCAGACTCAGCACAGATCCCTGGGGTACACCACTATTCATCTTTCTCCATTGGGAAAACTGGCCATTTAGCCCTACCTCTGCTTTCTATCTTTTAACCAGTTCCTGATCCACGGTAGTACACTGCCTCCTGTCCCATGACTCTTTAGTTTTGCCAAAAGTCTCTGATGAGGGACCTTGTCAAAGGCTTTCTGAAAGTCCAGATACACTATATCAAGCGACTCACCTTTGTCCACTTGTTTATTCACACCTTCAAAAAAATATAACAGATTAGTAAGACAAGATCTTCCTTGTCTAAAGCCAGGTTGGCTGTCTCCCATTAGGACATGACTATCTACATGCTGAGTAATTTTATTCTTTATGATGGTTTCTACCCTTTTTCCCAGTACTGACGTGAGGCTCATTGGTCTTTAGTTTCCCGGATCACCCCTGGAACCCTTTTTAAAAATCGGTGTTACATTGGCGATCCTCCAATCTTCAGGTATTATAGATGATTTTAATGATAGTTCACAGATTACTAATAGCAGGTCTGCAATCTCATATTTCAGTTCTTTCAACACCCTTTGATGTAAACCATCCTGTCCAGTTTATCTAATACTTGTAATACATCTTCCCAATGTATCAATATTTCCTTCATTTCTACCGCATCTTTAAATACCACTTCAGTCATGGGTAACATCCCTACATCTTCCTCAGTAAAGACCGAAGCAAAAAATTCATTTAGTCTCTCCGCTATTGCCTTGTCGCCTCTTCTCAAATTCTCCCTTCGCCTGCCTTATCAATGCCTTGCATTTCACTTGCCAGTGCTTGTGCTGTTTCCAGGTTTCGGCATTTGGCTCTTTTTTCCATTTCCTGAAAGATGCATTTTTGGCAACAACAGCCTCTCTGACCTCCCCTTTAAACCATGGACTTTTACTTTTCTTAAAGCGTGGAATACAGCTAGTCTGGGCTTACAAGATAGTATTTTTCAAGTCTTTAACCTTTGCAACTGCTCCTTTTAGTTTTTTCTTAACTATTTTCCTCATTTTATCATAATCTCCCTTTCAAAAGTTAAAAGGTAGTACTGTGGATTTCCTTACTATCCCTCCTCCACTAATTAAAACAAAGGCGATCATGCTATGATCACTATTGCCAAGTGGCCCCAACACCCTTATCTCTTGCACTAGATCTGGTGTTTCACTAAGGACTAGGTCTAATATGGCTTCCCCTCTGGTCGGTTCATGAACCAGCTGCTCCAAGAAGCAGTCATTTATTTCATCTAGGAACTTTATCTCCCTAGCATGTCCTGCCGTGACACTGACCCAGTCGATACCGGGGTAATTGAAATCACCCATTATTATTACTGCGCTGTAACGTTTGTTAGCTTCCCTGATTTCTTTGAGCATTTCATCATCTATTTGTTCATTCTGGCCAGATGGCCGATAGTACAACCCTACTGCCATCGCCTTCCCCTTTTTACATGGAATTTCAATCCATAGAGATTCTACAGCAAATTTTGATTCCTGCAAAACTTTAATCCTTTCTGACTCAATGGCCTCTCTAACATAGAGGCAAACCCCTCTACCAATTTGATCAGCTCTATCATTATGATATAGTTTGTACCCAGGTATCACAGTGTCCCACTGGTTGTCCTCCTTCCACCATGTCTCTGATATTCCAATCATATCCAACCTCTCATTTAGTGCTATATATTCTAACTCTCCCATCTTATTTTTTAGACTTCTGGCATTTGCATACAAGCATTTTAGAGACTGTATTTTATTCATATTAATTTGGCTATTGGTAGACATGGTTAATTTGGGATCTTTATGCTCTATCTCCTCCATACTCAAGGGCATTTGGGCTACTTTACTCTTTTTTTGGAGCCTCTCTGCTTTTGGTAGTATCCTTCAAGGATACATTCTTCCGAACCATGCGCTCTTGGGCAACTGCCAGCTTTCCCCCATTATCTAGTTTAAAAGCTGCTCTATCTCCTTTTTAAAGGTTAATGCTAGCATCCTGGTTCCATCCCTTTTAAGGTGAAGCCCATTCCTTCGGAAGAGCCCCTCCTTTCCCCAGAATGTTCCCCAGTTCCTAACAAATCCAAAACCCTCATCTCTGCACCATTGTCTCATCCACGCATTGAGACTCCGGAGCTCTGCCTGCCTTTTGGGTCCTGCACGTGGAACAGGAAGCATTTCGGAGAACACTACCCTGGAAGTTCTGGATTTCAACTTCCTACCTAAAAGCCTAAATTTAGCCTCCAGAACTTCCCTACCACATTTTCCTATTTCATTGGTACCAACATGTACCAAGACAGCAGACTCCTCCCCAGCACTATCTAAGACCTTATCTAGGTGCTGCGTGAGGTCCGCTACCTTCGCACCAGGCAGGTATGTTACCAGGCAATCCTCACGTCCACCAGCCACCCAGCTATCTGCATGCCTAATGATCGAATCACGAACTATAACGGCTTTCCTAACCCTTCCCTCATGGGCACATGGCCCTGGAGAAACTTCCTCGGTGTGAGAGAGTTTTACATCACCTGGAGGACAGGTCCTAGTTACAGGATCACTTCCTGCCACACCAGGGTGATGCTTTCCTGTCACGTGACCTCTCTCCTCCATGTCAACAGGACTTCAGGACTATATCCCTGTAGGTCTCATCTATGTACCTCTCTGTCTTTCTTATGTTTTCCAAGTCTGCTACTCTAGCCTCTAGAGAACGGACTCGTTCCCTGAGAGCAAAGAGCTCCTTGCACCTAGGTCACACGTAAGACCTCTCACCAACTGGGAGAAAATCATACATGTGACACTCAATGCAAAAGACTGGAAAGCCCCCATCTCGCTGCTGGACTGCTGGCTGCATCTTAGTTTTAAGTTTGTGTTTAGATCTTTAAGTTCTTTACTTACTAAGGGTTGCTATGGATATTTATACTAATAAAACTGTTCCTAATACGTTTAATATACCTTGTTCGCCTGAAGCTTAATTAATCTCAGGTCCTTAGTGTATGACTGATTTGGGTAACGAGCTTCACCTGAGAGCACCTCCTGTCTTTTAAGATGTGTAAGTACCTATAAAGCTATGATTATCCCAGGGGTGCATGGGTGCTGGGGAGGGAGGGAGGAAAATAACACTTATTAAAAGAAGGCTGCTACACAGTACCCTGTCTTGTGCTGCTGAGGTAAGCTATATTCAGATTTGATTTGAATTATAGCTCTTTGCTGCTGCTAGGCTCTAACTTATTAAGAAATTTAAACTACAAGCTCTCTGCTGGGTTCTAAATTTAACCAGAAAGCTCTCTTCTGTGTTTTAAATTTAAACTAAAAGTACTTTGCTGATACTAGGCCCTGAGTGACTATTAAATTTAAACTACAAGCTCTGGAGCATATTATGCAACTTAATGGTTAGAGCACTGGTTTGGGAATCAAGAGACCAAGATTCAATTTCCACTAGCACTCCTTCTGGCCTTGGATAAGTCACTTAACCCTACATTGTCTCATAAAAATTCAAGTTATCAATGTCTCTATTTAATGTACATTACCAAGTTTGCATTACAATGTAAACTGCTTTGAGTGAAATTATAAAGTGGTATAAAAACCTGTTAAATAAATACTTTCCTTTGCTTGTGAGGGTTACCTGGCACAAAACAGCCTGCCACTTTTAAGACACAGCAGACCTACAGGAGTTCCTGAAAGGGAAGAGGCTCTACCATGAAGGTAGGAGAGATGGAGTCCCATTAAGTACTGAACTCTCTGCCATTGAAGTCCTTATTTGATTTGGAGGGTCATTCTGATACTAGTTTAGTGGCACTGGACATCTGATCCAAATGTCCATACCCACTTAACATCTGGATCGTGCTGTCAGCAACAGAGCTCCACACACATATAGCTGACTTGTGCGGGGAGCTCTGTTCATGGGCGGGAGAGGGTGGGCAAGGGGAGGAGCAAGAGTGGGCAGTGGGCAGTGACTGACCCCGGATGTACAGAGCTGATTCTGAAGCCTTCAGTGTAGATGGGGGACTTATTCTACCTCAAAAGTGGAATAAATCCCCCTGGATGGAGGGGGATTGTCGTGCGGTACACGGAGGAGCAGGTAAGGGTGTGCAGGAAGTTCCCTGCAGCCCAACCCTGGCCTTGGAAGGCCTGATCTGGGATTGGGCTGCAGGGTAACACAGCTCTGTGTGTTGGCTGGTGATCGTGGCTCTTGAATGGAGCCATGGTGTCTTGGCGACTGGATACCATGGAACTGTGGCTCCATTCAGGAGCCTGGCTGAGGTAGCTGGGTATGTGGCTGGGCATGTGGCCGATCAGAATCGGGGCCGTGCTACCACTGCATGCCCCAATTCTGCCCAGCCTTACAGGAGCAGGACGTGCAGGATGGAATTGGCATCTTGTTGAATGGGCTGAATATCCATTGACATAGTATGGATTTATTTGTACTAGATATTAGACTCCTTCGTCAGAATTTGTAGGATGTCTGCAGGAACTATAATATAGTTCCTGCCTGGTATGAACTGCGGCGATAGACAGTCACAGACCGATAGCTATATGACATAGGTTAACTACACTGATTTAAAAAAAAAACAACAACAACATTGACAAGCTGGTACAATTTCATCTGAAATATGAATACTGATCATGGCTACTTTTGCTGACTGGGTTACACCCTCATCAGGGCCGGCCTGTCCATTGAACGATAATGTTGTTCACACATGGGTCCGCGCTTCAGGGGTGCCCCACGTGAACTCCATTATCGCACAACGGACGGCTTCAGAGGGAGCCGGGGAAGCCCGCACAAGGCCTCGGCTCCCTCTGCACAGCCGCCAACGTGAAGAGCCTTTTCCTTCACGCTGGTGGCTGTTTCTGTGAAGCTGCGAGTGCCAGGAGAGGTTAACGGCAATGACCTTTAACCTTTCCGAGCATTCGCAGCTTCACAGAAACAGCCGCCAGCATGAGGGAAAAGGCTCTTCACACTGGTGGCTGTGCAGAGGGAGCCAGGGACTTGTTCGGGCTTCCTTTGCTCCCTCTGAAGCCCCTTAGACAGCCGCGTGGCTGTTCAGATGAGGGGGGATTAGGACTGGATGGGCTGTGATGGTGGGGGGGGGGGAAACTTGGAATGCAAATGGGCTGTGATGGGGGAAACTTGTATTGGAAATAGGCTGTGATAGGAGGGCTAGCATTGGATATGGGCTGATGAAGAGCTGGAATAGGACTGGAAGTGGGCTGACGAGGGGGCTAGGATTGGAAATTGGCTGATGGGGGAGCTTGGAGTGGAAATTGGATGATGGGGGGCTGGAATGGAACTAGAAAAGAGCATATGGGGGCTACGACTGGAAATGGATTGATGGGGAGCTGGAATAGGACTAGAAATGGGCTGATGGAAGGAGCTTGGACTGTAAATGGGTGATGGGCTGGAATAGGACTGGAAATGGCTGATGGTGGAATAGGACTGGAAATGGGCTGAAGGGGGCTGGAATAGGGCTGGAAATGGGCTGATGGGGGGGGCTAGGATTGGAAATTGGCTAATGGGGGAGCTCGGAGTGAAAATGGGCTGATGGAGGGAGCTTGGACTGTAAATGGGTGATGGGCTGGAATAGGACTGGAAATGGCTGATGGTGGACTAGGACTGGAAGTGGGATGATGGGGGCTGGAATGGAACTGGAAAAGAGCATATGGGATGATAGGACTGGAAATGGGTTGATGTGGGGGCATGGGAGAATGGAACTAGAAGGGTGCAGATGCTGGGTGGGTCTAGAACTATAAGGGAGATGATTTTGGTGGGAGGACTAGAAGGGGATGGGGAATGAGAATGGAGAGGGGAAAATATATTTTGTGTGGGAGGGAAAAAAAGTCTACGATGGGCCGGGTATTGAGAGAGTAAGTGGGGATTGAGAATGGAAGGGTGAAATTTGAGTGGATGATAAAGGAATAAGGAAAGAAATGGGAGAAAGAGAAAAAGGGAAACAATCAGTATGTTAAAGCAGATATAGAGAGAGAATAGAAAAAATCTAAAAGAGAAGAAAGGACAAATGGATAGCTTGCAGAAGACAGAAGAAACCAGAAGAAAGTGACTGGAGCAATTGCAACTGAAAAATGAAATGCCCAAAACAGAAGGTAGAAAAATAATTTTTATTTTGAATTTATTAACTGGCATATGTCTGGTCTGTGAAGTGTGTATTGCTAGCATCTTTGTGTTTTTGTTTAGTGCAAGAGGAAATTACTTTATAGTTTTATTTCTCCAGTGTTGTACATTTAATGTTTGGCTTTTGGGGTTCCCAGTTGTAGTACAAATGAATTAAAAATTGACTATTGATCATGCCTCTCAACAGTAAGTAAGGGGTAAAGAAACTGTTGAAATAGGGGTAGTTGAAACTGTTCACATAACTACAGAGATGCCGGAAGACCAGAGAGGGAGGCAATTCTCTTAACAAGTGTAGATCAATCGAGGAGACAATTCCCTTAACAAGTGTAGATCAGTTGAGGAGAACTATTCTAGTTACATAACAATGTAAACAAGATACACATCAATTGTAGTTATGGAGTTCTGAACTTCCGAAGCCATGGGGGTGGGGGTGGGGGGTGGGGGAGGCATTCCTTTGAACATTGTCAGGCACCTGGCCAGTGTCCTGGCTGAGTTTGATGGATAATTGCCCGTATATGTCGCCTGGTGAAAGATAGCTAGTTGTCTGCGCAACAGCTGGTTGTTTGCAACAGGATAAAAGGAATGCCTGTTTCAGCTAAGAAGAGAAGCTACCAAGGGGTCTCATCTAGGGACGGACGCGTCGCCTAGAGAAACTCCTGATTGAGAAGTCTCTCTTGTCTGGTTGAATCAGGGATCCATTCAATCGAAGTGTGACAGGAGATGAAGTTCAGAACTCTTTCGGTAAAGTATTATTCTTCTGTAATTACCTTTCTAGTTATCATTTTCTTCTGTAATTAAGTGCTTTTAGTTATCATTATTCTAATAGCTTTCTAGGTATCTTTTTAACTAATTATAGGTAGATAAATGAATTACTTGCCTTTCTAAATAAGTATGAATTAAGGAATCAAATAAGTGAAATTCAAGTTATCCCTGCTTTGTTTTATAAATAAAGTGCTTGTCTTCATTACAAGGTGTGTTAGCCTTTGTTGTAGCAAGACACCAGTTTAATTATTATCTTCCTATTTCTTTTTTATATATTTATTTAACAATTCTTATATACCGCGCTATTTGTCATCAGCGCGGTTTACATCAAAACAATATAACACTTGGTCAGATACATTGGCCGTCATTTACATAAAACAGGGGTTTAACATGGGGGTAAACTTGGGGAAACTATTTACATTCCAGGTCTATATAGATAAACATAGGAAACTAAATTGTGATCCCTTGTTCTTTGTGTGGTGATGGTCTATGTTCTGCTTGTGTAACCGAGCTGAGGTATTCTGTTCATGTAGTTTCTATTTGACAGTCCCACTTGTTCTCTTTCCCTCACAGAGATGTATTGGTATTCTCTAAGATGTATTGGTTTAATATCTGCAGTGTTGCCTTTTGATAGGTAGGGTTTGGTGCTTTGTGAGTCCTAGTAGTGTTGTTATGATAGGGTGGATTTGCTATAGGTTCTAAATGGTCAGTGTATTTAGTACTTCCTAATGGGCCTGGCAGTTGTCACTGCAATATAGTAATGTAGAAATCTGTTAATCTTTCTTTATCCAGACACTCATTAAGAGGCACGTTTACTAAAAGCTCATGTTACTCGTAATAATATGCAAACATTTATGCAAATGAGGCTCATACAAATGAGGCCCGCAATTAATCTCCACACATGGCCCCGCACCCCTCTTGGGCCACCCCTGACCCTCATCATTAAAAGGCATGAGGTGCCTGGATTCTGCTTGTTTGCTGCTAGGGTAAAGGATTTTCTATATTGATGTTGGAATTGTTGGGTGTGATTTTGTTTTATGCCTGGAGTGAGTGTGAGCAGAATGAGCATATAGGAGTAATCCTTGGGTTCTGCTGAGAATAGTTGTATGAGTATCTGTGCAAACCGGAAGAGAGTGCCAGATATGTACTTGGAGCCCACGGTCATGCTGCGGGCCTGAATCAGTTGCATTTGAGAGATCTGTGTTTGTTTCTTTGCAGTTTGAATGGGTTCTAAGCATTGTTTTTGATTATGAGTTGGTGTGAATGGTTAATGCGGTTGAGTTGGGTGTGGATTTAGAAAAGCGTGGGAATGGACTGTGTGCTAGTCTGTTAGTGTATGATTAACAATGAACTGTTGATACGTGCTGTGTGGAGGGCAGATGTGATAAAATGGATTGTTTAGTGAGTGATAGAAGTTTTTCCTACATTCAGCTTTGAGAAGGCAGTTGAACAAATACTGAGTGGATTGATTCTGGGGCGGCTGCTTGTTATGGAGTTCTCTACCACAGAAGATGTTGTTACACTTGGTTTGTTGTAGTGCGTTAAGATTTATGTTCTTTTGCTGTGCAACTTGTTTTGAAGTGCTCTATAGACTGTTATTTATTATGTGTGCTCTATTCAAGGTGGGCGTCAACCCTTGTAGCGTCCTTTTCTCCTATTGCTTTGAATGTTCTGTGATATTCTGCATCTCTACCCCCCAGTAGAAGTTATTACATATTTATATTGTAGATAAAAAATAATAAAAATGGTCCCTCTTTTCTTTCAACATCAAAGGTCTATATAATCCTATCAAGAGATAAATAATTATGCTCTCAAGGGTCTCCAAACCAGTCCTGGAGGATCACAATCCTGCCAGGTTTTCGGGATACCCCTAATGAATATGCATGAGATATATTTGCATTCATTGTCCCCATTGTATTTTAATGTATCTCATGCATATTCATTAAGGATATCATGTAAACCCACTGATTTGCGGCCCTCCAGGTCTAGATTTGGAGACTCCTGTTCTATATGAAGACTTCCCAGATGATGTTTTCCTTCAGGAAACTCATCTTTTCCATAAAAAATCCCTCCACACAGAATGCATGCTATTAATTCACAGTCCTTCTATTTTCAAAGTTGAACTTGAATCATTTCCTCATTTTCTCATAATATTTGAAGCATATTTTAGATAAGATGTAGAGAGTGGAATTCCCATGTCCAGATAAGGATGAGAAGAATTTCCACTGTATTTCAGAAGAGGCACTGCAAATATTTGAAGTCTTGTAAAATAGGTGAACTGCACTGCTCTAGCTCTTTGGCAAATTTTGGAATCAGCAGCAAGCAAAGCAGGAGCAAATGGGCATTATTTCTGCTCCCACTAACACCAAGAGCCTCCCCCCCCCCCCCCCTTCCCCTGTAAGCCTAGTGAAGGGATCAGAGGTGGGGAATAATATTGGAGATCTCGTGAGCATGGGAGTTAGAGGAGGGGCTGGATGGAAGTGTTATTGTCAGCAGGATTTCAAAGACTACACATGCAGAAGGCTTGGACAAAGGAAGAGTAGGATGATTGGATGCTTTGTAGGAGTGGTTATGGGGCAAAAAATGTGCTGAGAGCTGAAGGGGGAGATACAGGGCGGGGGGGGGGGGTAGTGGAAGACCTCAACACTTACAGCTACCCCTGTCAGTAGACACTTAGGGGTATGTTTACTAAACCGGGCTAACGGTTAACCCAGGCTATGGGCAACTAGGTCCCATTGAATAATATGGGACCTAGTGGCAGATAGCCTGGGTTAACCGTTAGCCCGGTTTAGTAAACATACCCCTTAGATGTTCCATGGAGTGGTTGCAAGCTCCAACAATTTCTTTTTTTTTTTTTTTTAGCAGAGATTTAGTACATTCCCTATATGAAATAGGAAATATACATCTATACTGCAGGCCCTCATAAACTACTCCCTCTCCCTGCCCTCCCCTGGCATCCAGGATTTTTAGACATGGTTAGCATAACTACATCTAAAAAACACCTGTTCCGAAATGGTATTTTCACATGTCTGTCAGTCTGCATATGTAAATGCTGTTTTTTAAATGTGGTGATGCTTCTAAAATAATGTTATATGCACATTGGCATGGTAACATTTTTGGAAACCTAAAATTGCAAAATATTGCTATACCAATTATTTTATTGTGCAATGCCCAGTTTAAAATATCAAGACAGTTTTGAGAAACAATATTGAATTAAAATATGCATTTCTTGCAAGAAATATTGATGACAAACTGAAAGTAAGAATCTTAAATACAAATAATTTAGGACATGCACTTCTATATCCTTGCTCACCAGAGGCTAGAGTATAATATTAGTGCATGCCACAATTAAAGATTTTAGTGTCCCTGCTAATGGTTCTGAGTTCTATAAATGAAAAGGTAATGAACAATCAAAAGGAGATTGCATGGCCCTAGCATAAATGATGATTTTCAAGAAAACGTTTCATTACCCAGCAACTTCATGCAATAACTCCTAGGGATATCTTCAGATTTTTCTCAGAGGTACTTTAATGGCTTACAGTGAAAGGTCAAAGGCCACAAAGTCATTAAGCAGTTCTCTTGATTATCTGATTCTGAATAGTACCACTTTTTAAATGAGATTCAGCAAGAGTATTTGAGACAATTCAAGGGCAGAAATCATTTGTTTGTATATGTAAGCTCTTTTACTGCACATACATTTTAAACTGTCAGCTATGCCACGTGAAGAGAAAGAAAGCAGTTTGACTTTATACAGTATCTTTCATGCATGCAAATGCTGTTTTCAAAATATCATTGCAATACCTCGGTAAAATAATCAGTGGCGGCTAACAACTTCAGAAAGAGAATATGTAAAAGGAAGCATGGGAATGATAATGTAATAAGGATGTGCTTTCATTTGAAACAGAATGGGAGATTTCAGTATAATTTCCTCTTCAGTTTTCTTTCATTTTGAAAATAAAACTAAAGAAAAATGAACAAAATATCATTTATTTTTCTTTCATTTTGTTTTCAAAAAGTCAGTCCAGATCCCGCCAATGCCAAACCGTGCGACTAAAATTTCCAGAAATGCCCCCTTCCCTGCGTCCTTTCTTCATTCTCCCAGAACGTCCCCAGCTTATCCCAAGCATAGGGATCCAAAGGGGACAGGAACAACGCCTTCTACAGTATCATGTTCCTAAATGGCAGTAGTTCATCTGAAGCCAGCACCATTGTGGAATACTCAGGGGCGGCCCAAGGGGGGTGCGGGGCCATGTGCGGAGACTTGGTGCGGGGCCTCATTTGCATAAGTGGCCTCATTTGCATGCATATTTGCATAATGCTGCCATACACTAACTTTTAGTAAAAGATTTCTACATTACTATAATCCAGTGCCAACTGCCAGGCACATTAGGAACTACTACAAACACTGCCCTTTTAGAACCCATAAACTACAACTATAAACCCCAAGCCACTCGATATATCGAATAATCCACAAACTTAGAGTGTCTATATGGTGACTGAGAATCGCTATACCAAGCTGATATAGTATATCAATGTGTGATTGTTTTTGTCGGACGTTTTTGCCGTGAGTGAGTAACTACTCCCTCTCGAGGCGTAACCTCCCTTTTAATTAAATTCTTTTTGTGTATATGTATATATGGTAATGTGAAATCATGGCACCAAACTCAAAGTGCTCTAACACAACCATTCATACTTTAGTGTGCCGGCTCACGATTTGACGAAAAATTACCAGGTTGTATCAACTCACGATTTGATGAACCGACTCACGTCTTGATGTAAACTTTTAGAACCCATAGCAAACCCACCATATCCTAACAGCACTACCAGGACTCATAAAGCACCAAACCCTACCTATCAAAAGGCAACACTGCAAATATTAAACCAATACATTTCAGAGAATAATAATACATGACCTACTGGGGAAAGAGAACAAGTGGCAATGTCAAATAGGAATTACATAAACAGAATACCTCAGCTTAGTTACACATGCAGAACATAGACCATCACCAAACAAGGAATCACAATTTAGAGACAGGAAGGAGGAGGAGGAGTGGCCTAGTGGTTGGGGCAAGGTACGTCAGGGGTTCAAATCCCACCAAAGGGCAGCAACCTTTGGCTGGAAGGACTGGGGTTCCTAGTCCCACAGGTGCTCCTTGTGGTCTTGGGCGAGCCACTTAACCCTCCATAGCCCATGTTCCCTGTAAAATAGTTATCTCCAAGTTATAATGCCCTGTTCAATGTAATTTCAATTTGTCCAATATAAACCACACTGATGCAGAACAGCACAGTAAATAAAAAAATAAAATAAATAAAATGGGAACCCCAAAAGCCAAACTTGGAATGTACAACAACACTGTAGAAATAAAACTATAAATTAATCTCCTCTTGTACTAAACAAAGCACAGACAATAATGATGCACATTTCCCAGAGCTGACATATTCCAGTTAATAAATTCAAAATAAAGAGATATCTTTCTACCTTTTGTGCATTATTTTTTCAGTTGCAATTGCTCCAGCCACTTTCTTTTGGTTTCTTCGTGTCTTCTGCTAACTCTCCATCGTGTGCTGTCCATTTGTCCTTTCTTCTCTCTTCTAGTTTTTTTTCCATTCTCTCTCTCTACATCTGCTTTAACATACTAATCTTTCTCCTTTTCCTCTTTCCTCATTCCTATTTCATCCACTCAAATTTTCCCCTCCATCCTCAATCCCCACTTACTCTCCCAATACCCGGCCAATTGTAGATTTTTCATCCCTCCCACACAAAATATTTTCCCCCTCTCCATTTCACTCTCCCAGTCCCATCCCATTCTAATCCTCCCCCAACATCAGCTCCCTTCTAGTTCCAGCCTCACCCAGCATCCACTCCCTTCTAGTCCCTGCATCAGCCCGTTTCCAGTCCTATCCGAGTCCCTCCATCAGCTCATTTCCAATCCCAGCCCCTCCATCAGCCCATTTCTAGTCATTTTCTAGCCCCACCATCAGCCCATGTCAAATCCTAGCTCCCCTCAATTCAGCCCAATTCCAAACCAAGCCCCCCATGAGCCTACTTCCAGTTCTAGCCCCTCCATGAGTCCATTTCAATCCAAGCCCCCACCACAGCCCATTTCCAATCTTAGCTCCCCCCCCCAACAGCCCATTTCCAGTCCTATTCTAGCTGTTCCATCAGCCCATTTCCTGTCCTAGCTCCCCCCCACTCAGCCCATTTCCAGTCCTAGCTCCCTCCCCTCACAGCCCATTTCCATTCCAAGCCCACTAGAGGACAGCAACCTTGGGCCGGAAGGACTGGGGTTTCTAGTCCCACAGGTGCTCCTTGTGGTCTTGGGCAAGCCACTTAACCCTCCATAGCCCATGTTCCCTGTAAAATAGTTATCTCCAGGTTATAATGCCCTGTTCAATGTAATTTCAGTTTGTTCAATGTAAACCGCACTGATGCAGAATAGCGCAGTATATAAAAGAATGTAAATAAATAAATAAAAATAAAAAAATAAGCTCCCCTCCCCATCAGCTATTTGCAGTTCAAGCCCCCCTTCCACTCAGCCCATTTCTATTCCAAGTCCTCATTCCCATCAGCTATTTGCAGTTCAAGCCTCCCCTTCCACTCAGCCAATTTCCAGTCCTAGCAACCCCCCAACCCATTACCAGTCCTTGCCCCCCATCAACCCACTTCCAGTCCTAACCCCCATCACCCCATTTTCAGTTTAAGCCCCCCTCATAGCCCATTACCAGTCCTAACCCCCATCAGCCCACAGCCCATTACCAGTCCTAACCCCATCAGCCCACCTCAAGTCCTAACCCCGCCCCATCAGCCCATTTCCTGTCCTAGCCCCCCATAGCCCATTACCAGTCCTAACCTCCCATAGCCCATTACCAGTCCTAACCCCCCATCAGTCCACAGCCCATTACCAGTCCTAACCCCATCAGCCCACCTCCAGTCCTAACCCCCCATCAGCCCATTTCCAGTCCTAGCCCCCCCATAGCCCATTACCAGTCCTAACCCCCCATCAGCCCACAGCCCATTACCAGTCCTAACCCCCCCCCCCACCAGCCCCGGGAAGATTTAAAAAAAAAAAAAAAAAAAGCTGGCTGCTGCCACCGCAGCAGAATCGAGTGTCTGGCGGGGTCCCCCCTGCCCGGCTGAGCCTCTCCGTGACGGCTTTCAGATCCGCGAAGGGAAAGCTTCTCCCTTGCGGCTCTGTTAAGCCCGCAGGGGCTGATGGGAAATTTCCCATCTGCCCCTGCAGGCTTAACAGAGCCGAATTTCCCATCAGCCCCTGCGGGCTTAACAGAGCCGCGAGGGAGACACTCTCCCTTCGCGGATCTGAAAGCCATCGCAGAGAGGCTCAGCCGGGCAGGGAGGGCTCAGTTGGGCAGGGGGGGCCCTGCGGGATACTTGATTCTGCTGCTGCCATGACGGCAGCGGCAGCAGCCAGCTTTTTTTATAAATTTAATTTATTTTTAAAGCAGAATGTTCTTTGCGCGGGGCCCCCTGAAACGCAGGGCCCTGTGCAAAAAACATTGTCGCTCAATGGACGGGCCGGCCCTGGGAATACTGGTCTTCTCTCTCTCTCTGCCTGCTGGTCTACTTCCTCTCGCTCCGTCCCTCTCCTTCTCTCTTTGCTGCAAAGCAGTACTTTGTGCTCCTCCATCTTCAAACCCACATTGCAAGCTGGAAGCTGAGCCCTTTGTGCAGCAGCTGATTTATAGGGAGAGCATCTGAAGGCAGGTGTGGAGGAAATCAATGCCATTAGCCACTGCATGCTAATTGGTACAGTTGTACTAATGTTCAGTCCTGTGGTCTTCAAGTCATCTGCTGGCATGTGAAGAGTATTACAGTAAGATAAGCTATCAAGCGGACTTATTTTTTGTTGACAGAAAAACTAGAAGAATAAAGGTTGACCCAGCAGTGCAGGTCAGTTATGATATGAGAATGAGAGGACTGGAGACCAGACCATAACCTTTCTGTGCATTGTCTTTTGTCCCGCACTCTTTTCCTGTCATTGTTTTCAATAGTTTGGCCTGTTTCCAAGATGGTGCAGCAAAGTGTGAAAAACCGCATGCTGGATCGCGTTATTATTATGTGTGTATTTCAGGGTGAAAAGGTGGGAGAGAGAATGGAACATGGAAGAGAGTAAGAGAAGAGGCTGACAGGTCTGTGTCTAGAGGCAATGTGGGAAGAAACAGAAAAGAGCCAATGGGGAAGAGCGCACATGCAAATGCAAAGGGGAATGTTTGCTAAGGGCTCTCTTTACTAAACAGCGATAGCGGCAATCATGAGAAATTGGCCGCGGACCCTTTTTGTTCAACTAATCACCACTATCGCTGTTTGGTATACAGACCCCTTAGAATGCTAAGCAGTTATCGGAGGATTTAGTGTGTCTTAACTGTTAGCATGAGCCTGTGGTAAGAGCTACTGCATGCTAAAAACATCCAAGGTGCAAAGAAATCCTTTGCTAACTGCTTGGTTCAGTATGGGGTGTGAACAGTGTGAGTTATGGGTAGAGAGAAGGTATGGACAGTGATTGCAATTAGTGTATGGTAATTTACTGTGCGTTCTTACCACTACAGATAATGTGGGTGTACTTGATGCTTCTGATTCTCTAGCTGCATCTTGAATCCCTCCTACCCTTCACAATATATCTCCCTATCATCCTTCACTCTCTGATCCCCAGATCATTACCCCATGCTCTGATATTTCCCCCATCTCAACATCACTCCCCCTCCTTATCCTCCCTCAAGCCACAGCATCACCTGACCCTCCCTCACCCATAACCCCCCTGACACTTACCAGGGATTTCCATGGAGGACAGGAAGGATCCCTGGATGCTTCTGCCCTTTCCTCCTGGATTCAAAATGATAGCTCTGCCCCTAGTGGTAATCTCCTAGTACTAGCACTAGGAATCAAGCTGCCAAATAAGGAGATGCCACTGAGTTGTTTGGCAGCTTGATCCTAGTGTAGTACCACAAGAAAACCATTAGGGGTCAGAGCTGCCATTTTGAATTCAGGAGGCGATGGGGTAGGAGCATCCAAGGTATGGTTAAAGGCATGGTAAGTGCGAGCCCTGTACAGTGAAATCAGGAAGCATGCCCAGCATCTCTCCTGCATTTAGCATAGAGGGCAGACTCTTACTGCAGAAGCCCCACATTGCGTGAATTGGAAAGGGCAGAGAGAAGCTGTCTTAGAGCATGTGCAGGAGTTTCAAGGCCTGCTGCAGCATTGAGTTTCATTTTTTGAAGAAGCCTTGGGCTGGCATCAGGACGGAGTTAAGGCGGTAGTGGCGGCAGCATGAAGAGTGAGTGATGCTGGACACAGCAGGGAGAGAGAGGGATGGGAAGATGTAGGACACCTGTGGTGCAGAAGAGAAAGGAGGAGACATGCTGGAAACTGGGGAAGAGAAGGGAAGAAGAGATGCTGGGCATGGCGAGAGACAGAGGAGAGGGGACGGGGAGATAACGACATGGGGGGTATGGAAGGGAAAGAGAGAAGCCCTGACACCTGCGGGGTGGGGAGCAAAGGAAGGGGAGATGCTGTATAAGGGGGTGGTAGGAAAGAGGAGATGCTGTGCTGGGGGATAACAGAATCAATCTTAAACCTTAACATTTGCTCCATTCAATGAACCTGGGGGAAGGCAGGATTGCAGTAGGGAAGAAAGATACTGGGCTATGTGGGTGGCTCTTGATTTAAGGATTGCCAAAGTGCCAGATACCCGGGCCGATTCTGCATAGAAACTGGCCTCCTTGGGCTATAACTTCCACAAATCCACTTTCGTTACTGTACAGTTAGACTAGCGCCTTGTCAAAACCTATTTAACATCTTAATATGCTGAACAGGAAAGGATATACTCAAATCTTTGCAGGCATAAGCAATCATCTGGGCAATTTATTTATTGCCAACTTCAGAATGGCTCTCTGAGATCTCTCATCTCAAAATCATTGAATAAAACAACAAGATCATCTTAGTTTACAGGTATTGAAGTTTATGTCTTCATAAAATCAATCTGTTGCAGATATAATACTAATATTGTTCTTAAGAGGTTTATAAGATGCACTTTTTATTAGGCTCCCATACAAGTAGGTTATAAATCCCTGAAATCACATATTGCAGGGAACATAGAAGGTATAAATTAACTCCTAACTCTTTGTAATGTTTTAGAAAAGAGAGTCAGGTTAGTCAGCTATACAGACGGGATGTAAGTAGCACCTGCAGAACACTTCAGCGTCCATTAGCTCTGCATCTTCTGGGAATTGTGTGCAATTCAAACACAAATGTCGAGGAGAGAGCTCACACTGCAGTCTTTGTCCAAATTGTTTAAGCAATATCCAAACTTTAAAAATAAGGTGCAATTTATCCTGCTGATTAGTTCAGAGTTGTTCATCAAGAACCAATTAAATACTTTGTTTTTCACAAGTAAGACATACTTTCAGGATGCCTCTTAGTAGCCAAATACAAACTTTGACTTGTGTTTAAGTACAATGAATTTCAATTGCTAATCATTTCTATAGTGGTACTAGGCATACACAGCGCTGTACATACATAGATAAGAGACAGTCCCTGCTCTGTTCAAGACAAACAGAACAAACCAGGGACTAGGACATTTATTCATAGGAATATATTTAACATGGGTCTTAAACAGAAGAACAAGCATGTACTTTTCTTCCTTGGTGCTTAGCTCAGACTTAGGCCTGGAAACAACAGCCAGGCCTGGAATGGAGGCAGTGCAGCAGACAAATAAAAGTAAGTTCCCACGCTACCATATGGCCCCTTCCTGCTGCCCCCCCCCCCCCCCAAATTGCTGGGGATGCTTGGATGGAATTTATGCTGCTGGTGGGTGAGAGGAGGGGACAGAGCATCATAGAGGCTGCCATAGCATAAGGGTTTGTCTGCCCTGTGAGGAAACCTTCGTATACTTGTCACTGCTGTTGACGATCCAGAAAGAAGGTTAGCGGGCAGCATCAGGGGAGGGGAGGGGAGATGCAGAGCACCTCTCCCCTCCTCTCATTGGCAAAAGACAAGCTCGGAGGGAGGGAAAAAATGGAGCACCCCCCACCTTCATTGCCTATGGGTACACAGGCAATAAACCAGGCACTGGCTGTAATACATTTATCCCCCTCTTAAATGCATCCATGCATCGTATTTGATTAGAAATCCTTATTACAATAATAAATCCCAGAACTTTGTATTGATTACATTAGAACAAATAATTTTCAATTTTTGAAAAAAGTTGGATTCAGCTAAGTTTTAACTAAAGTTTTCTACGAAAGACATAGCAAGCATTATTTATTAAACCTATCTTTGTTATTATTTTGTAACGCTAGGACTGAAAGATGTTGAGAAGTTTCAGGTTCAATACGTCCCGGACTAGAAGAGCTTACAATCTAAATGGATACCTAAGACAATGGGGAATAAAGTGACTTGCACGTGCTGTATCAGTGGTGAAAGTCTAGATTCAAATGCTGGTTTCCCTAGATCTTAGCTCATTGCTCTGACCTCTAGGCCGTTCCTTTCCAGGATTTGTTTGCTTAGACTACTAACGTTTTACTATTATATTAAAGTGATTGCTACAGTGAAACTGTATGCATTACTAAGCTAACTATTCACACTGTAATCCTTATCTAAACTCTGCATTGCTCCTTTTGTACAATTTTGAATCTCCCCAATAAGATGGCAAGTTTGCAGGCACCTATGGACCTTACAATAGGAAAGTACATATAAACTTTTACTTCAAAAATTGTCCATAGAGATCAAGTGCCTGTGAAAATTATTTATTTATTTTTTTATTTATTTACATTCTCTTATATACCGTGCTATTCTGCATCAGTGCGGTTTACATTGAACAAACTGAAATTACATTGAACAGGGCATTATAACTTGGAGATAACTATTTTACAGGGAACATGGGCTATGGAGGGTTAAGTGGCTTGCCCAAGACCACAAGGAGCACCTGTGGGACTAGAAACCCCAGTCCTTCTGGCCCAAGGTTGCTGTCCTCTAGTGGGATTTGAACCCCTGACCTTCTGGCTTGAAGTACCTTGCCCCAACCACTAGGCCATTCCTCCACTCCATTATATTATACCTGTTTTTTGTGTAGATAGATATATGGAGGCACATTCCGACCTGGCCGTCCAGCCCCTTGTGTGGCCGACCAGAAGTGGGATGCCCAAAGGTAGACCCGATCCCAATCCAGAGGGGCTAGATGTGCCCGTGGGATCAGATTGGGTCTACAGCCCGAATGTTCAAGCTGGGCCCTGATTCTGATCGCCCTGCATGCACAGCAGATCCCCGGCTACCTCAGTCAGGCTCCTAAATGGAGCCGCAGTGCCATGGTGTCCCGTCCCCATGGCAATGTGGCTCCATTAAAGAGCCGCAAATGCCAGCCACCACAGATAGTTTTCTTTCCCTGCAGCCTGACCCTTGATCTGGCCTCCCATGGCCAAGGTCTGGCTGTGGGAATCCTCCTACACCCCTACCTTTTTGTCCCGGCCCGGCGGCATGATCCCCCGACGTCCAGGGGGACTTATTCCACCTCTGCAATGGAATAAGTCCCCCGCACATGTTCACGACCCCAGACATACAGGGCCTATACGTCCAGGGTCGCGGCCCACCCATACCCTGCCCTCGCTCCACTTCAGTAACTTCCCCTCCCGCCACCGTCTAAGCCTCTCCATACAAACGAGCTGTTCATACAAGGAGACAGTAGCCGGGGTGGCAAGGGAGTGAATAATGAGGATGGATGTCCAGTCCGAATGTCCATCCCCACTATTCGCTGTACTGAATGGCCCCCATAATGAAAATAATGTAAATAAATTGGAAAATCAAATCTACACATTCTGTTTTTCTACACTGACCAAAACATTTCTTGGGACACCCTGCAATCTGGTTAAAACGTGCGTGCTATGCAATTCTGGAAGCTTTTAGACAGAGCAAGAGGGCAGTTTTCAGAACTTCAGCTGGATAAGTCACTATTTGCCTGTAAATGTCTTTGTTATCTCTCTGTACCCTGACCTACTTCCATTCAAATCTATTAGATGGGAGAATAAATCTTGACCCTTTCCACTCTGATAAATCTTCTATGTCACTCATGCCAGATCAGAAAAAATAACAAGATATTGGCCAAATTACAGTCAATAGGACATACACATTCTACAGTAACCAGTCATGTTGTATTTTGGTTAAGACATACAAAATGTAAACTAGCATATTATTCATATGTCCCACAGGATAGCACAGACAATCAGAATGGGGACATTTAAATGTCCCACAGGGTGGACTGAGTGGAAAGGGTTAAATCTTAGCATTTGCTAGATCTCACTGGATCACAGCAATGAAAGAATATTATTTCCAGTCCACAAGAAAATAATTTGCAGAGATTCGAGTGTCAGGCATAAACTTAAAACCCCATTTAAATCTTTTAGGTGGGAGAATATGGTTTGCAACCACTATTCAAACTTTGGTCCTGATTTAGTAACCTGCATCAACCTGTTAAGGTTCATTAATGTGAATTATGCTTAGTTAATAAATAGGCCCCGCTGACAATAACGGGACATGCATTAAACAAGGTGCATTAAATCACATTAATGTGTGTTAGCGAGTTAGTGTACATTTGTAGATCCAGCTCTTGCTGTAACACTAAAACAAACAAGTTGGGCTGTTTCAGAAAATGGCATATGAGATGCGGAGCTACATGAAACGGTTTGATTCAGGCTGTATGAGCTTAGTCCTGGACAGATATCCAATGTCTGTAAACTACAGCATTAAAATATCGTCTGAGAAAAATCTCTCACTGAATATGGAAAAGGCATATTATTTATTTCTGCTTATATCATCAACATATCCCAGTGTTCTAACAGTGGAGAAAGAAACCACCTTAACTCCTCTCTCCTTCTTCAGCCATCATTAAGTAGGGTCAAAAGCCATCTAACTGAAAATGATTCATGCAGCAGGGACCTGTAGAGATTAGGGGCAACATCAGCAATGAGTACATTGAAATGAAATCAATAAGGAAGTTTAATAAACTATACAAGGGCAGGAAGAATAAGTGCTTCTGTCCAAATGTCAGACAGAGATCAGGGAATTATGGTATGCATCCTTATTTTTGTAATCCTGATTTTGGTGTGAGTATTTTTTGTGTTTTATATAGAAAATATAGTAACATAATAACATAGTACATGATGGCAGATAAAGACTAGCATGGTCTATCTAGTCTGCTCGGAAAGGTGAGCAAGAGTAGGTGCACCTGCCGCTCCATGCAGGTTACCCCTCCCCATGTCTTTGTTTAGGGGTGTATGCACCGCGCTGTGCAGGTCACCCCTATTTATTTATATTTTTATTTAAAATATGCTAATGTTTTTAAAATGAAGATAGCAGAAACTAAGAATGTGCATCAAATTATTTTTCATTTTATCTTTTGGCTTGCTTTCCTCTATGGCTATATCCTTTTGCTTTCTCTCTTCATCAGTCTGTGTGTCTGTATACCCAAGTATACACAGGAAATTTCCGTTTCAGAAGCATCTACTGTAGGCTTCACACGTGTGCTACATGCTGGCAATCTTGCTTACTGAAGGTAAAACCTCAGGATCAAATGAAAGCAGTGGAGGATTAGCAGTGAATGTGTCTGCCTTTGCTGTCACTGGTGCTCCCCATCTCTGCTGTGCTCTGAAGAGTCTGAAAGCTGCGGAACACTAGTGGCAGGGTGTCCCAGATTTCTCCTCCTAGTCCACGGACCTCTAATTTTAAGTGTTGAGGGTTTTCTGTTCTTTGCATGGATGGTGGCAAGAGCAAACCAGAAGTGTTGATGACATCTTCAGCCCCTGCAGGCAAATGAGACAGACCTAATGGCATATCCAAGGCAGAAATTCTGGCAGGATTCCCTTTTTAAGCCTATTATATAAAAATATATAGGTTCCCAATGTATTTATAAAAATGCCCCATAAAAGTGGCATAAATTGGAACTATAAAGAAGCTAGGGAGCTGGTATAAATGTAGAAATATGGGGGGGGGGGGGGAGTATTTTTAAAGACCTCTACATTAGTTAAACATCTGAAAACAGGCAGTTAGACATACAAAGCATGGAGATGTCCCCGGGACCATTTTAGAATCTGGGTATATAGACGCCCCAGCGCAAGAACGTCAATGTAGCACAGAGATGTGATGGGGCAAGGAAGACGCGCGCCGCGATTCCAATTTCAGAACAGCACAAGCACATCTGGCATTGATTGGTGTGATGTCTATGCCTAAACCTGCTGCTGACCATGAATAAGTTGAAAAAGTGCTAATTTAATGGATGTAACTCCTCCAGAGGAAATCACATAATGTGCTTTAATTATCACAAGGATTGCTTCCTGCCCGAAGAAACCTGCAAGTAAAAACTTACTCCAACCATATTACTGGTCAGCCACCACACGTCTGAGTATCTGAAATGGCAGGTCAAGACGTGGAACGTCTCATAGCATAATCGCCTCCCTTCTGAAATAATCCTGCAAGCATGCCCAACTACTGGTTCTGAGGCTGTGCAATTTGGAGACAGCCGCATTTATAAAATGGCCTACCCCCATGCATGCTATCCATGCAAAACCTGTCTTCTGAAGCAGTTACTAGGACATTCATTTTTGGGGGTGGAGACATAGCGATTTCTGAAGGCACTTATACGTGCCCCCTTTCACTGTTGTCGCTCCCACAGATTGTTTAACATTCTGCTCTGGATATCGCAGATTCTTCCTAGACGTCCCATCTAAAATCCCACTTCACATGCAAACGTGTATATTTTATAAAGGCTGCACATAAATCATGACTCTGCCTGCACTTTATGCACTTATAGTGAGTTATACAGCCCAGTTTTATCAATATAAGGACAGAAAATATCTGTATAAGGATGCTATATGTTTGCCACTTAGGGGATTGAGAACCAAGGGAACAGAGTTCAATTCCCATTAGCACTCCTTGTGGCCTTGGGCAAGTTACTTAACAATCCACTGCCTCAGAAGAATCCAAGTTATCAATGTCCCTGTTTAATGTACATTACTGAGTTTAAGTTACAATGTAAACCGTTTTGACTAAAATGGTAAAGTGGTATAAAAAACCCCAAACCAACCCTGTTAAATAAATAAATAAATAAATATTTCACTTTGACTATTTGGCCCAAACAGACCAATTGTAGAGCCTAAACTCTTTGCATAATACGAGTAGCCTCAACCGTTTGAAAACAAAGCAAAATGTTGTCTTTCACAGCCATTATCAGTCTCCCTCTAGGACAGTAAGTTCATACATTTTTGCATTCAAAGACTGCGTGTTTTTTTTATCCAGTTTATTGAGCATACAGCCCTATAAAAGATGGCCTAGATTGTAGTTTCTACGGGAACCCTGCTATTGTATTAAACATGTATCTAATCCATTTCTTTTCATGAAGATGAAAAATAGACCAAATGAACAAGGACTACTTGTTCAAATTCTGTCCTGTTCCTCTAACTTGTATAGAATTTTATCTAATGGACATAGAGTACACTAGAAATATTATTGAACACAACCAATGTGAATCAAAATAACGCTAACATAGGAACTCACACTTTCACCTTGCTGCATCCACCTCCAGTAAAATGTACTGTTTACACACCACAGTATGTGGCATAATATGAAAGGCCAGAGCTACATTCAAGCTTGTTGTTGTTGTTGTTAAGTGCCATTGAGTCGGAGTCGACTCATGGCGACCCTCTGGATAGCTATCCTAAATTGTGTTCGGTCTTGAGTCAGGCGGCTCATTGTCGACAAGCTGGTACCCGTAGCTGCTGTTATTGTATTGATCCATCTCATTGCTGGCCTTCCTCTTTTGCGCTGACCTTCTATCTTGCCAAACATGATGTCTTTCTCTAATGATCTCTCTCTTCGCATGATGTGTCCAAAGTATGAAAGTCGAAGTCTTGTCATCTGAGCTTCTAAAGAAAGCTTAGGTTTGATCTCCTCTAGTACAGCATACAGCACTTATAACCTGTAACCATATAAAACCAACATTTTCCGGCTTGGTTTTCCCAGTATAAGACATTTCACTTGCTTGGCATGAAACCTCCTTCTCCCCAGCTCCCCAGCCACACTCAGCCACCAAGCTAGTTGGTGTTGATCTAGCCACGATGAGGTCCCAATGAACCCTATGGCATTCCCACCCCTTTCCTCCCCACTCCACACAGCTGTACTCTCTGAAACTTGCAGTGATATCACACACAAACTTTCATATCTATCTCTCCCCTTCCCATGCCTATCATCCTCCACTCTGACCGAACCCAGGAGAAACAAATTCCTTTGACCCCGCTAGCTGCAATCGACCCTTCCCCCACACCAATCTGTCAATGGGAAAATGTGCTTCCTGCTCGATCCACCTTGCTCTTCGCACTGCAACGTGACTACCCAAATTTCCAGACCTACCCCTTGTTCCTTCTCTCCTCACTCCACTTCTACTAGTTATCAAATTTCCAATCTACCCACTCAGTCCATGTCAGATCCTGTTTGCCCAGACCCTCATCTCATCTCTTTTTCTCCTCCCTCCCCTCAGCAATTTTAGTGCAACTTGGCCATGTCATAGCGCCCCCCAAGCTCTGGGTGGAACTGGGGGGAGGGGGTACTGCTTATATTAGTTAATTTCTAAACATGGCAATTCAAATAATCTAGTATGAATTGAATATAGTTACTATGTTTGATAGTGTGTATGCCCTTCAGGTGGAAAAAGACAGAAGGGAGAAGATAAACATGTCAGAGATTTGGAGAGAAGAAAAAAGTGGAAAAAGGAAAAGAAAAGAAAAACATGGAGGGAATGTAATATACGATGTGAAAAGGAGAGCGGCATAGAAAAGTGTTAGGCAGAAGTGAAAGGAAAAAAGGGCAAAAGATGGATGAAGAAAGAGCTGGTCACTGTATAGATGGACACAGTATACACGTATGGATGTAAGGAGAATGTGAGACTGGAGACCAGTTAAAAATAAGAGCATCTATTTTTTTCTACTTAACTACTACTACTATTAATCATTTCTTTAGCGCTACAAGGCGTATGCAGCTCTGTACACATAGATGTAAGACACAACCTCTGCTCGTCAGAGCTTACGATCTAATCAAGACAAACCACATGGAGGCATATTCCAGTGTGGCCATCTAGGCCCTTGTGCCTCCGACTGGAATCAGGATGCCCAGAGGTAGACTCAATTCTGATCCCGCGGGGGCTAGACATGCCCATGGGATCAGAATTGAGTCTAGGGCCTGAACGTGCACAGCCACTTGCTCAGCTGCCTCAGTCAGGCCCCTGAATGGAGCCACAATGCCATGATATCTCATCGCCATAGCATCGCGGCTCCATTCAAGAGCTAAAAATGCAGGCCACTGCCGATTTTCTTCACTCCCCACAGCCAGATCCTTGATCCGGCCTCCCATGGCCAGAGTCCAACTGTGGGGAACTTCCTGCACCCCTACCTTTCTGTTGCGGCCCAGCGACAGGATCCCCCAACGTCCAGGGGGACTTAATCTACCTCTGCAGTGGAATAAGTCCCCTGTCTAAGTTCACAGTCCCGGACATACAGGGCCGACCTCAGAATCGGCCCTGTACAGTGTCACAGAGCAGACTCTCTAGAGCCCCCTGTGGTGCTAAAAAACACTACTCCTCATGTAAACACTGACGTAGGGAGAGAGCACATGACACAAGGGTATCAGAAGGAGTATAAGGGAATGAGGTCACAAGCCAGGAATTATCACCCAGCCAGTAGGGAGGCAAGGAAGGTCCCACCTGACCCCAATAGGCTAGGGTGTGGTGCAGCTGGGGATTACGTAAATAATCAGCACAGCTCACAAGAGGAGCTACGGGGGAAGGCAGAGAGAGCCGAAGGAGCTAGGAGAGGAGCTGAGGAACCTCAGAGACGAAGGAGATATCCAGACTGGGAAGGATACAGATATCCCAGGTCTCCACAGCAAGGCAGGCACTGGCTGAATGAAAGTCTGAGTGAGTCTGATGAACATTTAAGTGAAATAAGTGAGCAGCTGAATTCAGACAGGGACAGTGTATGCAGCAGCCTTGATAGAAGCTATGCCTTAAGACACAAGCAACAAGCTAGGAAAAGCTATTCTGAACCAGATAGGAGAAATGCTAAGCTGATCTATGAGAGGCATTTGTATGAAAGACAAAAGCCTTATAATGCTAATTTAAGGAAAGCAGGAAAGCTCCGGAATCTGGGTTACAAACAGAATAGGGAACAAAGCTTGTTACCTTTGGGAGAGAATCCTTCAGAGGAATATAGTTGGCACAAGCCTTCACAAAAACTGCCGTTGGAGACAACAGCTGTTTACAAAGCTCCTGTTAAAACAAAACCCCGTGCAAAGGTTCCACTCTCTGATAGCTGGGCAGCTGACTGCTTTACTCTGCCTAATTACCAGAGGCAGAGGAAAGGCTCCTGGCTAAGCAACTCAAGAGAATACGGTAAAGCCAAACAGATACCTGCTATAGAAAGACAAGTACGTCACAAGCTGGAAAGTTTGTTAAGCAAGTTACCTCAGAAGAGAAGTAACGAAGCCTCTGTATCTGACAGTGTTCCCATGCAATGTGAGCCTTATGAAATTGAGGACAACGCTGAATTGCCTGTTGAACAAATGGACTGTAGTTTTATAATAGCTGACCATATAGAGTCTCTCAGATAGAAGGCTGAACTATTCCTGAGAAGCCTTCATCTGGAAAGCTGACAAGCTGTATTTCTGTTTCATTCCTATTTTTGTTTGCTGAAAGGTAAAGCTATTTTTGTTATAGTTCTTTTGTTTACCCGAGAAGGGTTATGTTTATTTGACTGTTATACTTTTGGAAAAGAATCCTACGGGACGGGGAATAAAACCCAGTTAAACCGATTTTCGGTGTCACAACTTATTTACATACTGGCAAGGACTATAAGTATTGAAAGGCCAGTACTATACACCCGGGTGCAGTACCAACTGTGACCATCAGGAGGCGCTGCACAGTAAAGGGGTGACATAATGGCGTAGTGTTTTAGGATTTTGATACCACGTGACTTCCCCTGGAAAAAGACAAGTACAGAGCAGTGCTGGAAGAGACGGCTCACCCGGAAGTACTTGCTGAGGGAGGATTTTTCGCTGGCAGGTCGGCCAGAAAAGGAAAGAAAAGAAAAGCTTTCTCACACGCTGGAATCTACACAAAACTCAGGTAACATTCACCTGGGAGAAACTGTAGATGGATAAGTGAGAAAGAGGGCACTGTTCCTAAGTGGGAATTTAAAAAAAAAAAAAAAAAAAAAAAAAGGTGCCGCACTTGGTGTGTTTTTCTCTTTTTTCCGCAGGTCCTCCAATGACAGGAAGAATGGATGTATGTGATGTTCAGGCGTGGATGCAAACGCAGTGGAACGAACAAGCCAAGCTTATGCAACAACTGCAGAAACAGTATATGGACGCTATGCAGGAGCAACAGCAACCGTTGGTGGAAGCATTGAAGGCTCTGGTTACCAAACCTCAGGACAATGAGGCAATGACTGTGCCAATACTGACGCAAGTAGCCATGAACCATGCTTCTAATTTTTCTGTAAGACAGTTAACACAGTATGATGACATTGATGATCATATTGAATCTTTTGAGAGGATGGCAGCCACCCTCAAATGGCCGCCAGAGCTCTGGGCCAGGCAATTTACCTTAACACTGACCGGAGATGCTCTGTCAGCCTTTAGAGGGATGCCTGCTGATTTAGTTACAAATTATACAGAGATTAAGAAGGCCATAAAAGATAGGCTGGGTTTTACACCCAGACAGTATAAGCACCAATTTAGGGAGGCACGCATACAACCCAAGGAGACTCCCCGAGCCTTGTATCAAAGGTTAAAAGGCCTCGCGTACAAGTGGCTTAACCCTGAAGGGAGATCCATAGATTCCGTTATGAAGGATATTATGATGGAACAATTCATGCATTCAGTATCTGATGATTTGAGAACTTTTCTCATGTTGCAGGACTGCCATGATCCTGAGGAGGCTGCAAACATGGCAGAAGCTTATTTGGAAGCCAGGGGGGCTGATGCCTTAAAGACTGGCGGGTTAAAAATAAATGGACAAGAAAGTCCAGGTAGCATGAGAAAAGGGGACAGGAATGCTATGGGTAAAAGAAGTGTGCATGATAATATTGGTGAGACTGTGGCTAAAAATGTGAGATGTTATAAATGTGGTAAAGTAGGCCACTATAAGAAAAATTGCAAAGTAAAATTAGTCTTTATGGTTGGGGTTAAAGTTCAAGGCACAAAAGGGATTTTTCTCCAAGTTTTAGTAGAGGGAAGGAATGTCCTGGCTTTAATGGACTCAGGCGCGGAACAGAGCATGGTCTCTCTAAAATTATGGGAGATCCTGGAGCAAGCTCGTTCAGCTGCCTCCAAGCCAGAAAATAAACAGGTACAAATACAGTGTGTGCATGGAACCCAGGTTCCATATCCCCTGCATAAGATAAGGGTTAAGGGGATGGGCATAGAACGTGAAATTCAAGTAGCCATAGTTCCTGGGCTATCCCGAGACCTTATCCTAGGGCATGATTGGCCATCATTTAGGAGAGGGTTAGTGCAAGGTGCAGATACAAAGTCAGGTTTTGTTCTGACCAGATCACAGGCTAGTACCTCTGAAACTCAGGTCCCATCTGCTAAAAGAACAGAGGAACCAGAAAAGAAAAATGATGAGGCGAAGCCCGAGGAAAAGGAAGAGGAGAGAGGAATTAATGTAATTCCTAACCCTGATGAGGTAGTACAAGCCCCAAGTAAGGAGGAGGAGACTAAGGTACTTCCTGATCACGATGAGTTAGTACAGGCCCCTAATAAAGAGGAGAAGAAACCCAAGAATAAGAAGCGCCAAGAGAGAGGGAAAAGGGCACAAGGAAGAGCAGAGTTAGAAGCGGGAGAAGGGCTACCGTGGGTGCCAGAAGCCCTAGTGAAAAAGTTCCCTTCGTTCCCAATGGAACAACGAGCGGACCCTGGGCTAAAAAGAGCGTTCGAGTGGGCACAAGAAGTTCGGCTCACACTCCCCAGGTTCTTAATTGATAAAGACATATTATACCGGGAAAGTGTAGAACCATATACCGGGGCGGTTAGGAAGCAAGTGGTGGTGCCAGTGACATTTAAGGCTGTCGTGTTACGGCTAGCACACGACCACCCTATAGGGGGCCACAAAGGTGTTCAGGGAACACTTGATCAAATCCTGGCCAGGTTTTATTGGCCTGGCGTTTATAAGGAAACAAAAAAATATTGTGACTCCTGTCCAGCTTGCCAGAGGGTTTCCATAGCGCGCCCAAAGGCGGTACCTATGATACCCTTGCCCACCATCTCAACACCCATTAGACGCTTGGGAATAGATATAGTGGGTCCTTTGATAAGAACACCCCGTGGCTATCAGTATATGCTGGTAATCGTGGACCATGCGACACGTTTTCCGTGGGCGATTCCCCTACGGAATATTTCTGCCAAAGTGATAGCCCAAGAACTTGTAAAATTATTTTGTGAGGTGGGGTTTCCCCAGGAGATTTTAACAGACCAGGGGAGTAACTTTGTCTCACAGCATTTAGCAAAAGTCTGGGAGGCATTTGGCATTCGCCATCTAAAGACTGCGGCATACCATCCCCAGTCAAACGGTTTAGTTGAGCGAACAAATCAGTCGATTAAACACCTCTTACGGAGAGGTTTAAAGAAAAATGAAATGGCCGAGTGGGACACGTTGCTCCCATTCGTTTTGTACACCTGTAGGGAGCGAATCCAGTCATCCTTAGGGGTGTCCCCATTTGAGTTACTGTTTGGCCGGGCCCCGAGAGGTGTATTGGACATCTTACATGAGGAATGGGTGGAACCCGAGGTGCCAGAGGTAGGCGTACCCCAGTTTTTGACCAACCTACGAACACGCTTAGAAAAGACATCTAAGGTGTCCATAGATAATCTCAAGATGAGCCAACAGCGTCAAAAACAGCATTATGATAAAGGTACACAACCTAGACATTTGGAAATAGGGAGTAAGGTCCTGATCCAGGTAGCGGATCCAGGTCCAAAATTTGAGTCCCATTGGAAAGGGCCAGCAACAGTAATCAAAAGAGTGGGACATGTCTCGTACCTTATAGAGAATGATAGAGGACGTAGACAGGTCTACCATCTCAATGTGTTGAAGCCCTGGAAGGAGAGAGGCTCAGGTCAATTTAGTGCATAAGGAGTACGGTAGGAGCGCTAGGAGTATGCTTACGTGCTGTCCGTGTAGTGTGGCGGCAACACGTAAGATTTTAAGGGGGGGAATATGTCACAGAGCAGACTCTCTAGAGCCCCCTGTGGTGCTAAAAAACACTACTCCTCATGTAAACACTGACGTAGGGAGAGAGCACATGACACAAGGGTATCAGAAGGAGTATAAGGGAATGAGGTCACAAGCCAGGAATTATCACCCAGCCAGTAGGGAGGCAAGGAAGGTCCCACCTGACCCCAATAGGCTAGGGTGTGGTGCAGCTGGGGATTACGTAAATAATCAGCACAGCTCACAAGAGGAGCTACGGGGGAAGGCAGAGAGAGCCGAAGGAGCTAGGAGAGGAGCTGAGGAACCTCAGAGACGAAGGAGATATCCAGACTGGGAAGGATACAGATATCCCAGGTCTCCACAGCAAGGCAGGCACTGGCTGAATGAAAGTCTGAGTGAGTCTGATGAACATTTAAGTGAAATAAGTGAGCAGCTGAATTCAGACAGGGACAGTGTATGCAGCAGCCTTGATAGAAGCTATGCCTTAAGACACAAGCAACAAGCTAGGAAAAGCTATTCTGAACCAGATAGGAGAAATGCTAAGCTGATCTATGAGAGGCATTTGTATGAAAGACAAAAGCCTTATAATGCTAATTTAAGGAAAGCAGGAAAGCTCCGGAATCTGGGTTACAAACAGAATAGGGAACAAAGCTTGTTACCTTTGGGAGAGAATCCTTCAGAGGAATATAGTTGGCACAAGCCTTCACAGAAACTGCCGTTGGAGACAACAGCTGTTTACAAAGCTCCTGTTAAAACAAAACCCCGTGCAAAGGTTCCACTCTCTGATAGCTGGGCAGCTGACTGCTTTACTCTGCCTAATTACCAGAGGCAGAGGAAAGGCTCCTGGCTAAGCAACTCAAGAGAATACGGTAAAGCCAAACAGATACCTGCTATAGAAAGACAAGTACGTCACAAGCTGGAAAGTTTGTTAAGCAAGTTACCTCAGAAGAGAAGTAACGAAGCCTCTGTATCTGACAGTGTTCCCATGCAATGTGAGCCTTATGAAATTGAGGACAACGCTGAATTGCCTGTTGAACAAATGGACTGTAGTTTTATAATAGCTGACCATATAGAGTCTCTCAGATAGAAGGCTGAACTATTCCTGAGAAGCCTTCATCTGGAAAGCTGACAAGCTGTATTTCTGTTTCATTCCTATTTTTGTTTGCTGAAAGGTAAAGCTATTTTTGTTATAGTTCTTTTGTTTACCCGAGAAGGGTTATGTTTATTTGACTGTTATACTTTTGGAAAAGAATCCTACGGGACGGGGAATAAAACCCAGTTAAACCGATTTTCGGTGTCACAACTTATTTACATACTGGCAAGGACTATAAGTATTGAAAGGCCAGTACTATACACCCGGGTGCAGTACCAACTGTGACCATCAGGAGGCGCTGCACAGTAAAGGGGTGACAACAGCCAGGGTCATGGACCGCCCATACCCCACCCTCGCTCTGCCTTCGGAACATTCTCTCCCACTCCCATCTAAGCCTCCTCATACAAATGTGCTGTTTGTACAGGGAGGTGTTTGCTAGGGCCAGCAGGGGGGTGAATAGCGGGGATGGATGTCCAAAAGAGACATTGATCCGCACTATTCACAGGACAGAATGACCCCCATACCAAAATTGGGGACTATAGTATGGTAAGATACACATAGGTGGTGGAAAAGAGAGTGAGGAGCATCAGGATCCAAAAGCAGCTTCAAAATGGTGGATATTTAGCCTGGATTTGAATAGAGCTAGAGAAGGAGCCCGACATACAGGCTGACATAGTTTGTTCCAGGTATAATGAGGAGCAAGATGGAATGAAGGACGTCTGGAGTTGGCAGTGGAAAGAAGGGCACAGATAAAAGGGATCTGCCAGAGGAGTGCAATTCCCGAGCAGGGGTGTACAGTGAGAAAAAAGAGGAAAGGTAGTAAAGAATGCAGAATGAATGCACTTGTAGGTACATAAAAGAAGTTTGAACTTAAACTCATATTCTTAGGGGTATGTTTACTAAGCGGCGGTAATGTTACTGACGCCATATAAGGAAGAGGGCAAGTAGGGGGCATTCTGGCATAAAAGGAACACACGCACATTGACAGGAAATTGCACACTAAGGCTGACAAGGCGGCGCCTTAAGGGCTCTAAGGCACCTTAAGTTAGGGTGATTTAAAGCTTAAAGGTGAAAAGCGGGATATAAATACAGTTAAATAAATAAATAAATAAAATTTAGGTGCCCTAAGTGCTTTAAGATGCCTTAAGGGCAGTAGGGCGCCCAGCATTAGTGTAGCAGGGGCCTCTCACTGCTCACTTCCCGCCCACTGACTCCTTCTCTCCGCCTTCTCTCCAAATTCTGGGACATTTACTGCTGCCAGTAACTTTACCGCACGTTAACATTATATTAGGTAGCGTTACCGCACGTTAACGTTACCAATGCTATATTACCACCGCTTAGTAAACGTTCCTCATAGTGCTCAACATGGGTAGAACACAGGACCAAACTGTCACCTAGAGCATGCTACAAGCATGTAGACAACAAGGAGAATAGCATAACACACTACAAACAATACCTGCCACACACTAGCAGTGCTGTGAAACTGCAGCAGAGACCATCTCTAACAGTTCAGGATTAGTGGACCAGGTGCTGGGCACCATCCTCACCCTCAGGGTGACAGCTGAAACTGCTCTGCAGCACGGCTTGCAGTTGTTATGTGCATGTAGCACACACAATCAGTGCATCTTACTGAGCTGATGTGCTGGATCAGTGCATTCTCCATTGGTTCTTCATCTATAGACCACTGTTTGAAACGTGCAGTACCTCATGGGTAGTGGAGGGCCCAACCAATATTGGCACACACAGCAAACAGTTTGATCAGAACTGCAGGCTTTATGCAGCTATACAGAGCAGTGCGGAGGTATAGACTGTTGGTTGGTGCAATGTCTCCCTAGTCAAAGACCCAGGGTTTAATTTCCACTTGTTCTTTTTGTGCCTGGGTGCTTCTCAGGTCACTTGCCACCTCACACAGTCCTGGCTCTGCTGTGACCTGCAGACAATCATTCTTCTACGTTTTTATGCATCATGGTCACATGTTGATTGGCCCAATATGGCATTCCTCATCATGGACATCTGAAAGCATGCTTTAGTGGCTGTGCTGTGGCCCACTGCAGTGAGTCAGTGATGTATACACAGCAAATGTCTGTGAGAACTGGTATGGATGAGTTTTCTGTTGTGCCATCATTGTGACCTCCCAACTTTACGTAAAGAGGATATATTTCATGCATTCAGGCACCTAACACTCGTTGCATAGCCATCCACTGCACTCTTCTGCCATCATTACTTTTTCCACATAGAGCAAATGGGTTCAACTTGTCCCTTTCTAACATGCCACTCTGTTGGGTACATTGTCTTACAGTTGCACAGGCTGTGACACAAGTCCACCAGCACAAATGGTGTTTCATGTACCCTTTGCACTGTTACTTTTGTATCACACACACAAAATGTTTTGGCCACTATGATCCTATAAACCAACCCACCATACATATTGCAAAACTCTCTGCTCTGAAAATCCATGGCACAGCCCTGTACCCAGCATTCGACCGTCTGAGGGATTCATGGTGGGGCTGCCCCACCATGGCCATCAAGGATCAGCAGTTAGCCATATCATGCACCCTCTCTCCTGTGACTGCTCTACATGTAATCCTCACTTTGCTGCCCACATCAGGAACATGCTGCCTCCACCTAGAAACTGTCCTGGCTTATGGCATGCCACACACTGACAGTGCATCTGGATTCATGTCAGCACCTCACAGACACTATAATATAACTGATGGCACAGTGTATGCTTTCACGAGCATCTAGGACTGCACAGCACCCCCGCCCCTCCCTCCCCCCCCCCCCCCCGCTTCTGCATCCCCTCCGCTGACTCCACCACTCATCCATGACACTGCCAACACCCACTCTGACCAGCATCACTAGGCAGCCACCTATCTCACATAGTCAACAGCACAGGCCTGCTGTAAGGCAAACATGCTCATCACACATACTGTCACATAGCCAGGCATCAGGTGAATCAACTCCATCAGCTACCAATTGTGCTTGCATCCATATCTTCTCCAATGGCTTCCCTGCCTTCCTTTCAATGTTTCAGAGGCTTTCCTGCATTAAGGTGTCCTCTGCCACCCCTTAATGTCCTGTTACTGCCCACTAAGTATCCACTACTACCGCTTAATGCCAAAAGGGTGCTAACACACCCAGCACAGTAACCTCTTATCACTGCTCAGAAAGACATACTCCCTTACTGCCGTTTAGTAAACATACCCCTAAGTTTGCACCTTAGGCAATGGAGGATTAAGCGACTTGTCCAAGGACACAAGGAGTGCCAGTGGGATTTGAACCACTAGGCCACTCCTCCACTGTATAAGCACTGCTGACTGGCTAGCAGCAGAGGTCAGCATTGAAACTGGATATTCATTGCTGGTAGATATCCGGTGTCCAGTGCTGGATGACCAGTTTCACTTTTGCCCATGGCAGCCAGGTACTTTACAAATGCTGACCACCCCAGGCTGAATATCAGGCTTATAATCTTTTTCTCTACTTTATTGCAAATATTTTTCAGTTCCCATATTGATATGCAATTACATATGATATCATAAATGAAAAGGATTATAGGTTGCCACAGTGATCAAATTTTGGTATGTCTGAACTTTTATTTATTTTTTCTATATTTATCCTTTTCTTCCAAATTTCTCAGGGCAGGTTACAAATGACATACATAATAAAAAGTAACATAACACAGACTGACATTACAACACATAATATTTACTCTTCTAAAAATGATAGTACAGGACATTACTTAATTTACAAGATCTTACAATGTCCATCACATCTCAGGAAAACGGTATGTTTTAATCACCTTCTGAAAACATAAGATTGTCCATAGAACAGTAAATCTTTTGGTATTCTATTGTAGTGGCAAAGAACATGAATAAGCATTATGAGTGCACATTCAAGATGAAAATGTTTGCAAGAGGGAACCACTGAGGAACAATCTGAATGAGACCTCAGAGTACAGGCTGGGATATACTTCTACAATTTATTTACAACATAGGCTGAAAGCTGACCATAAATATATTTAGAAGCCAGGACAAGCATTTTAAAAATACAATGCTTCTCCATTGGTAGCCAATGAAGAGAGTTTAGATAAGGAGAGATATGATCTCTAGACAAAACTGACCAAAACACATATCACCAAACACAAAACGCCTGGTCAACATTCACCCCCACATCAAAGGACATGCTCAAAAACATTATTTCCAAGATCAACACCACCACCTCATATCTCAACCCCTGTCCAGCTAACTGGATAAAAGTGACAAAACTGGAACTTTCCTCATTTATTCTCCCTATAGTCAACCTCTCCCTCCAGCATGGTCACTTACCACCCTCACTGAAACATGCAATAATTCGCCCAATCCTAAAAAACAACACAATTTATAAAAACTCCCCCACTTCCTATAGACCTATTTCGAGCCTCCCCTTCATGACCAAAATAATAGAAAAAATGGTGCAAATCCAACTCCAAGATCATGTAGACTCCTTTGCCCCACTCAACGAGCACCAATATGGTTTCTGACCATTCCACAGAGTGGAGATGCTTTTCACCGTCCTATCTGACAAACTCATACACAGAATCGACGATACCAAGAAAGCATTCCTCCTCGTATTCCTTGACATCACCGCAGCCTTTGACAGTATAAACCATCACATTATGCTCCACAGACTCCAACAAATAGATATAAAAGACACAGTCCTAAATTGGTTCTCATCACACTTGTCCGACAGAACACAACAAGTAAGAATTGAACAACAAATATCCAAACAATACAAACAAGAACAAGGTTTACCGCAAGAGTCCGCTCTCTCATCCATACTCTTCAATTTATATATCCAGCCCATTTGCTCTATTTTTAAAAAATTCAGCATAAATTATCATTTGTATGTGGATGATATAATGATATATCTTCCATTTAACATCACAAATCCATCAATCCAAAAACTTACTGAATGCTTTTCAGAAATGACAAAATGGCTCACAAACCACAACCTCAAGATTAACCTCACAAAAACAGAGGCAATGCACATAACTAGAAACCAGAGCTTTATCCTCCCAACATCCATCCAGATACAAGATACAAACATACTAGTTAAAAACTAAATAAAATATCTTGGAGTACTCATTGACCGTAACCTCTAAAATATACAACAAAAGAGATATTCTATAAACTCAAAATGCTGAAATTGCTTTGTTCACTACTTCACTTCCATGATTTTAAATCTGTTGTGCAGGCAATCATCACCCCCCATTTTGACTTATCTAACATTACCTTACAGGGCACCACAAAACAAACACTAAGACAACTCCAATTAGCACAGCGTACCGCAGCCAGAAAAACTATGAAGATCAGCCTGACAGAAAATATAACCCCAATACTATGCCACCTCCACTGGCTCCCCATCCAAAGCAGCATAAACTACAAAATACTCGTCACAACCTTTAATTTAATCAAATAAATCACCCCCACACACCTCTCCACACTCATTCAAAAAGAAACCAACTCCCACACTCAACGAGACTGTAACAAGAATAAGATCTCACTACCACCTGATTTCAGAAGATCAACGAAGACAACCAACAACAAAGCGTTCTCCCACACTACCCCCAACCTCTGGAATGCACTCCCAGACTACATAAGAGAAATAAAAGACCTCAAAACATTCAGAAAGCAACTCAAAACATACCTATTTACCCTTCACTTTGCCACACAAAATAAATACAATGATGCAAACTCCCCTCAAACCACTACCCCACAACACTCTACCTTTCCACACACTGACCAATAAACAAAAGAGCAGAAGAAACTGGGAACTACTCATTGCATCCGAAAATAAACATAATGAACTTTGAATACCATCCAGAGGCGTAGCGTGGGGGGTGCAGGGGGGGCCGGCCGCACCGGGCGCAACATGGGGGGGGCGCGCTCGCACTCGCAGCTCTCTGTTGCCGATGAGGGGGAAAGGCAGGTCCCTATGATACATGTTGGCGTGTACGCCATCTGGGGGTGGCACTGCAAAGAGGTTTGCGCTATAGCCCTCGAGCCCGCAGTCCTGGGAGTTGCATTGTTCTTGGCAAACCCTCGGCAACAAAGTGCAGGCGATGCGATTGACCCCCTCTAGGTAGCTATTTCACACAAGCTGCCGGGGCGGGATGGGAGGGGGACTGTTTATCGCGTCGTCGCCCTTCAATCTCAATGTAAAGCTGGGGTTGGGTTCGGATCGCCCTGTGCGCTCGAGAAGGCGGAGCTGCAGGGCGGCATCGCGAGTTTCTGGTTCCGGATCTCCTCCTCTTCCCTGCTGTTGGGCGTTTAACCATGCTTGTCGGGCTCTTGCTGCTGTGCTGTTCATTTCCCTGGACTCCGGCTCAGCGAGGTCAGTGCTGACGATCACTCCCTCCCGGGGTAGGATCACGGTCGGCTCCCCCGCGCAAAGAAGCTCCCCGGCGGCTAAAATCCATGGGTTAGGGGGCGCAAATTACTTGCCTTGCCCCGGGTGCTGACAACTCACGCTACGCCACTGATACCATCTCAAGCCTGTAAATAGTGGATACAAGAGCTGTCCAGATGCATATTTTAAGCTCTTACTATTATACTTGTTAAGTGTCCACTGTTATATTTGCAATGTTACTGTAAATAGTTAAAATAAAATGTTCCATGCACTGAAAATATGCTTGTTACTGTATTATTCAAATCTTAGTTTAATGTAAACCGATTTTGATCTAATGGAAAAATGCGGTATAAAAATTTACAATAAATAAATAAAATAAACCTCAAATCAAAAATCAGCCTCACAGAAGCATTCTGTATCTGTTGTAGTCATAGTCAGTCCATAAAACAGAGGGTTACAAGAATTGAGCCTTGAGGTTATAAATACATATACAAATTGTAAAATCTCAGATTGCGAAAAAATCCTCAGACAAATCTTATATAAAGTCGCAAGTAATAGAGATAGGTCTTAACAGTTTTGGAGACGTGTCCATCAAGAGAAAGATCACTATCAATAATAACTCCCAGATTGCGAACCTGACTCTTGATTTGAAGCTCTACTCCCTGCCAAAACATCCACAATACCTCAGTTTTTGAAAAATTAATCTGCAACTTATTCTGAACCATCCACTGTTTAACCAAATCCAAACAAGACACCAATCTGGTAAGTTCAGAGGATCTATCTGCATCCAAGGAGACATACAGCTAAATATCATCAACATAAGAGTGTACCCGAACTGCTTGGGCAGAAATCACATCAATTGCAGTCTTAATGTAGATATTAAAAAGAAGGAGTGATAACAAAGCCCCTTGTGGCACACCATATTTCAAAGGCCTGGGATTAGAGATCATGTTTCCCACTTCTACGTATTGGCATCTATCAGTCAGGAATGACTTAAACCAAGTAAATACCAGATCCGTAACTCTCATATCAGATAGTCGCTGCAGCAGAATATGATGGTCAATAGTATCAAATGCTGCACTTAGGTCCAAAAGGACCCAAAGAACTTCCTGACCATGATCTATATACAGGTAGCCCAAAAAAAAGTGAGAACATCTTGTAGCATATAAGTCATTTAAAAATTCAAAAAGACAGATGTAAACGATTGACAAATTAAAAAAAAGAAAAGATGGTAACCGAAAATTGTCGAAATAAAGACGTTATATAGCTTAAAAAAGTAAATAAGTAAACTATTTAAGCTTTTAATTTACGAGATGTTCTCACTTTTTTTGGGCCACCCTGTAGTACCAACGATCATCCAAAATATCCAGTATGATTAATTCAGTACTATGATTTTCTCTAAAATCTGACTGATAAGGTGAGAACAAATTTTTGCTGGAAACAAAATCAGATAAATGAAAGGGCGTGGGCTGGGTCCCCAGCGCCCGCGGCTAACCGGATGCCCGGCGTGATGCGACCCGGTGCGCGCCTCATAAATTTAAAAAAAAAAAAAAAGAAGGATGAAAGCCGGTAGGCTAAAAGGGAGGGGGGGGGTGAGAGGGAGGAGGAGCCTTAGGGCTGAGTTGGGGGATGAGAGGCAGCTGATTGGATCCCCCACCGGAGTGCGCTCCTGGGGATCCATCGGAGTGCGTGCGCCCGTGCCCAGAGCCGTTAGAAGTTGGGCTGGCAAGGCGTTCGCACGAGCGGCTAGGGCTATCGGGATCCGGTTGGTGTTTTTTCGGCAGTTGCGGCCTTCTCTTCAGGAGCGCAGCGGTCCGGCGGAGTACGGGGCGGAGTGCGTAGGAGTCGGTGCCCGTGGAAGTCAGTGGTGCAGGTGAGTGTGAGCTTCGCGGCGGTTGGGGGGAGCGGAAGGGGGGGTCTAACGGTGTCAGGGGAGCGGTTTCCATATTGCTGCGAGGCTGCCTCCCATCAGTGAGAGAAGTGCTCCAAACTGTTTAGCTAATTGATAAATTGCTGCTTAGCGCACAGGGGGAGACTGCGAGTCTTCCGGTTAAGGGAAGGGTGGGGGGAATTTCCTGTACCGGCTGCAGCATCATCTTTCCACGATGCCAGCACGTAAGGCTGGCCGAGGGGCTGGGGTTAACCGGGCCGCAAGGAGTGGGTCAAGAGGCGGTCGTGGGGGGCCAGAGTGCGCAGGTGAGCCCAGGGGGGGTCAGAGAGGACACTCTGCGACCCGGGCTGTCCATGAAGCTAGGGTGAGGGCAAGGGGTCTTCCCAGGTCGTGCGGCAGGTCTTCTGGTGAGGTCCCTGTGGTTCGGGGGGGCCGTGGGCGCGGTGAGCGGGCTAGACGGGGTGCTGCCAGTGTGCGGGGTTTAATTGAGCCCGCAGCGTCTGCCCAGGAAGGGAGCCTGGGTGTCTTAGGTGGGGCTTTGCCAGCAGTGGTGGGAGGGGGTATGGGGGACGGGGGGCAGGGAGTGCTTCCTACTAGTTTCCCTCCCCTGGGTCCACTGGACCGCGCCGGGGTTGGGCTGGGATCTGGCCCTGGCAGCAGTTATACTTTCGGTGGAGACAGTGTGGCCAATGGGAGGCGTCCCTCCCCATGGTTTGGTCCGGTCGGGATGCCAGGCGGTAATGGTGGTCCGGTCACCGAGTGGGAGCGGTGGGTGAGTGGAGGCCAGGGACCTTCGGGGGCCGAGTGGGCGGGGGCATGGCAGCCAGCTTGGTCTGCTGGGTTTTCTCCTCTTGTTTTTGCTTTTCCTCCGCAGGTCCCATATTTTGCTTCACCAGTTATGGCCAGTGGAACCAGCAGCAGGCGCCAGGAGAGCATCGAGGCCCAGCAGGGTGCGGTGTGCAGTGGCGCGGAGGCAGAGAGGCGGGGCGTTTCAGAGCAGCCGTCGAGTGAAGACCCCATGCAGGAGACGGGTGCACCGGGGGGCATCAGTGCCGCGGCGAGTGGTGAGTTGCCTGTAGACACGGGGGCTGGGGGCGAAGAGGGCAGGGTTAGGGCTGAACGGAAGGGTAAGGCGGTACGGAAGAGGAAGCACTCGTGTAGGAGGAGGAGGGGGTCCGACTCATCGTCTTCCTCTTCTTCTCTATTGTCTAGTTCGTCCTCGGTGGGGAGCTGTAACAGGCCGGAGGTTGGTGGAGGGGGGCGGGGGTTCCCGGGGGATCCCAGAGCATGGTGACTTTATCGGAATTGTGGGAAGGTGTGCCGAAGAAATTGAGGCGCAAAATACGTAAGCGTAAATATATTGATATTTTCCGATTGTTGGAGGGGCGTAAACGTTCGGGAGAGAGCAGGAAAAAACGTAAGGAGGATGAGAAAGCGGGCAGGGTGCGGAAAGTGTCTCGAACGATAGTCAATTGGGTTCGGACATTCTTGCGTTTGGCCAGCGTATGGGGTCAGCATCGCCCGGGTCAGTATGGCATGTTGCTGGCGTACGCGGATGCCATTCTCGAAGCGTCCCAGACTCACGATGGGTGGGCCTGGTTGAATTACGACGAAACGTTTCGTGATAAGATGGAGGAGAACAAGTCGCTAACATGGGCCACGCAGGACATCAATTTGTGGCTCACCCAAATGTCAGTGAGGTCGGGAGCGGCTGGGGTGCAGAACAGAGGCGGTTCGGCCTCTGCGCTGGGGTTGAGTCATTCCTTTCGTGGGGGGATCGTTGCACCGGGCAAGGGACCTGCGAGCCAGTTTGGGGATGTGTGCTGGCGATTCAACCGGTCAACATGCCCATTCCCAGACTGTAAATTCCGTCACGCGTGCTCGGCCTGTGGTGGTGGACATTCGGCAGCAAAGTGCCTTAAAAAGGCTCCGTCTCTCCCGTCCTTGTCTTCCCTTAAGCCGGGGGGGGGGGGGCGTTTGATGTTGCGCCCACTCCAATCAATGTCGGGGCTTTGAGGGTATGGCTACGGGAGTATCCGAGGCTCAAAGTTAAAAGAATGTTACTGTTGGGTTTCCAGTTTGGGTTTGTTATACCGGTGGGTGGGCGGGTGGCGGCTTCGGCGTCTAGGAATTCGCCCTCGGTAAGGAGGTATGCAGCGGTAGCGCAGGAGAAAGTGGCCGCGGAGTTGCAGTTGGGCAGGGTGGCTGGCCCGTTTCTGCACCCGCCGTATAAGGATTTTGTAGTCTCGCCGGTTGGGATCGTACAGAAGAAAGAGCCGGGTAAGTTTCGCATGATCCATAATTTGTCTTTTCCGATAGGTGCCTCGGTTAATGATCACATACCCTGTGAGTGGTGTACTGTACGCTATTCCTCATTTGACAAGGCCGAGGAGCTTCTGCGGAGGGCCGGTTCCGGAGCATTGATGGCGAAGGTGGACATAGAGTCGGCATTTCGTTTGTTACCAGTTCACCCCTCGGCTTTTCGTTTGTTAGGATTTCACTTGTTCGGTTCCTTTTATTTCGATAAATGCATGCCGATGGGCTGCTCTGTCTCGTGTGCCTACTTTGAAAGGTTCAGCACCTTTTTGCAATGGGCCGTTACTCGTCTGGTGGGACGGTGCGAAGTGGTCCACTATTTGGACGATTTTTTGTTTGTGGGTTCAAGCGGCTCAGCGGCCTGTCAGGAGCTGTTGGATGGTTTTGAGCTGCTCGCAAGTCAGCTGGGGGTGCCGCTAGCTGCGGATAAGACTGTTAGGCCGTGTTCGAGGCTCACCTTTTTGGGTATTGAGTTAGATTCGGATCACATGGTGGCCCGTTTGCCTTTTGAGAAGGTCGTTAAGTTAGGGGTTTTGCTGGCAAATACCTTGGCCTCTTCGAAATCTACTCTGAAGGAGATGCAGTCCTTAATCGGTTCCTTGAATTTTGCCTGTAAAGTTATTCCGATGGGGCGGGTGTTTATGCGTCATTTGTCAGCTGCCACGGTTGGGCTAAAGAGGCCACATCATCGTATACGACTGTCCAAAACGGTCCGGGAGGATTTAAAAGTCTGGGACGTCTTCTTGCGGGAGTTCAATGGGACGTCGGTGATAAGGGAGGCGGACTGTTCCAGTGATGCTTTGCAGCTATATACAGATGGCGTCGGCTTGGGTATATACTTTGGGGGTGCGTGGTGCGCAGACCAGTGGCCGGCGGAGTGGCAAGCAGTGGGGCTATTGCGGAACATAACCTTCTTGGAGCTATTCCCAATGCTGGTAGTATTGGAGTTGTGGCCGGACAGATTACGAAATCGCAGGCTTACGTGGTGGTGTGACAATGAAGCGGTAGTCAGTGTGGTGAATCGTTACAGTCCACGATGTCTTCAGGTAGTGGCATTGATGCGAGCTATAGTTCTGGGCTGTTTGCGCTTAAACTTGGTATTGAAGGCTAGGCATATCCCGGGGCATACTAACCAAATCGCTGATGCTCTTTCCCGTCTACAGTTCGACCGGTTCCGGCAGTTGGCTCCAGAGGCGGAGGCGGAAGGACGTGCGGTCTCTTGGAGATTGTGGAACAGTTGCCTGTCGAAATGAGGGATCTACTCCGATGTTCTGTGGCCAAGAGGACCTGGGATTCATATCAGGGAGGCTGTCGGATTGTGGTAGCATTTTTGTGGGATTGTGGTTGGCGAGCGGGCATGGTTCCGGATCGCTTTCTCGGGCAATACATAATTGAGGCAAGAGTCCAGGGGTGGTCTAGGACAGCTGTTAAGGGGCATATCACCGGTTTTGTGTTCTTTTCGTGGGCGGTGGGCTGGGGAGGCCTGGGCGACAGGTATCTGGTGCAGAGGCTACTTCGCGGGTGGGAGCATTTTTGTCCGACACCGCCCGATGGCCGCCTCCCGATTACGCACGACATGCTCGTGAGACTGTGTGCCGAGTTACCAAAGGTCGCAGCTTCTCCGTACGAGGCGGTTCTTTTCCATGCGGTTTTCACTTTGGCTTTCTTTGGGGCGTTCAGGGTGGGGGAGCTAGTGGCGGATTCCCAAAAAGCAGGGGGGGGGGGGGTGCCTGCTTGCTTCACCGGCATATTCAGCTTGAGTTTGGGCAAGTCCGGGTGCTATTGGCAAAATCTAAGACGGACCAGCGTGGCCGCGGTCTGTGGGTACTTCTGCGGGCTATAGAGTCCCCTTCCTGCCCAGTGGCTGCGATGCGTGAGTTTTTGTTGCTTCATCCAAAGATTGAGGGGGCCCTCTTTATTCACGCGAATGGGCAGTGGTTGACGCGGTTCCAAGTGACGGCGGTTTTACGGATGGTTTTAGGTCGGCTGGGCTTGGAACCGATGCAGTTCTCAGCCCATTCTTTTCGCATCGGGGCTGCCACCAGTGCGGCCGGAGTGGGTCTTCCGAGCGGGCACATACAAAGAATAGGCAGATGGCGGTCTCGGGCATTTCAAGGATACGTGCGTCTCTGAATAACTGTGGGTGTACCGGGGGGGGGGGCTTAATTAACTGTTTGTTTCTTTTTCAGGTGGGGGACTTACTGTTCGGGAAATTTGGCTGATTGGGCACTCCTTTGTGTTTTGGGCTGGACGGCAAGCGGAAGTGCGGCCAATTGGATCCAACCTTGGCCTCAATCCAGCGGCGGGGTCCGTTTCATGGCTAGGTGTGCGCTGTCTGCGGTGGACGCAGCTGCTGCCCTTGCTTCATCACCAGCTTCAGCTCGGAAAACAGCCGGCGATCGTCCTGATTCACCTGGGAGGCAACGAAGTCTCTACATGGACTTGCAAACAGCTGATTAACGCGGCTAAGAGGGATTTGATGGTGGTGCTGCAGTGGTGGGAAAGGGTGTTTTTGATATGGTCGGACATTATCCCATGCCCGGCTTGCTGGGGGCAGAGGCGTTGGTCTCGAGGCCTCATAAAAATCAATCGGCAGGTGGGGAGGTGGGTGTCCGAAATGGGGGGCTATCAGGTACAACATGCATGGGCTGAGGTCCACTGCGCTGGTCTGTATAGAAGCGATGGCGTCCATTTATCCCCGGTTGGGATGGACTTATTGCTTAACGACTGGCAGGAGGCGCTCGAGGCGATAGTGCAGGGCAATGGTGCTGGTCACAGCTTGGGGGAAAGGGGGGGCGGCACAGGCTCCTAAGCGGGCCTGTGCCGGTGGCGGGATCCCGGAGGTTTCCGGGGTCCGGAGCTGTAAGCCTTTTGGGGCGAGGGCGGGGTGCCCTCTACCCGGTTAAACCCTGGCAGGCTTGTGCTACTGGGACGGCCAAGTCGGAGAAGGGTGGCAGGCGATTGGCCGGTGGCTTCATCCGGCCGGGGCGGGGCGAGGTCACCTTGCTAGTCACATGGCTGGTGACTGATTGCCCTGCGGGGGTATGGGTACAGTTGATGATTATTGTTATGAATGTTTAACAGTTGGCTTCTTATTCAATAAAGCTGTGACCAGTTGAAGCCATTTCCAGTCTCTGGTGAGTTTTTGGGTGGTGTTAAGGAATGGGAGTTAGTGGCGCTGGGCATAAGTCGGGGGGGTGGTGGGATTATTACAGGCGAGCTTCGTGTCCGGCTATCCGGTTAATGAAAGGGCGTGGGCTGGGTCCCCAGCGCCCGCGGCTAACCGGATGCCCGGCGCGATGCAACCCGGTGCGCGCCTCATAAATTTAAAAAAAAAAAAAGGATGAAAGCCGGTAGGCTAAAAGGGAGGGGGGGGGGTGAGAGGGAGGAGGAGCCTTAGGGCTGAGTTGGGGGATGAGAGGCAACTGATTGGATCCCCCACCGGAGCGCGTTCCTGGGGATCCATCGGCGTGCGTGCGCCCGTGCCCAGAGCCGTTAGAAGTTGGGCTGGCAAGGCATTCGCACGAGCGGCTACCCACCCACCCGATATGGGAGGTGAGTGAGGTTGATTCGGGTTGTCACAGCTTGGGGGGGGGCGAGATCCCGGAGGTTTCCGGGGTCCGGAGCTGTAAGCCTTTTGGGGCGAGGGCGTGGTGCCCTCTACCCGGTTAAACCCTGGCAGGCTTGTGCTACTGGGACGGCCAAGTCGGAGAAGGGTGGCAGGCGATTGGCCAGTGGCTTCATCCGCCCGGGGCGGGGCGAGGTCACCTTGCTAGTCACATGGCTGGTGACTGATCGCCCCGCGGGGGTATGGGTACAGTTGATGACTATTGTTATGAATGTTTAACAGTTGGCTTGTTATTCAATAAAGCTGTGACCAGTTGAAGTCATTTCCAGTCTCTGGTGAGTTTATGGGTGGTGTTGAGGGGGAATGGGAGTTAGTGGCGCTGGGCATAAGTCGGGGGGTGGTGGGATTATTATGGGCGAGCTTCGTGTCCGGCTATCCGGTTACTGATTCAGGACAATCTTTTCTAACACTTTGGAAAAATAGGGCAGATTTGACACAGGCCTAAAATTTTCCATTTTGTTACTACTACTACTACTGAGCATTTGTATAGCGCTACAAGTCATACACAGTGCTGCACACAGACATGCAAGAGACAGTCCCTGCTTATCAGAGCTTACAAACTAGTCAAAACAGACAACACAGAAGGTGTAGACAGGGATAAATCAAGGGGGACTGGTAAAGAAACAAGGAGATCAGGTGAGTCAAGATCCAAAAGCAGCAGTGAAGAGGTGAGTTTTCAGTCTGGATTTGAAAAGGGTCAGAGAACATGCCTGGCGTACAGACACAGGTTGTTTTGTTCTGATCTAAATTAGATTTTTTTCAACAGAGGTTTAAGGACAGTCTTCTTCTAGCTATCAAGAACTATACCCTAATTCAAAGACTCATTAGTCAGGGACATCAATGTAGTAAGTGTAGGTACAATCAACTTTGCAAAAAGCTTTGAAGGACAGGGATCAAATCACATATACGTAGGATGAAGAGAAGTCAAAACTTCCTTAACATCCTCAATAGAGACAGAAATAAAAGAGGGAAAAGTCCTCTCCTGAGAATTAAAGGAATCATCCCTTCAATGATAAAATCATAGCCAATTTCTCATTGGACTGAGCAAAGGAGGTATTCTGAGAATCCAACCCATCCAAATCTTATCTATCTTATATGAAAAAAATTACAAAAATATTTCACAATTCTATATAGTCACAAAATTACAAGACTATTCCTTAGTCACATTAAAAAGTTTACCCACTTCTCTGAATAATGTTTTTGAGTTAGTGGAGTTCTTTAGTAAATCAGAATAAAATAATTTCTTAGCATATTCTGAGTCTTCCATCATAATAATGGTAGTCTGTTTATATCAGTAAATTGAGATTCATATTTTTAATAAGTCTCTGCCTAATAGCGTTTCCTTCATAGAAGGTAATTTTATAAAGTTAGTCCCTCACATATATGTGGAAAATGACCTCTTATAAAATGCTGACTGGCGGGAAAATACGTACATTGGCATAAAGGTTTGTGATTTACCAATAGGCATAGCCAAGGGTGCGGACTAGGCAAAGCATGAGCACAGTGCCTACATTAAAAATACTTGAATCTAGGGGGCGGAGCCTGATGTCGAGCAGGATAGGCGGCTAGAGCGAGAGCTCCGGAGGGACCCGCTAGTAAATCCGGCCCCAATCCAATAAAAATAGCTGTGAACACAGAACACAATATCGGAGGACTTATAGAGATGTCTGCTGCGAAACCGACTCGGATAGACTTTACTACGGGGCAGAACGTTAGTGTCAAACGCTCCAAAACTGAACCTCCGTCACCACAAAAGATGGCGGCGCGGCCAGAGAATCCAGAGGCCCTGCAGGAATTATTGGCTGAAGTGAGAGGGGTCAAAGAATTGGTAATGGCCAATGGTGAAGCGCTGGCGACGGTGAGAGAGGATACCGCGGCATTAAGATGCAGCATGGAGGCGATATCTTTGAGGCAAGATAAAGTTTAGCAAGTGGTTGCGGTGCATGAAGAAAGGTTGAAGGAGCTGGATAAGCAGACTAAGCAGATTCGGGCCTTGCAGAGAGAAGTGGAGGAGGGGAATAATAGGGCACGATGCAACAATTTAAGGATTGTTGGAGTTCCGGAGGGCGCAGAAGGCAGGGATATGCTTGGTTTTTTGAGTAAAATGATTCCGGAGGTTTTACATCTTACCTTTGTGCATCCTTTTGAGATTGATCGGGCCCATAGAGTACCCTCGCAAGTGCAGCCGGGCAATAGAAGGCCGCGCCCAATCATCATGCGCGTTTTGCGCTACCAGCAATGTGCCCAAATTATTGAGGCAGCATGATTGCGCCCTAATGTTGAATTTGAGAGTGGCAAGATCTATTTTTTTCCGGACTTTGCAAAGACTACGTCTGACCGGTGTCGGTGTTTTCTTGCCTTGAGACCGCGCCTGCAACAGCTCCAAGCAAGGTTTGGCCTCTTGTACCCGGCTCGCATGAGGGTAACGCTCCATAATCAAACTAAAACCTTTGAGGAACCTGAGGCGCTCCGTCAATTCTTGGAGGACAAAGAGAGCATGCATATGAGATGAAATAACAACTGTTGTATAAGTATGGTTGACTGCATATGTTGATGTTACGTACTTATGCAATTAGTTGGGTTAAACACAGCTGCTGATCAGTCGACCCAATAATTGCATTATCTATGCTGTATTTATAGGCTTTGTTCATAGCTTATTGTTGCTTGATGTTTATAATTATTGGTTACTGCACAGATCATGGTATTGTTAACTAAGTAGATTTTAAAAATGGGGGTAGTGTAATATCTGTATAGCATTGGTGGGTCCCTCTGTGCCGCCACTGGTCCCGCTGGGCTCGCCGAGCAAATGGGGGAGGGGTTGTTGTCCTCTGGAACCTGTGGGGGAAATATGTGTAAGGAAGTCTGAGCCATTGGAGCTAGGGGTCAATGGTGTTTTTTTTGTGATGTTACGGAGCAGGGCTTATTTAACAAAGTCTAGGACTTTAAGGGACATATTTGGTGAATCTTTACAACCTACCTGATACCCGGCGCGATTAAAATACTCTCCTTGAATGTCAAGGGAATAAATAGTCCTGTTAAACGAAAGAAAATCATACACTATGCGCAACTAGAGAAAGCTGACATACTTTTTTTACAGGAAACCCACTTGAATATGAAAGAATCACTTAAACTTAATATTAAGCCCTATGCACTGGTGGCCTATTCCGCAGCAGTCAATAAACGCAACGGAGTAGCCATATTGGCTAAGAAGTCTCTTATGCCAACCATCTCGTCAACTAACTCGGATAAGCAAGGCAGGTGGGCTAGTGCTGCCTTAATAGTTGGGGGGCTGTCCTTTGTCCTGATTAATGTATATGCTCCTAACGCTGACCACCCAGAATTTTTCCGCGCCCTGGCTCAGGAGTCGCTTCTTGGTACTGGGGAACCATTAATAATGGGAGGTGACTTTAACCTGGTCCTTGACCCCCTTGTTGATAAAAGTCCCCCCAAGGCAAGTAAACCCTCTAAGTCCCAAATGGTAGTCACTGCGCTGATGAGAGATAGGGGGTTGGTGGACATTTGGAGGCTGCATCACCCAAAAGGCCAGGACTTTACTTTTTTCTCAAACCCCCACCAGTCCTCATCGCGTATAGATTTTTTCCTAATCTCAAAAGCACTGGTACCGAACAGCATGGGATCTGGTATTCAGGCAATGCATATATTGGACCATGCAGCTATTTTTTTAGAACTACATGATATGCATAATGGTGCTAAATCCTCACAGTGGGCCTTTGATAGATCTCTCTTGGGAGATGAGGAGTTCTGTTCCAGCGTCCGTACGGCTATACAAGACTACTTCCAATTTAATCTCCGACAAGACACAGTTGGCTGGGCTTGGTGGGAGGGTTTTAAAGCCTCCATGAGAGCCGCTATCACGAGTTTCATGATTCTCCGAACCGACAACGCAAGGAGCGGTTAGCTGACTTGGAAAAGAAGATAAAAGCAGGGGAGCGTCTTCAAATGCAACGTTCAGAGCCATGTATATTGCTACGCCTCCAGAGATTGAGATTTGGCTATAATCAACTGATTACAGACGAAGTGTCGAAGAATATTCAAGCTCAGAAAGGAGCCTACTATTGGGAAGGCAATAAGGTGGGCCGCATTTTATCGAATGTGTTGAAGGGGCAACAGGAGGCGGGCCGAGTGGCGGCGATACGAGATACTTCGAGTCGGAGGCTGTTGACTAAAGATGAGGAGATTGCGGACGCATTTGGTTCCTACTACGCTCAGTTGTACTCGTCTGAAGTGGAGACATCTCCGATAGGCTTTGCAGCATTGACTGCCGAAGTGCAGAGACCGACGCTGGACAAGGACGCAGCGGAGTTGTTGGAAGCCCCAATCTCCCTCACAGAAATCCATCAGGCCATTCAGACACTGGCCACGGGCAAGGCGGCTGGCCCTGATGGCCTTCCTGCTGAATTCTACAAGGTCTTCGCTAAAGAGCTTGCTCCGCACGTGTGTGACTACTTTCAGAGTCTTCTGCGGGATACTCCTCTAGTGGGAAGCTTTGCGGTGGCGAGTGTGATTGTCCTGGAGAAGAAAGGCAGAGACCCCCAGATGGTCAGTAACTATCGCCCAATGCTACGGTTTTGGCCGGTCGACTTGCTGGGGTAGTCTCAGAATTAATCCATCCTGATCAATGTGGCTTTATTGGCGGCAGGTCGACTGCGGATAATGCCCGTCTCCTGTGTCATGTTCTGGCGAGAGGGGAGCAGATCGATAGTCCTCTAGTAGGGCTATCTCTCGATGTGGAGAAAGCCTTTGATCGGCTGGAGTGGTCCTTTATCTTCGCTGCTCTCAGATGGTTTGGCATAGGGGATGGCTTTGTTAAACTATTGGAAGTTATGTACACCCAACCTTTGGCAAGTGTCAGGGTGAATGCAACGTACTCAGAGATGATACCATTGCGTCGGGGTACCCGGCAAGGGTGCCCCCTATCGCCGTTACTATTTAACCTGGCCCTGGAGCCTCTATTGCTTATTCTCCGACAACATCCACAGATAATAGGAGTGTCGATTGCGGGCCAATCAGTAAAACTCTCGGCTTATGCTGACGACCTTCTTCTCTTCACTTCTCCGATGTCAGTGACAGTGGTACTGGAGCATATTGAGCAATATTCACAGCTGTCCGGATATAAAATTAATTGGGGGAAGTCAATCGCCTTCCCTTTGAATGCCAAGACTCACAAGGCGGACATGGAGCATTTCCCATTCATTTGGGAACCGAAGATGTTCAAATATTTAGGGGCCTACTATGGTTATCCGCTAGAGGAAGCAGTGAGATATAATGTGAATGTCCTTATAGAGAAAACCCGGCTTATGACCACCAAATAGCTCCCCTTGGCTCTATCATGGTGGGGGAGACTTGAAACGATAAAGATGATGATAGCCCCAAAGATTAACTACACGCTTGAAATGATACCCTGTCTAATGCAATCGCAAGTATATCAGCAAATCGAGAGGGTGTTAGTGCGTTTTTTATGGAACAATAAGACGCTCAGGATTGCTCTTAAAAAACTCAAAGCCTGCAAAGAGATGGGAGGAGTTAAGTTCCCGGATTTTTTGCAATATCACAACGCCTATCTGCTGAAACAAGGTGCACAATGGATGAAGATGGATGTTGGACAATCTCCGGTGTGGCTAGCAATTGAAAAGGTGATTGCGGCTCCTTTCCCTACACAACTCCTGCCATATATGGTCTTGCCGGTGGATAGTGGCAACCCTCCAATGATAATTGATACGCAAAAAGCCTTTGTGACTTTGCGAGGATCAGTGGAATCTGCGAACAATGTAACTGGACAGTGGCCGCTCTGGCATAATCCACTTCTTAAGATCCAGCAGAAATCCTTTGCCTGGCGGCAATGGTATTCTAAGGGTATCTGGATGATTGACCAGCTGCTTGTGCGAGGTGGATGGAAGAGCTTCAAGCAATTGCAGCAGGAATATAATCTTCCGGGTTCTTCATATTTTCAATGGCTGCAACTTCGGCATTGTATAACCAGATCAGTGTCGGATTTCAGCTTCCTAGAGCACACGGAGCTTCTCAGTGATGTAGTGGAAGGCTCCAGCCGAGCTTCCCATTTTTATAAAATGTTGGTTCCAAGTATAAAGCCTGTTGCGACAGGCACTCAAAAAGTGTGGGAGCACGATACAGCCATGACATTATCACAACAGCAATGGGAGCAGTTCTGGACAAAACAGGTGAGAGTCTCCAAGTCGGCTTCTGTTACTCAGGACCTGTTTTTTATGGCACACAGAGCTTACCTTACTCCGATTAAGACAGCCAAATGGAACCCAGAAGCAAATGAACACTGTTGGTCTTGTCGGCAGCAACGGGGCACACTTGCCCATATTGTTTATCAATGTCCCTGTGTGCAATCCTTTTGGGAGCAGATATGGGAGAGGATCCAAAGAATCTTAGATTTTCGTGAGCCTCTCACCTGGGGAATCATAAGTTTGCGCTCAGTGTCCAGTATTCCCTCACTTCCGAAGAAACACTCCTTCTTGCTAGATTTCATGCTTGGGATTGCGCTTTACCTTATTATTCGGCATTGGAACCATACCTATGATCTCAATATGCAGATTTGGTGGAATCACGTGTGTAGCTACAGCAAGTTCGAGCAATTGCCTAGAAGGGGTGTGATGAGAGCGATATCTGGACTATCCAAGTGGAAAGCGCTGAATGATTACACAGGTACACTAAAAAAAAATTTTTTTTAACTGCCTCTAATGTTTCGATTGATTTTTACGTTTTTTGGTGCGCTGAATCCAAATCTGGTAACCAATTTACTCCATCACGTACAGATTTTTTGCTACATTGGGTTAGCAGTTTGAGGTGAACGTTTCAGATTGAGTGCGATCGAGATAAAAGTTTCTTGGATGAATTCTTTATACTAATTGTTTAGTAGTTATTCAAATAAGAATAAAGAAAATTGTAACAAGGCAGCACATAAGAATAGAGTAATGTCAACAAAACACACTGTGATGGTAGCAAAATTGTCTGCACTTAAAACAGCCACATACATGTGCACAAACATTGAGCATATAAGAGCGAGGTTAGACACAAAGCAAAGCAAAGAAATGTGCAAAAAATGTTGTACAGGTATGTATGTAAGAATAGAAAACGCAAACCGCACCATTGCAATACATGAAGACAAACACCCGATGGTGTGAAAATAAAATTCTAATAAATGAGATCCGACACTGTGGTAATAACTAGCAAATTTTTATTTCAAAGTTTAGTAAAAACACGATATTTGTCAACACAGTTTAGATTTTAAAGTCATTCTTGGGTCAATCAATCTCCTGGTGGGCCCGTTTCTTCTTCCCCCGAATGCTTCTCTTGGTGCGCTGCTTGGCGTATTTTTCATCTGGGGTTTCCCGCAGCAGCAACCAGCAGAAATCAGCCATCATAGTGGTGTTCCATCTTCCTTGGTACCTTCTCTCTGCGTCCTTGATGTCCTGGTGAAACCTTTCACCTTGTTCTTCACTGTACGCCCCCAGGTTTTCGTGAAAGTAGTTCACATGGGAGTGCAAGAAATGGACTTTCAGGCTCATGTTACAGCCTTGTTCTTTGAAGGCATTGAGCATCCTGGCAACAATATCCTTATAGTTCTCATCCCGCCTGTTCCCCAAGAATTTGAGAACAACATCCTTGAAGGAATCCCAGGCTTCTTTTTCCTTCTCAGACATCGTTTCAGCGAATGCTCCATCTGAAATGCGTTTCCTTATATCAGGGCCAACAAATACTCCTTCCTTTAGCTTTGCTTCAGAAAGTCGGGGGAACTTTGAGCAAAGGTACCGAAAGCACTCACCATCTTTTGGAAGGGACTTGATGAATTGCTTAATGAGACCCAACTTAATGTGGAGAGGTGGTAATAGAATTTTATCACGAGGTACCAAGCTCTCATGAAGAACATTTTTCTTACCGGGTCTCAAATACTCCCGAATTGGCCAGTCTTTTTTCCCCCAGTGTAGGTCGCGGGCCCGGCTATCCCACAAGCAAAGGAAGCAGGGATATTTGGTGAAACCGGATTGCTGCCCTAATAGCATGGATAGAATTTTAAAGTCTCCACAAATCATCCACTTATGCTCATCATAACGAATCTTCTGAAGAATCAGGGCCAAATTCTCGTATTTTTCTTGGAGAATAACAGAGTGAGCAATAGGAACTGAAGCGAATGTGTTGCCATTATGAAGAAGAACACCTTTTATGCTGTCTTTTGACAAATCAATGAACAACCACCATTCAGCAGGATCATACTTGAGTTTAAACTTTTCCATCACTCCGTATATATCGTTGCAAAATACCAAATCTTCCTCTTTGCTGAAATACTTCAAAAATTGTGTCTCGCGGTTGCGGTACCAATAAAAAGTTGTTCCTGGTGACAATAGATTTTTCTGTTTAAGCCGAGAACCTAGCAGTTGGGCAGCATCTTTTGGGAGTCCTAAATCCCGGACAAAATCATTCAATTCAGCTTGAGAGAAAAGTTCAGGTTTCGGATCTGGTTCAGTTTCAAACTCGGAAGTACTGGACTCATCGGGAAAAGCCATCTGATGAGTCTCATCATGATCAGAACCGTCCACACAAATATGATCCAAAGATTTTGGTGGTTCAGGCACAGGTACTTCGTTGCTATGAGGCATAGGCCTAATTGCTGAGGGAAGGTTGGGGTAACTTATTACGTTCTTATTTTTTAAGTTGTATCCCTTCACAATGCAAGAGCAAAAATAGCAGTCACTGCTGTGGTCTCTTTGTTCACGCCACATCATAGGTATTCTGAAACGAAATGCTTGTTTTTTACCTTTCATCCATAAGCGTAGATCTTCCTCACATGTCTTGCACACTTTGTGAGGAGCCCACGGTTTGTCTTGATCGCCTAACTTCAAACCGAAATAGGCGAAATATACTTTTTTAATAAATGCAGAAATGTTCCTCTGCCGCTTATTCACGGTATATTCCCCACAAATAAAACAAAAACTGTCCGGAGAGTTGACGCAACCTCTGGCTCTGTGAGCCATCACAAATACACAGCACTGCAAACTACAACTGTAATGAACCACTTCGGAATAAAGCTGGATTATGACTGAGCAAACAAAAGGTAATAATGAACTTGCAAGAAACTGAAATTTGACAGGAACGTTCATGTCGCAACCACCGTGTTTGAGCGCGCGAACGAGGCGAGACGAACAGGAAAGAACATGCGCCAGCGCGAGTACTGGATTTAGCCCACCGCCTCCCAATTGTCCTGTTAATGTATAAAATGAATACAAAACACTCTAAAATATCATGAGGGAGTGTTTCTAGTTAGTTAACCATTACAACCTCTATTTTGGGCCAAGAAAATAAACTGCAGACGGCTAAAAAGAAATTATGTGAACATTCCTTATATGGGTAAGAAATCAAATTTTGCAAGAAAACATGATGTGATGGAACATTTTGGCTATTTTTCCTGGATTCAGCACCCCAAAATCTATAGGAATCAGTTGCAAAACTGGAGGCAGTTTTTTGGTAGTGTACCTGTGTTATGTATATATGTTCCAGACTCCTAGATAACTGCTCAAATTATGATACCCTGAACGAATTATTTCCCTAGGGCCCTGCTCCGAAGCAATCAATGGCTCGGCAATAGTATTTTATTGGCTTCCAGAGGACCGGGATGGAGGGGTGGGGGGGGGGGGTTGGGAGGATAGCGGGGGGATATAGTTTTAGTTAGTATGTTTTGTTTAGTTATTTACAGTTCTGGGCTGCAAGATGGTTGCATTGATCATGTAGTGCGATGTATGTATTCCCAAGACTGTATAAAAACAATAAAAATATATTAAAAAAAAAAATACTTGAATCTAAAAGGCATGTTTACTAAAGCTTAATGTGTTAAATAAAGCTAATGAACGTTGTGCTGCCACTGCCCATTCATTTCTATGGACCATTGCAGCACTTAATGCGTGTTAACTTTACTTAACATGCATTAACCTTTACTAAACATGCCACTATGGAGCCTGTCTAGTAAACATTTTCCTCATAGGCACAAACTGGGAAAAAACCTTCAGTAGACAGGCCCCTAAATATATACATGCATAAATTATGTGTGAATATTTACACCTGCCTGTGAACCGGTATAAAAATACCCTCATGACTTTAGTAAATTCTTTTTTGACCATAAAATATTTGGTGTCCACTATTCTGGTTGACTCTATGACCTTTCTGTTGGGTGCCCTGGCTATGAATACAAATACAGAATAACAAACTATTTACTCTGCAGTGTGTTTTGGGAGTGGGGCTGATCACTCTATCAAAACAGTCCTAATTGATTTTGCGATTTCAGACATTTTCCATTGACTTATTGCTGGATTATGCTGATCCTTATTATTTACATACGTCTAACCAACGTAAGCTAAATTTGCAAAATATTTAATCAAACTTTATATACAGTGTAAAGCTGTATACACTTATATAAATAACAGCTGTAATTCTATTCAGGAAAATGTAAAAACATCTGAATAGTATAAGAACTACCAGATTGAATTTCAGCCTTATTTAGATTATTTGTCTGTTTTATTGTTTAAACTGCAGCATGAAAATTAGTTTTAAAGAAATGGAAAAATGTGTTGAGTTCCTTCAACTATACTTTAGAAATTAATGTTATTGCTTTAGGTATTATTTATTTATTTAGTCTTCTATACCGTGTTTCCAGTGATCAATGTGGTTTACAGAGAAAAGGACATACTGTAATATTACATAGAACAATTTTATATGTAACAGGTTAGCATCATAATGGATGGAAACTAGGGATAAACTAGAACAGTGTTAACTATGTACAATATAGTGAGGTTGCTTGTAGTCTACAAGCAACCTCACTATATTGTACATAGTTAACACTGTTCTAGTTTATCCCTAGTTTCCATCCATTATGATGCTAACCTGTTATCTTCAGTAGGGATAGAAAGATGGAGTTATCTTACTTAGGGACAGGAGGTGAGGTGAGAAGGAGTAGGGGAGAGGGTTGAAAAGTTGAGGGCTGAATCATGTAATTCTGTCAAAGTGTTCCATGAATAGATGGTTTTTTAGTAGTTTCCTAAATGTTGCTAGGTCATGAATGTCTCTGATGTGGAATGGTAGGGATTTCCAGAGGTGGGGGGCATGTAAGAAAAATGCCCTAGAGCAGGTTGTCTGTTTGCTCTTGGTCAATATTGGAGGCAGGACTAGAGGGTTTGTTGCATTACTTCTTCTTTGCCAGTTTTCTGGGGTCTTTGTTATTATGGTATAGAGAGGATGATTAATGGAGTATTTTGAATGTTGTCATCAGAGTTTTATACTTAATTCAGCTGAGGAGAGGTAGCCAATGTAGCTCTTTCAGAGTGGGTGTGATGTGAATGTGCCAAGGTAAGCACATCAGGGGATAGATGTACCCCATCCTGCCGATATAACCCAGCACACTCGACCTCAACCCATGGATGCAAAATCTGCCATCCACCCTGCTGACAGACCCATCTGCCAATCTGCCGATTAATCTTAATCAACCCGCGAGACCACCTCCGATGGACCCAGCAAGCAGGCCTTGGAATTATGTCCGACTACAAGAAGACCACATTGTCAAACATTAACAGCACCTCAGCCAAGTCTCGTTACGCTGCCCTGATCAGTTGCTTACAAGTCCAGGACGCTAAATCGTTGCCTCCCAAATGCAGCAACAGCAACTCAGGTGCACCTTTCTCGCGCCCCTGGTGCCAAAGCAAAGGCAGTAGCTGCATCCACCTGAGACCGCGCTTGCCCAGCCATGAGATGGTCATCTCAGAGGCGTTCAATCCCAAGTTTGGCACCAAGGGCCTTGCCGCTGCCCAGTGACCAGCCCAGTACACGAACGAATGGCCGATCATCCAGCAGCAACCCGGAGTCCGGATGACATCTAGAAGAAAATAAACAGTTAGCAGCCGTTAAGCCCCCCCCCCAACCATCATAAGCGCACATACCCCTGAAAGGCTCTCGACTGCCATCTGCCTATCCGCTGAATCTCCCGCTCAGTCATCCCTGCCTCAGCCGTGCAAGTCGCCGCTCCAATCCAAAATGAATGAGGAGCCAAGTTGACCAGATCCAGCCCCCACTGGCGGAGCGTCATCCGCAGAACCGCTGTAAATTGAAACCGCGCTAGCGGTTGGGCATCCTCATGCACAAAGAGGAATCCACCCCCCCCCCCAGGCCTTTCACTTAGATAGGCATCCATGGCTGCCACCGGGCACATAGGGGAATCACGGACTGCCCTCAGGAGTACCCCCACCCCTCTACCCTTCTGATCCATCTTGGATCTAGCCAAACATATACGCAACTCCCCCGAGGTCAAACGCACATGCTGTACCAGCAAGGCACCTCCCGCTTTCACCCCACTGGATGCAGCCACCAACTCCCCCACTCGGAAAGCCCCAAAGAAGGCCAGACAATACACAGCCTTAAACAACGTGCACTCATACCTTGATGCTGCCACCGAGGTTAACGCTGCACACAACTCCCCCAGCAGCTTATGCATGATAGGAAGCCGCCTGTTGCCCAGCGAAGGATGAGCACGCTCCCAACCCAGCATCAGCTTACAAACCAGGAACCCCCCACCGGACGCTCCCCAACCCACTGCCTACGAGAAAAAGGCAAACCCCGCTAAATGCGCCCGGACTGTCGATCGTGCTGCTCCTGCGGCCTTCGCCGCCATGACGTACTGGCCCAAGAGATAGTCCGACACCGGACCCTGCCGCCAACCCTGCGAGGCCAGAAATTGAACTACGCTGTCGCAGCCTCGCTGATAAGCCCGCCACGTTGCCGCTGACACCGAACTCTGCAGCAGGTTCAACATATCCGCAGGCCAGCTTGCCACAAGTGATCCGGGACCTGCAATCCCACGGCGTCCGCCTCTGGAGCCAAACTCCGAAACCGATCCCACTTGAAACGGGAAAGAGCATTAGCAATTTGGTTAGTCATCCCTGGTATATGACTGGCCCGAACACAAACATTCAACCGCAAACAGGTTAGCACTACCTCCCTCATCAAAGCCGCAACTCGACGGCAGCTTGGAGTGTAGCGATTGATCACGCAAACCACCGCTTCGTTATCGCACCACCAAAGCAACCTGGGATTATGCAACTTGTCTGGCCACGGTGCAGCGCCACCAAGATTGGGAACAACTCAAGAAAGGTTATGTTATCGGTTATACCTGCCTCCCGCCAAGCTTGTGGCCATGCCCCCGCGCACCAGGAGCCCCCAAAATATACACCTGCCACATCCGTGAAGAGCTGCATATCCCACGTGGAAATTTCCTTCTCCATTAAAACTGAAACCCCGGGGGGGGGGGCGGAGCCTAGCGGTGAAGCAAGATGGACGCATAGGAGCTCTGCTCCTGCTGACCCACGGAAATTCTCCTGTAATTTTGCCTAATTGGGTGACTGTGGACAAATTCCTCTGCCATAGTATATTATATAAGTGTGATGGCGGCTGGGAAACAAACTAAATTGGAGTTTGCTGCGAGTGGGAGTGTAGGCTCTAAACGTGCCAAACAAGATCCCCCTTCTCCCATCAAGATGGCGTCTGGACGCGAGGCCGATGAAGGGAAGAGAGAAATACTGGCGGAGATCCGGGCTGTGAGAGAATTAATTTCGGCGAATGGAGAAACACTGCTACAGATGCAGGCGGATATGTTAGAGTTCAAAGAGAGAACGCAAGGACTGGCAGCCCGTGTGGAGAGAATAGACGGCTCGGTGACCGCGCACGAGGAGCAGTTACAAAAGTTATCCAAGGCTCTGAAAAAGGTACATTTTCTTGAGACAAGTGTGGAGGACCTCTCAAATAGAGCCCGTAGAAATAATATTCGGCTTGTGGGAGTACCTGAAGGAGCGGAAGGTACGGATATAATCGGCTTCTTGGGAAGAGCACTGCCCCAAATGCTTAAAATAAATTTCAGTAAGCCTCTGGAAGTGGAACGGGCACATCGGATCCCTGCACATACAGGAGGGCGTAGTCCACGGCCGCGGCCCCTAATATTTTGTCTATTGCGTCATCAACAGGCCATGCAAATTATGGCCGCAGCGAAGACCTTGGCATCTGTAACATACGAAGGCCATAGGGTTTCGTTTTTCCCGGATCTGTGCAAGGCAACCATGGACAGAAGGGGAAAAAATTCCTAGAGTTGCGGCCTCATCTCCAGCACCTCCAGGCCAAGTATGGATTATTCTATCTCGCGCGTCTCAAAGTAACCCTGGATAATCGTACAAGAACTTTTGAGGAGCCTGATGGACTGCTACAGTTCCTGGAAGAGCAGGAAGCTCTGCGAATGCACACGGAAAATGGTCCCTGACTGGTGTTGTTATCAAAGGCTATTATCATATATCAGCAGGTTTGCTAGATGGATATGAATATATATACGCAAGCTTAGTGCTGTTAGCTCTACCTCCTCCCAAAGAGGTAGCGGGACCTGTCTGTTTATATATCAATACAATATATAACTGTGTGTAGGTTGAGAATGTTGGTTAGTTGAGAAATTGTTGGGTTTCTACTGCTTTAGGGGGGAGGGGGGGAGGAGGGAAAAAAGAAAACAAACAAACAAAAAAAAAGCAGAAAAAACGGAGGAAAAAAAATAAATAAATAAAATACAAAGGAAAATATTAAAAAGTGTGTAGCAATTACTATGTCAGACTATTAAAATATAGGCATTATCCTGATAGAGGGATAAACTGTTGTGGGGATGGCGGAGGCTGCTGTGCTCCATTTTTTGGTCTTCACGCTGTCTCACCCTTGGTTGTTGCTCCTTTTGGGGAGGGGTGGTTATGCACGCTGCAGGCACTTAGGGTATCCTTATGCACCCGGGTTTAAGTTGCAAGGTAACGTGTTGCCTAAAGGTACGGTGAAGCTGGCAGACCATAATTTGTATTTCTGTCCTAATGCACCCTCTTAAGCTTCTGTCTCTGAATGTGAAGGGTATAATGCACCCTATAAAGCGTAAGAAGATATTGGTTTATGCTCATAAACAGGGAGCGGACTTAGTTTTTCTACAAGAGACTCACTTGTCATCTAAGGAAAGTATGAAACTGAACTCCAAGCATTATCAGCTGCTTGCATTCTCACCAGCTCTGGGGAAGAAGAACGGGGTTGCAATCCTGGGCAAAGGCAGTTCACAGATTCAGGTTTTATCTACAAGAGCGGACAAGGAGGGGCGTTGGACCAAGGCTCACATAGTTATTGGCTCTAGACGCCTGGCTATTATCTGTATCTATGCTCCAAACACGGACCAGTCTAATTTTTTTTATGCCCTTGCAAAAGAAATCCGGGACGACGATTCAGTCCCGATAATCCTCGGGGGAGATTTCAATTTGGTCCTCGACCCTTTGCTGGACTGTAGACCCAGTAGACCAAGGGGCGGTAAAGCCTTAACGCTGTTAAACTCGCTCATGCAAGAAATCGGCCTTGTGGATATCTGGCGAATCCTATTTCCGCGAGAGAACGAGACTATACGTTCTTTTCCTGTCCTCATGGCTCGTTCTCAAGGATAGATTTTTTCTTAGTATCCAGATCTTTGGTACAGGACGCCTGTGGAGCCAGTATTCTGAGCACACATATATCTGATCATGCGGCAATTTCTTTGGAATTAAGCCTTGATAGTGACCTGCCCGGACAACAGTTTTGGTCTTTTAATAGAGCACTCCTGGGAGATCCTGATTTTAAGGAGACAATACTACGAGCCATAAAGGATTACTTTGCTTTCAATAATCCGGAAGAGTCGCCAGTTTGGGCCTGGTGGGAGGCCTTTAAAGCTTCTATGAGAGCGCACGTCACCAGCTTCGCAATAGCCAAAGCCAAGAAGGCACGGGCGCAGCTGCAAGAGCTTGATCAGCAGATCAGAGCAGGAGAAAGAATTCTGCAAAGAGGTTCTAATTCAACAGTGTTGAGCCGTCTGCACAAGCTGAGATATCAGTACAACACGTTATTAAGTACTGAAGTGGAACAGTGTGTGTTTGAAGACCATGCTCGCTACTATCTGGAGAAAAATAAGGCTGGCAAGCTGTTGGCTACTAGCCTAAAGAAACGTCGCAATAAGACACATGTAACTCATGTGCTGGATACACAGCAAAACCGTTTAACTAGAAGTGGGGATATTGCGGCGGCTTTTCGGAAGTATTATGAGCAGCTGTATGCCTCAGAAATAACCTTTGATGAAAAGACCTGTGAGAATTTCCTAGCCAGGGCTGAAAGGCCTATCCTGCCGGAACCCTACGTGGCCGAACTGGGAAACCCCTTTTCAGATAATGAATTACGAGAGACCTTAGCTAAAATGAAAATCAATAAGGCGGCTGGACCAGATGGAATCCCGGTTGAATTCTACAGGACCTTTGCAGAAGAGTTGCTTCCTAAACTTTTGATTTACTTCCAGGGATTGCTGGCGCTGGATCAGAAGAAGGGTACATTCGCCGAGGCAATGATTGTGGTGCTTGAAAAACCAGGAAGAGACCCAACGGATGTTGGCAACTATAGGCCCATATCGCTTTTAAACGCCGACTACAAGTTATTTTCCAGTACATTGGCCAGGCGATTGAATAATATACTACGTCTGTTGATTCACCCCGATCAATGCGGATTCGTAGCAGGTCGGTCCACAGCTGATAATGGGCGCCTCTTGTGCGATGTGATGGAACGAGCTTCTGCTATGGATATCCCTATCGTGGGCCTTTCAATTGATGCTGAAAAGGCCTTTGATAGGCTTGAGTGGCCTTTTTTATATCAGGTGTTAGCCTGGTTTGGCTTGCCTAAAGATTTCGTTGATAAGGTTCGGGTTCTCTATGACTGTCCCACTGCCCGAATCCTAGTAAATGGCACCCTTTCACAGCCCTTTCCCCTGAGGCGTGGCACCAGGCAGGGGTGTGCTCTGTCCCCGCTTTTATTTAACTTAGCATTGGAGCCGCTGGCTCTATTAATCCGTCAGTCTGAAGAGATTCAAAGCATCCAGGTAGATGACCTTCACGTGAAACTGTCAGCCTACGCTGATGATCTGCTGATATTCCTCAGATCTGACTCCATTTCTCCACTTCTACATCTCATATCTCAGTACTCGTTGTTTTCCGGATATAAAGTGAACTGGAATAAATCTGTCGCCTTCCCTCTGAATGATAAGGCGAATTCGTCCTTGATAGATAATTTCCCCTTTCAATGGGAATCTACAGCGATAAAGTATCTTGGGGTACTGTACTCTACCTCCTTAGAAGAAACTGCACAACTGAACGCTACGAAACTGCTGGAAATGGCGCGGTCCTACACCCTGGCGTGGTCTCTGCTCCACTTGACTTGGTGGGGCCGTGTAGAAGCTATTAAAATGACGCTGGTGCCTAAGATAAACTACATCTTAAGTATGCTCCCGTTCTTTCTTCCTCCTACAATATACAAAAGCCTTGAACGGATATTGAGTTCCTTCCTTTGGGCGGGAAAAACCCCAGAATTGCACTAAAGAAGCTAAAAGCTAATAAAGTAAATGCTGGAATTTATTTCCCTGATTTTTTTTGGTATCATAAATCCTTTCTTCTGAGGCAGGGTTCGCTGTGGGCCTTAAGTGATACTATGGAAGATACTCCCACTTGGCTCAAGCTGGAAGAGCGACTTGTAGCGCCCTGTCCTCTCAAACTGCTCATCGGAATGATGCACCCTAAAGCATCTAAAATGGGGAAAATGATAGTTTCGACTCAATCAGCGTTCCAGTCTTTCCTTCCCGTCATTGTGCAGAAAAATCCCCCCTCTCGGCTTGTACCGATCTGGTTTAATCCTGTTTTTGTGATTCACAAGGGGATATGTGCCTGGGTGCAGGGGCAACGAAAAGGTATTTGGTTCGTTGGACAACTGCTGGAGGGTTCTTCCTGGAAATCCTTTCATACCCTTCAACAAGAGTTTGATCTCCCGGCTTCCTGGTACTTCCAGTGGTTACAGCTGAGACACTGTATCAACAGTGTGTTCCCGTCTCCGGCGGAAATAGTTAGCTCTTGGGGATTGTTGCAGACTGTTGAAGAAATATCTGCTCAGGGAGGAGCAGCATCGCGGTTTTATGCTATGTTCGTGGATCATTTTACTCCAACAAACGTGGGGCTGCGTCGTATTTGGGAAGCAGAGACGCAAGCCAACCTGTCTCCGTTGGAATGGAAAAAATTGTGGGGTTCTTCGATTCGAGCATCTAAGTCAGCGGCCCTTACGCAATCTCTCTTTTTTCTGGCACACAGGGCCTATATTACCCCTGTTGCCTTGAGCAAATGGAATAAGATGGAGGGCAATGTGTGTTGGACTTGCCATGGAGCTGTCGGTACGCTCCGGCACATGTTACTGGAATGCCCTCACATTCAGCAGTTTTGGACAAAAATCTGGACAAAGATTCAGTCGATTTTAAACTTCTCGGCTGATCTAACCTGGCGAATACTTGCTTTTAGAAACGTGGGACTGTTGCTAGATCTTGATAAGAACAATCATTTTTTACTGAACTTTATGATAATGGTAGCCATAAAGCTTCTACTCACGTATTGGAAGAACCCATGCAAGCCTACGTACGGGGAATGGTGGAATCAATTATGCTTGTTTGCCAGATATGAGAAAGCCGCAGACAGAGTTTTGCATATGAGAGGTGCTAGGTCTAAACTTTCCAAATGGTCTGCATTAGACAAGTATGTCTATACAACATATTAAAGCCCGGTATTCACGGTGCACAGATCACACCGGGTGCATTTGACGAAGCTGTTTTGGACCCCTGTTGCCTGCAGTGTCTAGGGAGGGTGGGGGGTGGGAACTGTTAATATGTTTCTTTTTCTATATTGAAAGTTTGCGGTTTACTTTTATGGGGGAGTTTGGAAGGATCGGTCAGAATTTTGTGAGTCCCCTTGGGCTCTGACAGTTCCTACTTGAAGGCTTGATGTAATGCTCAGTTTTATATATTTGTGTACTGTGTTATTTTTCTCTTGTGTTTGTGTAATTTAGTTTAGTATGGTATTTCGTTTTGGTGTGTGGTGTGTTCTGCTGTATTCAATAATCAATAAAAATATTATTAAAAAAAAAAAAAAAAAAAAAAAAAACCTGAAACCCCGTTGAAATCTCTGAGGAACTCATCCCAAACACCCAAATCAGCCCTCATACTCCGCGATACCCGAATGCGATGATGTGGCTTAATGACACCAGATGTAGCCTGCGATAACCTACGCAGGAACACCCGCCCTATCGGAATTACCCGACACGCGAAGTTCAATGAGCCTATCAGGGCCTGCATTTCCCGCAGCGTTACTTTAGAAGCTCCCATCATGTTCGCAACCAGAACCCGCAGCCAAACCACTTTCCCCATCGGCAAGCACGCAACCATGTTAACCGTGCCTAACTCCACCCCAAAAAAAGTGATACAGGTTGCCGAACCCTCCGTCTTCCCTTCTGCCAATGGGACTGTCTCACGAACCCGTCTAGCAGCTCTTGGCACTGAGCAGACTGCGCTTCACCCACGAACAGCAAATCATCCAGATAATGGACCACATTCTCGCATCCCACCGTCTCCACCAATACCCAATGCATGAACGTGCTGAATTTCTCAAAATACGAACAGGAAACTGAGCAACCCATTGGCAAGCATTTATCGAAATAATAATGTCCCTCAAAACAAAAACCCAGCAAATGAAATGCCGAGGGGTGTATCAGCAACAACCGAAACGCGGATTCGATATCCACCTTCGCCATCAGACTCCCTGTCCCACATTTCTTCACTAAATTAACCGCATCATCAAAAGAAGCGTAACGTACCGTACACAACTCCCTCGGGATACAATCATTCACAGACCCTCCCACCGGGGCGGACAAGTTGTGGATCTATCGGTACTTCCCCGGCTCTTTTTTCAGCACGATCCGAAGCAGCGAAACTACAAAGCGCGCAAATGGATGCTCCGCAAAAGGCCCAATTCCACTTCCATTGCCAGCTTGGCACACACAATCTGAGCAAAGCGCCGCACCGAAGGTGAATTCCGCCCCACGTCCGAACCAACCCTCCCCCTTAACAGAATAGTGAACCCATACATAAATCCCTCCTCGAGCACCTCTCCATCCCGATGCCTCCTGTACCGCCTCAGCCAGGGCTGAAGCTCCGCAACCCGAATAGGCGTCGGAGCCAGGTCCAACAGATCCTTACTGCTTGGGGGCTGGGAGCCACTCGCGGCCCCTTTCTTGATGCACTTGATTGCTGAGTGCCCCCCACCGCAGACGGAACAACTATGTCAAAACTTACAATCCGTAAAGGGGCAGGAGGACTTGTTAAACCGCCAGCATATGTCCTCAGCTCCCCCTCCAACCGGTCTCTGCGGCGCAGGAGCACTCCCCCCCCAAAAGGGCCGAGCTGCACCTGCCCCCGCCGCCACTCCTACTCTCGGTCCCCCCACCTCCAGCGCCCCCCCTGGCTGCCAACTGCATCAGCCAGAGGTTGATATCCTGTGTTCCCCATGACAATGACTTATTCTCCTCCATCTTGTCCCGAAACCTCTCATCATATTTGAGCCAATGCCCAACCATCATGAGTCTATGCCGCCTCCAAGATAGAGTCCGCATAGGCTAACAGCATCCCGTACTGCCCAGGGTAGTGGTGTCCCCAGACACTGTCTAACCTCAGGAAGGCTCTCGTCCAGAGAATGACATTACGTGAAACCTTCTTCACCCGCCCTGCTTTTACTATCGCCCGACTTCTTCCTACCTTCCAGAAGCCTAAAAATATCAACATACCGCCTTCTCCAGATTTTCTTCCGCAACTTCGCGGCACCCCCTCCCAAAGCTCTGAAAACGAAGCCAGCGTGGGCACAACCCTGCCCGCAGTGGCTCCCCGCATGCCACAGCCCCCTCCGCTCGCACCCCTCCCTCCGAACCTAGCGAAGATGACGACGCCCCGCAAGACGAAGAAGATGAGGACCTTGACCTGCGGCGCCATCTACGGGAGTGCTTCCGCTTCTTCTTTGCCTTACCCCCTGCCCCTCTCCCCCTCCTTTTTGAGCCCCCCCGGCCTTACAGGCAACTCACCTCCCGCAGCAGCCATGGGCCTTGGCACGCTCTCACCACCATCCAGATCCGCGCGCCCGCTGTCCAACGGCAATACTTCTTCCTGATCCCCCGTCGTCTCCGGAGCCTGCTCACCTCTGGCAAAATCCGCCTCGCACTCGCCGAACTGCGATGCACCTCTGCTAGGCGGCCCTGCCGCTGTCATCCTTCCAGGCAGCATCTGTGAAGATAGAGCAGAACACACCGCGGGGGAGCCAGCCATAACCCAGGGAGATTGCCACGCTCCCATCCACTCAGCCCATGAAGATCCCTGTCCCCCACCCCGCCAATGATCCCAGGCTGCCGGATAAAAACCGCCCGGAATAATCGGCCAGCCCCACTGGCCCCCTAAACCTTGCCCCACTTGACTGTCCTGACTCACCGCTCCAACTTCCGCCCCACGGAGCAAAGGCCCTATCCCAGCTACCCCCCTATCACCTGCCCCCTCCCGGAAGGTCCCCATTCCACCCACCGACCCCCCTTTCCCACTGAACTCCACGGGAGCCCTACCCAGCCCCCTTCACTATAACCGTCCCCCAGCGCAGACCGAGTGCTCCCCCTGCCCCTCCCTGCCCCCCTCCCTGCTCCCCACCCCCACGCCTGAGCCGCCTTACTCTGCCATTCTCTCCAGCCCTAGGCCCCACTCTCGTTCCCCTTAATTCACCCATTCCTTCATCACTCCCCCTGCCTGAACCCCCCCTTCCCAAGCACCCCCGAATTATTGCCCCCGACCCCCTGCTCACTCCCCTACTCACCACTTTTCTCCCCCCCCCCCCGTCCCTTACGTGCAGGCATGCTACTTAGCACCACAATGTGCCTAAGAACACACCCCACTCCCTTTGGTTTTTATTTATTTATTATTATTATGTCTGTTCTTTGAAATACCTTATAGGATGGTGTTACAAAAACATTGCTTGGAAAAGTGTTTGAAAATTACTTCTTGCTAAAATGCAGACTCCGCCACCCCTGCGGTTAGAACGATAGCAGTTGAAAATGTTATAATCCGGTGGTTTTAATTGGTTGATTAGGATGGTATCTATATTGTAGAATGAGGCTTCTTTTATGCATAAGGGGCAGCATTTTTGAAGACATTTACACAATTAACTACCCTAGTTACCCATGTAAATGCCTTATCTGGGATTTTCCAAGGCACCTACATGGAAAATCCCAGATACGTCCCTAACGTGCCTAGATGCTATGCGGTTAGCATCATGGCATGTTGGGGGCATTCCAGGGCTGCTACCCGTTTAGCCTCGGCAGCTGCTGGCGCATCCAGACAAACCTAGATTTTCACTTCCATTGCCGTGGAAGTGAAAATCCAGGTTAAGGGGGTCAGCGAGCAGGCTATGCGCCGATGTGGTGCATAGCCTGTCCACCTGAAAATTGGGCCCAAGATGTTGTTGTTAATTATGAAATTGTTTAAGATCTGGATCTTGCTTCTTGCTGAGTGGGCATTTATTAAGGTGCATTTTAGGTAGTGTATGGCTTTTGTTGTTTGGGTGGTAGCTTCCATAGTGTAATGTTCCTGAAGAGGGATCTGAATTAGGTGGGAGTTGTTTCTATGTCGCGTTCTGTGTGACAGATACGCATGACATGGTAAGCCATAACCACGGATGACTAGGATGGTAAGGTGTATTGGGATAAAGCTCAGTGTATTTCAGAGTAAATCTGATAGTATGAGAAGGCAGATGGAGAGGAGAAGGATTCTGTGTGAGCCAGGCATTCTTCGGTGTTACAGGTTGAGATTATCTATTGCTGATCACCCACCTTGGTTTAATGATGCGATTATTAGTCTATTCTGAGACTCAGGAGGAGTCTTGATTGGACTCTGCTGCAGGGGGTGGGAGTATCTTCTATTCCCCTTCCACTGTTGCCGGTCACTATTTGGGGTTGGGAGCTGCTGTCTGATTCAAATGAGGGGCTCCGGAGCCGAGGCCTGTTTTGTGGAAGGAGGGTTACCTTTTTGGTGTCTTTCTTAGTGCTTACCATTCTGGTGTGGTCCTCATCTGCCGATCTCGCCTAAGGGCCATGCCAAAGGGCCCTCTGGTGAGGCCCTCAGACATGGGCCTGATGGGCGCGGGCACACCTGGAGGCACTCCTCAGCTTAAATGTTCTGCCTGTGCTGGGATTTCCCTGATCAGCCTTGTGGTGGGGGGCAGGGAGGTGCTTCCTTCCTACATCCTACCACGATGCCGATTGCGGCTGCTATGGATGGAGGCTTGATCTGTTCCTGCACCTGGAAGCACTCCTCAGTTTAAATGCACCACTGGAAATTTCTTTCTCATAATAACAAATTTAGGCAGTTCTCAGACATAAGAAACACATGGTTTCTGAACATTTTATTTCTTTGTTGTTGTTGTTAAGTGCCGTCGACTCCGAGTCGACTCATGGCGACCCTCTGGATAGCTATCCTAAATTGTGTTCGGTTTTGAGTCAGGCGGCTCATTGTTGACAGACTGGTACCCATAGCTGCTGTTATTGTATTGATCCATCTCATTGTTGGCCTTCCTCTTTTGCGTTGACCTTCTATCTTGCCAACATATATTATTATATTTATTTACACATTTACTTAATCACTATTCCAACCAAACAATTTATCATAAATCCGGAGACTGAAAACAATAAGACATCACTCACAAAATAAACATATATCCAAAATACAGAAATTCATTGCTCTCCCCTAACTCTTCCAGTCAAATGCTTGTTGATAGAAGCATTTCTTCAGATGTTTAACTGTCAACAAGATTGTTCTTTTCAGCAATATAACAGTGGCACATTCCATCAATAAGTAAAAAGAGTTCTTTGAGAAATTTCTAACCTAAATCCAGAACGTTGGGAGGCACAAAATCTTACTTGATATCGGTTTTCTCATAGTAATGTTATAAATGTGGCCTGAAATTTTTATTTTCACTAAATCAATGCAGAATTTACTGTATATAGGATTGTCACAACAATTTTTTTTTCTGATTTTCATGGGTTTTTTTCATGTTTTTCCACACATTCATTTTAAATGCATGCCTTGTATGCCCTAAAGTTTTTTTGTGCTCACAAATCAATTGTGTGCGCATTAATTCATAGGCATATCCATCCATGTACAAGTGATTAATGCACGCCACACTTAAAATTTTTAGGCACATAAACTAACTGAATGTGTGTTCACAAATACACATCTCTATTCTGTAATATATCAGTCATTACACTTGGACATCACTTTAAAACACAGCCAACATTACCGTTCCCACCCTGTCTTCACCCTTTTGCCCCTCAACATTCACTCATATCTTCTACTATTTTTCTCCTTCCCAAAATCACAACCTGATCAGTTTTAACAGCAAAATAATGAGCAAATTTCTTGCACTCTATTTTCTACTATCCTATCCTAAGAATAGATCACCCATTTTTTAATCAATATGAACAGAGATCTGAAACAATATCCTACCTAGTGTAAGTGGCATAAATCACACTTTAAGTTAAGGCACGGATATTTATGTTGTCTCTACAACTGATGCAAATACCCACATTAAATGTTTTGCAAGAATGCACATAAATTGTTGTATTTTGTAATCTTGTGTGTACTTGTGTGCTCCACCCACACTCGCCCCCCTCTCCCAACTCTCCCTACGGCATGTTCTCAGACAAAGTATGTGCTATCAAGCAACGTGCCTACTTTTATGCTGATTCATATTGTATAAGAAGTTGTTAACGTGTATATGGCCACACACGCACGCTAATGACTAAAATAACCAGTTAAGCAGGTGCTAGGCATCCTCTTATATTACCCTCCACATGTCCATTCCTCTCCCAGCACACAATCACTTTATAGGTGCAGACATGGCCATGTCATCCAATGGATGCATATATTATCCTCTTTACAAAATGGTATGCAATGCATTATGGGCCCGATTTTCAGCTGGGCAGTGCTATGTGCCGTGTCGGCGCATAATCTGCCCACTTTCCATCGAACCCAGATTTTCAATGCCATATGCGGTCCCAGCATTGGAAATATGGATCTCACTGCACACTCTGGAAGCTGCAGGAGCTAGCTGGGTAGCACCGATTTTTGATGCTACCCGCTTAGCCCCTGCGCCTGAAAGATAGGCGAGGAAAAACCTTGCCTATCTTTCAGGCACAGAGGGCTAAGCAGGTAGCATTTAAAATTGGTTCTACTCAGTTAGCCCTTTCCTTTGCCCCCGCTCCGCCCCGGAACACCCCTAGCAAGCCCTAATGCTAACCGCTAACTGTTGATATGCCTTTGAAAATTGGGCCCTTTGTACCTGGTCATGATTAGAGGTTTAAAGACACAGGTCTGTTGGTGGTATCCTGGGATATTTGAAAAACTTTTCATTGTCTGAGTATTCCAGGTGCAGGCTCCTGTACTCTGGAATTCTCTCCATCAACTGATATATATGGAGACAGATTTTATATTGTGCAAGGTTCGGTTCAAAACATATTTATTTCTACAGGTTGTTTTTTGGAGGGGGGAATTGAAAAATATGAAATTTACTGTGTTTTAATGTATTTTATATTTTATTTGCTATTTTATATCTAAGATGTGCAATATAGAAATGTAATGAAATAAATAATTCTTGACATATGCTCACGTATGCTATTTATATCCATTTACTAGCTGTATACCTTTATAAGATTACCCCTAAAATGCAATGTGTGACATAGGGGTATGTTTACTAAATCACGGTAATGGAGCAGTCCTTTCCTTGCATTAAAGGCAGTGATAAGGGGTTACCATATGGTAAGTGTGCTGGGCATGTCAGAGGCATTCTGGCATTAAGGGGTGTTAGTTGACACTTACCGTGTGGTAACAGCACGTTGCGTTAAGGGGTGGTAATGGACACTTACCATGCAGTAACAGGACATTAAGGGGTAGTAGTAGACACTAACCATGTGGCAATAGGACATGCTGCGGGAAGGTGTCTGGCATACACCTTAATGCAGGAAAGCCACTGAAACGCTGAAAGGGGGGCAGGGAAGCCATTGGAGAAGGTATGGAAGCAAGCAAAATTGGTAGCTGATGGCGTTGACTTACCTAATGCCTGGCAAAGTGGCCTATGCTGTTGACTAAGCGAGATAGGCAGCTGCCTAGTGATGATGGTCAGTGTGGGTGTTGGCTGTGTCATGGTGGTAGCAGTGGAGTCAACAGAGGGGATGAAGCAGTGGGAGCTGCTGTGATAGGCATGCAGTCCTAGATGGCCATGGTGGGGCAGTTTGCTGTCAGTAAGCTGCCCCACCATGAATCTCCTTGATGGTCAAATGGTGGGTGCAGGGCTGTACCATGGATTTTCCAAGCAGAGAGTGCAATGTGTATGGTGGGTGGATGTATGGGATCATACAGGCCAAAAGCATTTGGTGCGTGTGAACCAAACGTAGCAGTGACATGGGCTAAATGAAACACCATTTGTGCGGGTGGAACTTGTGCCTTAGCCTGTGCAACTGCAAGACAATTCACCCAACAGAGTGGCATGATAGAAGGGGACACGTTGAACCCATTTGTCCCATGTGGGGCAAGTAATGATAGCAGAACAGTGCTGGAAATGGCTATGCATCGAGTGTTAGGTACCCGAATGTATGAGATATATCCTCTTTATGTAAAGCTGGGAGATCACAATGATGGCAAAACAGAAAATGCATCCATACCAGTTGACCCAGACATCTGCTGCGTATACATCACTTGACCCACTGCAATGCACCAACACAGCCACTAAGGCCATATTAACAGATGTCCATGATGGGGAATGCCATGTTGGCCTACCCAACGTGTGGCCATATTGCATAGAAATGTAGAATAATGATTGTCTGCAGGTCAAAGCAGAGCTAGGACTGTGCAAGCACACCCAGGCACAAAATGAAAATGTGGGAATCAAACCCTGGACCTTTGACTATGGAGACATTGCACCAAACAGTAGGCTACACCTCCACAAGATATTTTCACCTAGAAGACCCAAATGGGTTACACTGTAGCCGCATTACAGGTCTCCTAGTCTGTACGCAGTCTGATGGGATAAAAAAGTGACCTATGTTTTTGTGTTCCACTCCGGTCAATAATCTATAGACCACTATCATATCTCCCCTCAGCCATCCCTTCCCCAGGTTGATGAGCCCCAACATTTTTAGCCTCTCCACAAAAGGATATTCTGCCATCCACAAAACCATTTGTGATGTTCGGCATGATTCCACATTGACAGTGGCAGCACACAGTCCTGCTACTGCTGCGGAAAGGCAATGTGCCATATGGGGCGGTCCAACGGTCCCGGTACTCCAGGCAGAGATCCAGGATGCCTCCCCCCCCCCACCACTGCTGCCACAGAACCCAGCTGTTGGAGAAGAGTCCAATAGTGCCAGACGCTGTAGCCCTCCAGGTAAATGGAAAATGCAGGTGCCTGGGGAAATACTATGGCAGTGGCTGCCATCCTCCCCCCGAGATGTATCGGTGGCAGGCAGTGATAGGGCCCATGTATGGAAAGCTAGTGGGCAGGTTGTGTGGCTGTCCATGTGTGCCCCTGCCCCCCATTCATCCCTTGTGCCCAAGGTGCTTGCCAAACCCACATGTTTAACATTCTGAGACTGTGACCACCACCTCTGACAGTGCCTGGGCATGTCTGCATAGTGGGGTGTTGGTGTTGTTGTGGGAAGTGGCACCAGCCTGCGGCAGACAGAAGCTTTGTCCTGGTCATGTGCACCATGTGCATTGCAACATATGTCAAAGGCTAGCTGAAGGGAAGCATGTCAGCAGCAGGAGCTGTGAGCACCATGAGGCAGCACTGTGGTGCAATGCACACAGTTTGTGTGTATATGTGTAGAGGTTCACATCTCTGCTGGGGTTTCTGTATTGTATCTTCCTGTGGACAAAGTTTAGCTGACAGTGTAAGTACAAGCTCCAGCATGTGCAACCCCCAAGAAGATGTAAGCATGCAAAAGTCTGTTCTACATATTCAAGTTGCTTATAAATGTATCCCAATTATTAACACCATGTGTTTTTACTTTGCCTAATGGAATTTCAGTAGTGACATGTTAAAATGCTGTGGTATATTATTTCCTACATGAATTTATATTTTATGGTTAGTAAGTCCTCATTTAATCTTTCACCAAATGGATTTGAAATTTTCTCTGTTTCAAATGCATTAAAAAGAAAAACCTGTGGAAGGAGACAAACATTCTTTTCTGCCTCATTGTGCAGTTCATATACAACATTGTCTAAACTAATTCAAGGGAAAGTTGAATAAAGATCACACTGTACTTAATATTTGTTATTCCAGTTGAGTTTGAGACTTCGGAGATTAAAGAAAGGTTTAGTGCAAAACTGAAAACATGACTTCTGCAAATTAAGCACAGATAGGAAATACTACAGTATGTTATTATAAAGTATTTGCTGTTTTGATAGCATAGGCACTCACATCTCTCATTCTACCCCTGCCCTTAAGTTAGCAAACAAGTGACAGTGGCAAAGGTAAGGTCAACACTTTATTTAAAATTGTTGTTGTTGTTAAGTGCCATTGAATAGGTTTTGACTCATGGTGACTCTTTGGATAGTTGTCCTAAACTGTGTTTGGTTTTCAGTCAGGTGGCTCATTGCTGATAGTGTGACACCCATAGTTGCTTTTATTGTATCGATCCATCTCATAGCTAGCCTTCCTCTTTTGTGTTGACCTTCTACCTTGCCAAGCATAATGTCTTTCTCTAATGATGTCGCTCTTTGCATGTGTCCAAAGTATGAAAGTCAAAGTCTTGTCATCTGAGCTTCTAAAGAAAGCTTGGGCTTGATCTCCTCTAGTACTGACTGGTTTGTTCTTCAAGCAGTCCGTAGTATACACAGTATTTGTCACCAGCACCATAATTCAAAAGCATCGATTTTCTTCATATCTTTTTCTCTGTCCAACTTTTGCATCCATATGACGATATTAAAAATACCATGGCTTGAACAAGTTGAATCTTTGTATGGAGAGAGACATCTCTGCTCTTAAGAATCTTGTAGGGCCTTCACAGCCATTCTGCCAAGAGCAATGCATCATCAAATTTCTTGACTGCTTGTCCTTTCTTTATTGATTGTTGATCCAAGTAGGATAAAGTTGTCAACTATTTCAATTTCTTCTTCATCAGCGATGAACTTATTGATTTTGTTAGTTGTCGGGATCTTTGTCTTCTTTACATTTAAAATTAATAGCATAATATAGTCAATGACAAAGATTTGCATCAAATGCATTGTCAAAGAATATTAAACAATGCATAACTATCTGTTCCAGCCCCCTGCACCCACCCACAGATTAGCCGGCAGTCTTAAATAAACATTAAGGGGCATTTTTAGTAATTTACCCATGTGTTAAGCCCCAAAATTTATCACAGGAGGTGGCATAGGTCCACACTGAAAAGCATTTTACTAAAACACAAGACATTTGCATGCATTCAAGCTCAAAGATAAACGTGAGGCTGGCACTAACTTTTGGGGTTGTGTCCGCATGTCCCGCTAGCACTAACAAAAGTTACAGCACATTAATTATTATTAATTATTATTAATGTGCTGTAACTTTTGTTAGCTTCCCTGATTTCTTTGAGCATTTCATCATCCATTTGTTCATTCTGGCCAGGCAGTCGATAGTACAGCCCCACTGCCATAGCCTTCCCCTTCCCCTTTTTACATGGAATTTCAATCCATAGAGATTATACAGTGAATTTTATTTTCTGCAAAACTTTAATCTTTGTGACTCAATGCCCTCTCTAACATAGAGTGCAATCCCTCCACCAATTTGACCTGCTCTAACATTACAATATAGTTTGTACCCAGGTATCACAGTGTCCCACTGGTTGTCCTCCTTCCACCATGTCTCTGAGATACCAATCACATCTAACCTCTCATTTAGTGCTATATATTCTAACTCTCCCATCTTATTTTTTAGACTTATAGCATTTGCATACAAGCATTTAGAGGCCATATATTATTCATATTAATATGGTTATCAGTAAGCAGGAGTAATTTGGAATCATTAAGCTTTGTCTACTCTGTACTCAAGGGCATTTGGGTTACATTTGTTTTTATTGGAACCTCTCTGTTGACATGCCCTAACTTCTCTCTTTTGCTAGTATCCTTCAAGGATACATTGTTCCGAAACATGTGCTCTTGGGCGACTGTCGGCTTTCCCCTATTATCTTGTTTAAAAGTTGCTTTATCTCCTTTTGAAAGGATAATGTCAGCAGCCTTGTTCCATTACGGTTAAGTTGGAGCCCATTCCTTCGGAAAAGCCCCTCCTTTCCCTAGAATGTTCCCCAGTTCCTAAAAAATCCAAAACCCTCATCCATGCACCATTGTCTCATCCACACATTGAGTCTCTGGTGCTCTGCCTGTCTTTTGTGTCCTGAGCATGGAATGGGAAGCATTTCAGATAAAGCTACCCTGGAAGTTCTGAATTTCAACGTCCTACCTAAAAGCCTAAATTTAGCCTCCAAAACATCCCTACCACACTTTCCTATGTCATTGGTACCAACATGTACCAAGACAGCAGACTCCTCTCCAGCACTATCTAAGATCTTGTCTAGGTGGTGCTTGAGGTCCGCTACCTTCGAACCAGGCAGGCAAGTTACCAGGTGATCCTGACATCCATCAGCCACTCAGCTATCTACATGCCTAATGATGGAATCGCCAACTATAATGACTGTCCTACCTTTCCCTCATGGGCACTTGGCCCTGGAGAAACTTCCTCGGTGTGAGAGGGTTTTACATCATCTGGAGGACAGGTCCTAGCTACAGGATCACATCCTGCCATACCAGGGTGATGCTCTCCTGTCACGTGACCTCTCTTCTCCATTGCAACAGAAATGCTGCCAGACTGGAGGTGAGACTTCAGTACTACATTCCTGTAGGTCTCTTCTATGTACCTCTTGGTCTTCCTTATGTTCTCCAAGTCTGCTACTCTAGCCTCCAGATATCAGACTCATTTCCTGAAAGCAAAGAGCTCCTTGCACCTACTGCACACATAAGACCTATCACCAACCTAGAGAAAATCATACATGTGACACACAATGCAAAAAACTGTAAAGCCCCCATCTTGCTGCTGGACTGCTGTCTGCATCTTAGTTTTAGGCTTCTTTTTAGGTATTTAAGTTGTTTGCTGGGGATACTTACACTATTAAAACTATAACTAATATGTTTAATGGACTTTGTTCACCTCAAGAATTAATAATCTCAGGTCCTTAATGTATGACTGATGAGGAGAAATAGCTGCACCTGAGCTTCCACAGCTTCCAGAGCCTCCACACAGCTAAGCTTTCAGCCTTGTATCTTTTTTGCCTGTCTTATTGTTGTTGCTGTGCTGCTGCTGATATAAAATTTAACTGTTGGTTATACATTCACTTTTGGGAATATTCTGACTGCCTACATTCCTTGTGTAGCCCTTAAATAAGATATCTAAGTGTGCCCTCAGTTCATGTAAGGCCTATTGGCCAAGGACACTTAGGATCCCACCCACCCTACTCCTCACCCCACCCACCCCAGGGCTGCATTGCCTATATAGCGGTAACATACATTGACATCTATCCTTTTAATTTGGTGTTAAGTCCACCTTTTCTTCTTCGCCTTCTAGGACCAAGTATTTTATTTATTTTATTTTATTTAACAGTATTTCTAAACCGCCTTATCATTATAATCAAGGTGGTATCACAGCAAACAATCTGGTAGTGTGAGTGTGTTATACATGCAGTGAGGGAGAAAGTTTAGTTGGGTGTGTGTTGTGTTGTGTGCTAGATTAGTTTGAGTTATGTACAATGTGGGCTATATACAGTGGTGCTAAAAACATCTTATATACATACAGTGTTAGGCGGTGACGTGTGCTGATATATAGCTATTTGGACTATGTGATGTGTCCATAGTGTTCTATGAACAGCATGGTTTTCAGCTGTTTCCTAAAGTCCTTGAGGTCTGTAGTTGCCCTCAAATCGTCCGGTAGTTTGTTCCATATTGTTGGAGCAGCCATGGAGAGTGCTCGGTCTGTTGTGTCCTTGCGTGTGTGTTTGTATTCACTTGGGGTGCTGACTCGGTTGTGAGTTTGTTTTCTTCTTGGACGTGTACTGGTGTCTGGTTGTATGAGGGTGTGCAGGCTGTTGGCTGATGTGTGCTGTTTTATCTTGTATAGGTTTATGATAGTTTTGTATCTGATGCGTGCACTGATTGGAAGCCAGTGTAAGTCCTTTAAGGTGGGTGTGATGTGCTCCTGTCTTGCAGTTCCGGATATGATTCGTGCTGCGGTGTTTTGTGCCAGTTGGAGTGGTTTGATGGCTTGTTTCGGTAGACCAAGGTATATCGGATTGCAGAAGTCCAGTAGTGGGGTTATCAGAGCTTGACATACGGTACGGAAGTGTTCTGGGGCGAGGAGTGGTTTCAGTCTCCTGATGATTCGCATCCTGTAGTAGGCTTTTTGTATTGTTTTGCCTATGTGTGGCTTGAGATTGAGTTTATTGTCCAAGTATGTCTTGTATTCAGTGCAGTAACTGTTGTGCATTCATTCTGAGAAGAATCATCTGGAACCTAAGAACTTAGCAGCTATGCATAAAGAATTGACTCTATTAAGGGAAGAACTAGCTGCAATGAAACACACCTCTTCTAGGATACAAACCAAACAAAGTCTACCACCACTCCCACAAAGAATCAAACATCCCAGGAACAAATGGATCACAGTGGGCTCTGGTAGATCGTGACCTGTAATGCAGAGATAGTCTATACATCATTTTATTTATTTATTTAACATTTCTTATATACCGTCTTTCATGATATCAAGGTGGTTTACATTGAACAAACCGAAATTACATTGAACAGGGCATTATAACTTGGAGATAACTATTTTACAGGGAACATGTGCAATGGAGGATTAAGTGCCTTGCCCAAGACCACAAGGAGCACCTGTGGGACTAAAACCCCAGTCCTTCCGGCCCAAGGTTTCTGTCCTCTAGTGGGATTTGAACCCCTGCTCTTCTGGCTTGAGGTAACTTGCCCTAACCACTAGGCCACACCTCCCTCATCATGAGATACCCCTGCATAATGCCTTCTATGCTTTGGTTAGTGAGGATGCCCAATCCATGGAAACTGAAGGGCCCTTAAATGAGACAGACAATGCCCAATCTCCTGATAAAGCCCCAAATATGAAGAAAAACTCACAGAACAGAAAACTACTACTACTTGGTGATTCCATCATCAGAGTCACCAACTTGGGAACACAGTGCAAAGGACAGAAGATAGTCAAATGCCTCCCAGGCTCTTCAGCTAGCAGGAATACAAACCAAATTGTTGATGTACTCAGCGCTGAAAGTGAGCACTCCAAAACTGATGTTGTCATACACTTGGGTACAAATGACCTGGCTAGAAACAGTGCCGCTACAGTTCAAAAGGACTTCCAAACTCTGGGAGTGAAACTGAAGCCCGTTGTTAACACTGTAGCATTCTCAGAAGTTCTACCTGTTCTTGGTAAGGGGGCAGAAAGGCTACATTGCATAAACAGCTTTAACACATGGCTCCAGACCTGGTGCAAACAAGGATTCAGATTTATAGGTGACTGGGGAAACAGATGGACCAACAAGAGACTATATTGTGCTGATGGACTACATCTCTCTGTCACAGGGAAAAGAATCCTAAGTGAAAACTTCAGACAGTATGTGGATATGCATTTAAACTAGAAAAAGGGGGTGACGGATGGGGAAGGACAAGTTCAGGACGTCACTCCCAGCAAAAACAGAATTACATCAGAAACAGCCACACTTTTAAACCACACATCAAAGACAAGTGGGAAGAAGTGGGCAGAACAAAGTCAATGCAAAATACATACAAGCCAGTTAAATGCTAGAAAGCAATCAGCGCAAATGCTCGAAGCTTAGCCAACAAAGTTCCAGACCTGGAAGCCCTAATGGTGGAAATGGACTTGGACATTGTGGTCATTGCAGAAACATGGTTTAATGAATCACATGATTGGGATATAGCCATAGCTGGCTATAATCTATTCAGAAGAGACAGAGAAAGTGGAAAAGGAGGAGGAGCAGCCTTGTATGTCAAAAGCAATATTAAGATCTACAAAAATCACTAAGGAACACCCCTTGAAAAATTATGAATATATATTTTGTGTCAGATGTCATTGAAGAGGACACATACTTCAATCTTCAATGACATCCGACAAAAAATATATATTCATAATTTTTCAAGGGGTGTTCCTTAGTGATTTTTGTGGATCTTATCTCTATTTATCACTAAATTGAGGTTCTTTTTGTAAGAAAAGCAACATTAAAGCTACTAAAATGCAGGGGGCATGGGGAAAAGAAGAAACACTCTGGATTGTGTTGGAAAGAGGAAATGGCACTGTCATCCATACTGCTGTGGTCTAAAGACCTCAGACTTAAATCAAAGAGATAGATAACATATTGATTATAGATATTGCCAAGATAGCCACAAATGGGGAAGTGATCATATTGGGTGACTTTAATCTACCTGAAGTGGATTGGATTACTCTTTCTGCAAATCTGTAAACCGCGCTGATACCGAATAGTGCGGTATATAAGCAACTGTAATAAATAAATAATAAAGAAGCAAAAAAAAATTGTGGATGCTTTCCAAGATGCGTTACTTAGACAAATGGAGATAGAACCAACCAGGGAAAGTTCATCAGTGGATTTAGTGCTCACCAACGGTGGTAGCATGTCGAATGTCTGAGTGGGTGCCCCTGTGAGCAGTAGCAATCATCACACTGTGTGGTTTGAGATAAAAGCCAAGATGCAGTCCAATCATAGCAAGCTCAAAGTCCTAAACTTCAAAAACACTGACTTCAGTAAAATGGCCAAGTACATGATGGAGGAGTTGGCAGGGTGGGAGGGGATAAGGGATGTGGTATTGCAATGGGCTAAACTAAAGGTGGCAATAAAAGGGGCAACAGATAAATATGGGCAAAAAAACACAGCTTTCACAAAATTCAAAAGCTTGCAAACAGGGATCAAACTCAAAGAGACAAAAAGAGAAATAAGGAAAGCAAAATGAAAGGCAGAGGAAAAGATGGTTAAAGATGTGAAGTGTGGTGACAAAACTTTCTTCAGGTATATTCGGGAAAGGAGGAAAATCAGAGGTGCAATTGCAGGACTCAAAAGTGCTGGAAACGGACTCGTGGAAAGTGACAATGAAAAAGCAAAATTGCTAAACAAATTCTTCTGCTCTATTTTTACGAAAGAAAATCCTGGAGAAAGACCACCTGTGACTCCCAAATATAAAAATTGGAATGAAGTAGATATCACACCATTCACAGATGATGTGTTAGAACAACTTGCAAAACTGAAAGTGGACAAGGCCATGGGACCGGATGGGATACTGAAAGACCTCAGAGACGTTCTTGCAGGGCCGTTAAGATGTTTTCAACAGATCCTTGGAAACAGGAGAAGTTCCTCAGGACTGGAGTAGGGCTGATGTGGTACCTCTTCATACAAGTGGTGACAGGGAAGAAGTGACAAACTACAGGCCCATGAGCCTTACCTTGGTGGCAGGAAAAGTAATAGAGATGCACCTGAAAGAGTGAATAGTTGGCTTTCTCAAAACCAAAAGGTTGCAAGATCCGAGGCAACATGGTTTTACCAAAGGACGATCTTGCCAAACAAATCTGATTGAGTTCTTTGACTGGGTGACCAGAGAACTAGATCAGGGGCATGCAATGACGAACCCTGGAAACAGCACAAGCACTGGCAAGTTAAATGCAAGGCATTAATAAGGCAGGCAAAGGGAGAATTTGAGAAGAAGCTTGCTGCGGAAGCAAAAATGCATAATAAAGACTTTTTCAAGTACATTCGTAGCAAAAAACCTGTGAGAGAGTCAGTTGGTCCATTAGATGATAGAGGGGTTAAAGGGGCACTAAGAGGTGACAAGGCGATAGTGGAGAGACTGAATAAATTCTTTGCTTTGGTCTTTACTGAGGAAGATGTAGGGATGTTACCCATGACTAAAGGTGCGGAAGAATTGAAGGAAATAACGATACATCGGGAAGATATATTACAACTGTTAGATAAACTGAAGAGTAGCAAATCACCTGGGCCGGATGATATACATCCAAGGGTGTTGAAAGAAGTAAAATATGAGATTGCAGACCTGCTATTAGAAATATCTGAAGTATCATTAAAATCATCTGTAATACCTGAAGATTGGAAGATGGCAAACATAATGCCAATTTTTAAAAAGGGATCTAGGTGTGATCCGGGAAACTACAGACCAGTGAGCCTGACATCAGTACCGGGAAAAATGGTAGAAACCATCATAAAGAACAAAATTGCTGAACATGTAGATAGTTATGGCTTAATGGGAGACAGCCAACATGGCTTTAGACAAGGAAGATCTTATTTATTTTATTTATTTATTTGGTATACATTTGTAAGCCGCCACTTCCAGCGATCAGCAGTGGACCAATGATGTAAAGTATAGAATCAGAAATAAAGATACATTATGATTTGAGGGAGGGGTACACCACAATCACATAGAAATTACAAATATACATTACATTTTGATCATCCAGGTTTGAGCAACAAATGAGCTAATAAATATACATTTGATTGATCAGATTATAAATATACATTTGATTTATCACAATAATTTACAATTGATTGATCAGATTATAAATATACATTTGATTGATCACAATAATTTACAATTGTATCACCCAGTTTGAGCAACCAGATAAAATTACAGGTTTATCAAGAACATAGATTACAGTTGTATAATACATTGGCAGATATGCACTCTTATTAACATTGACATCTGATCTATTTTTGCTTCCTAAGCTTCAGGGTTAGGCAACTTGTGTAAGGAGAGGGTGATGAAATTGTCTAGGTGATACCGTAATGTATTTGGAATAGATGGGTTTTAAGCTTTTTTCTGAAGTCCTGTATATTGTTGATCAGTCGTATCTCATAAGGTAGTTTGTTCCAAAGTATGGGTGCAGTGTACGTGTATGCCCGGTTGCTCGTTCCCTCTTTAATATCTCTTATACTGCTGGGAACGCAGAGTGTATTCAGGTTAGTAGTCCTTCGGCATCTGTTGGGGGGCTGTGTGGTTATGAGGTTATCGAGGAATGATGGGGCTATCCTGTGAATGATTTTGTAAGTTGTTACCAGTATTTTGTATACTGCTCGTGCAGAGATTGGGAGCCAGTGAAGCTCAATCAGTACTGGTGTAATGTGGTCCCTCAGTTTCTTATTCAAAATGATCCTGGCTGATACATTTTGTGCCAATTGTAAGATGTTTGTGGTTTTTTTTGGTAGACCTTGCAAGATGGCATTACAGTAGTCAAAGTGAGGGATGATGAGCGCTGGAGCTACTGTTCTGAAGTCTGTTTGTTCGATTATGTTGCGTAGGGGTTGGAGGACTCTCAGCTTATGAAAAATTGCTCTGTTGGTCAGCCGGAGATGTTTGTCCATTTTTAGTTTAGCATCAATGAGAACTCCTAGATATTTAATCTCATTTTTAGATTGATAGTGTTGTTGTTAAGGGTGATTGAAGCAGGAGGTTTGAAGTCTTGTTTACTTGATACGAACATCACATCAGTTTTTTTGTGGTTTATCGACATGTTAGCTTGGAGCCATTTTTGAATTTCGCCTAGGCATTTTTCTATTTGATTGAAATTAGGATTATCTATATCAAGTTGCGTGTACAACATGATATCATCTGCGTATAAGTGGTATCTGATGTTATGCTTTTGGAAAATCGTACAGATTGGCTGGATGTAAACGTTGAATAGCAGGGAGGAAATAGCTGAGCTTTGAGGTATTCCTTGGGTTTGTGGGAAAGGCTTTGCCTGCTCGTTATTGAAACGTACCTGTTGCATTCTATTTGTGAGGTATGACTCGAACCATTTTAACGGTGTTCCTACTATACCTATGGACGCAAGTCTTTGCAGGAGTGTTTGATGATGTACTGTGTCGAAAGCAGCTGATATATCAATGAATATGAGTAAGAACATCTTATTTTTGTTTTCCAGACCCTTAATGAGGTTGTCTAGGAGTGCAATGAGTAGGGTTTCAACTCCATGGTGTGGTCTGAAACCATATTGATGGTGGTCAAGGATTTTGTTTTCATCTAGGTGGTCCTGTAATTGCAGTTGGGTTACCTTCTCAATAATCTTAGCAAGGAAGGATATGCTTGATATCGGCCTGTATGAGGCTGGATCTTCTTTGTTGAGCGCTTTATTCTTTAAAATAGGCCTTATTAGGGATCTTTTAAGTTGGGCAGGCATAATACCCTGCTGAAGAGATTGATTTACTAATCTGTTATGTCTTACTAATCTGTTATGTATTTTTTGAAGGTGTGAATAAACAGGTAGACAAAGGTGAGTCAGTTGATATAGTGTATTTGGACTTTCAGAAAGCCTTTGACAAGGCCCCTTATCAGAGACTTTTGGCAAAACTAAAGAGTCATGGGATAGGAGGCAGTGTACTATTGTGGATCAGGAACTGGTTAAAAGATAGAAAGCAGAGGGTAGGGCTAAATGACTAATTTTCCCAATGGAGAAAGGTGAATAGTGGTGTACCCCAGGGATCTGTGCTGGGTCCGCTGCTTTTTGACATATTCATAAATGACCTGGAAAAGGGAATAACGAGTGAGGTTATCAAATTTGCAGATGACACAAAACTATTTAAAGTTGTTAAAAGCCAAGAGGATTGTGGAAAATTGCAAGAGGATCTTGATAAATTGGAAGACTGGGCATCAAAATGGCAGATGAAATTGAATGTAAACAAGTGCAAAGTTATGCACCTAGGGAAGAACAAACCAAACTATGGTTACACGATGCAAAGTTCCACATTAGGAACCACTACCCAGGAAAAAGATTTAGGCGTCATTGTGGATAACATGTTAAAACTCTCGGTCCAGTGTGCAGCGGCAGCCAAGAGAGCAAATAGAATGCTAGGTATCATAAGGAAAGGAATGGAAAATAAAACAAAGGATATTATAATGCCTCTATATCGTTCCATGGTGAGACTGCACCTTGAATATTGTGTGCAGTTCTAGTCGCCGTATCTTAAAAAGGATATAGTGTTATTAGAAAAGGTTCAGAGAGGAGCCACCAAAATGGTAAAGGGGATGGAAGGATACCCCTATGAAGAAAGGCTAAAAAGGTTAGGGCTCTTTAACCTGGAAAAGAGACGGCCGAGGGGAGATATGATAGAAGTCTATAAATTAATGAATGGAGTGGAACGGGTAAACGTAGATCGATTGTTTACGTTATCAGAATATAGAAAGACTAGGGGACATGCAATGAAGCTACAGGGTAAACTATTTAAGGCTAATAAAAGAAAATATTTTTTCACACAACGTGGAATTAACTCAACCCACTCCGTTGATCCAATTACCTCATCTGAAAAGTTCTCATTTTAGCTGAAAATACCAGACTGTGTAGAGCTGGAAGCATTCTCATCCCCAGTACTCAACACAATTTCAACAATAGCAGCAGTGGACTTTGAACACTGGTTACTCTATTCCAAACTCTCTATGCTAGCCATTAAGCTATCCTAGATACCCATGCTCTGAAGTATGGTTCTGGTGATGTCTAAGTTGATGCCCTTGCAGACATGCCTAGTGGGTACATCCAGGTTAGTGAAATCACATCCACAGCTGGACATACCTACATTTTTTTCAGACTTTCTGGCTTAGACGTCCCAGATTACACTTGGATGCTTCTGAGATTCACCTCTATACACTATGTACAATGGATACAACCAATAGATTTTACTTCCTTCCTACAGTAACTTTGGGTAGCCAGGACACGTGCTCCACCCGAGCACTCCCATTCTTTACAGACCTCCTCCCTCCGAATACCTCAACCTTGCCCCTCCACCACAACAGACAACAATGCTTAATGGTCGCAGCTTTATTAACACAATTTCATTAAACTGACCCGAGCCAACAATAATAACTTATATCAAAACATATTCCATTTCTCTCCCCCAACTGGATGATGCCAGTCCTCCACCAGCCATATTATTAGCAAAGTGGTGCATCATCCACCCTTGAACCCCCTCTCCTCCTTCACCACCACCGCCATCCTTGCCATATTATTAGCAAAGGCCGGCCCCTTACCTCCCAATTGAACTCCACCCATGAACTGAACCCACTGCCCTCTCTGGCAGTTCACCTTCATGAGACCTGGGGACCATCGGTGCTGAGACTGGCAAGCAGGCCTTTGGATAATGTCTGACTATATGATAGTCACCCAGGCAATAAAGCATTAATGGCAGTAAAGTCCCGATGTACCGCTCTGATACTAAATAGTGCGGAATATAAAAGCTAATAAATAAATAAATAAGCTGTTTGCAATCCAGTCTGAGAAATTATTGCCACCTAAATGCATAAGGAATCTGACAGGCAGGTACCGCTGCCCAGCTAGGGTACTGATCAATGGCAACAAGCAATGCCAACGCATGCTATGTTCTCCCATCCAAACCAGCTGGAGGCCCGCATACGCCATTCCAAGATGTTTGCCCAGAGGTCAAGCCAAGGCCCGCCATCCGGCTCAGTACATGGGCCCAGCATCAACCATTCCCCAGGGAAAGGACTGCCATATGCAAGAGAAGAAATCTGGCTGCCATCTGAATAAGGACCTGCGAATGACCCACTGTCACATACTTCCTATCTAAACCCCCTGCTGCAGCACCAGCTCACTCACTCTGAAGACTCCAAAGAAGGCAAGTGAAAAGGCCACCCGAAACAACAGTGTCTCGTATGAGGAGGCTGTGACCTCGGGCAAAGCCTCCCATATTCAGACTAGCATATCGTGAGACACAGGGCGCTGACCATCCTTTTCCACCACAGCCCCTCTCTCCCAACCCCCCAAAAAGTGCCGGAACACAAATGAGGCCCGCGGATTACCCCTACCTTACTGAAAAATGAGAAGCCGGACAAGAATGGATCTTACCACTGCTCTAGACCTACCCTCGACCTTTTGCCCGAATGATAAACATCCCTAGCAGCTCATCCAGAACCCTACCCCCGATCAACCCAAAGCTGACAGTAACTCACCCACCTTCCTATAGCCCTGCTGGTAAGATAGCCAAGTCACAGGCACCACTAAGGACCACAGCAATGCCGTCACCTCAGTATTCCAACCTGCCAAAGGTGTGGAGAAACCTTCACAGCCACTGCCTCTGCTTCTGGTGCCAACTGAGAAAACTGTGACCACTGGAAACAAGATAGCGAATCAACTATGATGTTGAGTACAACCGGTATATGTTGCGCTCTAGCAATCACATTGAGCTGCAGGCAATAGAGGACAAATACTCACATCAGATTCGCAACCTGAAGACACTTGGGAGATTGCCAGTTAATGACCTCGACCATCGCTGCATTATTGCACAAAAAAAACACCCGCCTATTTTGCAGATGCTGGGGCCATACTACCAAAGCTACGACAATGGGGAAAAATTCCAAAAAGTCAATGTTGCGTGTTAATCTCAAAATGCACCAGGCCTCTGCACACCAAGCTCCTTGTCAATAAAGTCTGAAACCTTGCTCTCCAGCTGCATCAAAAAACAAAGGTAAATTAGTGTTGGAGATTTCCTCCAATTGCAAGATAGTGCAGCCATTATAATCGGCCAAAAAGGCATCCCACACGCACAAGTCTTCCCACGTGCCCTGCGAAACCCGAATGTAGTGGTGAGGCTTACGTACCCCAGCCATTGCCAATGACAAATGCCTGGAAAAGGGGCGCCCCATCGGTATAACCTGACACGCAAAATTGAGATGACCCACCAGCAACTGCATGACACGAAATGCAACTTTCCATGCTGAGTCTACCTCCTCTACCAAACATCACAGTCTATCCACCTTCTCATGTGGCAACCGTATCTCCAACGCAACTGAGTCAATTTCTGTCCCTAAAAAGGTTATGCATGAGACCGGGTCTACTTTGTTTCCCACCATCAGTGGCAGCCCTAAATCGGACGCCATCTCCAAAAAGGTACTCAGCAGCATCGCAGAAGTATCTAACTGATCAGGTCCCACAAACAAAAAATTGTCCAAATTATGCACTAAACTAGGCAACCCCATCTTCTGCTCTATCACCCAATGCAAGAAACTGCTGAACAATTCAAAGTATGCGCAAGAAATAGTACCCATCATGAAATTGAAAACCTAATAACTGAAACGCGGAGGGGTGCACCGGGAGGAGACGAAAAGTGCACTCTATGTCCACCTTTGCCATATGGGCCCCCACTCCGCATTGGGCACAAGCACCACCACACTGTCAAAATATGCATAATGTATGGTACAAAGCTCGAAAGGTATATGAACATTCAGCGAGTCCCCGGCTGTGCATGATAAGTTGTGGATGAGTCTGGACTTGCCTGAGTCTTTTTTCGGTACCACCCCCAAAGGGGAGATAACAAATGGCCAAAAAGGAGGTTCTTAAAAAGCCCTGTGATCCTGCCAAGTGTACACTCAGCCGCAATCTTCCCCTTCACTACCTTCATGAGACATCATGCTGATGACACGTTCAGCGCGGAAGTATCCTGCATGCATCCCTGAAAGGGAATGTGAAACCCATGCTCAAAATCCTCTAACAATTGCCTCCCTTTTCCCAACTCCCAATAAGCCTGCAGCCAGGGCCGTGTGTCCTCCATTCTCACAGGAGTTGGAGCTAGGCTTAACAATGTTGATCACTTACTGGGCGGCAGGGCCCCTGCCACACCTTTTTGGCTACATTTGATTGCTGCCTGACTGCTCCTGCAAAGAGAACAGGCGTGCTGGAACTTGCAGTCCAAGAAAGGACAGGATGACCTATTGAAGCATCAACATATGTCCGAATTACCTGTGCTTGGTTTCGGGGCACCAACCTCAACCACTGTGCTCCAAAAGGACTGACTTCCCCCCGAAGCGCCTTGGGTTCCACCCCTGGCAAATCCCACTCCGTTCCCCACTGACACACACTTGGCAGACATCTGTGTGAGCCAAAGGTTGACATCCTTCATCCCCCATGTCAACTAGACATTCTCCTTCATCATTTCCCAAAAGTCCTCATCCTAATTGAGCCAGGCCCAACCTTCATGAGCCAGGGATGCCGTCAGTATGGCATCCCCATATGCCAGTAGCTCCCCATATTGTCCTGGAAAATAATGACCCTACACACTGGCCAATCTAAGAAAAGCCCTTGCCCAATTGAGGGTATTCTGAGAAAATTTCCATACCCTGCCAGCTTTTTCATCTTCCTTCCTCTTCTTGCGAATCTCCCCGACCACTTCCGTCCTTCTAGAAACGAAAATAAATTGATGCACCGCCGCTGTTTTATCCTATGCCGTAATTTTCATGGAACTTCTTCCCACAGCTCCGTATGCATCACTAAATTAGACATGCCCCTCCTCTATTCTAAGTGCATCGCCTTCATAGCTAGGGGTGCTGATGAGGATGAATCTGACGAAGTAGAAGATGACAACAAAGTGGACTCTCGCTGACACCTGTGCGAATGCTTACACTTCGCCTTCGCCTTTTCCTCAATGCCTGAAGCCATCAGCTTGCTTCCATAACCATGCCCCTCTGCGGCAATATGCTCACCTGCTGACAGAGACTTCCGACGAGTGTCTTCAGGTGCCTGCACATCCTGATCGGCCATCCTCATCCGCTGCTGCTGCGCCACCAACCCATCCTACTCCATGCAGATCCGCTCAAGCACTTCCCCTCTGGTGGTCTGCTCTGGAGCAGCCTGTGGACAGTGAGAAGAAGAAGACCCGCCAGACACTGCACCCAAAGAGGGACCCCAATTTGTGTAGGATAGTCCCTGTCCACCCGCGTCCCAGGATCCCGCCCTAATGTATCCCCCAGACCCAAAACCCCCACTGCCCGTCACCCTCCATACCCTCTGCCCCACTCACTGGGATGCCTTGACACCCATGGCCCTTGCCTGGATGGCGCAGGAAGCACCAACCTGGGTACACCAGCAAGGGTCATTCCACAACCAGGTCATTGTAACCCAGCACCTCTGGCTATTTCACTGTAGTTAAACTCCCACCCCTTCCACTCATATCACACCATAGCACCTTGTTCCCATCCCCTGAAGAGCGTTCACACTCCACCAGCCCCACCACTGCCTCCCGAGGCACCCCCCCCCAGTCCGAATGAGCCTTTTCTCCCTGCTTCTCCCCCCCCCCATTTCCCCACTCTGCTCTCACTGCCCCTAATGCCAACAGCTCCCCTCCTCCCAGGATTGTCCCCTTCTCCTGTTCCCCTGCCCTGCTTAGCAACAGTACCCCGCCACACTCTACATCCTTCACCTCCATCCCACGCCCCCCAACCTCCTCGCTTCCTCCCCCTCATGGGTACCCTGGTTACTCAATCCCACAGAACTAACACCTCCCTCATGTCTGGAGTCCTTGCTGCCCATGAACCTCCCCTGCCTTTGCCCTTGCTCCGTTTTGCCGCTCTTGCTATCCCTCTTCCCCCATGTGCAGCTCCCCCTCCCTGAGGCCTCCTCTCCCAGCCCTTGCTGTCATGTGCATCCACCAAGGATCCTAACCCCCCTGTCGAGGCAGCTGTACCTGTGTTCCACCTCTCCCCGCCCAACGAATCTCCCGGCCCCACATGTCTCTTCCCCACCTGATGATGTGCACGAGTCCATCCGCCCGGATCCACGATGATGCTGCCAAAATCCACAGACCATGAGGGAAGGAAGGCCCGAAGATGAAGCAAGCAAAAGGCAAGAACCCGTCTGTCTCCAGCCGCCACAATGTGCACTGGCCGGGCGGGAACGCGGAACCTCTCTCACCACAACCCCTCCTGCCCGCACCAATGAAAACGCCCCATGCAACAGCGCAGGGTGATTTCAAATGCTGTCGTGTGCCTTGTCGCCTGGCAACACTCCTTTACTCCCCTCCCCCCCCCCTCGCCTTGAGCCTACTCGCACAGCCGGGCCGCAGGAGCTCGTGCACCTGGTTACTGATCGGTCCCCAGGACCCAGGCCCTGTGCCTGTTTCATAACTCTACTATTGATGTATCCCAAATCTGAATTAGTACTTCAGCTGATTTATCATTTGGAGCCCCATCCAAATAAGCACAGTCATTACTGAATCTCTGATGATCAAATCTAATACATGAAATTTTGTTGCTTCTTATTCTCTTTTGTAGATTTAACTCAAAATGAGCATGTGATAGAAAAATGTTTGACCCATTACTGTGTAACAATGAAGAAAAGCATGCTTGTTCTTAGGGAAAAATACAAGATAAAAAATATGACCAGTTAAAAATGTCCCATTTCCTACTCTTCTTTCTCTTAGATATTTCTTTCTTTCCAAACATCACTGTCTGCCTTATTTCTGAAAGTGATTTTTTTTAATTTGTCTCTGAATGTATTCTATTTGTGGATGAGTAGCCTAATTATTAAAGCATTGGCTTTGTAATCAAGAAACCAGTGCTGGACTCTCACTAGCTCTCCTTGTGTCCTTGGTCAAGTCACTTAACCTTCTAGCACCTCAGGCTTGGCAATCTACTTCAGGTCACACTGCCAAGAAAACCCAGGAGCTGATGGGTCAGCAGGAGTCAGCATTGACTTGAAGGCATACATTGCATTGTACTTTATTTGGTTTACTCAAGGATATATTGACCCATTTCTAATCTAATTCATGCCTTTTAAATGTTTAATATTTTATTCTCTTCACCTCTTGTAAATTTATAGTATATCTTCTAAAAGCATTTCATTACATAAATCATGTTCTTTTAAATAGCATATTTCTGATTTCAAATCCTATTTTACAGTATCTTCTTTTTTTTTTCTCTGATGTATTACTTTAAAGGATCATTAAGGTGTAAAAGCATTTATTTAGAACTGTATTGAAAAGAAATTCTTCATCTTCTAAAATCATCTTAGGCTCATTCAAAATATGAAGAACACATGGGTATGGATGGATTGATTATTTAACAAATTTGAGTTATACTTTTCAATGAGATAAATTGATTGTATAATCCTTTTATAAATTATATGTTAAAAACTTACTACTGATGTAAGCATAAGCCGAAATATGACCATTTTGTGGTTTATAATTGCTATAATTTCTAATGTATTGTTATTTGTATCTATTAATCACTCCTTTTGCTTTTATAATCGTTTATTAAATATACTTATTAACTATGAACTGAATTTTACTTCCGAATGTTCTGGAGGAAGTAAGAAGACTGTATAATATGGCAAAGAGCGAACTGTGCAAAGCCTTCAACCAGAAAATTGACCATTCATGCTCACAGTGTATTGGATAAGAACATAAGAACATAAGATATGCCATACTGGGTCAGACCAAGGTCCATCAAGCCCAGTATCCTGTTTCCAACAGTGGCCAATCTAGTTCATATGTACCTAGCAGTTTCCCCAAGGGACACAGGTTCCACAATGCTTGTATTGGTTCAAGCATTGATATCCTGGGTCCCTTCTTAATAATGGTTTATGGACCTTTCCTCCAGGAACTTGTCCAAAACTTTTTTAAACCCAGCTACACTAACAGCCTTTACTACATCCTCCGGTAACAAATTCCAGAGTTTGATTACACGTTGAGTGAAAAAATATTTTCTTTTATTAGACTTAAATAGTTTACCCTGTAGCTTCATTGCATGTCCCCTATTCTTTCTATATTCTGATAAGGTAAACAATCGATCTATGTTTACCCGTTCCACTCCGTTCATTAATTTATAGACTTCTATCATATCTCCCCTCAGCCGTCTCTTTTCCAGGTTAAAGAACCCTAACCTTTTTAGCCTTTCTTCATAGGAGTATCCTTCCATTCCCTTTACCATTTTGGTGGCTCTTCTCTGAACCTTTTCTAAAATCGCTATATCCTTTTTAAGATCCTTTTCCCACACTTTCTCTGTACTCACATTTCTCTTATCAACATCAAATGTAATTAACTTTTTAAATTGTGCTACTACTTTGTTTGCAGACAAGAGCTGTGTACAATATATGCTCCAATTTAAATTTTTGAATTAGAGTTTCTAAATCAATCTGCATGGAACCTATTGAATGCTGTAATTATATCCACTGAAAATAATAGGTAACAGGCAGGTTATTTTCTTGTCTAATATCAAAGAAAGTTTTAAACTTAATTTGCTTCAGTAACTGTCTTATAGACCAGATTTTTCTATTGTGACATCTCCTCCAATTTACAAGAATATTAGAACATTTGAACAGTGTGCTATACCAGATTGGCATATGGAGAGTGAACTGCCAGGTAGAGTCTGATCATACTATGAATTGTTTTATGACTTGTAGAGTTATTTAAAAAATGATGAGCATTACCTTGACCTCTAGTGGTAGTCTTGCAGTACTACCACTAAGGATCAAACTGTGAAATATGGAGTTTACTTAGAATTTCAGGTACTAGAATCTTTGGAGTCATCCTCAAGATCACAGATCCCTTGAGACCAAGTTTGGAACCATGAAAACGGAGTTTCTAGATATGGGTCCTCTGGTGTAGAAGCAGGAACTGGCAGTACTTCAATTTCTGGGAATAGGTAGCATGAGAGATGCTAAAACCAAGACTAGAGGCATGATTGTTAAAAGTCTTAGGAGCAAGGGCACTGAAACAAAAGTAGCTGTAGCCTGGATTGGGAAAGCAGGATCTGGAGTCTTAGAAGAGGAAACACTAAAGCAAAGGTAGGTGCAACCTGGATTGGAATACCTGTATCTGGAGTTTTGGGAGCAGGGTGCTTTGAAACACAGCTTAAAGCCACAAACGTAGCAAACTTTGGAGCTGGTGAAGGCATCCCAAACCTGAGAGTCATCATGGCAATTACAAAATCTTTCATATTTAATAGAAGCGCATAGAATATTCCAGTGTGAGACTTTTCCTTTGAAGAGGAAGGGAATAAATCCCACCTTGGCCTCTTGTGGACGTGGCAGAAACCACTGAAAGCACTTTAAAAGGAAACACGCTAACGAACATCTGCCAAGTCATCAAATTCTAGGAGGGATGATTTTTGGTCTGTCCTGGTTTTGAACTTATATCCCAAAGCAGTATAGGATTTATAGTTCCTGATTCTGCTTATTGAAATCCAAGCTGCAAGTTCCAAAATCCATTACGCTAGCATTGTTAAAAAGCCAGGACTGGCCTAAATCTCTTGCTTGAAACTGAGTAAATTGGTAACTCTGCTAATGCACATGCTGCTCTTCCCGCTGCCCAGCAGCCTGCAGCCCATAAGAGGAGGGCGCCATCGGGCGCGGGCCACACGCTGCTCTTCCCGCCGCCCAGCAGCCTGCAGCCCATAAGAGGAGGATGCCATCGAGCGCACCCGCGCCTGAGGGCCTCGCCAGAGGGCCCTTTGGCCTGGCCCTTAGGCACGGCCCAGGGTGCTCCGTTGCTGCCAGGGTCGTCCAGGCTCAATCACCCCTCCACACACTGACTCCTGACCGTATGATCTCTCAAGCTTCACCTGGTACGTCCTAGTAACTCTCCCCTGTCTTGCCTCCCACTGCCGGCTCTGATCTCTACCCACCTTGAACTTGCTACCCACTGTTGCCTTGAACTGCTACCCATTGTTGTTGCATAGAACTGCTCCCCACTGTTGTTGCATAGAACTGCTCCCCACTGTTGTTGTACAGAACTGCTACCCATTGTTGTTGCAGAGAACTGCTACCCATTGTTGTTGCAAAGAACTGCTACCCATTGTCGTTGCAGAGAACTGCTCCCCATTGTTGTTGCATAGAACTTCTCCCCACTGTTGTTGCACAGAACTGTTACCCATTGTTGTTGCATAGAAATGCTACCCATTGTCATTGCACAGAACTGCTACCCATTGTCGTTGCATAGAACTGATTCCCATTGTCATTGCGTAGAACTGCTACCCACTGTTGCCTTGAACTGCTACCCATTGATGTTGCATAGAACTGCTACACATTGTTGTTGCATAAAACCGCTCATAGTACTTCTACCCAACGCCTGCTTGCTTGCCTATTACTTGCTACCCATTGCTTGCTCTGACCTCGCTGCCCACAATCATGGCCCTACATCTCATTGTCCTTCTCTTCCTCATCCTCCCCAACTGCCTCCCCTCCTACCAACACCCTCCCTCCTCTTCCCCCTACCCTCCCCCTACCTCCTTCACTTCTCCCTCCACTCTGCCCCCTAACCTAACATCTGCCTTTGAGCCGTTACACCTCACTTCTCCCTCCACTCTGCCCCCTAACCTAGCATCTGCCCTTGAGCCATCACACCATCCCCCACATTCAACCTTGAGCCTTCACACCATCCTCCTCATTCAACCAACCCCCCTATCTACCTTCCTCACTTCTCCCTCCATTCTCCCCCCTAACCTTGCACCTGCTCTTGAGCTTCTTCACACCATCCCCCACATTCAACCAGCCCCCCTCTCTTTAAAGCAACCCCACCCTCGCTTCCACATTACTATCTCCACTTTACCCTGCTCTCTAATACTCATTCTCCTTCTCTCATCAGGTAATATCAACCCCAACCCGCCCCCCCCCGACTTCCTTCTCACACTAATACAAGTTCCTTACTTACCCCATCTAATCTCATCCACATCACGCTCCTCCCTCATTCCACCCTCCCTCATTCATCCCACATTCACTCATCCATAGATATCAGCGCCAACCCTACCCCTAAAAATAATCCCTCACATAACCTACTCATTACCACCAACTTACCCCTCATTTCCCCTCCACCATGTCCCGCTTGAAGAGCACACACACCCAGCCTTACCCACCCACACCCTGCTCCCTCTAAATCTCAGTTTTACCCTAAAAATAGACCCCACACTGCTCTTATAAGAAACCCACACCTAATACAACCTTATCAATATCTCTCTCCTCCCCCCCTCTGCCCTCCCATTCTCATACGCCCTTTGGAACGCTTGCTCAGTCGTTAAAAAAACCCTTTTATTCACAAACATTTTATTTCTAATGCCCTACACCTTCTTGCCTTGACCGAAACCTGGCTCTCCCCCGACGATACCATATCCATTGCCTCTCTCTGCTACGGTGGCTGCCAGTTTTCCCATACACCACGATCTACTGGTCGCGGTGGTGGCATTGGCCTCCTACTCCCTCCCTCCTGCCAATTCCAAGCCCTACTGCCACCCCATTCACACTCTCCCCTCTCCTTCAAAGTCCACCTCCTCACACCACTCCCCCTCCGAGTAGCTGTTATTTATCGCCCACCTGACAAATCCAAATCTACCTTCCTCACCGACTTCAACTCCTGGCTTTCTGCCTTTATGGACCCCTCCTCCCCCACTCTTATTCTTGGCGATTTCAACATTTATATTGACAACCCATCCGACCCCCATTCCTCAAAGTTCCTCGCCCTTACCTCCTCGTTCGACCTCAAACCTTGTTCCACTGCCCCCACACATCTACACGGCCACTGCCTTGATCTAATACTCTTCTCCAATTCCCCTCCCTCAAACCTCCGCAATTCAATCCTTCCCTCATCTGACTATCACCTTTTAACATTTACTCTTCAGCTCCCACCATCCCAACCTCGCCCTGTCTCCTCCGACCTATTTAGAGACCTTCATAATATTGATCCCATAGCTCTCTCTTCCACCATTTCTCCATCTCTCTCCTCCATTTTGTCCTCTAAGTCCATCTATGAGGCATTATCTTCATACAATGCTACACTATCCTCAGCCCTTGACACTCTTTACCCTCCCACCCCATGTCCTGTTAAACGATATACTCCCCAACCCTGGGTTTCTCCTATAATCTGCTACCTACGCATCTGTGCCCATTCCGCCGAATGAGCTTGGTCCAAATCCTGCTCCTGGGAAGATCTTCTTCACTTCAAATTCATGCTTGGCTCCTTCCAGTCAGTATTAGCACTTGCCAAACAAGATTACTACATCCATCTGACCAACTCCTTTGCCTCTGATCCTCACCATCTCTTTAATACCCTCAACTCCCTCCTCAAGGTCCCCCCGCCCCCGATCCCACCCTCCCTTTCTGCCCAAACCCTAGCCGACTATTTCCACTACAAAATCCACAAGATTACCCTCCAATTCCCTACCCCCTCATCTACCTCCCCCAATTTCTCCTCCCCCATCCATACTCCCCCTGCCACCCTCTCCTACTTACCTCCGATCTCTGAAGAAGAAACCACACTCCTCCTTTCCTCCTCCAAATCCACCACCTGTTCATCAGACCCTATACCCACCCATCTCCTACGTTCCATCTCCCACACCATCATCCCCCCCATCACTCATATCCTCAACCTCTCACTCTCCATGGCAACTGTCCCCATTGACTTCAAACATGCTGTTGTCACACCCCTCCTCAAGAAACCCACTTGATCCCACATCTAACTATCGACCCATCTCCCTCCTTTCCTTCATATCCAAACTATTGGAACGAGCAGTTCACCGTCGCTGCCTCGATTTCCTCACCTCCCAGGCCCTCCTGGACCCACTACAATCCAGCTTCCGTCCCCTACACTCCACTGAAATGGCACTCACAAAAGTCACCAATGACCTGTTCCTGGCTAAATCTAAGGGCCTCTATTCCATCCTCATCCTTCTTGACCTTTCTGCTGCTTTTGATACCATTGATCACAACCTTCTCCTCACCACCCTCTCCTTACTTGGCTTCAAGGACTCCGTAGTATCCTGGTTCTCCTCCTACCTCTTTCATCGCTCATTCTGAGTATGCTCTGGTGGCTCCTTCTCCTCCCCTACCCCATGTAGGTGTACCCCAGGGATCTATCTTGGGCCCCCTCCTATTCTCTCTCTATACCCAAGGCCTTGGCACGCTTATCTCCTCCCATGGCTTTCAGTATCATCTCTATGCCAACGACTCCCAGATCTACCTCTCTGCACCTGATATTTCTCCACTAACCCAGTCCAAGATCTCTGCCTGTCTTTCGGACATCGCTGCCTGGATGTCTCATCGCCGATTGAAACTGAACATGGCCAAGACTGAACTCCTTGTCTTTCCACCCAACTCCTCCCCCCCCCAATTCCCCCTCTCTCAGTCCAGGTAGATGCATCTACTATCCTTCCTGTTCCCTCTGCCCGCAATCTAGGGGTTATCTTTGACACCTCTCTCTCCTTCTCCGCTCATATCCAGCTTGTAGCTAAGACCTGCCGCTTCTTTCTCTACAACATCAGCAAAATCTGCCCCTTCCTCTCTGAACACACCACCAAAACCCTTGTCCACTCCTTGATTGCCTCGCGCCTCGACTACTGCAACATCCTCCTCACTGGTCTCCCCGTAAGCCAACTCCTCCCTCTTCAATCCATACAAAATTACGCTGCTCGACTAATCCTACCATTTTTATGGGTACTGACGTCAGGCTCACCGGTCTGTAGCTTCCTGGATAACCCCTGGAACCCTTTTAAAAAATTGGAGTTACATTGGCTATCCTCTAATCTTCAGGTATTACAGATGATTTTAATGTTATTTCACAGATTACTAATAGTAAGTCTGCAATCTCATATTTCAGTTTTTTCAACAACCTTGGATGTATACCATCCAGTCTAGGTGATTTTCTACTCTTCAGTTTATCAAATAGTTGCAATACATCTTCCTGGTGTATCAAGATTTCTTTCAATTCTTCCACAGCATCTCCTTTAAATACCTTTTCAGTCATGGGTATCATTCCTACATCTTCCTCAGTACAAATCAAAGCAAAGAATTCATTCAGTCTCTCCGCTATGGCCTTGTCCCCTCTTAGTGCCCCTTTTATCCTTTTATTATTGAATGGTCCAATTGGCTCTCTCACGGGTTTTGTGCTATGAATGTACTTGAAAAACTCTTTATTATACATTTTTGCTTTCACAGCAAGCTTCTTCTCAAATTTTCTCTTTGCCTGCCTTATCAATGCCTTGCATCTAACTTTCTAGCAACTCCACTGACTGACCTTTCTAGCAACTCCACTGACTGACCTTTTCAATGCCTCGTTGGAGTCAGGAGTGGTGCCAAAGGACTGGAGAGAGGCTCATGTGGTGCCTTTACACAAAAGCGGTAGTAAGGATGTGGTTGAAAACTACAGGCCGGTTAGTTTAACTTCGGTGGTGAGTAAATTATTGGAAACGCTGCTGAAAGAGAAAATAGTGAGGTTTCTGGAGTCCAGCGGATTACAGGATCCGAGGCAGCATGGATTCACCAGAGGCAGGTCTTGTCAGACAAATCTGATTGATTTCTTTGACTGGGTGACCAGGGAGTTGGACCGAGGGACAGCTCTAGATGTGGTGTATTTAGATTTCAGTAAAGCCTTTGACACTGTTCCTCACAGGCGACTTATAAACAAACTGAGCACCCTAGGGATGGACCCTAAAGTTACTGCTTGGGTTAGAAATTGGTTGGGTGGGAGGCGACAAAGAGTACAAGTAAATGGAGCTCACTCTGAGGAGAAAGAAGTTACCAGTGGTGTGCCCCAGGGATCTGTCCTTGGTCTGATTCTTTTTAACATCTTTGTTAGTGATATAGCGGAAGGGCTGTCGGGTAAGGTTTGCCTCTTTGCGGATGATACCAAAATCTGCAATAGAGTAGACACCCAGGAAGGTGTAGATAACATGAGGAGGGATCTAGCTAAGCTTGAAGAATGGTCTAGAATTTGGCAGCTGGGATTTAATGTAAAATAATGTAAGGTCATGCATTTGGGCTGCAGCAATCCAAGGGAACAATACAGTATAGGAGGTGAAGTACTTTTATCCACTAAAGAAGAGCGGGACTTAGGCGTGGTTGTGTCTGATGATCTTAAAGTAGCTAAACAGGTAGAAAAGGCGACGGCAAAAGCTAGAAGGATGCTTGGGTGCATACGGAGAGAAATGGCTAGCAGAAAAAAGGAGGTGATAATGCCTCTGTATAAGTCTTTGGTGTGACCTCATTTGGAGTATGGTGTGCAATTCTGGAGACCGCACCTTCAAAAGGATGTGAACAGGATGGAGTCGGTGCAGAGGTTTGCTACTAAAATGATTAATGGGCTTCATTATAAAGCATATGAGGACAGACTTAAGGATCTTAATATGTACACCTTAGAGGAAAGGCGGGATAGAGGTGATATGTTTGAGATGTTTAAATACCTCCATGGCATAAATGTTCAGGGAGAGAGCCTCTTTCAATTGAAAGCAAGTTCTGCTACGAGGGGACATGGGATGAGGGTGAAGGGAGATAGATTCAGGAGTGATATGCGGAAATATTTCTTTACAGAAAGAGTAGTGGATCCATGGAATAGTCTCCCTGTGGAGGTGGTAGAGATGAGGACAGTAACTGAATTCAAAAAAGCATGGGACCAACACACAGGATCTCTAAAGGTAAAAAGTGGACTGTTGTAGTTGTTGTTATGGAAGGACAGACTAGATAGGCCATGTGGTCTTTTTCTGTCATCATGTTTCTATGTTTCTATGTTTCTAACTTGCCAGTGTTTATGTTGTTTCCAGTTTTCATCATTTGGCTCCTTTTTCCCTTTCCTGAAATATGCTTTTTTTTGGAAACAACAGCCTCTCTGACCTCACCATGCTGGCAATTTTTTGATCTTCCTTCTACTTTTCTTAAAACATGGAATACAGCTGGTCTGGGCTTCCAAGATAGAACTTTTAAAAAACACCCAAGGTTGATGTAAATCTTTAACCTTAGCAACTGCTTCTTTTAGTTTTTTCTTAACCATTTTCCTCATTTTATCATAGTCTCCCTTTTGAAAGTTAAAAGGTAGTGCTGTGGATTTCCCTAACCTTCTTCCTCCATTTATTAAATCAAACGTGATCATACTACGATCACTATTGCCAAGTGGCCAAAAAACCCTTATCTCTTCCTTCAGATCTTGTGTTCCACTAAGGACTAGATCCAAAATGGCTCCCACTCTGTTCAGTTCATGATCTAGCAGCTCCGAGAAGCAGTCATTTATTTCATATAGAAACTTTATCTCCCTAGCTTGTCCTGCCATGACACTGACCCAGTCGATACCGGGGTAATTGAAATCACCCATTATTATTAGTGTGTAGTAACTTTTGTTAGCTTCCCTGACTTCTTTGAGCATTTCATCATCCATTTTTTCATTCTGGCCAGGCGGTCGATAGTAAACCCCCACTGCCATCACCTTCCCCTTCCCCTTTTTACATGGCATTTCAATCCATAGAGATTCTACAGTGAATTGTGTTTCCTACAAAACTTTAATCCTTTGTGATTCAATATCCTCTCTAACATTGAGCTCAGCCCCTCCACCAATTCGATCTGCTCTATTACAACATAGTTTGTACCCTGGTATCACAGTGTCCCACTGGTTGTCCTCCTTCCACCATGTCTCTGAGATACCAATCATATCTAACCTCTCTTTTAGTGCTACATATTCTAACTCTCCCATCTTATTTTTTAGACTTCTAGCATTTGAATACAAGCATTATAGAGGCTGTATTTTATTCATATTAATCTGGCTATCAGTAGGCAGGGGTCATTTGGAATCTTTAAGCTCTGTCTGCTCTGTACTCAAGGGCATTTGGGCTACTTTTGTCTTTATTGGAACCTCTCTTCTGATATGCCCTAACTTCAATCTTTTGCTAGTATCCTTCAAGGATACCTTGTTCCGAACCATGCACTCTTGGGCAACTGTCGGCTTCCCCCATTACCTAGTTTAAAAGCTGCTCTATCTCCTTTTTAAAGGTTAATGCCAGCAGCCTGGTTCCATTCCAGTTAAGGTGGAGCCCATCCCTGAAACCCTCTTCCATGCACCATTGTCTCATGCACACATTGAGACTCCAGAACTCTGCCTGCCTTTTGGGTCCTGCGCATGGAACAGGAAGCATTTCAGAAAATGCTACCCTAGAAGTTCTGGATTTCAACTTCCTACCTAAAAGCCTAAATTTAGCCTCCAGAACCTCCCTACCATGCTTGCCTATGTCATTGGTACCGACATGTACCAAGACAGTAGACTTCTCTCCATCACTATCTGAGACCTTGTCTAGATGGTACATGAGGTCCGCTACCTTCGTACCAGGCAGGCATGTTACCAGGCCATCCTCATGTCACCAGTCACCCAGCTATCTACATGCTAATGATTGAATCACCAACTATAACGGCTGTCCTAACCCTTCCGTCATAGGCACCTGGCCCTGGAGAAACCTCCTCAGTGTGGGAGGGTTTTACATCACCTGGAGTACAGGGCCTAGCAACAGAATCACTTCCTGCTGCACCAGGGTGATGTTCTCCTGTCACGTGACCTTTCTACTCCATGGCAACAGGGATGCTGCCAGACTGGAGGTGGGACTTCAGTACTATATCCCTGTATGTCTCATCTATGTACCTCTCTGTCTTCCTTATGTCCTCCAAGTCTGCTACTCTAGCTTCCAGGGATCGGACTCGTTCCCTGAGAGCAAAGAGCACCTTGCACCTAGTGCACCCATAAGACCCCTCACCAACCGGAAGAAAATCATAAATGTAACACTCAGTGCAAAAGACTGGAAAACCCCCATCTTGCTGCTGGACTGCTGTCTGCATCTTAGTTTTTTTTTTTTTTTTTAAACTTTTATTTTCATTTTGCAACAAACAAAAGAAACAACACACCAAAGGAGACAAAACAAGTATACAATAAAGAAAAGTAAACCCAATTACCCCCCACCCCCACGCTTCTTCTCTAGCTGATTATGTCAGCATGTGAGCGCTTCCAAACAACAGTGATTATACATCAAAACAATCAAAAGAGTATCTGCGATACAGAATAATCATGGGACAAAGATATATACAAATTTAGACAGTCAGATGAGAGCATTGAGCAGAATGTACATAGTCATTGAGCATCTTCCATTTAGACCGATGATGAGGAGTCGGAATGGGGGAAGCAAACATACGAGGTATTTGTTCATATTTACTGTAGAGACAGACATGATTCCACCATTCATTGGGGCTCAGCTGGGAGCTATTTTTCCAGTATTTCGTAATTAGGGAAATAGCAATGCCAAGCATAAAGTCCAAAAGGAAGTAAGCCGTTTTTGGAAGAGAGGGGATCCCCGCAGCTGAGCGAAGTCCCACTATCCTCCAAGAAAGGGGCTCTTGAAAGTGCAAAATAGACTGGATACGACCCCAGACCCGACGCCAGTAATACTGTAGTGCGGGACATTCATACATAACATGAGGTAGTGAACCAATGGCCGCATGACATGTCCAACAACTATTGCCCTGAGTAGTGTTCCATTTGGCTAATCTGTCAGGAGTGTAAAAACACCGGTGGGCTAGAAAGAAGAGTGTCTGAGTGAGTGAGGCGGATCGGGAGACCCGTGTCACTCTACTCCAGACAAGGCTCCATTGCTCCGGGGTCAAAGTCACATGCAATTCTCTCTCCCATGCTTTCTGCGCTATAGGGGTATCTCTAGTTATAGCATTACATAAGGTTTTGTAAAAATTGGATGCTACACCCGGTGAACTACCGATAGATCGGATAGTCTCCAACCAACCTTGTGTAGGGGAGGCCGATGGCGGGAGCACCTTAGCACTCCGAAGGCAATGCTGAAGTTGCACCAACTGAAAGTAGTGTTTCGCTGGGAGACCAAATTCAATTTGCAATTCACTAAAAGTTTTCCAGCGACCTTCATGGAACAACTGACTAGGAATCCAAATGCCCCTAGTGTACCAGGGGCTCCACGCCATCGGCTTATTTTGTATTCGAAATCGAGTGTTGTACCAAAGTGGGAGCTTGTCTAACGGACAGAGTCGGGAGTCTAAAGAGTGCATAAGATTATTAAAGGCACCTAAGGTGTCTAAAAGCATTGGTGGAAAGTGGGAGTCTGATGGGAGAGTCATACCAGGGAGAAAAGTAAGAGGAATCGGTTTGCAAAGGTCCTCTTCTATGTCTAGCCACACAGGTCTACTCGGTACTGGATCTTCCAGCCAACGAGCGCCTTGTTTGAGAAGAAAGATTGATGATACTTCAGGAAATCAGGGAATCTGACACCCCCATTTTCCTTATCTGCTTGCAGCTTATGTTTCGCTATCCTAGGTGTCTTGTTTTGCCACAAGTATCTAGTCAAAAGGCCCTCTATATCTTTATATATACGTCGAGGGAAGAGACAGGGCAACATTTCTAAGATATAATTCACTTTCGGAACAATCATCATTTTTATGGTTTCTAATCGACCCCACCAGGTAAGTGTTAAAGGAGTCCAGCGGTGAGTAAGCGCCCGGACTTTAGAGGTTAAGTCTTTGGCATTGAAGGAGATAGTGTCTTCCAAAGGAGAACAATAGTGAACCCCAAGGTATTTGACCATGCGAGGTTGCCATAAAAAGGGGAAGGGTTGCATATCTGCCTGATGAAGCAAAGGATTTAATGGAAAGGCTACCGACTTGGTCCAATTTATCTTATAACCGGACAGTTGTGAGTATTTACCAATTTGCTCTAGGACAGCCGGTACTGAGTCTATAGAGACAAAAAGCATAAGGTCATCAGCATACGCTGAAAGTTTGATTTCCCTATGGGTGAAGGGGACTCCATGAATCTCCTCCGATTGCCGGATTAGTAAAGCCAAGGGTTCGAGTGCAAGATCGAAGAGAAGTGGAGACAGTGGGCATCCCTGGCGAGTGCCGCGTTGAAGGGGAAAAGGCTGAGACTTTAAAGCATTGGCACATATACTGGCTGTAGGCTGTGCGTACATGGTGCGAAGACAACGGAGAAAACCTTCCCCGAATCCGTACCAGCGGAGGACTGCAAACAGGAAGGGCCACTCTAAGCGATCAAAGGCCTTCTCAGCATCAAGTGAGAGGCCAACAAAAGGGCGATCAAGATTAACTGCGGTAGTCAGTACATGGCATAGAGTCCGAGCATTGTCAGCAGTTGATCTACCAGGAATGAAACCGCATTGATCTGGGTGTATTAAGGTAGGCATCCTATCCGAGAGCCGAGTAGAGAGAATGGTGGCAAATATTTTATAGTCCGCGTTTAGAAGGGAAATTGGACGATAATTAGCTGTTAGTTGCGGGTCTCTCCCCTCTTTCTCAAAAACTACTACATTTGCCATTGAAAAGGACCCAGAAGGAGAACCCTCCTCGGCCAGAGCAGAAAAATAAATTTTCAAAACTGGAGCTAAGTCAGCGTAAAAGGTTTTGTAGAATTCAGCAGGGAGACCGTCTGGGCCTGCGGCTCGACCTGAGGCACATTTCTTGATAGCAGAATGAATTTCTGAGACAGTAAATGGGTGTGTCCAAGGCCACTCTATCTTCGTCAGATAGGGTCGGTCTTTGTACCCCTGAAAGTAAGCGTTCAAATACATCTGGCTCAAAATCACATTCAGATTGATAAAGCCGAGTATAAAAATCACGAAAGAGTTCTAAGATTTCGGTATCTTTAGTGACCAAGCCCCCCCCCGACGGATTACGGAGGGCGGTAACACGCTTGGCTTCTTTTTGACCTTTTAGGGCATTTGCTAATAATGTGCCAGCACGATTATTTTCCCGATAATATAGCCCTTGTTGTGATTCAATATTTTTAACAGCAGCAGTGTACAAAAGCTGATTGTATTGAAAACGCAAGCGTTGTAAACGGAGTAAAATACATGGGTCAGTACGGGACGTGAGGAGACGCTCCCCAGCTTGTATCTGCTGCTCTAGAATCAGTAAATGCTGCTTTCTTTGTTTCCCCTGCCGAATTTGATAGCTAGTTATAGTGGCGCGGATAGATGCTTTAAAACCCTCCCACCAAGCCCAGCTCGCTGTGTCTTGGGGTGAGTTAAAATGAAAATAATCTTGGATAGCGGCCTTTATATCAACCTGAAAATCTTTTTGACCCAGTAGGGATCTATCAAAAAACCAAGCTCGGGGAGAATCGTCCCGCGCAGTGACACGTAATGATAAAGATATGGCAGCATGATCTGAAATATGGAGAGGATGAGTCCTAGTCGTGTCTACTTGAGAAATCAGTGCTTTGGAAATGAGAAAGAAATCTATTCTAGATTGGGAGTGATGGGGGGCAGAAAAGAAAGTGAACTCTAAGTCGGAGGGGTGAAGCAGCCTCCATATATCTACCAGCGCAAGATCTTGCATCAGAGCTGTAAGGGTAGCAAGACTCTTGGGTGGACTACTCGTTCTAGGCGGCTGTCTATCTATCAGAGGGTCTAACACTTGATTAAAATCACCACCAAGTATTAATGGAGTATTGGCAGAGGCCTGTGCCAACTGCGCAATACTTGCATAGTAAGCAGGGTTGTCCACTTTCGGGGCATAAATGCAAATACATGTAAATTCACTATCTCCAACCTTAAGATGTACTCGGGCCCATCTACCCTCCTTGTCAGCGCTAGTATCAATTACAGTAGCTTGCAAAGATTTCTTAACCAGAATGGCTACCCCGCACCGTTTGGAAACGGCGGGAGAATAGGCAGCCACCATGTAAGGCTTAACATTGAGTTTCAGTGTTTCAGCAGAGTTTAAGTGCGTTTCCTGAAGAAACGCTAAATCAGCATGCTCATGGCTAAGATAGCTAAGGATTTTCTTTCTTTTGATAGGACTATTAATGCCCTTTACGTTGAGTGATAAGATTTTACATAAAGCCATTCAGACAAGTTAAAAATTCTGAGCATGATAGCGCACATAATTTCACAATGTCCCTCATATTGACTGTATCTGGCTGTACATATGGCATAAAAGAAAATAAGCTTAGATAATACAATGAAGCGCCCCACATTAAAAAAGAAAAACCGCAGCGCGGTAGAGAAGAAGCAGAACCCCAAAAATTACTGGCGACCATGTGTCTGCGGGGAGAAGCCCCAGAGAAGGCCGAAATTGAAAAAACACATAACCTGTAGGACTGTGCGTGCTCCGAATCCGACCGAGGCACACATCATGGAGGGATAGGAGACCACAAAACAAAAGTCATAGAAAGAAAGAAAGAAAGTCCAGGTAGTCTCTGTGCTTAACTATGACCGCCGCATCGGGCCCTTCAAAATGGCGGACAGAGCCGGCAAATAAAAGTCCAAGTCGTTGGATTAGCGCATCTGCTCTGCTTCTTTGGAGTCTAAAAATGTTGATAGTAGATCAGGATCTTCGAATGTCCTGGTTTGGTTGTGGAGAGTCACTCGGAGCTTCGCGGGATACAACAGGCCAAAGCGAGCCTGTAGCTGTTGAAGTCGAGGGCGAAAAGCAAGGAGTTTCTTCCGTCGGTCGACTGTAGGCTTTGCCAAATCAGGGAAGAAGGAGACTTTGTGACCTTCAAATTCCAAATGATGGTTCGCCCGGGCAGCATTTAAAATTTGTTCCACTTGTTGATATCGTAGCAAGCGAAAGATAATAGGCCGGGGGGTCGTTCGGTTGAGCGCCATGTGGGTAGGAACACGGTGTGCACGATCGATTTCCAGTTCTTTATGAAAGGTGATCTTCAGCAAGGAGGGAAGAGTTTTGAGCAGGAATTCTCTCATATCTCCCGCTTCCACCCCCTCCGGTATTCCAATGAGCCTCACATTGTTGCGACGGGCTCGATTATTGCTATCTTCTAACTCCTTTTGAAGATTCTGTATCTGGCGCTCAGCCTTGTCCAGTGTGCCCAAGCGCACCGCGTGCGAGTCGAGGACCCCCGCCATATTGTCCTGCCGTAATGAGAGACTTTCAAGTCGGTCCTGGAGCACTCCAAAGTCTTCTCGCAGGGCTCTAAGCGCTTCTCCATTGGACTGCACCAATTCCTTCACGCCGCGTATTTCCTCTAAAATCTCCAGGTGCATTTCGGGGTTCTCCCGAAATGGAACCATCTTCTGTGGGGAGGACACCTCTGTTTTGGAGCGTTTTCCGTGAGAAGAAGAAGGAGACCCGAAGTCCAAGCGCGCTGGTTTATGGGCCGCCATCCCCCCGAGGTACCCCGGTCAGCCCGGAGCGAAATAGTAAGTTTGTATAGGTATTATGTCAGGATTCTAAGTAGGCCTCTCGGGAGCTTCAGCGCGAAGCGTCTTACCCGCTGGACATCAGGCTCCGCCCCCTGCATCTTAGTTTTAAGGTTGTGTTTAGGTATTTGAGTTCTTTACTTACTAAGGGTTGCTGGGGATACTTATACTAATAAAACTATATCTAATACATTGAATGTATTTGTTCACCTGAAGCTTAATTAATCTCAGGTCCTTAATGTATGCCTGATGAGGATAAACAGCTTCACCTGAGAGTGAATATGGCACCTCCTTTCCGTTAAGAGATTTAAGCACCTATAAAGTGTGATTATCCTAGGGGTGGTTGGGTGTCGGGGAGGGAGGGAGGGAAAGAAGACTTATTAAAAGCTGGCTGCTACACAGTACCCTGTCCTGTGCTTCTAAGGTAATCTGTGACCAATTTCTTGGGTGATTCACACAGCCCTTGCTTGTATCGAGGGAGTCTTGGGTTCTAAATTTAACCAGAAAGTTCTCTGTTGTGTTTTAAACTTAAACTGAAAACTACCTGTTGAGTTTCTAATTTAACTAAAAGCTCTTTGCTGATACTAGGCCCTGACTGATTTAACAAATACCCTGATTCACAGATTAATCAGCTTTAATCTAAATAATTCCTTTTTCACCAAGATTTATTTAAATTTTATTTATTTTATTTTAACTGTATTTATATACTGCCTTATCATACAATCAAGGCGGAAAAAGAAACAAAACAGATGATGTCACCTAGGCTCGGGGAAGCAAGCGGGAGCTCCTGCTCTCACCGTGTCTGAAAAGCAGCTTTTCCTCTGCCCTGGCAACGGCGGTTTAAATGCCGATGTAAGATTTAGAAAAATTCCCAGAAGTAAATACTTACCATTGCAGATTTCTCTCCAGAAGTAGCAGTCCCTTTTTGTAGTCTTTTAAGACTGAGAATCACAGAGCTCTCTGGGGTAATCTGTGACCAATTTCCTGGGTAAATCACACAGCCCTTGCTTGGATAGAGGGAGTCTTTCAAAATGGCCCTTTGATCTGTCACCTGGCTTTAACACCTATTTAAAACAATTTCACAGATCTCTTTCCCTCTATCTAGAAGGCCTCTTTGTAAAGGTCTCTAGAAATAATTTGTTGCTCAAAGAATACTGACCCTGTTTTTCCTTTTATGCTAAGTTATACTCTGATTTGATTTAAATTAAAACTCTTTGCTGATGCCAGGCCCTGACTGAGTATTACATTTAAACTAGAAGCTCTCTGCTGAGTTTTAAACTTAAACTGAAAGCTTCCTGTTGAGTTTTTAATTTAACTAAAAGCACTTTGCTGATACTAGGCCCTGATTGATTTTACAAATACACTAGATTCACAGATTAATCAGCTTTAATCTAAAGAATTCCTTTTTCACCAAGATTTAGAAAAATTCCCAGAAGTAAATACTTACAATTGCAGATCTCTCTCCATAAGTAGCAGTTCCTTTTTGTAGTCCTTCAAGACTCCAAATTTGGTGCTTGCCCTGAGGCACCCTCAACAACCTATCTTGCTAGGGTGTCTGGGGGGGGGGGGGCTTTACCTGCCCTCACCACAAAGTGCTGGGGCTGCTATATGTGCTCAGGGCATGTGTACCCCTGGCCCTCAGGACATTGGTAGTGCCTTGGCCCATTTGGGGGGGCCTTCTCTCCTGCTTGGTGACCAGTGGTGACTGTTTTGCACATTGCCACATTAGATTGTGGTGGGTTGCAAACCCATGATCTTTGGAGTTGTAGGTAGTGCTATTTCCAGTGTGCTACATATCCACTAAAGGCAACAGCCTTTGTTGCTACATCACTAGGGAATAGTGTTTGTCGCTACATCACTAGTGTATTAACATAAACTTCAGTGGAGCTAATGCTTATGTAGCTGGTCCGTCAGGTTGTTTATGCTTTATCTCCATAATGTTCTATGAATAAATGTGTCTTTAGTTCTTTTTTGAAGTTGTGAGTTTGGCAGTGGGTCGTATTCTTTCAGTTAATATATTCCAAAGTCCTCATGATTTATTTAATGGAAAATTCCACCAATGCTTCAAACAACCTCACTTATATTTTCAACCATTTTCTGAAACAATACATAGGATAAAAAGGCCTCAGTGATAAAAATAAATGTCTGAAAATTAAGCAGGCATCTAACAATTCACCATCGTAGGTCATAAAAAATTCTCATTAAAGTCTTCTGTGTTCAAATTCATAATAATCAAATTATTTTTCCAATTATGGTATGATTATAAATTAACTGCTGAATACAGTTACACTGCATTACTCAACATCAGATCCGATGCTGGCCACACGTTGCTTCTATAAGCTGCATCAGGGATAATTCATCTGAACTTGTAGTAATCTAAAAAATAAAAAATAAAAAATTAGCTCAGTCATATCGAAAATAATAAGTGACAAAAAATATGATGCAGCAAAATAGCTTGACATTAGCATACAAACCAAAACAATTCTCAACAACCTGGCAAGGACATATATCAATAAAATACTTATTTCAACTCCTCATGCTGGACTCCTGCAACGACATGAAAAGCTACAAAACACCACACATGCACCTTATATTCACAAGTCCCATCAATTTTTGCAGAGCAACTAGTGACATCATTATTAGTACTAGATCTTACTGCAAATGTTGTTGAAATGAAAATAGATATAGTAAGATGGTTTAAAAAAAAAACATCTTTCACGTTCAGAAACACAGAGGGCCATAAAAACACTGGATTCTCCTGAATCACTAGTGCTGGATAGCGGCAATTCACAAAAAGATTGCACATGGCCTCAAACCTGGGATCACCTTACAAATGGGAATCCCAGCTGACATCACCATGATTGCTGCAACATGCTTTATAAAAAGAAGTGAGTTGCAATTGCTGATCAGAACCTTTAACAACTGAGGGCTTCCACTGGCTTCAATGTATAGTTAACATTTTAGAAAAAAACTTCTAATAGCAACCTGTATTTAAACCCCAAAGAAAACCTAAGTGTGAGGACACACCCAAAATAAAATCTCCGTCATGTGGTGGTCAATTTTTCTTTCCAGAACCTGGATAGCACCCAGAGGTTGCACTATCTAGGCTCCAGGAAAATACTTTGAAACTCTTCAGTTGTGGTTACCCTGAGATTTGGTATTAAGGGGTGGCTTACACATGCTCACATGCACGTTTTCTCTGCCTCCCAGATATAGGAGGCGGCGGGCCCACGTGCCCGATCGCCGGCAATAACCGAGGGGGCGGAGTGGCTCGAGCCCCCCTCCTCGGCGGTTTAAGGCGCGCTCCCGAGCGGGAGTTTTGCTTTAAATCTATTGGCTCCCGCGTGCCCAGGTGGCCGCGGGAGCCAATGAGGGGATCGGAGGGCCCGATGGGAGCGAGCGGTCAGACGCCAGTCCTCCGGAATCAGGGAGAAAGGACGGGCGTACCCACCCTCCCTCCCTTTGTGGGAGCTGGGGGCTGGGGAGATGGGGGAGTTGCAGCTGGAGGGGGGGGGGGCGGGATCCCGGAGGTGTCCGGGGTCCGGAGGCATGGCAATATGCAGGGTGGGGGTGGGGGTACCCCCGACCCGGAGAAGCCCTCGGCTTTTGCTAGTAATATGGCAAAGCCGGAAGAGGGGGATAGAATTGCCAGGGACGGTTCTCGGTGGAGGCGGGAAGGAACTCACTTTGCTACCCATATGGCTGGTGAGGGATTGTCCCGCTGCCGGAGCCGTAAGTTAATACAGTTAGGGTTGTAATGTTATATTGTGCTTGTTTAATAAAGCTGCGACCAGTTAATTTGCCAATAAGCGACTATGTGGTGGTTATTTGCAGGGAAAGTGGGGGGGGGGGATGTTGTGGGGCGTGGGCCACGTCCGCCTTACCTGGTTAATATTTATTTATCTTTTCAACAAAAAAAGAAGAAAAAGAAAAGCAAAAATACCAAAACAAAGATATAATTCCCAACGTCATGAATAATAACAATGTCAAAAATAATATTCTGCAATTAATAGATTGCAGATAAGCTTGCCATTCAGTGCTAATACTGAGTCCTTCAGGATCTATGGTACCTATATGAAAAATCCATTTCTGTCCACATATGAACAATTGTCTGTTCCTATCACCACCCCAAGGTTCTGGAGAACAAAATCAACATAGAAACAGCATACGTCCTCAAAAGAATGTTAAAAAGTTATGCAATGTTAGTCAACAGGTCGGAGATGAACCTGGTTCAGAGCAAGGGATCATGGGACATATAGATCAGACATATGAGAATACATTTCTACAAATCCAATTGCAACAGGCCCTATCTGTCCCACCGAGCCCCTATTCCAAACCAATGACTGCACAGTTATTGGCTGCATGGTTTTGTCTAGACTCCAGAGTATAGCCTTACCAAAGGGAAACATCAGGTTGGATCCCTTCCTCTGCATGCACAGTCACAAATGAATGAGGTATTACTAGGGCAGTGCTGCAGGAAGGCTCTGGTGTGCCAACTTTTGAAGGTACAATCTAACCTTGGTTTTCATCTTTTCCTCTATATGCTGTAGAAAAAAAACAGAGAATGATGTGCGAGAAGATAGACCAGGAAAGAGATCCTATGTTCTTCTAACTTTTTATTTTTCAGTGATAAAGTGCTTATAGAATGAAAATATACAGGAGTCAAAGCTAAAACACAAATAAGACATCGCTGGAAATATATGCTCCACAATTGACGAAAAACAATCAAAACAAGGCTATACAAGTTGTCAAGTTGTCAAAACAACCTGACATGACATCATGTTGATAACTTGGATTCCAGCTAAGTGCGTTTGACTGTGTCTTGTGTAGAATGTTATATTATTATATGTTGATACATTATTTGAGATTGTTTTGATATATTATCTGTATTGGTATTTATAATATGGTAGATGTTTACGGTGGATGAGATCGATGAATGAAAAGGCTGGGACCTGTTAATAGAGATGTTTCCTCTATATAAGTTATTTTGCAACTATCCAAAGGTTTCTCCACTGTATTTACACTTGGGTTGTAGTTCTTGAGTATTTTATTGTCAAATGATTATATAGAATGCATGTTTTGTGTGGTACTATTATATCTTACTCCTGATTTAGATCTCGTCTGTCATACTCTTCCAGGACATGATTATTGGCACCCTTATAAACAATCCAAATAAGTTTGAACAGAAGAACCACATTCCCATTGCAGTAAAATTAGACATATCTATGATCAATTGTCAATACTCATATAACACAGGTACACTAAAAAAAATTTTTTTTAAACTGCCTCTAATGTTTCGATTGATTTTTACGTTTTTTGGTGTGCTGAATCCAAATCTGGTAACCAATTTGCTCCATCACGTACAGATTTTTTGCTACATTGGGTTAGCAGTTTGAGGTGAACGTTTCAGATTGAGTGCGATCGAGATAAAAGTTTTTTGGATGAATTCTTTATACTAATTGTTTAGTAGTTATTCAAATAAGAATAAAGAAAATTGTAACAAGGCAGCACATAAGAATAGAGTAATGTCAACAAAACACACTGTGATGGTAGCAAAATTGTCTGCACTTAAAACAGCCACATACATGTGCACAAACATTGAGCATATAAGAGCGAGGTTAGACACAAAGCAAAGCAAAGAAATGTGCAAAAAATGTTGTACAGGTATGTATGTAAGAATAGAAAACGCAAACCGCACCATTGCAATACATGAAGACAAACACCCGATGGTGTGAAAATAAAATTCTAATAAATGAGATCCGACACTGTGGTAATAACTAGCAAATTTTTATTTCAAAGTTTAGTAAAAACACGATATTTGTCAACACAGTTTAGATTTTAAAGTCATTCTTGGGTCAATCAATCTCCTGGTGGGCCCGTTTCTTCTTCCCCCGAATGCTTCTCTTGGTGCGCTGCTTGGCGTATTTTTCCTCTGGGGTTTCCCGCAGCAGCAACCAGCAGAAATCAGCCATCATAGTGGTGTTCCATCTTCCTTGGTACCTTCTCTCTGCGTCCTTGATGTCCTGGTGAAACCTTTCACCTTGTTCTTCACTGTACGCTCCCATGTTTTCGGGAAAGTAGTTCACATGGGAGTGCAAGAAATGGACTTTCAGGCTCATGTTACAGCCTTGTTCTTTGAAGGCATTGAGCATCCTGGCAACAATATCCTTATAGTTCTCATCCCGCCTGTTCCCCAAGAATTTGAGAACAACATCCTTGAAGGAATCCCAGGCTTCTTTTTCCTTCTCAGACATCGTTTCAGCGAATGCTCCATCTGAAATGAGTTTCCTTATATCAGGGCCAACAAACACTCCTTCCTTTAGCTTTGCTTCAGAAAGTCGGGGGAACTTTGAGCAAAGGTACCGAAAGCACTCACCATCTTTTGGAAGGGACTTGATGAATTGCTTAATGAGACCCAACTTAATGTGGAGAGGTGGTAATAGAATTTTATCACGAGGTACCAAGCTCTCATGAAGAACATTTTTCTCACCGGGTCTCAAATACTCCCGAATTGGCCAGTCTTTTATCCCCCAGTGTAGGTCGCGGGCCCGGCTATCCCACAAGCAAAGGAAGCAGAGATTTTTGGTGAAACCGGATTGCTGCCCTAATAGCATGGATAGAATTTTAAAGTCTCCACAAATCATCCACTTATGCTCATCATAACGAATCTTCTGAAGAATCAGGGCCAAATTCTCGTATTTTTCTTGGAGAATAACAGAGTGAGCAATAGGAACTGAAGCAAATGTGTTGCCATTATGAAGAAGAACACCTTTATGCTGTCTTTTGATGAATCAATGAACAGCCGCCATTCAGTAGGATCATACTTGAGTTTAAACTTTTCCATCACTCCGTATATATCGTTGCAAAATATCAAATCTTCCTCTTTGCTGAAATACTTCAAAAATTGTGTCTCGCGGTTGCGGTACCAATAAAAAGTTGTTCCTGGTGACAATAGATTTTTCTGTTTAAGCCGAGAACCTAGCAGTTTGGCAGCATCTTTTGGGAGTCCTAAATCCCGGACTAAATCATTCAATTCAGCTTGAGAGAAAAGATCAGGTTTCGGATCTGGTTCAGTTTCAAACTCGGAAGTACTGGACTCATCGGGAAAAGCCATCTGATGAGTCTCATCATGATCAGAACCGTCCACACAAATATGATCCAAAGATTTTGGTGGTTCAGGCACAGGTACTTCGTTGCTATGAGGCATAGGCCTAATTGCTGAGGGAAGGTTGGGGTAACTTATTACGTTCTTATTTTTTAAGTTGTATCCCTTCACAATGCAAGAGCAAAAATAGCAGTCACTGCTGTGGTCTCTTTGTTCACGCCACATCATAGGTATTCCGAAACGAAATGCTTGTTTTTTACCTTTCATCCATAAGCGTAGATCTTCCTCACATGTCTTGCACACTTTGTGAGGCCCACAGTTTGTCTTGATCGCCTAACTTCAAACCGAAATAGGCGAAATATACTTTTTTAATAAATGCAGAAATGTTCCTCTGCCGCTTTTTCACGGTATATTCCCCACAAATAAAACAAAAACTGTCCGGAGAGTTGACGCAACCTCTGGCTCTGTGAGCCATCACAAATACACAGCACTGCAAACTACAACTGTAGTGAACCACTTCGGAATAAAGCTGGATTACGACTGAGCAAACAAAAGGTAATAATGAACTTGCAAGAAACTGAAATTTGACAGGAACGTTCATGTCGCAACCACCGTGTTTGAGCGAGCGAGCGAACGAGGCGAGGCGAACAGGAAAGAACATGCGCCAGCGCGAGTACTGGATTTAGCCCCCCGCCTCCCAATTGTCCTGTTAATGTATAAAATGAATACAAAACACTCTAAAATATCATGAGGGAGTGTTTCTAGTTAGTTAACCATTACAACCTCTATTTTGGGCCAAGAAAATAAACTGCAGTCAGCTAAAAAGAAATTATGTGAACATTCCTTATATGGGTAAGAAATCTGATTTTGCAAGAAAACGTGACGTGATGGAACATTTTGGCTATTTTTCCTGGATTCAGCACCCCAAAATCTATAGGAATCAGTTGCAAAACTGGAGGCAGTTTTTTGGTAGTGTACCTGTGTAATTTGAATCAACTAATAAATGATGGCTCTAATGTTTAAAAAGGCCACATTCATTCCCTGTTCCAATTTCACAATTATAAAGACAAGATAGCTGCCTGAGACCATCAGAAAAACCATTATTTATTTAACCAGTTTTCTATACTGCCTTATCCTTCAATCAAAGCGGTTTACATTATGTAATTACTACAAACAGATACTGGATATATTCCCTCGTCCCCAAAGGGCTCACAATCTAAGGGGTATGTTTACTAAACTGCGGTAACGTTACATACCGCGCGCTATGTAACGTTAACGATCATTAGGTAACGTTAAGCCGCGGTATGTAACGTTAACACGCATTAACGTTACTTAGTGATCGTTAACGTCCCCAGCCTCGGTAAACACCGCAGAAGGTGGAGAGAGGGCGGAGAGAAGGGGTCAATGGGTGGAGAGTGGGCGGGGAGCGGCCCCTTTCACACTAACGCGCTGAACTGAAGGGCTGAATCCTACCGTGAATGAAAACTTGCCCTTCGATGCACATTTGCAGGAGAGAGAAACCATTTCAGTGTCAGCAATGTACAGCCTAGGCAGGGAGCCAAAGAAATGTGATCGTAGTGCTCCATTTTCAGCAACACCATAGTGCCAAAGTATGAATGGCCACTATGTCGATGGTGCAAATGGGGCATAAAGGGCTGCAGGTAGGACATGTAGCATGGACAGCTGGGCACAGGGTGAACCAGGCAGGCGCCTAGGTGGCACATAGGAACATAGAAACCAGAAATCAGCAAGACAGCAGCTGACCAAGGCCAAACACAATCCACCTATATCTACCTGGTTCACCCTAGCCAATAGTTGCTAGGGCACTGACCTGACATCTCCCCAGCCATCCCGCCCCCATGTGGAAGGGACATAATATTGGTAGGCAGTGATGAGGGGGATGTGAGGATGTCCATGTATGGCCCCCACCCCGGGATCCGCTCCCTAGGCGGGCGCCTACCTACACATTGGATGGCCTGGGACTGCACACTACCAGCACCGACAGCAAATGGCCATGTCAGCTTGGCAGGGGGGGTGCCCATGCTGGAGGGGGCAGTGCCACCTCCCTGCAGTGGACCTAGGCCATGCCCTGCATCAGTACGTGGTGTGCAGTGCAACATACAAAGTCTGGCTGAGGAAAAGTACAAGTAGCCCCAGGGACTATTGTGCATCTGTGACAACAGTGTGGTGCAGTACACCTAGCCAGTGTGTCCAGAAGCAGAGGGTCAAAGGTTCAAGCCCCAGCTGTGGTTCCTGCAGAGCATGTCCCTATGTTTTACCCTACAATGCAGATACAACAGCAACATGTGCAAAGCCCAAAGCAGCGGCGAACAGGGGTACAAACACCCACCCACACAGGCTCCATAATACAAAGATGCATGGAGAGTCAGGCTGTTGGCCCCAGCATTGAGCTGAAGTTATCACCAGAGCACTACTACTACCCCCTGCACAGTTTAGCAATGTCAGCACTGTGATCAGGACCAGTGTGGTGGGCAGGGTTGCCAACCACCCCTATCTTTGTACAATGCTGCAATAGGAGTGAGCGTGTGTGTATGTCTATCCATTGTTCTGTGGCTGCCCACCCTTCACTGGGCCCAAAATGTCCCGCTGTTACCAGCGTTAGCCTGAATAGGTGCATAATGAGGAGCAAGGTATTTGGGGTATGGCCCGGACAGGGCAGATTGGCCAGGATGCATCTTCACAGGGTGTGGGGCAATGGCTGGGACACTGTAGTGCCTGACCACCACCTGCATGGACAGGGTGGCCACAGCATGGCATGCTGGGAGGGCACTCACTCTGACCGAGCAGTGACCATGGCAGGTATAAGTTCCCGCATAGCGCTCTACACTATCTGTTTCCAGTGATATATTTGTGTTCCCCAGTGCTAGGGTCCCAATCACTGAGATGCCTGCTTGATGCACATAGTTCGTCTGTGAGCATGCACTATGGACTGGCTGGTGGACTGTCTGCAGTTAGACTGTGCATGGTCAGAACTCTTATAAGGTACAGTCTGACTGTGCTGTCTGCTGGTGACTGGCAGAAAGTGGTGGGAGGCAGTTGGGTTTTTCCAGACCTAACCCCAGCATTGCTGCTGGTTTTCCACTGCCCCAGTCATAGGTATGGCTCTGGCCCACCAACCCTAGAGGGTTGTCTCTTGCAAACAGGATCGAGGTTGCTTCCCTGGGGCAGGGGTACCTGTTCTTTATCTACAAAAAGTGTGATGTGGGCCCTTTGGGGTATGTAGTGTATACCACTGTGACCTATAAAGGTACTGCTATACACACCTCATGCAATTCTAGGAGCCCCTCTGCCCTGATAACAGCTGCCCATGTCAGCCAGACCCTAACACGGGGTATACACCAATCTGGCTGGTGTCTGGTCCCACAGGGCCACATTTGACTGCAGGATACAGATGGACACCAAATTACTTTTGGCTGCACTGCAAGGAACACCTGTCACACACCAGTAGTGATGGGGATGTACAGCAGGACCTATCTCTAGCACCACATGTACTGCGGACCTAGTGCTGGGCACCCATCCTATCCCTCAGGGTGAACACAGAACCTGCACAATGGCATGGTCTGTAGCTACTCTGTGCCAGTATCACGCACTGTCAGTTCGTCTTTCCAATGTCATCAGTACTGCTTTATATTTTATATTGGTAGCCAATGTAGTTCTATTAAGATTGGCATAATATGCTTGAATCTGGAGGTATCCTATAGGATTCGGGCCACTGTGTTTAGGGCCATATTAGGTAGTTGTAATATATTTCAGTAGGCCTTGGAGCAGCGGTTCTCAACCTGTGGGTCGCGACCCCAACGGGGGTCGCCACAGGATTTAGCGGGGGTCGCTTAGCCTCCACCAAGTTTAAAAAAAAAAAATTAAGATGTGCACAAGTTGCTGCCGCTGCCGAGTCCGCTTCTCGGCAGCAGCAAACTCCGGCAAACTCACCGCCTTCTTCTGCAGCCGCGGCTCCCTGCCTCTTAGGGAACCGCGGCTGTACTTGTAAAATCGTTGCGGAGCCCTTCCTGTCTCGACGGGCTCCGTGCAGCATTGTCCCGCCTCCAAAGGAAGTGGTAAACAACTTCCTTTGGAGGCGGGACAATGCTGCATGGAGCCCATCGAGACAGGAAGGGCTCCGCAATGATTTTACAGGTACAGCCGCGGTTCCCTAAGAGGCAGAGAGCCGCGGCTGCATTAGAAGGGAGGCAGACAACCTGCAACACGGCTGACATCGACAGAGGGGGGCTGACATGGAGGGAGGGGGGCTGACATGGACAGATGGAAGGATGGGGCTGACATGGAGGGAGGGAGGGAGGGAGGGAGGGGGCTGACATGGACAGATGGAAGGATGGGGGCTGACATGGAGGGAGGGGGCTGATATGGATGGATGGATGGATGGAGGGAGGGGGCTGACATGGACAGATGGAAGGATGGGGCTGACATGGAGGGAGGGAGGGAGGGAGGGAGGGGGCTGAGATCGAGGGGGGGAGGGAGGGGGCTGATATGGATGGATGGATGGAGGGAGGGGGCTGACATGGACAGATGGAAGGATGGGGGCTGACAGGGAGGGAGGGAGGGGGCTGGGAGGGGGCTGGGAGGGAGGGAGGGAGGGGGGGATGGGGGCTGATATGGAGGGAGGGAGGGAGGGAGGGAGGGGGCTGGGAGGGAGGGAGGGGGCTGACAGGGAGGGAGGGAGGGAGGGATGGGGGCTGATATGGATGGATGGAGGGAGGGAGGGGGCTGGGAGGGAGGGAGGGAGGGATGGGGGCTGATATGGATGGATGGAGGGAGGGAGGGAGGGAGGGAGGGGGGCTGACATGGACGGATGGAAGGATGGGGGCTGACATGGAGGGATGGATGGAGGGAGGGGGGCTGACATGGACGGATGGAAGGATGGAAGGATGGGGGCTGACATGGAGGGAGGGGGCTGATATGGATGGATGGATGGAGGGAGGGAGGGGGCTGACATAGACAGATGGAAGGAGGGGGGCTGACAGGGAGGGAGGGAGGGAGGGGGCTGACAGGGAGGGAGGGAGGGAGGGATGGGGGCTGATATGGATGGATGGAGGGAGGGAGGGAGGGAGGGAGGGGGCTGACAGGGAGGGAGGGAGGGAGGGATGGGGGCTGATATGGATGGATGGATGGAGGGAGGGAGGGAGGGGGGCTGACATGGATGGATGGAAGGCTGGGGGCTGACATGGAGGGCTGGCTGGAGGGCGGGGGGCGGACATGGACGGATGGAAGGATGGGGCTGACATGGAGGGAGGGAGGGAGGGATGGGGGCTGATATGGATGGATGGAGGGAGGGAGGGAGGGATGGGGGCTGATATGGATGGATGGATGGAGGGAGGGAGGGAGGGAGGGGGCTGACAGGGAGGGAGGGAGGGATGGGGGCTGATATGGATGGAGGGAGGGAGGGAGGGAGGGAGGGAGGGGGGCTGACATGGACGGATGGAAGGATGGGGGCTGACATGGAGGGATGGATGGAGGGAGGGGGGCTGACATGGACGGATGGAAGGATGGGGGCTGACAGGGAGGGAGGGGGCTGACATGGAGGGAGGGAGGGAGGGAGGGGGCTGATATGGATGGATGGAGGGAGGGGGGCTGACATGGAGGGAGTAGGCTGGCATGGACAAAGGGGAGAGACATGGGGACATACTGGACAGACGGGATAAATGCTGGACAGAGGCGAGAGACAGTGCGGGTTAGGATTATAATGGGCTGATGGGGGTGCTAGCACTGGTAATGGGCAGATGGGGGGCTACGAATGGTAATGGGTTGATTAGGGAAGGCTAGGACTGGGAATGGACTTATCAAGGGGGGGTAGGACTGGTAATGGACTGATGGGGGTCTAGCATTGGAAATGAGCTGATCAGTGAGGTTAGGACTGGAAATGGGCTGATTAGGGGAGCCTAGCACTGGTAATGGGGTTGAGGGGGGGACTAGCACTGGAAATGAGCTGATGGGGGGTAGGACTGGTATTGGGCTGATTAGGGGGGGGGTAGGACTGGTAATGGGGTTGAGGGGGATTAGCACTAGAAGTGAGCTGATTAGGGGACTTTGACTGGGAATGGGCTGATTGTGGGGAGGGGAGGATAGAGCTGCTGACCCTGGAAGAAAACTGGGGGCTAAGGCTACAAGTGGGCTGATACAAGGGGATGGGAGCATGGAACTGAAAGGGAGTGGATCTGAGAGGGGCTGCCATGGTATTTGTACTAGAAGGGACTGATCAGTGGGGAAGGAGGTGGACTGGAAGGGAATGGACACCAGTGGCAGTCATGGGAATGCAAGTTGACATTGGAAGGTACTGGGATTGAGGACTGGAAAGGGGCTGATACTGGGGAGGGTTACTGGGACTGGAAATAGGCTGATGGAAAGAAGTGAAGAAAACAAAAGAGATAAGAACTGGCAGATGGACCATAGACCACAGAAAGAGAGCTAAGAGAAGACAGGAAAGCAGAAGCCTCAGATCGGGACCAGCATGATCAGAGAATAAATTGGTCAGACAACAAAGGTAGAAAAAATAATTTTATTTCATATTAGTGATTTGACTACAAAATCATCATAATTTTGAAATCAAATATTGTTACTTGTTGTTTTGATTATTTAAATAAGTATTTTATAAATAAAAACATATTGCAAAGGCCTATAATATATTAATAATTCAACAAATGATTACAGCGACAATGCGTTAACGGTAAAGGAAGAGAGACGCATTTGATTTTATCATTGGGGGTCACCACAAGTTGACCAACGGTAAAAGGGGTCACGGTACAAAAAAGGTTGAGAACCACTGCCTTGGAGGATAATATTGGCAGTCAAAGTGTGGGAAGATGAGTGGAATACGGTGAGGAAGTCTTGCAAATTCAGGAGTGGGCATAGATGTTGAAGGGTTCTGATTTTATGATATACTGCCCTAGTGATGTTGTTGATGTGGGTTTGCATGCTCAGTTGCTGGTCCAGGGTGATTCCAAGATAGTGTACTTCTTGTTTTACTGTCAGTTCTGCATCCTTTACTTTTAGAATATCTGGTTGAGTGAAAGCCTGATCGTTTGTTATAAACTGCATTTCGGTTTGCTTGTAGTTCCCTTTGAGGTTCTTTCTGGACAGCCATTCAGAGGCAGCAATGAAACATTCTATTATGTTGGTGTAGTTAGGTTTGTCCATAGAGAAGGGTGCATATAGCATGATGTTGTCAGCGTGTATGTGGTAGAGTATAAGACTGAATTATTGCACAAATTGGCTGGATGTAGATGTTAAAGAGTCGGGATGATATGATGATCCCTGTAGGACCCTTTGTGTTTGCTTGTATTTATTGTTGCCAACCTGTTAGGTAGGGTCTACACCTATCTAGGGCTGAGTTTTGTATTCCTTTCTCTTGAAATTGGGATAGAAGGATGTTGTGACATACTGTGTCAAATGCTGAGGCAATATCTATGAATATGAGGATAAATCCCTGCTTCAATTTATTGATGTCCTTTATGAGCCTGTTGAGAAGAGTAGCCATGAAGGTTTTGACTCCATGCTGCTGTCTAAACCCAGGCTGTTATGGATCCATTGGAAACTGGGAGTCTATGTGGTGCTGGAGTTGTTGCTGGACTTTTTTTTCTATTATTTTGGTCAATAATGGGAGGCTTGATATGGGTCTATAGGAATGTGTGTCCAGTAGATCAAGTTTGTTGTTTTTCAGTAGTGGTTTGATGGAGGCAGTCTTCAGGGATTTTGGCACGATGGTTAGGGATTGGTTCACGATTCTGGTGATGAATGTACTTAGGGCAGATCATGTTATTTTGACCCAGTTTATGGGACATGGATCTGTTGGCTGTATTCTGGGGAGCTTGGAATGAAGGAAGATAATGTGGTTATGACAGTGCCATCTATTGGAAATCTTTCTGGTTTGTATTGGTTTCAGATGGCTTTGTTTTGGAAGTGATTTGCGAAGGTTTGCAGGTTAGGAGTGCTTGCGTCATGCTGCTTGGTTGGGTCCTTTAGGAGGGATTTAACGATTTCGAAGAGGTCTCAAGGCTTGTTTAGTGAACACAGATTGCCCAATAGCCAGCATTCCATTTTTAGCAAAAACTGTTGAAAAAGTAGCTCAAATACAATTGCAAGACTTCATTGATCTCAACATTCCGCTTGATACACACCAGTACGGTTTCCACCCCATCATGGCGTCAGAACTCTCCTCTTAATATTATTTGATACACTTATCTCCAAACTAGACAACCCAAATCAAGCCTCCATAATGATCTTCCTGGATATTTCCTCGACATTTGACAGTGTTAACCACACCATTCTTCTGGCTAGACTAGCAAGCTTAGGCATCTGTGGAACAGCTTTAAATTGGTTCAAATCTTACATATCTAACTGCTGCCAATTTGTAAAAATCAACCAAGAGTCTTCTGCGACATTCCCCCAAGAACAGCGTAGTATTCCCCAAGGCTCGGCCCTTTCAGCGTTACTATTTAATCTATGCATCCAGTCTATCTGTACAATCTTCAAAAAATACAATATCAAATTTCACATCTATGCTGATGACATAATGGTATATGCCCCGGTTGACATAAAAAATCCTCAATACAACAGCATTACTGATTGTATAACTGAAGCGGAATCATGGCTAAATGCAAACAACATACAACTAAATCCCAAGAAAACAGAAATCTTATTTACGACTGGAAACCAGAGCTTCACTCCCCCCACTACCTTTAAACTGCATAATATAGAGCTGCCAGTCAAACAGGAGATAAAGTACCTAGGTGTCATTATCGACAAGGCACTCACTATGACTGCCCAAGTTAAACAAACTACCAGGGCAACTTTCTTCAAATTAAAAACCAAACAGCACCTCTGATCGATCCTAGAAACACATGATTTCAGAACGGTAGTCCAAGCTTTGATCACCCCTCACTTGGACTGCTGCAACAGCCTCTTACAGGGTCTACCTAAAAAGACACTCCACTCGCTTCAACTTGCACAAAATGTAACTGCTAGGATTATTTCTAAAGCAAGCCTTACGGACCACATCACCCTGATTCTCTATAACCTCTATTGGCTCTCCATCGCTTCCAGAGTTAAATACAAAATGTTAGTCACAACTTTTAAACTACACAACAATATCTCCCCTTCTTACCTATCTACTCTGATCCACTCACAAGTTGATCTCAGAACAAGAAGAAAATGTACAATGGACCTCCTATCCATACCTTCCTCAGTAAGGAAAACCAAAAAGGCTACCAGCAACAGGGCCTTCATGTACTCTGCCACAACCCTCTGGAACTCCCTCCCAGACTCTAGCAGATCAACTAAGGACCTACAGACATTTTGTAAACTACTAAAAACCCTACTTTTCACAGAATATTACAACTCAGCTATTTACCCTATCCCTTCCAACCCTCCTGCATCCGTGACCCCCTCCTCCCAGTACAAATACACCTCTGTAAGCTGCTCTGTTGTCAATATATCATGAAAATAGTTTGATCTCAGCTTACACTATGTTTCTGCATAAGTGCCTAGCTGACCTGTATATAGTTTATTGTATCATAGTTTAAAATGTTCCCTGTAACCAAGTTTTTGGAATTCAGTTCTATGTAAAGCGCCCCTGATTGATGGAAGGGGTGGTATAAAAAGCGTTCAAATAAATAAATACATAAATAAGATACCTGTGTGGTAATCTTTGCGCTTTTGGTTGATTGTTTTGCAATGTTGTTGTAGGCTGTTCATATATGCGCCATTTTCACTCAAGTTTTCTGAGCTGTAGTAAGGAATCACATAATTCTGTGGTATATCATAGGGCTGAGTGATATTTCTTGGGAAGCTTTGTAGTTGGCAGTGTGAAGCTTTGCTTATAGTTCCATTCCATGTACCTCGTAGATTGTCAATATTGGTTGTGTCGGCATTTAGTTCTGGCAGAATTTCCTCAGGAATGTCTGTTTGTCGAAGTGTCGGAAGCGACTCATTGCATCTATGTAGGTCTGTGTCCAGAGTGATTTGGAAAGTATGGCATTGTGGTCTGACTACGGGACCTGGAATACTACTGGTGGAAGTTGATTACTTTGTTTGTGTATGCAAGTGGGAGCAAAGATGAGGTCCAGAGTGTTTCCTATTTTGTGGGTGGGCGTGTTTATTATTTGCTCATAATCTAGTGCCATCATTGCTTCTAGGAAGGGTTTGGTATGCTTTAGTGGAAGTGATGGGAGGTTGAAGTCACCTAGCATCCATAGCTGTTTCCTTTGGATAGTGTGGTTGCATGCTAGTTCTAGGACTGCCAGGCATACTGTTAGCTGTCTGTTTGAGATTGTGATGGTGTCCGAGTTGTTTGAACTTTCAGATTTTATGTTGTTGAATTTTAGGTCGCTTTTGGCTAGGACAAGGATGCCTCCACCCCTTCAGTTGGCTTTCGGGCAATTAAAGAGGTCATAATTGGAGAGTCTCAAATTGTTTGTTAGTATGATGTCTGAGTTGGTGAGCCATGATTCCGTGACACATAGAATGTCTAGCTTTCAGTGTTTGATGTAGTTTATGAGTATTGGCCATTGGTTCCGGAATGAGTGAGCATTTACAAGCATGCAGTTTAATTTTTTGGTGTGTGCAGGCTTCCATATGTGAGTCCTCGCTTGGAGCTGGCGGACTATGTGTATAAAAGAGCCATGTACTTTCGAGTGGGTGGCTCAAGGGATTCTGCGAATCTTTGGGTCCCTTATGTTTATGTTTATTACATTTGATATACCGCTCAGGCCAAGAAGCATCAGAGCGGTTTACAATCCTACATTTATGATGGGAATTAGTCCTTGTTGCTGGGTATATGTTTCTGTCTGCATGATGAGTAGGGTAAGGCAAGTTAGGAGAAACATGCTCATGAGTAAGTCAGGCATTGTGCTTTGCTGCAGATGATTTTGAGTGGTTGCAAGGTTGTCGCAGTTATGGCGAGGGATTGGGAGAGATGTTCTATTTGATGTAATTTAGAAGAGGGTGTACGTCAAGAGTGCTTTCTTTGTATACTGTAGGTCAGGGGTCTCAAACACGCGGCCCGCGGGCCGCATGCGGCCCGCGAGACAACTTTGTGCGGCCCGCGACAGAGGAAAACAAAAAAAACACAAAACCCTGGCTTCTGCCGTTGCCGCCGTGGCAGCGGCAGAATCAATTGTCAAATTTTAAAAAAAAAAGACTTCTGCTGCTCAAGCAGCAAAATCAGCTGTCCTGCGGCCCCTTCCCCTGTGCCCGTAGATCCGAGTCTGCTCTATCAGCGGCGTGCTTTTCTTTCCTATGGTGACATGTGCTTTGTGTGTTTGTTTGTTTATTTAAAACTTGCTATACCGCCTTAGGCTGGGTAGCATCAGAGTAGTTTAAATCAAACTGACCACTCTACCTGCAGGTAGCAGACTGTGCTGATGACTGTGAGTGAATGTGGCTGGCATTCTTTATTTATTTGCCTTGGCTGATGATACCATTTGCTGTCTCATAGAAGCTATTGCCCTAGACTTCTACTTTGTCTTGCCTAATGTTTGGGGCAGACTTGATTCCCAAATTTCCAAACCTAAACAATGGGTGCTAGTGTGCAGATAAGTGGCTCCCATTGAGAGTGTGAGAAAAGTTTTTCACCTGGCCAGAGCAATGCGGATTCTCTCCCAGACCCCCTATGCTGCAGCATAGGGTGGCCTGAGTACACTGGGATGGCAGAAGATGTCCTAATTGGCTATCTTAAGCCAGACCAGGAGCAAGGTCTCAGTCCATGAAAAGTTTCACTTTCAAATGGCTGCCATAGCTCTGTTGTCCCGCTTTGAGATCTTATTCTGCATAGGCATATACATTGAACAATGGTACATCAATGTGGTTCTTCAGGAGATATGATGCCATGTGCATGTGCCACTAGAACAGAATTTACTCATGCATAGTAGATGTGCATCATCTGAGAATGCACAGATGTGCATATACAGCCATCCATAGCACCCCCAGGCTATTTTCAATGTTTACACACTCTTTGAGGCTGGGATCCATGCTGATATGTATTTTTGGATGAGGCTGCATATCTTAGTGACCAGTCTGTCTGTCTTTCATGTTTTTCACATGTAGGCCCCATCTATTTCACACCATGTGAACGTGCCTCTTTCCAGTGCATATTTTTAATGGATATGTTGATGTCAGAACATGGAAATATGTTGATTTTGGAAGAGATGAATGTGTGTGGATTTTCCAACTTTTTTATTTCTAGGGCCCTCCCACCACTGAACCGACCTTTCTAAAATGTGCCTTTTAATGAATTGCAACAAGGAACTTCCTTATACGTGATGCTGGAGTTCATAACTATTTGGTCTATGCAAAATGGAATAGTTTTGGATGTGTCTAGCTCTATGAATAATTCTTCTCTGTTATGACATATTTCCTGTATGCACCCAAACATTTGATTGTCTGAGGTAGCAAAATACATTATCCAAGAGTGAATCTAAAAGTTATTTTCAGACTTTCCAACAAAAATGGCAGTTCACGTTATATTTTATTTGGTTTCATTTGTAAACCGCTTCTTCCAGCGATTTTACTAGTTTGTTTTTTGATTTGTGTAATTTTTATTTTTTAAAGAATTTGAATTCTTCTGATGGATTAATAATCACAACATATTTGCTCTAATCATTTCTGAATATAAATATTATGCAGAGGCTTTTATTCAATTCTGTGTTTATGGGGAAAATGGCTTAGTAAATCAGACACAGTATGCTCTTTCCTTTTCATAAAAGTAATATTTCTTGATTTGGGTACTAAAATTGTACTACTTTCAATTCTATGCCACAATTCAAATCTTGGCTGTGTAGTTATGAGAACAAATGGAATAACCTTTGGCAATTGGAAAGTTTATGGAGTTCAGGTTTGAATGTATGAGACGTGATTGAATGAATAACCATATGCAGTGTAATAGGCAGAGAAGTAAGGCAGTGAATACATAGAAAACTGGGCTCGGAATAGGATGAGAGAGTTGATATGCATGTTATACAGGCTAATGTAGGCATTGGGGTCGGTTAAAACAGTTCCTAAAAGATGAGCGTCACAAATCCCAGCAGGGAAGGCAGCATTGTTTCTTTGAAAGTGGTTTATGAGTAGCACATTTTAATAACTACTTCATAACAAGCGGCGGTCTACATTATAGGTAGGCAGTACGTGTAAGAGTTAAAGAAGAGGATTTGTTTAATTTATGCTTTCCTGTTTTTCTCTAGTTATAAAAAATAAAACTAAAGTAACAAAATTGCTCCCCTAGGAAGTAATGGGAGCTGCATGCCTGCAGTATGCTCAGTCTTGGACTTGTGCCAGCCTGAAACAGAAATAAATGTATTTGGGTTTGAAGTCTCTGGGTGGTGAATATAAAGAGCGGTATTTATTTAGGCAGTCTGAAGGTTTAACATTCACTGTGTACTTCATGCTGCCACTGCATATTTTTTTAACAGGAAATCTGAGGATTTAAGCTTGCAAAGTTTAGGCATCAAATCACATACTCTGCTATTGGATCAATGGTGTCCAGATCAATCCTATTGACCCCACAGATATTCATAATGAATATTTATGATATGCATATTTGTATACATTAGAGATTCCAGTACAATACAGCACATTGCATTCAAAGATCAATGAACCAGAAACTTGTTTTATCTGCAAAAATTAGTCCCTAGGCCATGATCTATTATCCTGAAAAGTTTTTTGTCTTCTTTTTTTTTTTTTTTACACTGTGCAGATATTGTAAGATAGTATCTTATAGTTAGTTGTTCCATGCTAACTCTGTCCTGACAATATCTAGATAGTGCCAATGCAATTAGAGGGATTTTTTGTGGCACTATTTGAAGAGTTCCTTTGAAAATTCACATCTAGCAGACTTACATCTTTAGCAGTGACCACTAATGGGGCTATTTTAAAACAAATAGTCATTACTTTTGTGTCCCAAATAGTCAATATGGATGTCATAAAGGCAGGGATGTGTAAAGTCAATTTTAGAAACATATTCTTGTGGTAGCTACATCCAGGATAGGCTTGTCTGTGGGTGTTTCTGGGTGAGACTAGGATGGAGAAAGCTGCATATCCAAGATGTATTTTACATAGCGTTTGGGACATGCTAGGTGCGGTATTCAAATGCCCCCTCTACATCTTTAAATCATGATTAGGATGGCGTCCATCTGTCCAAGAAGGGTCAACGTGTCTTCAGTAGTAGACTGACTAACCTACTGAAGAGGGCTTTAAACTAGATTCATTGGGATGGGTAAAGAAAGCCCCCAGATAAGTGAAAGCCCCCAGGTAATTTAAACATTAAATACCTTTATGGAAATGGGTAAAAGGGGCAACATATGGAAAGTAGTGTGTATAAATGCCCGTAGCATGGGAAATAAGATCCCAGATGTTGTGGCTTTAATGAGAGAGGCTGGCTTGGATTTAGTGGCAGTAACAGAGACATGGTTCATGGACAACCATGACTGGGATGTAACTATAAAAGGCTATACTTTATTCAGAAAGGACAGGGTAGGAAGAAGGGGAGGAGTGGCACTATATTTAAAAAATAAAGCTATGGAATTAAAGGGCTTAAAATGGAGACAGGAGGCACTATGGGTTAAAATAGAAAGAGGGAAAGAAAGATCTATTTGGATTGGCATGATATACAGACCTCCTTCACAGGGAGAAGAAGTGGACGGAGAGTTAATTGAAGACATACGCAGCATTGCCAGGAAAGGAGAAGTGCTACTGATAGGGGATTTCAATATGACAGATGTTGACTGGCACATCCCTGCTGCAGTGTCATCTAGAAGCAAGGAGATCCTGGATTCTTTATAGGGAGAACTATTCAGGCAGCTTGTAACAGAACCCACACATGAAGGGGCCATACTGGACTTGGTAATTACCAATGGTGATAGTGTTTCCGATGTTACAGTGGGAGATCATTTCGCATCCAGTGATCACCAGATGGTGTGGTTCAGTATTAGGACTAGTGCTGCTAGAATCCATTCAAAAGTGAGGGTCTTAGACTTTAGGAAAACTAACTTTGCAAAGATGGGACAATACGTCAGTGAATCATTAGCGGGATGAGAACAGCCAGGGACTGTAGAAAAACAATGGGCAAAACTCAAAAGGGATATTTTAAGGGCAACCAAACTTTTTGTTAAAATGATAAAATAAAGGTAAAAGGAAAAGGAGATCGCTATGAATTTTGAAAGAAGTATCTGAAAAGGTGAGGAAAAAGGGGGAGGCCTTCATGAAATACAAGAGATCACAGAGAGAGAAAGACAGGTATCTATATTTGGAAAAACTTAGAAAAACTAACATAGTCAGGAAAGCAAAGATTCAAAAAGAGGAGGAAATTGCCAATGCAATAAAATGGGGGTATAAGACGTTTTTCAGATATGTTAGTGAGAAAAAGGGCAAAAGTGGTGTTGTCAGCCTCACTGTGAATGGAAGGAATATGTAGAAGCTGATGAGGAAAAAGCAGAATTGCTTAACAAATATTTCCGTTCTGTGTTCATAGATGAAGAACTAGTAGCAGGACCTCAGAAAACACACACAAACAAGAACAGATGCAAAGGACATCTTGAACAATTTTCAGAAGACTGTGTTTGTGAGAAACTAGCTAAACTTAAAGTAGACAAAGCTATGAGACCAGATGGGATACAACCGAGGATACTGAGGGAACTTGGGGACGTTCTAGCAGCTCCACTGACTGACCTTTTCAATGCTTCATTGGAGTCAGGATTGGTGCCAGAGGACTGGAGAGAGGTATACGTGGTATCTTTACACAAAAGCAGAACTAAGGATGTGGTTGAAAACTACAGGCCGGTTAGTTTAACCACGGTGTTGAGTAAATTATTGGAAGTACTGCTGAAAGAGAAAATAGTGAGGTTCCTGGAGTCCAACAGATTACAGGATCAGAGGCAGCATGGATTCACCAGAGGCAGATCTTGTCAGACAAATCTGATTGATTTCTTTGACTGGGTGACCAGGAAGTTGGACAGAGGTAGAGCCGTAGAGGTGGTGTATTTAGATTACAGTAAAGCCTTTGACACTCTTCCGCACAGGCGACTTATAAACAAACTGAGCACCCTAGGAATGGACCCTAAAGTTACTGCTTGGGTTGGAAATTTGTTGAGTGGGAGCCAACAAAGAGTACAGGGAAATGGAGCTCACTCTCATGAGAAGGAGGTTACCAGTGATGTGCCCCAAGGATCTGCCCTTGGTCTGATTTTTTTTGTAACATCTTTTTTAGTGATATTGCAGAAGAGCTGTCAGGTAAGGTTTGCCTCTTTGCAGATGATACCAAAATCTGCAATAGAGTAGACACCCAGGAAGGTGTAGATAACATGAGGCGGGATCTTGCTAAGCTTGAAATATGGTCTAGAATTTGGCAGCTGGGATTTAATGTTAAAAAATGCAAGGTCATGCATTTGTTCTGCAGCATCCAAGGGAGTGATATAGTATAAGGGGTGAAGTACTTCTATCCACAAAAGAAGAGGGGGATCTAGGCGTAATTGTGTTTGATGATCTTAAAGTAGCTAAACAGGTAGAAAAGGCAATGGCGAAAGCTAGAAGGATGCTTGGGTGCATAGGGAGAGGAATGGCCAGCAGAAGAAAAGAGGTGACAGTGCCTCTGTATAAGTCTTTGGTGCAACCTCATTTGGAGTATTGTGGGCAATTCTGGAGACCGCACCTTCAAAAGGAAATAAACAGATTGGAGTCGGTACAGAGGGTGGCTACTAAAATGGTTAATCGTCTTGAAGGATTACAAAAGGGGACTGCTACTTCTGGAGAGAGATCTGCAATTGTAAGTATTTACTTCTGGAAATTTTATCTACATCTTGAAGGAAAAGGAATTCTTTAGATTAAAGCTGATTATTCTGTGAACCCATTGTATTTGGCAAATCAGTCAGGGCCTAGTAGCAACAAAGAGCTTTCAGTTTAAATTTAAAACACAGAAGATAACTTTCTGGGTAATTTTAGAACCCAACACTCCCTCTAGCCAAGCAAGGGCTGTGGGACTCCTCCTGGAAATTGGTCACAGATTACCCTAGAAGCACAGGACAGGGTACTGTGTAGCAGTCTGATTTTCATAGGTCTTCTTTCCCTCCCTCCCTCGACAACACCCACCCACCCCTGGAATAATCATAGCTTTATAGGTGCTTAAAACTCTTAAAGGAAAGAAGGTGCCATACTCACTCTCAGGTGCAGCTGTTTATCCTCATGAGGCATACATTAAGGACCTGAGATTAATTAAGCTTCAGGGGAACATATTAGGACTAGTTTTATTACACATGTATGATTTTCTCCCAGTTGGTGAGGGGTCTTACATGTGACTAGGTGCAAGGAGCTCTTTGCTCTCAGGGAACGAGTCCGATCTCTGGAGGCTAGAGTAGCAGACTTGGAGGATATAAGGAAGACAGAGAGGTACATAGACGAGACCTACAGGGATATAGTCCTGAAGTCCCACCTCCAGTCTGGCAGCATCCCTGTTGCCATGGAGGAGAGAGGTCAAATGACAGGAGAGCATCATCCTGGTGTGGCAAGAAGGGATCCTGTAGCTAGGACCTGTCCTCCAGGTGATGCAAAACCCTCTCACACCAAGGACATTTCTCCAGGACCATGTGCCTAGGAGGGAAGGGTTAGGACAGCCGTTATAGTTGGTGATTCGATCATTAGGCATGTAGATAGCTGGGTGGCTTGTGGACATGATGATTGCCTAGTAACATGCCTGCCTGGTGCGAAGGTAGCAGACCTCACGCGCCACCTAGACAAGGTCTTAGATAGTGCTGGGGAGGAGTCTGCTGTCTTGGTACATGTCAGAATCAATGACATAGGAAAATGTGTTAGGGAGGTTCTGGAGGCTAAATTTAGTCTTTTAGGTAGGAAGTTGAAATCCAGAATTTTCAGGGTTGTGTTCTCCAAAATGTTTCCTGTTCCATGTTCAGGACCCAAAAGGCAGTCAGAGCTCCAGCGTCTCAATGCGTGGATGAGACGATGCTGCAAGGATGAGGGTTTTGGATTTGTTAAGAACTGGTGAACATTCTGTGGAAAGGAGGGACTCTTCCAAAGGGATGGACTTCACCTTAACTGGGATGGAATCAGGCTGCTGGCATTAACCTTTAAAAAGGTGATAGAACAGCTTTTAAACTAGATAATAGGGGAGCACCGACAGTTGCCAAAGAGCGCATGGTTCAGAACAATGTATCCTTGAAGGATATTACCAAAAGAATGAAGATAGGGCATATCAGCAGAGAGGTTCCAATAAAGACAAATGTAGCTCAAATGCCCTTGAGTATGGAGCAGACAGAGCTTAAAGATTTCAAATTACCCATGTCTACTAATAGCCAGATTAATATGAATAAAACAGAGTCTCTAAAATGCTTGTATGCAAATGCTAGAAGTCTAAAAAATAAGATGAGAGAGTTAGAATATATAGCACTAAATAAGAGGTTAGATATGATTGGTATCTCAGAGACATGGTGGAAGGAGGACAACCAGTGGGACACTGTGATACCTGAGTACAAACTATATCACAATGATAGAACTGATCAAATTGGTGGAGGGGTTGCGCTCTATGTTGTGATATATTCACAAAGGATTAAAGTTTTGCAGGAAGCAGTATTTGCTGTAGAATCTCTAAGGATTGAAATTCCATGTAAAAATGGGAAGGAGATGGCAGTGGGGGTGTACTATTGACCGCCTGGCCAGAATGAAAAAATGGATGATGAAATGTTCAAAGAAGTCAGGGAAGCTAACAAAAGTTACAGCACAGTAATAATAATAGTATTGACTGGGTCAGTGTCACGACAGGACATGCTAGGGAGATAAAGTTTCTAGATGAAATAAAAGACCCGGCCGCGAATCAGCGCGGCCGGGCACAGGCACGCGCCGGCGAGCCGCAGCCAAAATTAGGGGTGGGGGAAGGCGAGTGGGGGGGGGCGGGCGAAGAGCCGCATTCAAAAAGCGCGCCCGGCGCGAGTGCGGTCTCTTTTCCAGCTCCCCCCTCCTTACAGGAACAAGCCGGACAGGATAGCAGGACCGAGGATCATCGCGGCAGAGTTAGCTGCACACATCCGAGCGGCTGTCCAGGAACCGGAGCCATAGTGAAACCCGTTCGGAGAGAGGCCACGCAGAGCAGCAAAAAGAAGAAAAAGCAAGCGAGGAAGAGTGCTCCGGCTGATCCACCCCCTCCACGTGGAGGAGCGAGTGTAGATCGCCGAGACTCTGCAAGAAAAAAGGCAGAAGCGATTAAAAGAAAACACAAAAAGCAAGTATGGGATATATATAGTGCTCAGAGAGCAGGGGAGGGGAAGGGGGGTGGAAGGAAGGAGAAGTTAAAAAGAGAGCCGATAGCGGGGGGGGGGGGGCCTTTTGCAGCCGGAGGCCTACACAAGGAGAGAGGAACGGGCCCAGCCTGCCAGCCAGCCAGCTAGCCAGCTTCCCTGCAGGGTAAAAGGCAGAAGCTAATAATTAAGAATAAATATATAAAAGAAAATAAATAAATAAATAAATAAAACAGTGTGGTGAGCGGCCAGGACAGGCGTTACACGTGGCCAGGCCCAGAGAGCTGGAGGTGAGGAGGTTGCCCAGGGGATGAAAGGGAGGAGGGGGGGAAGGGCCGGGAGGGAGGGATGGGGGAGGGGGGAAAAAAGAAAAAGGGCAGAGAGGTGAGCAGCCGCACATGCCCTCTTTTCTTCATAGAAGAAGTAAATAAAGGATTATAGGCATAGGAAGGGATGCTTAACAAGAAGGGGACAGAATGGCAAAGGTAATTAAGCTATATTGGCGATGTGAGGAATCTAAAGAGGCAGGGGTAGTCTAGAGAGGGAGATCTCTATTGTGAATATATGTATGTTGCTGGCAAAGGGACATGGGAGCTACGAGGTAGAAGACAGGAATATAGTAGGCATCAGGAATGACAGTAACTATGCCTTTTCCCCTTGCCACTACTTAGTTATGCTATACAAAAAAAAAAAAAAAAAATGCCGGGAAGAGCATGGGATTATAGATAGCATCAGATGTGATAGTAATGTAAGTTTATTGCCTTTGCATAGCACTCTATCTTAAAGGAAAAATGCCTAGGAAGGGACCACTAAAGGCTTCTCGGCCACGAGGCAACAGTGAGCCACGGAAGGCGGCAGCAGCATCGAAAGCACGAGCAGCGGCCGAACAAAACGCGAGAGGGACTCAGAGGGCTGTCCGCGAAGCAACGGCCGCTGCAGCGAGACCGCGGCAAAGTGCCAGGAAGAAGACACCTCAGCAACCAGGGAACGTGGCCCCCCCGCAGAACCAAGAACTAGACGACCTGCTCCAGATGGTCCGGGAGCAGGTTACACAGCATGGCCTGAACTCAGTTAAGCAACGGTTGGGAGCAACGGGTTCTACGAACTATGAAGTGCCATCGACGAGCACCAGCACAACCATCCCCAACCCAGCACATGGTAAGTCGGGTTGCGAAAAGGGGGCGCCAGAGTCGGCAACGTCATCATCGGATAGGTCCAGTTCAGACAGTGACAGGGACATTGAATGGGCAGATGTGATGCGCTATGCACTAAAGAAAGTTAAGAGGAAGAAGAGCGCGAAACATTCCCATCCCCTCAGAGAGGCCTGGTCGGGGCGAAGTCAGAGGGGTGAAGACGACACATGCACGCCGACGGGAGCGGCCCAAAGAACGCGGATGGATTGGCATGACACTAGCCGTGATCCACGCTGCGGGGTGAGCTCCCTGGCCGTGTCGGTGCCCAAAAAGATCAAAAAGAGAATTTGGAGGAGAGAATATATTGATATATTCTCTCTCCTACTCAGGGATCAAGAGGATGAGTCAACTAGTGGAAAAGATAGGGAAAGAAGAAGCGAGAGGGACAGGAAACCAAAAATACCCAAATCCATCAACAACTGGGTGGCGGCATTTCACCTCTTTATGAGCGTGGTGATGGAAAAAGAACCCGAAGCGGGGCCATACCTGACCAAGTACCTGGACACGATTACTCGCGCACATAAGCAATACGGGGGATGGGCCTGGCTAAACTACGATGTGAAGTTCAGGAGGAACATGGCCGACGATCCCACCCTAGCATGGCACCATAGAGTGCTGGACATGTGGGGAGAAGAAATGGCACATAATAGGCCGTTGTGTCAGGACGGGTTGCAGCAGCCACTCCCGAGCACCCCATGGCAACAGCCCTTTCAGGCTAACCAAGGGAGGCAAGCCAATCAGTGGCCCGGGAGACGAGCATGCAGACAGTACAACGCGGGGAGTTGTAACTGGCAGCCGTGCAAATTCAAACATTCCTGCTCGGGATGCGGGGGAGGACATCCCGCTTTCACATGTAGAGCGGCAAGAGAGGCGAAACCATATAGAGCAATGCCGCAGCGATCCACTGATGTGGGTGGCACCAACACCCATCAGCCTTGAGCGTATGCGGCCATGGCTAAGAGCATACCCTAAGCAGGATATAGCTATTAGTATAGAGGAAGGTTTCACACGAGGTTTCCGCATTACATCCCTAATCGTAAGGAACGGAAAGCAAGCGTGCTTACAAAAAAACCCACCATCCATCCAACAACATAACGAAATCGCCCGCAGCAAAATAACAAAAGAATTAGGTATGGGGAGAATAGCTGGTCCCTTCCAGTCACTCCCATTCAAGGACCTAATTGTTTCCCCATTGGGAGTGATACCCAAAAAGGAGCCAGGACAATTTAGGTTAATTCATAACCTATCCTACCCCGAGGGACAGTCCGTCAATGATTACATTGATCCGGCATTATGCTCAGTTAAATATGCAACCATGGACCAAGCGATTACAATCATCCGAAGTAAGGGGCCCCGAGCGCAACTAGCGAAGGCGGACATTGAGTCCGCGTTCCGCCTATTGCCGGTTCACCCTGAATCTTTTCCACCGTTGGGCTTCTCGTTCAATGGGGAGTTCTTCTATGATAAATGTTTGCCCATGGGATGCGCAGTATCATGTGCATACTTTGAACAATTCAGTTCCTTCATACACTGGGTGGTCGAAGATCTGGCCGGCCCCAATACGGTGGTGCACTACCTGGACGATTTCCTATTCGTGGGAAAAGACTGGGATGAATGCAAAAGGATACTAGATATCTTCGAGCAGACGGCACGGGAGTTTGGAATCCCGTTAGCAAAGGAGAAGACAGAGGGCCCAAAAAGCGTCCTCACTTTCCTGGGCATACAATTAGATGTGCCGGCGCACAGGTCGCGCTTGCCAGCTGAAAAAGTGCTCAAGTTGAGTAAAGAGATGCAACTATTGCACAGCCAGCGAAAAGCGACACTACGGCAATTCCAGTCCATGCTGGGCCTCCTTTGCTTTGCGTGCAGAGTGATACCCATGGGGAGGGTGTTTTGCCGGCGTCTGGCATGGGCGACAAGGGGTATCACAAAACGACACCACCGCATCAGAGTCACCAGGGAGATGCGCGAAGACCTCCAGGTCTGGTTGCAATTCCTTCGCGCTTTCAACGGCCTGGCCTTTTGGCAAGCGCCCCCGATATCCAATGCCGAACTGGAATTCTTCACCGACGCCTCGGGGGGGATCGGTTTCGGCATATATTATAAAGGGGCGTGGTGCTCTGAGACGTGGCCCAAGGAGTGGCACAGTGTTGGAATCACCAGGGACATCACGTTCTTGGAGTTGTTCCCTATACTGGTATCCCTTTGTATCTGGGCCCCTGAGCTCGCCAATAAGGCTATCACCTTCCGCATCGACAACCTAGCGGTGGTGTGGGCGATAAATAATATGAGAGCCAAAACGCCAAGGGTAGTGGCGCTCTTAAGGCAAATAGTCTTGCTCTGCCTGGCGCATAATATAACCCTGAGAGCCATCCACATCGAGGGCGAGAATAATAACATTGCTGATGCTCTTTCTCGTTCTAAGATCAGGCTTTTTCACCAGCTGGCGCCCGAAGCCGACGGAGTCAAGACAGCGGTCCCGTATCAAGTCTGGGAGTTTGGTCCACCGAGATCTGGGAGCTCCTGCTGGGAGCGTTAGCCGAGAACACCCGGCGCAGATACATAGCGGCATGGGAACAATACCAGACTTTTTGCGGTGAGGCACACATTAGGCTGGAGGACAGACTAAAAGTGGCAACAATAGTGCGATGGATTCTGCACTGCAAAACCAATGGCTGCACAAGGGCCGCGGTGCAGGTCCGTTTAGCGGCTGTGTCCTTTTTTGCAAAAGCGATGGGGAAGCAGAGCCCCACGGCTGGGTTTATTGTACAAAAGGTGATGAGAGGCTGGTCCCGGGAACAGCCGCAGAAGACGGACAAACGCCGCCCGATCACGCATCAGATGCTCCAACAACTGATGGTACTCACCAGCCTGGTGTGCTATGACGACTACGAGACGAGGTTGTTTAGATGCGCCTTCTCCTGGGCCTTCTACGGAGCCTTTCGGGTAGGGGAGCTCGTAGCATCCTCAGCATCAGAGCAAATGACCCCACGCGGAGGGCTAGTAAAGCAGGATGTGTGCATAAGCACTAGAGCGATAGTGTTGCAGTTACGGAAGTCTAAGACTGATGCGGAAGGAAAAGGGGTGCAGGTGGTGATGTCGGCCATGCACAATGACCCGTCATGCCCAGTCCAAAATGCGTTAGCATACCAACAAGTAAGGGCGCGCTCAGAACACCATTGGTTCATTCACGCCAATGGAGCACCCCTATCACGTTTTCAATTCAGCAGAGTACTCAAGCTCATAATAGAACGCACGGGACGGGATGCAAGCTTATAGGGCTCGCACTCCTTTCGCATTGGGGCTGCTTCTACGGCGGCCAGCATCGGAATGACTCGAGAGCAGATAATGAAAATAGGCCGATGGCGCTCGGATAGATACAAATTGTATATACGTCCAGCGCCGTAAGGCCAAGGAGGCAACTTCAAAAAAAAAAAAAAAAAAAAAGAGAATTGAAGAGATACATACCCCAGTTAAAGACGATAGTAACGGACTATGAGCGGGTGGCGGGGATAAAGGAAATGTGACTAAGTGAATATACATTGCAAGAATGATACTGTTATAATCATAATTTCTGGTTGTGCTCCATGCAGGAATAGGCTACGACAGAGGGCCGCGTGAAGTGTGGATGTGTGGCCATTCATTTGTTCACTGGGCACAGAAGAGGGCGCGATGTAGACCAATGGGATTGAACCTAGGACTTCCATGTGCAGACGTGGCCGTATTGTGGCTGGGACGACGAGGTATGGTGTGGGACCAGCTAATGCCGTCCTTGCTCCAAAGGGGGAGATCCGCAAGGAATCCAGCGATAATTGTGATCCACTTGTGAGGCAACGACCTCGCATCCACACGCAGCGTTGAGCTCACCAAGAGGATGCAAGGCGACCTCCTAACGCTGGCAAACACATTTCCGGAGACGCTATTGGCATGGTCTCACATCACACCCCGACGAGTGTGGAGGGGCGAAAACTCTCATAGGGCAGTGGAGAGGACTAGAAGAAAAGTGAACAGATGGACGGCCCGCTTCATGGGGTCCATAGGGGGATGCGCAATCGCGCATGACCTAATAGAGGAGAGATGCCCCGGGCTGTTCCGCCCTGATGGAATGCACTTGTCCGACATCGGAATGGACATTTTTCTCTGCGACATACAGGATGCGATTAGAACGTCTATGGAGGAAGCGGATGTTGGCCACAGCGGCGCGTTGATGTGTGGGGCCCCGACAACAAGCGAGGAGTCGCTGTTGACGGGGTTGGCAGGAGAAACGCACCCGGGGAGAGAACACAGCCTAGGCCTTAAGTAAAGGGGGAGAGGTACGGGAGAGATACAAGGACCTCACCCCGGAGAGACAGAGATGGTGGACAAGAACACCACGCAGAGAGCCCCCCCCTTTGCCTTGCTTCGACGGCGGGCAAAAGGGGGGGGCAAGGAGAAAAAGTTGCCAAGGCTGCTTGAACGGCAGACGCAACAGCTTTTCGACTGAAGGACACGAAAGACTAAGGGACGGAGAAAAGCTTTCACGGCTAAAGAAGTTCCCTCCTGCTATGGGCAAAAGGCGGCAGGATAGGGGCTGTGTTTCTCGGGGGGGCAAGAAAAAGAAAAAGAGGTGATATAAGATATTGTAGACTGTGTCTTGCTGACGGTCACGTGCATGCTGTGGCCAACAGTTGTTATGTACTGTTAGATACCATTGTTGTTAGTATACCACTGTTGTGAATAAAAGCGATATGATTGTTGAAAGAACCCCATGGCGTAAGGTGGTGCTTCATGGGGGGGGGGAGGGGGGGGAAAAGGGGGGAAGGACTGCGGCGGTCATGCCGGTTGCGTGGCTGTGACTGCTTATTGCAGCAGCTGTTTCATAAACCGAGCAGAGTGGAAGCCATGTTGGACCTAGCCCTTAGTGGAACACCAGATCTGGTGCAAGAGATAAGGGTGTTGGGGCCACTTGGCAATAGTGATCATAGCATGATCACATTTGATTTAATTAATGAAGGAGGGATGGTAAGGAAATCCACAGTACTACCTTTTAACTTTCGAAAGGGAGACTATGATAAAATAAGGAATATAAAGAAAAAACTAAAAGGAGCAGTTGCAAAGGTTAAAGACTTACATCAAGCTTGGGTGTTCTTTAAAAATTCTATCTTGGAAACCCAGACCAGCTGTATTCCACGCCTTAAGAAAAGTGGAAGGAAGTCCAAATATCTGCCAGCATGGTTTTAAGGTGAGGTCACAGAGGCTGTTGTTGCCAAAAAAGCATCTTTCAGCACATGGAAGAAAGAGCCAAATGACGAAAACTGGAAACTGCACAAGCACTGGCAAGCTAAACGCAAGGCATTGATAAGGCAGGGAAGGAGAGAATATGAGAAGAAGCTTGCTGTGGAAGCAAAAACACATAATAAAGAGTTTTTAAAGTACATTAGTAGCAAAAAACCTGTGAGAGAGTCAGTTGGATCATTAGATTATAGAGGGGTAAAAGGGGCACTAAGAGGGGACAAGGCCATAGCAGAGAGACTGAATGAATTATGAAATATGAGATTGCAGACCTGCTATCAGTAATCTGTGAAGATTGGAGGATGGCCAATGTAACGCCAATTTTTAAAAAGGGCTCCGGGGGTGATTTGGGAAACTACAGAAAAGTGAGCCTGACGTCAGTACCAGAAAAAATGGTAGAAACCATCATCAAGAACAAAATTACTGAACATGTAGATATAGTCATGGCATAATGGGAGACAGACAACATGGCTTTAGACAAGGAAGATCTTGTCTTACTAATCTGTTATGTTTTTTTGAAGGTGTGAATAAACAGGTAGAAAAAGGTGAGTCAGTGGATATAGTATATCTGGACTTTCAGAAAGCCTTTGATAAGGTCCCTCATCAGAGACTTTTGACAAAACTAAAAAGTCATGTGATAGGAGACAGTGTACTATTGTGGATCAGGAACTGGTTAAAAGACAGAAAGCAGAGGGTAGAACTAAATGGCCAATTTTCCCAATGGAAAAAGGTGAATAATGGAGTAACCCAGGGATCTGTGCTGGGTCCACTGTATCAAATTTGCAGATGGCACAAAACTATTTAAAGTTGTTAAAACCCATGAGGATTGTGTAAATTTGCAAGAGGATCTTGATAAATTGGAAAACTGGGCATCCAAATGGCAGATACAATTTAATGTGGACAAGTGCAAAGTTATGCACCTTGGAAAGAAAAACTCAAACTATGGTTACATGATGCAAGGATCCACATTAGGAACCACCACCCAGGAAAACAGATTTAGATGTCATCGTGGATAACATGCTAAAACCCTCTGCCCAGTGTGCAGCAGCAGCCAAGAGAGCAAATAGAATGCTAGGTATCATAAGGAAAGGAATGGAAAATAAAAGAAAGTATATTATAATGCCTCTATATTGTTCCATGGTGCGACTGCACCTTGAATATTGTGTGCAATTCTGGTCGCCGCATCTTAAAAAGGATATAGCGTTATTAGAAAAGGTACAGACTAGAGCCACCAAAATGGTAAAGAGGATGGAAGGATATCCCTATGAAGAGAGGCTAAAAAGGTTAGGGCTCTTCAACTTGGAAAAGAGACGGCTGAAGGGAGATATGATGTTGTTGTTGTTGTTGTTAAGTGCCGTCGAGTCAGAGTCGACTCATGGTGACCCTCTGGATAGCTATCCTAAATTGTGTTTGGTCTTGAGTCAGGCGGCTCATTGTTGACAGACTGGTACCCATAGCTGCTGTTATTGTATCGATCCATCTCATTGCTGGCCTTCCTCTTTTGCGCTGACCTTCTGTCTTGCCAAGCATGATGTCTTTCTCTAATGATCTCTCTCTTCATATGATGTGTCCAAAGTATGAAAGTCGAAGTCTTGTCATCTGAGCTTCTAAAGAAAGCTTAGGTTTGATCTCCTCTAGTACCGACTGGTTTGTTCTTCGGGCAGTCCATTGTATACACAGTATTCGCCGCCAGCACCATAATTCAAGGGAATCAATTTTCTTCCTGTCTATCTTTTTCACTGTCCAGCTTTCACATCCATATGATGTTATTGAAAATACCATGGCTTGAACAAGTCAAATCTTTGTATGGAGAGAGACATCTCTGCTCTTGAGAATCTTATCTAGGTCTTTCATAGCCATTCTGCCAAGAGCAATGCGTCGTCTGATTTCTTGACTGCTTGTTGCTTCTTTATTGATCCAAGTAGGTTAAAGTTGTTCACGATTTCAATTTCTTCTCCTTCAATGAAGAACCTGTTGATTATGTCAGTTGTCATGATCTTTGTCTTATTTACATTAAGGTGCAGGCTCATTTTGAGACTATGTTCTTTGATTGTGAGAAGCAAATGTTTCAGATCATCTTCACTTTCAGCCAGTAATGTGGTATCATCAGCATAGCGAAAGTTGTTGATGAGTCTTCCACCAATCTTCACACCTCTGTTGTCTTCATACAATCCTGCTTCTCTGATGATTTGTTCTGCATATAAATTAAACAGGTAGGGGGAAAGTATGCAGCCTTGTCTTACACCTTTGCTTATTTTAAACCATTCTGTTTCTTCTTGTTCCATACAAACTGCTGCTTCTTCATCAATGTACAGATTGTGCAAGAGTACGATCAGGTGTTCTGGTATACCCATGCTTCTTAATGTGGCCCAGAGTTTCTCATGGTTTACACAGTCAAATGCCTTGCTATAGTCAATAAAGCACAAATAGATATCCTTTTGGTATTCTTTAGTCTTTTCAAGGATCCATCTCACATCCGCATTGATGTCTCTCATTCCTCGCCCTTTCCTGAACCCTGCTTGCACTTCAGGTATTTCTTGTTCCAGGTATGGTTGTAGTCTCTTTTGAATAATCTTCAGTAGAATCTTGCTGGCATGTGGGATCAGAGCGATTGTGCGATAATTTCCACAGTCAGTTGGATCACCTTTCTATAGTATTGGTATAAACAAAGATCTTTTCCAGTAAGTTGGCCATGATGTTGTCTTCCATATTTCTTGGCAGAGCCTTGTAAGTACGGTAATAGATGCATTAGATTGCTGTAATACTTCTATGGGAATGCTATCAATGCCTGGTGCTTTGTTCTTTGATAAGGTTTTCAATGCTGCTTTAACTTCTTCTTTCATCACCAATGGTTCCTGATCATAAGATACAGGTGATAGAGGTCTATAAATTAATGAATGGAGTGGAATGGGTAAACGTAGATCGATTGTTTACGTTATCAGACTAAAGAAAGATTAGGGGACACGCAAGGAAGCCACAGGGTAAACTATTTAAGACTAATTAGAGAAAATATTTTTTCACTCAATGTGTAATCAAACTCTGGAATTTGTTACAGGAGGATGCAGTAAAAGCTGTTAATGTAGCTTGGTTTAAAATAGTTGTGGACAAGTTCCTGCAGGAAAGGTCTATAAACCATTATTAAAAGGGACCCAGGATATCACTGCTAGACCCAATACAAGCATTGTGGAACCTGTGTCTTTTGGGGAAATTTCTAGATACTTATGACCTAGATTGGCCACTGTTGGAAACAGGATACTGGGTTTGATGGACCTTGGTCTGACCCAGTATGGCATATCTTATGTTCTTATGTTCATATGAGGAGAGACTTAAGGATCTCAATATGTATGCTTTACAGGAAATGCGGGATAGAGGTGATATGATTGAGGTGTTTAAATATCTCTATGGTAAAAATACACAGGAGAAGAGCTTCTTTCAATGGAATGCAAGCTCTGCTACGAGGGGACATAGGATGAGGGTGAAAGGGGATAGACTCAGGAGTGACTTGCGGAAATATTTCTTTACGGAAAGAATGGTAGATTTGTGGAATAGTCTCCCAGTGGAGGTGGTAGAAATGAAGAGAGTATCTGAATTCAAGAAAGCATGGGACAAACACAGAGGGTCTCTAAAGGAAAAAAGGGAACTGTTGTTGTGGTTGATATGGAAGGGCAGACTAGATAGGCCATGTAGTCTTTTTCTGCCATCATGTTTCTATGTTTCTAGATAAGGGACTTTGCTGTCCATGGTTTATGATTGTGATTGAAGGAGCTTATACTGGATAGAGATTGGTCTGCTTGTCACCATGTCTACTTTGTAGTGATCCTCCTCCCTCCCATTTTTTCTTTGAACTCTACAGGCCCTCCATTTGCCTAGCAGCTATGTGTCCCCTTGTGCTCCTCTACAGCCCTTATGTTTCAGTCTGTGCCTGTTTGTGATCATGCCATGCAGAGCCTCATCAGAGACTTCTATCACACTGGCCTCCTACACCTGATACCACAGCTGTACCCACAGGCATACAACCTGCCTTGCCACTTCTGCCAATCCCTTCTTAGGTACTGCAGGAACTGGGACTTTTTGCACCAAATGTCCCTGTATCTGGTCTTAAGGGCCTTAATGCCCCACTGTGTTTTGTATCTCCTATGGTAAAGGGAAATAAATAGCATGTTAAGTGGAGCCATTTTGCAACACTTGCCTCCCCTGTCATCCTACTCTGTCACTCCATGTGTCATCCACTGACTATTGCTGCTCTTGGATCATATTACCAGGCGTGATGTTGATGGCCTATGGATCCTTTACCGCATCACCCTCCACTCTTGCTCCTATAGAGCCTTCTGTGCAGTGATGCCTGCAAACCTCTGTGTAGTACCATTTACAGGTCTTTCTGTAGGTGTATGTTTTTTATGTCTGGTTTGGGATAGTGAATGGCGATTTAATAGAAGCCATACACAGAAATTGTCATGAAAGGAGAGGTACTAATGATAGGTGATTTAAATGTGTTGGATATTTATTGGCACATGCATGCTATGGTGTCATCTGGAAGTAAGGAGATCCTGGAATCTCTAAAGGGAGAGCTATTCAGGCAGCTGGTAGTAGAACTCACATGTGAAGGGGCCATATTGGACATGGTGCTTACCAATAGTGAAAGTGTTTCTGATGTTATAGTGGGAGATCATGTCACATCCAGTGATCACCAGATGATATGATACAGTATTAGGACTAGGGCTGATAAAATCTATTCAAAAGCAAGGGTCTTAGACTTTAGGAAAACTTTGCCAAAATGGGACAATACCTCAAGGAGTTGTTAGTGGGATGGGAACAGCTGTGGGATGTAGAAAAACAGTGGGCAAGACTGAAAGGGGATATTTTAAGGGCAACAAACCTTTTTGCTAGAAAGGTAAATAAATGTAAAGGAAAAGGAGGCCACTATGGTTCTCAAAAGAAGTAACTGAGAAGGTGAAGAAAAAGATAGAGGCCTTCAGGAAATACAAGAGATCACAGAGAGAGGAAGATGTTGAAAAATGTAGAAAACTTACAAAAGCTAGCAAATTAGTCAGGAAAGCAAAAATACAAAAATAAAAATAAATATCCAATGCAATAATATGGGGGGATAAGACATTTTTCAGATATGTTAGTGAGAGGAGGAAGGGCAAAAGTTTTATTGTCAGACCCAGGGGCGAAGGGGAGGAATATGTAGAAACTGATGAGCATGAAGCAGAATTGCTTAACAAAAATTTCTGTTCTGTGTTCACAGATGAAAGGACAGGAGCAGGACCTCAGAAAGCACTCACAAATAGGAAGAAAAGTGATGGGGAGCTCAAATAATTTTCGGAAGACTGTATTCATAAGGAACTACCTAAACTAAAAGTAGATAAAGCGATGGGACCAGATGGGATATATCCAAGAATACTGAAGGAACTTGGGAACATTCTAGCAGCTCCACTGATTGGCCTTTTCAATGCTTTTTTGGAGTTGGGAGTGGTCCCAGAGGACTGGAGAAAGCCACATGTGAACCCTTTACTCAAAAGCAGAAGTAAGGATGCAGTTGAAAACTACAGGCTGGTTATCTAACCTCTGCGGTGAGTAAATTATTGGAAAAGCTGCTAAAAGAAAGAATAGTGAGGTTTCTGGAGTCCAGTGGATTTCAGGATCTGAGGCAGCATGGGTTTAGCAGAGGCAGATCTTGTCAGACAAATCTGATTGATTTCCTTGACTTGGTGACCAGGGAGTTGGACAGAGGTAGAACCCTAGATGTGGTGTACTTAGATTTCAGTGAAGCCTCTGAAACTGATCCACACAGGCAACTCATAAACAAACTGAGCACCCTAGGGATGTACCTTAAAGCTACTGATTGGTTTAGAAATTGGTTGAATGGGAGGCAAAGGGTAGAGGTAAATGGAGCTCACTCTGAGGAGAAGGAGGTTACTAGTGGTGTGCCACAGGAATTTGTTCTTGGTCTGGTTCTTTATAACATCTTTGTTAGTGATATTGCAGAAGGACTGTCGGGTAAGGTTTGCCTATTTGCAGATGATACCAAAATCTGCAATGGGGTAGACACCCAGGAAGGAATAGATAGCACGAGGAGGGATCTAGCTAGAATTTGGCAGCTGAGTTTGAATGCTAAAAATGCAGGGTCATGCATTTGGCCTGCAAAAATCCAAAGAAGTGGTACAGTATTGGGGATGCAGTATTTCTGTCAACAAAAGAAGGGTGGGACCTAGTCGCAATTGTGTCTGACTATCTTAAAGTAGCTAAACAGGTGGAAAAGGTGAAGGTGAATACGATTCAAGTATTTCGACAGGGACGAATTCATACAGGACACAACACAACACTTGAACATTACTACAGACGACCTGGAGGAACAAGTTTCCAGCTGGAACAGCATTTTAGCGAACGCCGCCAAACCATCTGGTGGCGGGACCGAGAAACCACACCACAACAAGAGACAAAACAAACCATGGTACTCGGCAAGAATACGACAGGAAAAGAGGGAGCTCAGGAAGATTGAACGGAGATGGAGAAAAAACAAAACAACTGCCGACCAGCATCTTTACCTAACAAAGCAAAAACAATACAATGAACACATCAATCAATCAAAGAGAGAATTCCACACAAACATGATAAATTCCTCCATCAACAAACCCAGAGAGCTTTTCGAAATAGTAAAGATCCTCACAAAAGAGCAAACAACAGAAGGGGAAGTACAAGTTGATCCACAGGATTTCGCCGACCACATCAAAGACAAATTTCACTCCACAGAACGAACAACACCTAGTGGGACCACCAGGATGGATGTACACTCCAAAACCTGGGGCACATTCTACACACCCTCAACAGAACAGATATCCCACATCATCTCTACAATCAACACAAGCACTGCTCCTACAGACCCGTGCCCAGTGTCATGGGTCAAAGCCACCAAATCAAGTTTCATCCCCACCATACATAAAATGGTACACAACTCACTCACTCAAGGACTCATGCCAAAGCAACTAAAGCTTGCCACAGTAAGACCAATCACAAAGAAAACAACTCTCGACAAAAAAGATCCAGCAGCATACCGACCAATCTCCAGCATACCCTTCCTCGCAAAAATCATAGAAAAGACAGTTCAACTACAGCTTCAGGAACACATCGACAAACATGAAACACTTGACGACAACCAACACGGATTTCGTCCCAACCATGGAGTCGAAACACTACTGATCTACCTCTTCGACAGCATCCTAAGAATAATTGACAACACCAGGAACGGAATCATAATGATCTTCATCGACATCTCCTCAGCCTTCGACACAGTGGACCACAACACGCTCCTGGAAAGACTAAAGAACACTGGTACACATGGTATCACACTGAAATGGTTCCAATCATACCTAACCGAAAGACAACTACAGGTCAAAGTGGGACCCAACACCTCCCGACCCATAAATGTCCGACAAGGAGTACCTCAAGGATACGCACTCTCAGCACTCCTATTTAACATCTACATCCAACCAATATGCAACATCATGAAAGAGAACAACATTCAATACACAGTATATGCAGACGACATCATGATATACACCCCGATTTCAATCGACAACCCGGACTTCTCTAAAATAACAGACTGCCTTACCCAAATGACGAGTTGGTGTCAAAACAACAACCTCGCAATAAACTACAACAAGACCGAAGCTTTAATCATCACTCGGAACCAAAGCTTCATACACCCACCAAATATAATGATACAAAGCACTACTATACCAATAAGATCAGAAGTAAGATACCTCGGAGTTACTCTGGACAATAAACTCAACCTCAAGCCACACATAGACAAAACAATCCAAAAAGCCTACTACAAGATGCGAATCATCAGGAGACTGAAACCACTCCTCGCCCCAGATCACTTCCGTACCGTCTGTCAAGCACTGATAACCCACTACTGGACTTCTGCAATCCGATATACCTTGGACTACCGAAACAAGCCCTCAAACCACTCCAACTGGCACAAAACACTGCAGCATGAATCATATCCGGAACTGCAAGACAAGAGCACATCACACCTACCTTAAAGGACTTACACTGGCTTCCAATCGGTGCACGCATCAGATACAAAACTATCATAAACCTATTTAAGATAAAACAGCACAATCAGCCAACAGCCTGCACACCCTCATACAACCAGACACCAGCACACGTCCTAGAAGAAAACAAACACACAACCGAGTCAGCACCCCAAGTGAATACAAACACACACGCAAGGACACAACAGACAGAGCACTCTCCATGGCTGCTCCAACAATATGGAACAAACTACCGGACGACTTGAGGGCAACTACAGACCTCAAAGACTTTAGAAAACAGCTGAAAACCATGCTGTTCATAGAACACTATGGACACATCACATAACCTCAGAGAATGTATAACAGTACATGATACCGCCTAAACAATGTATGTATGGAAAATGTTTTTAGCACCACTGTATATAGCCCACCTTGTACATAGCTCAAACCACCTTGTACATAGCTCAAACCAATCTAGCACACAATACAACACACACTCAACTAAATTTCACCCTCACTGCATGTATAACACACTCACTTTACCAGATTGTTTGCTGTGATACCACCTTGATTATTAAGATAAGGCGGTTTAGAAATACTGTTAAATAAATAAATAAATAAAAGGCGAAAACCAGAAGGATGCTTGGGTACATAGGAAGAAGAATGGCTAGCTGAAAAAGTGAGGTGATAGTGCCTCTGTATAAGTCTCTGGTGCAACCTCATTTAGAGTATTGTGTGCAGTTCTGGAGATCACACCTTCAAAGGGATATAAACAGGTTGGAGTCAGTGCAGAGGGTGGCTAGCATATGAGGACAGACTTAAAGATCTTAATATGTATACTTTAGAGGAAAGGTGGATAGAGGACATATGATAAATATGTTTAAATACCTCCATGGAATAAATGCACAGGAGAAGAGTCTCTTTTGATTGAAAGCAAGCTCTGTTATGAGGGGACATAGGTTGAGGGTGAAAGGGCATAAACTCAGGAGTAATATGCAGAAATATTTCTTTATGGAAAGAGTGGTAGATGCATGGAATAATCTCCCAGTGGAGGTAGTAGAGATGAGGACAGTATTTGAATTCAAAAAAGCATGAGACAAACACAGAGGATCTCTAAAAGTAAAAAAGGGACTATTTGTAATTGATATGGAAGGGCAGACTGGATAGGCCATGTGTTCTTTTGCTGCCATCATGTTTTTATGTTTCTGTACTTTACAGGCTCTCTCCTAATGGACAGTGTGAACTTCAAGTTCCAAGTTTTGTGGTTGTGACATGATCCCTCCTCTTTTCTAGTTTTTTGGCAATAGCTGTTCCCTTTCTGCTTCCCTTACTCCCATGGACCCAGCACATGACTTTGCTGTGTTCAGAGGGTGTAGTGCCACTTTTCCCCTTAACCACAGAGCTACTGTACTGTGCACTCCCACTTAGTTTACTGTGTGACCACTGCAACCACAACCTTCATTGTCACTGTCTGTTCGCTGTTCCCTACATATTTGTGTCTCCTGACCAATCCCTGTCATCACTCTGCCTAGGCCGAGAGGGGTGCACAGCTCCCTTACCCTACCCATCTCCATACCTCTGCACTCATCATTTCCCTAGAGCCAATGGCACCTTTGTGTACTTTGTGTTTTCAGCACTTACTGAGTAAGAGTCTGGCACATCCACAACCAGATTAGGTGTGCCTCCTGGTAGATGACCCTGTGTCTCCTTGGTGGGTACTGCATTGCCTTGTGCTCAATCACCTTGTGGCAGAACCTCCTGGTCTCTGTCCTGTTAAAGAGGGGCTTTCCCGTTGTCATTTCTCTATCCTGCCTTGTGTTCATGTGGAGGCTCTGCATGCCAGTGTGTACATGCATACTTTACATTGTGCATGTACATCCATTTTTCCTGTTGCAAGTGGGTCCATGCACTGCTGCAATGCAATGTGTGCCTTCGAGTCAGTGCTGACTCCTGACGACCCAGAAGCTCCTGGGTTTTCTTGGCAGTGTGACCGGAAGTAGATTGCTAGGCCTTTCTTCCGAGGCAATGGAGGGTTAAGTGACTTGCCCAAGGCCACAAGGAGTGCTAGTGGGAATCAAACCCTTGTTGCTTGGTTACCAAGCCAGTGTTCTAACCACTAGGCTGCTCCTCCACTCGCTACATCACCATATTTTTCATGCACTGCATGTACAGTTGGCAGTCTTGCACCCAATTTCCAACCTCCTCGATGTTGCAATTTCCAACCTCCTCGAAGGCGCTTTCAAGCAGAGCCTTCACATCTTCAGGCTTGGTTCTGAAAACGACTCCATTAGCAGCATGTCCCTACTTCCACATTCTCCCGCTGTTGGCATGTCCTTTCTAAAAGCCCATTTCACATGTGTAAGTGCATTTTAATCTCAAGTGCTATCTACTTTAGCCAGGTTGTCTGCATCCATCTCAGTATCCTTCCCATCACAAAACGTTTTGGGATAAGTCTACAGATGGAGTAGAAAGTGTTAAAGGTGAAGATAAAATGCCTTCTTCTCTTGACTGCTTTGAATATTGTTATTCAGGCCATGATGGAAATGTCTGTTTTGTAACAAATATTTTGTGATTATCTCTTTTTGTGACAGTTGTTATTCAACAAAATCCAAATATTTCCCTTTGCTTGGATGACTCGAGGCCATGATTATTAATGAAGTGTTTTGTCTGTATACTTTTTCATGCTAATTTATAATACTGTTATATTTCAAAGGTTATATTTTTGTTGCTGCTTAAAGGCTGTTATGAAAATATGCACATACATAATTCCATAAATACTGTCAAAGAATGATCACTTTGGTTGCCATTCTTTGTTCTGCCATGCCTTGTTTGAGATGAGGCCACCAGAACACGCATATTATTTAATATACAGTCATGCCCTGAATGAATGAATATATATACCATTATGGTATTCTCAGTTTTATTTTCAATTCCTTTTCTAGTAATTCCCAACACTCGGTTTGCTCTTTTGATGGACACAGTATGCTGAGCTAAGGATTTTAATGCATTGTCCATAATAACCCCAGGATTCTTTTCCTGGGTGGTGATTCTTAATATGAAATTAAACATTTTTTTTAATACAATTTCTAATAATCTGACCAGTAATTACACTTAGGGGCTCTTTTACTTGCCACGTTTTGAGAAAAAATTAACACAAAGTAAGTACAAAAGTTGTGTACTGTAGATGTCATACCCAGTATGTTCCTGGCTATTCCCACACTGAAACATAACCTAGCGTGTGTAAGTGAAATTCACAATTAATGTGGGTGCATTGAATGTTACCTATAGAGGTGAGGGGGTAATGGGGATGGGTGTGGAGTGGGCCCCACATCTCATTCCCCTCCTCTGATCATGGCTTGAGTGGTACCTTAGTCATTGGGAGTGAGTTCCCTAATGTTGAGGGAAGGGGTGCAAGGGTCAAGAAGATTTGGAGACCAAGCACAATCAGCATACTTGCTCAGGTAAGCATACAAATGGGAGCCATAATGTCAAGCAGCACCTCCATGGCCTACCATATAGAAAACGTTCCTTTGTGGCCTACCAGTTATTAAAGGGGGGGGGGAGGGGTGTCACAGCCATCTACTCACAGAAAGCCCCACATACACCCTCTTTCTGCAAAGGGCTCTGGGAGTCACTACATGGAGATGGTGAATCTCAACACAGGATGAGAACCCCAACAGTCATGGCCATCGGTCCACATGTACATGACTCATGGCAGCACTATGGCCCCCCAAGTGCATGTATTCATTCCACATGCACCCCCAGCTCAGGGGCCAGATGGCTCCTGTGCTGCCACATAGTTGTTTAGCCATGAAGTGCATCATCTAATTTGCATGCCTCTCCCCCACTATACTCTTCTTGCTCCAACTCTTTCTGGGAGCTCAGAGCACAGGCCCGGTCTCCTATTATTTCCACAGCACAGAACACTAGCAGCCTTCTGAAACCTATCCAATGCATTTGCAGATGTGAACAGCATCTATCAGGACAGCTTTTGCTGTGTCCATGGATGTTTTCCCACTGTCCCAGGAGGGTGACCGCAGACCTGTAGGCCCTGGAGTTGAGGTTGTCAGGCTGGTGTGTTCCACTACCTTGTTGGCTGTACCATGAGACACCCTCAAAATGATGACTTTACTATTCATCTCCCATCTCCTATTGGCCCCCTAGTCAATGTGTTGGCCCAGTTCTTGCCCTTCGTATTTATTAACACTCACATATGAACCATGTGTCCAAATCATGCAGTTGGTATGTGGGAGCATGGTGTGTATAGCTAGTGCCTGGTCAGAGGCAGGTATTAGCTGCCCCTGCTAGCGGTGTCATTTCACATCTAGCGCATGAATAGCACAGCCACCCCGGCACATGCCACGTCTCTGCCCTCTCTCCGCCCAAGCTCCACCTTCACCTCCTCTTCTCGTGTGTTGCTTTGGTAGTGTGGGATTTTTAGGGGGGTGGTATTTGCTGCATGCACTCCTTGCTATCACGGGTCTCCACAGTAAACCCAAGGGGAGGGCAGCTAGTGATCAAGTACAATATTATTGTCAGTGCCACAGATCTAAAGATCTGCTGCTCTAACAATATTAAAAAAACACAGCCTGCCCCCTCTTTCAGCACTGATCCCCCTGGACAGCTCCTGATCCTCATTAGAAACTGTCTGGGAGGGATCGGTGCACCCCCAGATGAAATAAACTATCCCAACTAGTCAGTAAGGTGGCCAAAGCCCCCTTTCTGATCTTTAAAACTAACCCAGATAGCAAGTTGGGGTCACAAACACCCCTCCTACAATTGAAAACTAGCAAGCCTGGCTAGTCAAGTGACCTGCATCCCCCAACCTTCCTCAAAAGTCATGGTGGTCCAATGGGCCCATTGTAGGCCCAGCTCAAAATGGCCATGATCGTGTGGTGCTGCCCCCTAGCAACCTCATGCTAGGGGCCAGCACCACGAGATCATGGCCATTTTTATTAGTACTATTGTGGAAACAAGGAGCACAATGGCTGCCCACAACTGGCATGCCTTCCACCGCCCCGATCCCCCCTCCTCCTCCAGGTCCATCGCATGAAATACAGATAACACAGCAAAATGCCTGCAATATCTACATTTCTTCCATGTTAGCTGCCACGGGATAAATCTGTGGTAGCAGCTAATGTCCTTTAATAGACATTCCCCTAAGTCATAAATATAAAGAAATGCCTCAGATTTCAGACATAAGATCCAAATTACTCACCCCTATTTTTAAAGAAGCTATTTCCAATCTATTCAAACGTCACCAAAATCTTCTGTCGGTCCACTTGCTATAATAATGGCAAAATACACTTAAACAGTATGTAGAAGCAGATGGGGAACACCAAGAAAAGAAGAGGAGCAACAACCCTCCGCAGAAATCACAGAAGTCACTAGAACAGTGCAGGGAGGACACGGCCACACCTCTTAAAACAAAGAAACCTTTTATTTCGTAAAACCCTCAAAGGTACAGACCCGACTTGGTCAAGTTTCGGCAGTCAGCCAATTAAGATGCAATTGCATATATATTCCAATAGCAGTCAGGGCATTGTAACAAGAGCCTGTAGTTGAAAGCTTAAAAAGCGCTTCTCAGGTGTGCCTTTTAAGTTATACCGCCGATGAAGGCCCAGCAGAAACAAGGCCATGCAGGGTATTAGAAGCAATAAACACTTCCTGAAAAGCATTGTGCTTTTTGCGAATCATCATGTCTATCCTGCATCCTTTGGCTGGAAAAATTCCATCTCTGTCGCTAAGGCCTGCTCTGCTCTTACTAGTTCAGCTGAAGCACAGGTGGAAGCCTTCTCAAAATGGATTTTATTTGAGAGAAAAAGAAATTAACTCTAGAACGATCTTAGTTTATTTTATCTGTCTGTTTATGCACTATACTGCCAGTTGAGAGTACTGAGAAACTGCTGATTATTGACATAGTGAAACTTACTAAGAGATTTCCCAAGTAGGAATATATTGAAAATTTCATTAGCTCATATAAATTAAATTCAAATGGTAGCCTTGGAGTTCATGCTGTTTCTTGGACTCAATGTTGTCCTGCATTGATTCCTGCAAGAACTATGACTAATGCGTGTGTTGATATTGATAGAGAAAGTATCATTAAAAAGGTCAGATATATTGTAGGAAAAGTTAAATGTTGCAAACTGTTAATGTTCATTTGGAGCACAACCTCCTCTAATTAGATTTGTTTGGAGAGAAAAATAAAAGCTCAGAGTACCTAAGCAACAAGTGTAGAAAGAAAAGGAGAGGTGCCAGAACAATGCTTCAAGTTACACTGATTGATAATGGAACAGTGGTGGAGGACGAACCACAATAAGATACGCTAAGAGAGCAATTTTATATCAGGGCACCTAGTTTAAAGCAGCCAAAATGCACCTATTTTAAGGGTTATGTTAGAAAAACAAGTAGATGCCTACTTGCCTTTATAAAATACTAGATTAAATGACAGAGATCACATCTCTATGGCATTTGTAAATGAATACATGTAAGGTTTGCAAGTATGTGTGTAGATTAAGGTATTTGATAGTCAACACGTATATGTGTGAATTCTACCCGCACTACACATATTCTGTGCCCTGACTGCACCTACTGGCAAAGTATATGTATTTGTGTCAATGTGCATATTTTTACACCAGTTGGTATTTTCTAAAAGGACATTAACATGCATAAACTGCTACATATGCACCTTAATGACTTTCTAAAACTATCTCCTAAAAATATGACTGGAGAGATAAGAAGAAAACCAAGATAAATCAGAGCCTCTAAATCCAATTCAGTACAGTGTCTCAAGGAGTCAATATGATCAATGATGTCAGAATCTGTAGATAGATCAAGAAAAAGAAGGATCAATTAAAGTCCCATGTCTTTTGTTAAAAAGATGCTACTAGAGACTCAGGAAAGTGAATCCAGAATGGCCTAAAATGAAAGAACATCCAGAAAAAGGAGATGAATTGACAGATTGGAGCAGCTTTGATATAAAAGCGAGAAGAAATGATGCTTTGCAGGGCAAGAAGGGTCCAGTGAAGGACGAGGCTGACAGGGAAATTAAAATATATATATATGGATTGCACATTCAAAACCTTACATCTGGTAAGCAGACCTACTAGCCATCTAAAATGCGGTCAGCGGGATATTGTGCTGCACTAATGCAGTAATTGCTGCTGAATATGCCCTCCTAACCCAACAAAATGCCCTGCCACTAACCAGTTAGTGATGGGGCATTCCAGGGAGTGGAGCGGGAGTGGCATCTGTAGTTAGCCAGTCAACGAGATATTGAGCTGTTAACCTGACAGCTAATACATCTAAATTCAGGACAGGTGAAAGGCTATCCTAACTTTAGGTATTTTAGCTAGTTGGTTAGAGGCTCAATATTGGATATCTGGCGCCAATTGCTGGATATGGCCCAACACTGAATATCCAGTTATAAATTAAAGTGACAATGGCCAGCCACCTTAAAAGCACTGGCTGATGCCGCTAAATATCCCACTTATGAGGCCAATTCAGGTCTGGGTGCCTCCAGTCTGTCCGGGCGTCCAGAATCTGGATGGGCCAGAGTTTCACCCGATATTGATCCCGCAGGGGCTAGTCATGCCCACGAAATAAGAATCAGGTGCAACCCGGCCTGATTCTGATGGCCCGGACATCAGGCATACTACCTGGCTAGCTCAGCCTGGGCTCCTGTATGGATCTATGGTTCTGTGGTGTCCTATTGCCATGGCACCACGGCTCCATTCAGGAGCTCCTATTGCCTGCAGACATGCAAATTGCTTTTCTCCCCCAGTTCAACCCCCGATTGGGCCTGCCTAGGCTGGGTTTGGGTTGTAGGGAACCCCATGCCCCACCTCGCCTCGATTCCTGGTCCCCCCGATGGCCATCGTTATCTTCGGGAGGAACTTATTCCAACTCTGAGGTGGAATAAGTTTCCCAGCTTTCCTCCATCCCCTGGACATACAGGGCCTTTATCAGAATAGTACCTCTATGTCCGGGTTAGGGGGTCATGCCTATGACCCGCCCCCATCCAGAGCTGTACAGGACGTGCAGCCCCGCAATCCACCTACACTGTATTCCCCTACTGACTCTCCCTATACATCCTGTGCTTCGGAATGGGGAGAGCCAGCAGGGGGTGGGAGGGGTCAGGATGGGGGGGCGGGCTGCCCGGCATCACATACACGGCTGATTCAGGTCATGGCCCTGTATGTGCTGCTGGGCCTGCTGGGCCATACTGTTTATACCACCTTAGAGGTCATATAAGCAGTATTTTTTGCAGAATCGGGGCATGGTAGCCACCACTTGGGCCAGGGCCGGGTGCAGGGGGTCCTCGCCACCCAATCCAGACCACAGGAGGCCAGCCGTGGGTTGGGAGGTGGGGATATTGGGGGCCAGAGCCGCAGTTGTCTGTGGCACCTGCATGGAGGATGTCCTCGCAGGCAGAGGGGGCACACTTGGCCATTCTCGGACCCAATTCTGGCTCCCACAGAAACACCAGAATTGGACCCTAACAGCCCCATCTTCAGTGGAGATATCCGGATGGTCTGGACATCCCACTTCTGGAATGGGGATCCACATGAAGTCTTAAGCAAACAGAACCTCTATGGGCCAATTACTTAAATCATATTTAATTCTTTTCTTAACCCTCTTCCCTCCAAAAGCCACATTCATACTTTCCTGCCCCTCACCAAGATCTTCACTCATGGACTCCCCCAGACATTGCACCTCTCTCAAACTAGCTGGGGAAAATTGTAGGGCCACAGTCAGTTGGATCACCTTTCTTTAGTATTGGTATAAACACAGATCTTTTCCAGTTAGTTGGCCATAATGTTGTCTTCCATATTCCTTGGCAGAGCCTTGTAAGTATGGTAACAGCTGCATCAGATTGCTGTAATACTTCTATGGGAATGCTATCAATGCCTGGTGCTTTGTTCTTTGATAAGGCTTTCAATGCTGCTTCAACTTCTTCTTTCATCACCAATGATTCCCGATCATAAGGTACAGATTGAAACGGTTGTTGGTCCATTTGATCTTTATCATATAAAAACTCTGTATATTCCTTAAATCTTTTCTTGATATTCTCAGCATCATTCAACATAGAACCTTGAGCATCTTGTAACATTCCAATTCGAGGCTGGAACTTTTTCTTTAACTCTTGTAGCTTTAGGAAAGCCAATCTTGTTCTTCCTCTAACAGTTTCTGCTTCTATTTCCTTGCATGCGTCGTTGTAGTACTTTTCCTTGTCCTGTCTTGCTGCAGGTTGGAAATCTCTGTTGAGTTCTTTGATTGTCTTTCTTTCTCCTCCTGCTTTAGCTTCTCTGCATTTCTGGGCAATTTTCAGAGTTTCTTCCGTCATCCATTTTGGCTGTTTTTTCTTTTTCACCTTTTGTAGAAACTTCTCACTTTCTTCCAACACAACCTTCTTGATGTCATTCCATAACTCTTCTAGAGTTCTGTCATTTGTATCTAAAGCAGCAAATCGATTTTGCAGGCAGTTTTAAATTCTAGTGGTATATTCTCAAGGTCATATTTTGCTGCATTCATGAGTGGTTTGCTCTTTTTCAACTTTAGCTTGAGTTTGCATACTAGTAGTTGATGATCTGTACCGCAGTCAGCGCCAGGTTTTGTCTTTGTTGATGTTATAGAGCTTTTCCATCGTTGACTTCCACAGATGTAGTAAATTTGATTTTTATACAATCCATTGGGTGAAGTCCATGTGTACAGTCACCGCTTGTGTTGCTGGAAGAAGGTGTTTGAGATGAATAGATCATTGGTCTTGCAGAATTCTATCAGTCTTTCTCCAGCTTCATTTCTGTTGCCAAGTCCATATTTTCCAACTACTTTGTCTTCTTCTTTGTTGCCAACATTTGCGTTCCAGTCACCCATGACTATCAGGATATCCTGTTTGCATGTTCTGTCAATTTCAGCTTGTACTTGTTCATAGAACTCTTCAATTTCATTCTCTTCTGCAGCTGTTGTTGGGGCATATGTTTGAATTATAGTTCCTCGTAGACGAATAGAGATTAAGCGTTCACTGACTGCATTGTATTTCATTACAGTTCTTGCAAGTTTCTTCTTTATTATAAATGCAACACCATTTCTTCTTTGTCTTTCATTTCCATCATAGTAGACCATGTGATCATCTGATGCAAAGTGCCCAAAGCCAGTCCATTTCAGTTTGCTAACATCCAACAGATCAAGTTGTACACGTTCCATTTCATTCTTGACCTCCTCCAACTTCCATTGGTTCATGCTTCGTATGTCCCATGTTCCAATGTGTAAGACATCATTACAGCTTCTGACTCTCATTTCATGCACAGCTACATCAGCAGTCAGACTTCCGAAGGGCTTTGATCCAACCACATCATAAATGCTGGCTTTACTCTGAAAAGTCTTCAGCTCATCCCCAGTAGCTAGTTGAGTGCCTTCCGACCTGGGGGTCTGCTTCCAGCACTATAGTGCAATTTGTTTTGTTGTGATCATGACCATGTGATCATCTGATGCAAAGTGCCCGATGCCAGTCCATTTCAGTTCGCTGACACCCAACAGATCAAGTTGTACACGTTCCATTTCATTCTTGACCACCTCCAACTTCCCTTGGTTCATGCTTTGTACATTAGTAAACATACCTCTTAGTAAATGTAGCCCTTACTTGGCAACAAGTCATGTGACATATCATGGGGTCATTTTAGAAGCTCTATTTGTAATTTACATGATTGAGAATGCCCACTCAGATGTGCATATTGGCATTCCAAGAGCCATTTTAGAAAGCCCCAGATTTACACCTGTCTGACACAATCATGTGCATGTCACATAGGAATGTGGTGGAGGTGTGCCCAAACATTACTTAAATGATATGTGTGTGCATTTTTGAACTTGATAGTACATGCATCCATGCCTATACCTTCCTCCGGGCATGAATAGACATCACAAAAGTGCTTATTTCTGCAAACTAGCACCTGTGGAGAGGCAAGGAAAAAACCCTCTCATTCCTCCACTACTTTTTGCTATGCCAAAAAAGTATGCAGGTAAATAAAGATATGGCTCTGCTGCTGTATGTCTCTACTTTCAAATAGGCAGGCCAGGGCATCTATGTGGAATCAAATACACGAGTCTGCTCTAAAATGCCATCGCTAGTATTTCTATCATCCAAGCTACCTCCATCAAATATATGCACATTTCTAAAATTGGGCAGAAACTTGCACATGCCTGCCCATTATTTATTAATGAATTAATGAATTTATTTATTTATTTAAAAGGCTTGATACTATATATGCCATTCAAACCAAAGACCACCAGGGCAGTTTACAAACCAGAACCATAATGCAATAACAAAGAAAAACGAAACAAAAATCGCAACACAAGCACAATAAGAAAGGGGTGAATCATGCAGCAATCTCTAACCAGTGACAATTGAAAAAGGTCTCTAACACATAAGGTGAAAGATGTCCAGCCCTACTCTAACTCTCTAGGAATAATCTGTGCTGGTTGTCAAACATGTAAAGTAACAGCCATTGCATCAGTCCCTACTTAATTTTTTTTAAAATGAGTTTTCTGCCTCTAACTCCAGAGGCAAACCATTCCACAGCATGCGCGTCACCACACTAAAGACAGCCCAACAAATCCTCTCAAGCTTAAAGTGCAAAGGCGATGGAATAGCCAACAAATAAGTCTGAGATTAACGTAATGAACGCCATAGACAATAAGGAATCAGCGCTGAAGTTAAATACGATGGAGTATTCATATGAATATACACTAGGGAAAGAATTTCATACTTAACCCCGGAAGCTACCAGGGTCCACTTAAGTTCTCGCAACAGAGGAGAAATATGAGTTGAGTTATTCACTCTGTACAGAATCCATACTGCAATATTGTGGCTTAATTGTATCCTTTTAATACTATAAGCTGGAACCCCAATCAAAAGTGAATTACAATAGTCAAGCTTAGTGAAAATCAAAGCTTGAATTAAGGTAATAATATCAGCTTGATCCAACCAGTAACGGAGAGAACAGACTAATCTCAAAGAAGCAGAACTTCCCTTAATAATCATAATAATTTCTTTAGCGGCCCCATTAATATGGAACTCTCTCCCTCCCGACTTACGATCAATTGAGGATATAAAGGACTTCCGAAAGCAATTAAAGACTGTACTCTTCACAGAGCACTATGGCTCAAACACCTAACTAGATTCCATTTATTGTAACCTTTATGTAATGTGATTGTCTGTAATGGTTTACCTATGTTATGTATCCCACCTTTCTACTTCGATGTTTTGATTAAGCAGTGCATGTTTCCCTTGCTTTTGTTTAACCTTTGTATGTCTTTGTAACCGCTTTGATTGAAGGAAAAGGCGGTATAAAAAACTTGTTAAATAAATAAATAAATAGTAAGATTATCCTGAAAAGATAGACTTCAATCCAGTAACATTCCAAGAGAAGCATATACAGTACAATCACTAATGGGTAAAGAGACACCCGTCACGACTGGCAAAAAGTCCACAGGGGCCTTATTCATAGAAAACCACATTGCTTCTGGTTTGGACACATTTAAAAGCAACCCATGAGAGGACAGCCATGTCCCAACTGCCTCAAAAATCTTACCAAAAAAAGGCTGACAGGACCTATTCCATCAGGGATAAGTCACCAAAATTTATATATCATCAGCAAAAAAGAACGGTTGAGATCCAAATTCCTGGATAACTATTCCCAGTTGTGCAAAAAAGACATTAAAAAGCAATGGGGCCAAAATAGTGTGGGACGCACAATGCGATCTGTGAAAATTTGTCTTGCCAAACATGTGTCCTGTTTACACACAAGGACTTTATCAGTTCCGGTGGTTGAACTCTTGTCTTCAGGTGGGCCATTGTTTTGAACAGTTACAATGGTGTGTTTTGGATTTTGTTCCTCCAGATCCACGGGGTGGAAATTGGGTTTATCAGCTATAATAGAGGGAACAATGATTTATTTATTTTATTTATTTATTTAGTATACATTTGTATACCGCTACTTCCAGCGATCAGCAGTGTTTTTTGATTACAGATTGGAAATTGTCAAATCATGACAGGAAATTTTTGAGGTATAAACACACATTGATTAGACAGGAAAGCACAGCACACAGAGAACTATTTTACAGGGAACATGGGCTATCGAGGGTTAAGTGGCTTGCCCAAGACCACAAGGAGCACCTGTGGGACTAGAAACCCCAGTCCTTCCGGCCCAAGGTTGCTGTCCTCTAGTGGGATTTGAACCCCTGACCTTCCGGCCTGAAGTACCTTGCCCCAACCACTAGGCTAAGAACAGTGATCCCCCATGGTTTAAATGCAGTGTTGGAATAGAAAAGTTTAGTTTAACTGTCGATATCCTCATGCAGCTTGATATGTGTCAACAAACAATGTTTTTTGTCATTTGGCTCCTTTGACCTATAGGATTTGGAGTCCCCTTTTTCAATAGGGGATTTCCTTTCCTATTGGTTGGTAAGTGAAGGGGATGCCTTGATTGGCCGCTGTCAGATTTTTGTCCGGTTAAGACGTCAGATGCCATTTCTCATAAGCGTTGGACAGTTGCTCATTGGATTCTCAGCCCATGCTCACGAGACTGCAGGATTAAATTCTTCTTCTGATGCAGGGTCGAGATCGGAGACCCGAAACGTGGCACATTGTTCTTTGTTGTCTTCTGGTGCAGTGTGAAGCACAAATTGGAGTTAAAAGTTTCAGATAAGTGATTTAAATGTGTTTTCACTTCAAAACCTGATTAAAAAGGAGTGGCCAGAGCGAGGAAGCAGCCTTTTCTGCCTTCTTTTGGTTTAGCAGCTCCAACAAAAATATTGTTAGCTGTCTTTTATCAGGACCTTCTTTGATGGGATATTTATTTTGGTTTATGATTTAATAGGACATTATATGATTTTGTGACTGGCGGGATGGCTGTGGAATAATATCAGACCACATGATCAGCACTCCTGGCCAGATTGCACAAATAGCTGTAATGTCACTTTTCACCACTCGAATGAGCTGTTTACAAGTCCATCTGGAAAGATAGCTTTTTCCCAGGTGTATGAGCAGTCCAGCAGGCTGGTGACAATGTCTAGCCTGGTATCGCACCAGTGGCAGCAATTGACACCACCACATTCCATGCTCATCGAGTCATTCGAGCTGCACACCCGCTTGCACCAATCCCAGATGTGGATCCAAAGGTCTTGCAAGGGCCTGTCACCCAGCCCAGCATCCACCATTCTCCTGGGCATGAACCACCATCTGCAAAACAACAAAGGCCAGCTGCCATCTGGAAGACAACACAGTCTTTAATCCACATTCTCCTCCTCCACCCCCACCCACCAAGAATGTACTGCCCCCGCATAAACCTTCATTCCACTCTTATTCAGTCTGTGGGTGCACATAGCCTGCATATGCCCCAGAATGCCACCTGCCAATCTGTCTAATCATTGCCTCCCCTAGCCCTGTGGTCACAGCACTGGTAGCAGCCCCTATTCAAAAGGAATGGGATGCAACCTGCCACTCATTGCAGCCTAAGTGTTTCAAAACCAGGCGAAGAACCACCGTGAACTGGAACTGCATCAATGAACGCAAATTTTCATGCAGAAAGAACAAATTCTCCACTGTTGGGCGCTGTTCCACATAGGCCTGCAAATTCTGCACTGGACAGGTAGATAGCTTTCCTGCCTTACAAAGCACAGACCACTCCCCCTGCCTTCCCTGATCCATCTTAGAACAGGCTAGAAAAATGTGTATCAGTGCTTGCCTGATCTCCACATGCTTCCTTTCTAAGCCCCCTACTACACCTGTCTTACCGGAGTGCGGAACTAGCTCGCTAACTCGAAATGCCCCAAAAAAGTCCAGTGAGAACATTGCCCGAAACAAGCAGGCCTCATACACTGAAGCCATGACTTTGGGCAGGGCTGCCCATATATGGACTAATAAATCATGGGACACTGGGCACCGCCAGTCCAGCTGGTGCGGGGCACCTCTTTCCCAGCCTGCAAGCAGCCGTCAGACCAGGAATGTTGCCCGCAGATTGCCTCAGCCCACTGCTTTACTAAAAAAGGAAAACCCTGCTGATGACATTTTAACCACTACTTTAGATCACCCCGCAGCCTTGGCCTGGACAATAAACAACCCAAGCAGCTCATCGGGGACCCTACCCCCAGAACAACCCATATCTGTAAGGAAATCATGTACCTTCCCATATGCTGTCCAAGTTGCTGGTGCCACTGAGGATTGCAACAATGTCATCACTTCTGGGTTCCTGCCAGAGATGTGCAGGCACTGCCGTGGCTATCACCTCTACTCCTGGGGCCAGCATACAGAACTGGGACCATTGAAAACAAGACAACGTGTCAGCTATGCAATTCAGCACAACAAGTAGATGGTGAGCCCTCGTGGTTATATTGAGTTACAAGCGGTAAAGTACAAATACCCGCATCAGGGCCGACACACGCAGACACTTGGGATATTGTCAATTAATGGTCTCAACTACCGCCGCATTGTCGCATCAAAAGAGCACTGTCCTGTTTCTTAAATGCTCGGCCATACTGCCTAGGCCATGATGATAGAGAAAAGCTCCAAAAAGGTGATGTTGCATGTCAGTCTCTAGATGTGCAAGTCTAACAGCCAAGCTTCAGCACACCATGCCCCCTGGCAGTACAAGCCGAAGCCTTGGCCACCCACTGCAAATCTGCATTGGATACCTTGGCCACCCACTGCAAATCTGCATTGGATACCTTGGGCAACTGCAAGACCGTACATCCATTGTAACCTGCCAAAAAAGGCATCCCAAACACATAGATCCTCCCGAATGCCTTGCGACAGCCAAATGTGATGGTGAGGCTTCATGGCCCCAGCCATCACAAAAGACAAACGCCTGGAAAAGGGGTGTCCCATCGGAATGACTTGACATGCAAAATTGAGGCAACTGACCAGGGACTGCATATCACGCAACATGACTTTACTAGCCGATCCCACCATTGATATCAGTCCTCTCAACGTATCCACCTTTTCACTTGGCAAATACACCTCCAAAGCCATGGGATCCATCTCTATCTCCAGAAAAGTGAGGCATGCCACCGGAACAACTGTCTTCTCTGCTGCCATAGGCACATCAAACTCTCTAGCCATCTCTGAAAAGGTTGTCAACAGCGCTGCACAAGTATCCACCTGATCCGGTCCCTTGAATAGGAAGTCCAAATAATGCACCAGACTGGTCAACTCTGTCTTCTGGACCAATACCCAATGCAAAAAACTGCTAAACATTTCAAAATAGGCACAATAAATGGCACACCCCATTGGCATACACTTGTCAAAATAATAGCTCTTCTCAACTGAAAGCCCAAAAATGGAAAAGCTGGAGGATGAACTGGCAGGAGCCAAAAAGCGGATATAATGTCTGCCTTAGCCATGAGTGCCCTGGCCACCTGAGGCAGACTGTGAGATCAAAGGAAGCATAACACATGGAACAAAGTTCTGGAGGTATGTGATTGTTTACCGAATCACCCAATGGGAATGATAAATTGTGGATGAGTCTAAACTTGCCCAATTCCTTCTTTGGAAAAAAACCCAATGGAGAAATGACAAATGGCTGAAAAGGGGGTTCCATAAAATGTCTGCTATTCTAACAAAAGCATACTAAGCCACTATTTTTCCCACGCTATCCCAACAAAGTGCCGCACCAGTGCCACATTCCTTGCTGTCTTGTCCCAGAAGCCCCCCTGAAAAGGTTAGAGGAACACCTGCTCAAAACCCTTCAATAACTGCTCCCCTGCCCCCAGTTGCCCATAGCAGAGGAGCCAAGGACATAAGGCCTCCACCCATATGGGAATCGGGGCCAACTGCACTAACTCTTCATCACTTGTTGGCAGGAGGGGCCACTGCCACACTTTTTTGATTACATTTGATGGCGGCATGACTGCTCCCACAAAGGGACAGGCATGTTGAAACTTGCAGTCTGGGAATGGACAGGGTGACTTATTAAGCAGCAGTAGAGGTCCCTATTTCCTGTCCCCACATTTGGGAGCTCCATCGTTTTCCAAAAGGGCCAGTTCATCACTGGTGCTGACTGGGTTCTACTCCTGGATCCGGCCATTCCTCCTGCTGATCTGCATTTAGCGGACATCTGTGTAAGACAAAGGTTAATGTCCTTCATCCCCCAAGACAAGTGAGCACTCTCCTCTATCATATCCCTAAAATCCTCATAATAGTTTAGCCATATCCACTTTTCATGAACCTGGCAGGCTGCCAGGATCACATCCACATATGCTAATAATGCCCTGTATTGCCCTGGCAGATATTGCCCCCACACATTTGCAAGTTTCAAAAAGGCCTTTGTCCAATTGAGTGTATTCTGAGAAACCTTCCGCACCCTGCCTGCTTTCTCCTCACCCTTCCACTTTTTCTGGCTATCACCCAAATGCTTACTCCCCTCCAGCAGCCAAAAAATATCATTATACCACCGCTTCTTAATCCTGTGCTGCAGCTTCCTTGAAACCCTTTCCCAAAGTTCCAAATATGCAACCAAGGTAGGTGTACCACCCCCAGAAGTCACACGAGCCGCCTCTGCAGACACTGGCAATGATGTGCCCGATAAAGAATATGAGAATGACGATGTCGAGTCGGACCGGCACCTGTGGGCATGCTTACGCTTGGCTCTAGATTTCCTTCCCCCCGCCGTGGCCGACACCACAATTTGGTCCCCTCCAGAGTCATTCCAATCCACCACAGAATACTCACCTGTCAGTCATCGCAGATGTCCTCCTGACCTCAACAGGATGCTGAAAATTCTGTATCAATGTCCCTGTCAACTGCTTTTGCGCACCCGTGATGCCTCCACCTCCACGAGCGCCCCATCTGCCATTCCCCCCACTCTGCTCGTTGACTCAGCTATCACCTGGGTAGAGAGAAAAGGAGAAAACCGCCAGGCACGGCACCGGGAGTATTACCCCTGACCATATCAGACCCACCTCCACCATACATGGATGAAGATCCCTGACCCCTAGCAGCCCAAGAGGTAACTGCCCCATAGGCAACACTCCCGTATCCTCCAGCCACATATGGCTGCCAAATCATGGGACAACTGCTCCTACCCATGGGTCCTTCCTGTACCCATGGCACAGGTCACATAGTTTATACAACTTCCACTGCAGAAGAGTAAGCCTGGGACAAGCTAGCTCAGGGCCACCCATTCTTATGGGTACCACAGAACTGGACCTCCCCCAGCTCCCCCCCCCCCTACATACCCCCATGCGCCACGGTTCCCTTCCCTATCAAGTTTCCCCTCCCCCCACGACTCCCTAATGTCTTATGCCTTATGCCCCCCATTCATGTGGAACCCCAAGCCTCTGTTCCCCTAAGACCATCCCAGTCCCTATCTGTCCTTCCCCTCCCACCCCAGCACCACTCTTGCCCCTGGTACACTCTGTTCCCCTACCCAATCCAGGCCCCATAGAAAGGCCCATGGCATTACCCACCTGCTGCTCCCCCATCTCAGCGCTCATCGGTGTCATCCTCCACTCCCTCGGTCACCTCCCCCCACACCTCTGCAGCCTGTCCCCTGGATCAGGCCTCCATGCTTCCAATTACTCCCCCCCACACACACACACAAAAAAACCCTGCCCCTACTGATGTCTGACCCCTTATACCTCGCCTTTTTCCTCTCTTTTCCACAACTGCCCTCCCCCGATAACTGCGAACACTCATTCCCCAGTCATTTGCCTGTGCACACATTTCCTCGGTAGGACCACCAACTCTTAAAGTCCCACGATGCAGCCCCTGAGCAAGAGGATCTTCCCTCTCCTGCTGTGAACATCCCACATCCCACATCCACCTCCTCCACAAGGAAACAAAAAGGCCGGCTGACCAAAGCCACTCCAGCAATTGTTGCTGCACAGATTCCCACAGAGCTCAGTATTCCCAGCAGCCTGAGGCCCGGATGCTGCTGTAAGCTGTACGTTGCTCCTGCTCACTCCACCACTCTCTGCTCCACTGCAGCACAGGTTAGCAGCCCAAAGAAAATTCCTGCGATAAAGCCACAATCCTATATAAAGCTACGATCCACCGCCCGTCCGCTTGCTGACAAAGAAGGTCTGAGCAGCGGACTCACAGAATGCCTTCAGTGCAACCCTCCCCTCCTTTTCCCAGCACCCCTCTGCCCAATGAAATCACTCTGTGCCGACACAGAACAATTTCAAACCCTGTACCTGTTGTCAGGCAACCTCCCCCCCCCCCCCACCTTGCCACCTCAATTGCTCTTCGGACTAGCAGGTGCCAGGGCACCTGGTTACTATTCGGTCGCCAGTTCCCCAGCCCTGCAGCCTGCTACACTTTCGTCAGTTGGGATATTGCATGAAAAAGTTGCTGGAAATGGGAGCTTTACTCAGCAATCAAACACAATAGATTATTTTTTTAGCCTTCCTAACAAGCTCTAAATTGGCTTTGCAAAGTCTTACAGATTTCCAAGGCAACCTGCTTTTGGGCCTTCTGCCAAGCATGTTCTCCTCTACAAAGACCTCTCTTTTGTGTCCGAATAAAAAACATATACCATGAGTGAGAAGACCTGTGTTCTGCATGTTCTTGTTTGGTTTGGTTTGGTTTTCCAGAGACGTTTACATTTTAGAGTGGAAATAGGCTGATTTTAGAAGACACTTACATGCGTCCATCTTCTCTGTCGTCTCTCCTATGGAATTTCAGATGTTTTGACTTTAAGATCACAGATGGTACCCATACAGCCTTTCTAAAATGTGCCTTCACATACCTTACACTACTATTAACACATTCTTCTATGCTTTCAATGCAGCTATTTTCAATATAATAATGTAGAACTAACTAAATATTGTAATGTCTCTGTTTAATATATATTTCAATCACTGTATGAAGCATGTTATCATAGACTTTATAATCAAATTGTTGAGCCAAAATGTCCTAAACAGTTTATCACTCTAATCTAAATTCATTTTAATTAAACTTTATATTCAAGAAATATTTTGGTATTACTTCTATAATTTACTCAAAATGCAATTTGTGGTTCACTAGAATTCACGTAGGTGGAACATTCCTGAACCATTTTATTAATTCTAGGTTCAGACTCTATTTGTTCTTTATTGTATATTTCCCATAAAGTAGAATGAATTGCAAAATGGAAGCCATATTTTGAAGAAAATGGCACATAAGTTATGTTATTCAATTAAATCACAATCACATAGCAGGTCATTTGAACAATTTAGAAAATTACAGCCAGCAGCCTTGGCGACAACAAATGGGAAACAACTGCTATTTTGGGGTATCTTTAAACATCAATGAAAACATTCTGGAAACCAGATGTCCTTCAACTATTAAAATGTAAAGTATAATGGTACTTATAAAAAGTATTTATATCTTTTTAATATTGATGACAATGTGTCAAAAAATTGCAGCACTGTGCCTCAACATGTAAAGCTATTTAGAATTATTAGAAACCTAAAAATAAATGAACTTATTCCACTTTAATTATAGGAGTCTTCAATAATTGTTTCTTTGACAGTGGTATATTATTACCTAATCATAATTTCAGTTTGCCACTGATTCTGTATGTTTGGCTTTGGACAATTCATCAAAATGTCACATATTTTGTTTTATTGAATTGTACAGCTATAATGATACTGTTTCTTTTCCATTGTGCTCTTCAGGAGCCGTCATTCACTCCAAGTGGCAGAAATATATCAAAATATTCTTGCATTATTTTTCATGTGATATAACAATGAAGCCTAACAATATTAGAATGTGCCTCATTGTAAATAAAGGTGAATACTTGTGTGTGACTCACAGGCCTTTCTGAGAGCATAGAGTCATGGAGCTTGCGTAGAGTCACAAAATATGTGCTTGTTTTATAAAACATGAACCTATGCATGTACTTCACCCTTCCCTGAACAGATATAAATATATGTGGGTGCATATTAGTTGTGATTATGCAGTTTGTAAAGCTATTATATTAAAAGACATATGAAACTTTTACTAACACGTGGTAAAAATGTGCAGTTACTGTGCATTTGTTGAGAAGCCACAGTGTGCTCAGCATCCTCCTTACAATTAACAGAGAAAACAATAATCATGTGCTAACTGCATTAAAGATAACACATTATATACTTAACACCATCTACTGAGGTGGGGTTAAATGATCCGTGCTATTTGCTGTGGAAACTGCAACCACCCAGTAAGTTAGTGTGAATTAACTGCAAGGCGCAGTTCATGCCTATTTCACACCCCTTCTATGCTATGCAACTTACACAACTTATAAACAAACTGAGCACCCTAGGGATGGACCCTAAAGTTACTGATTGGGTTAGAAATTGGTTGAGTGGGAGGCTCACTCTGAGGAGAAGGAGGTTACCAGTGGTGTGCTGCATGGATCTCTCTTTGGTTCGATTCTGTTTAATGTGTTCGTTAGTGATATTGCAGGACTCTCGGGTAAGGTTTGCTTGTTTGCAGACAACACCAAAATCTGCAATAGAGTAGACACACAGGCAGGAATCGACAACATGAGGAGGGATCTAGCAAAACTTGAAGAATGGTCTAGAATATGGTAGCTGAAATTGAATACTAAAAAATGCAGGGTCATGCATTTAGGCTGCAAAATCCAAAGAAGCTGTACAGTGTAGGGAGTGAGGTACTTCTGTCCAAAAAAGAAGAGCGGGACCTGGGCGTAAATGTGTCTGACAATCAAAATTGCTAAACAGGTAGAAAAGGCAACTGCGAAAGCCAGAAGGAGGCTTGGATGTATAGGGAGAGAAATGGCCAGTAGAAAAAAGGAGGTGACAATGCCTCTGTATAAGTCTCTGGCGTGACCCTATTTGGAGTATTGTATGCAATTCTGGAGACCACACCTTCAGAAGGATATAGGCAGGTTGGAGTCGGTACAGAGGGTGGCTACTAAAATGGTTAGTTGTCTTCATTATAAAGTGTATAAGAACAGACTTAAAGATCTTAATATGTATACTTTAGAGGAAAGAGGGGATAGGGGCGATATGATAGACATAAATGTACAGGAGGGTCTCTTTCAATTGAAGGCGAGCTCTGCTACGAGATGACATAGGGTGAGAGCGAAAGGGGATAGACTCAGAAGTAATATGCGGAAATATTTCTTTATGGAAAGAGTGGTGGATCCGTGGAATAGTCTCCCAATGGAGATGGTGGACACGAGGACAGTATCTGAATTCAAAAAAGCATGGGACAAACACAGAGGATCTCTAAAGGTAAAAAGGGGACTAATGTAGTTGATATTGAATGGCAGACTAGATAGGTCATGAGGTCTTTTTCTGCCATGATGTTTCTATGCACAGTGGAGGGTAATTTTATAACAGAACATCTAGGTTTAGAGGGCAAGAAAGCATTTATTTTCACCAAATTTTAAAACAACACATAGGAGCCTTTGTGCCTTTATAAAATACTGGCACAAATCTGTGGATAACTCTGTACTCCTCCCTGTTTCCTCGGCTCACAGTCTTGGGGTTGTCTTTGACTCCTCTCTCTCCTTCTCCACACACATCCATCTGATAGCTAAGATCTGCCATTTCTTTCTCTATAACATCAACAAAATCTGCCCATTCCTTTCTGAACACACTACTAAGACACTTATCCACTCCTTAATCACCTCCCATCTTGACTACTGTAACCTACTTGCTGGTCTCCCTTTGAATCATTTCTCTCCCCTTCAATCTGTTCAACACTCTGCTGCGTGGCTAATCTTCCGCCAGCCTCGTCATGCCCATATTACCCCTCTTCTCAATTCATTTCATTGGCTCCCTATCTGTTTCCACATCCATTTCAAACTTCTCCTGCTGACCTATAAGTGCATTCACTCTGCAGCTCCTCACTACCTTTCTTTTCTTATCTCTCCTTACACCCCACCTCGGGAACTCCGTTCTTCTGGCAAATTGCTTTCATCTTTGCCCTTCTCTTCTATTGCTAACTCCAGACTTTGATCCTTTCACCTTGCTGCACCTTACACCTGGAACAAACTACCTGTGTCTGTACACCAGGCACTTTTCTCTGATCCTTTTCAAATCCAGGTTGAAAACTCACCTTTTCGCTGCTGCTTTTGGATCTTGACTCACCTGATCTCCTTGTTTCTTTACCATTCCACCTTGTTTTATCCCTGTCTATACCTTCTGTGTTGTCTGTCTTGACTAGATTGTAAGTTCTGATGAGCAGGGACTGTCTCTTACATGTCTGTGTAGAGCTGCGTACGTCTTGTAGCGCTATACAAATGCTCAGTAGTAGTAGTAGTAGTAGCAATACTGCCTACCTTGAAGGTGTTTTGTTAAGTGCCGTCGAATCAGTGCCGACCCCTGGTGACCCTCTGGATACTTGACCTAAACTTTGTTTAGTCTTCAATCAAGCAACTCATTGATGATAGAGTGGAATCCATAGCTGCTGTTATTGTATCGATTCATCTCATTGCCGGCCTTCCTCTTTAATGGTGTGAGCAGACATAAATGTTCATGTGTCGAATACACAAGTGCACACATACAATAACATATTTTATAATGAGCATGGATACATTGTGAGCCCATTTATTTTCTAACCAGATATTCTCCCGGCAACACCTATGATAAAGGTTTGCACATTCGTATCATTGCACATACTTTTATACTTGACCTATCTTTATAAATGTCATTCTACATGCATATATTGCCATATACAGGTTGAAATGACTTCATAAAACAATCCCTCTAATGCCAAATTAGTGTGAACCAAGTGTCAAGAAGGGAGGTACATTTTGGGCTTGGTTTGGTGCCTAAAAATCAAAAGTGTGCAAAATTTGCTTGTGTACGTGTATGCCTACAAATTAACACAGTGCAACAGATTTTCCTATGCAAGTAAAGCTGCAGCATGTACAATTAAGAAGAATATATGCAAAATCATGAAAAAAACCCACACCAAAATCACTAAAACTTCATTTTAAATGAAGACTAGCCAAACCTTTTTGGGCCCTATTGTAACTCCTAACAAACTACTCTACTTTCAAACATTACTCTTCCAATAGAAATCAATACAGGGATACACACCAATTAAAAACATTCCTTCCTTTCTCTCTCTTTACATCTGTATATTTTTGCTTTTGCACATGATCACACTAAATTAGTATCTCTGATTCACAGTTTCATATCACACATCAGATTTGTGATGTTTTTTAATAGAACAAGTAGGCCTACTTTTCTAACCGACAAAAAACTGGAGGCAAGGAAACCAGACATAATGGTGAAAGAAAAACACCAGATTGGAATTGATAGCTGAGGTGCTGATTTCAAGCAATTGCTCTCTGAAATTGTGTGGAGGTGAAAACAATCCTCAAATACTAAGAGACTATGAATATATAGAAGAAAGATACAGAAATATTTTCTGTCTTATTGGGAGCCATAGGCCTGATTAAGAGGAATTTCCGATCTCACCTTGATAGATTGCCTATACGTATTACATCTTATAAATTCCAGATGGCAACTCTCTTTTGTACAATGCAAGTATTTGAGAGACAGTGATCATACTCTGCATACCCTGGCATAGGAGTGTGGTTCATGACTGTTATGATATGAACAAAACAAAACCATTTGGGGAAGTTGCCCTGAGTAACGAAAAGCACATAAAACCCCCCAATATATTTTCAAATGGGAAATTTTGACCTGCTAGGGTCTAATAAAGATAAAGGTAATTTAGGGAGTTATTTTAGAAGCTCTATGCATGAGTTGCATGTCTGAAAACACCCATATAGAGGTGCCAACCACATGTCTACACCCCGAAAAACATTTTACAAAGGACTGATTTTACACTACTCAAGTGCAATCAGGTCTATATCACATGGGGCATGTACAGGGTGGCGATAAAAAGATCCACGTGCATCTACGATATCTGAATGGCACCGCATGTTAAAAATCATCGATCGACATGCCCCTATTTTATCTGTCCCTTGGCATGAATAGGAATTTGAAAAATAATCATTTTGTCTGACTTTCAACAATAAGGATAATATGGGCATTACTTTGTCACTAAAATATTTTTTTTTGCTTCTCATAAAAAAAGCAGCAGATGAAAATGAATGTCTCTTTGAATACTGCTTCGGCGCTGCACGTCTCTGATTCTAAAATGGCAGGCCAGGACATGCATGTAGTAACATATACACGTGCACATTCTGAAATGCCATTGTGGAAATGTGTATGTAGCCGCTCCCTGCAATGTCCATATTTTGCACATGCACGTGTCTAAAATTGGCTGTCTGGGCCTTTATTCTGCACATCCCCATTTTCCTTATAGGTTTGCAGAAAAACTTTATCTTTTGGGGAGATGGCAGGCCGATTTTTGAACACATTTACGTGTGTCTACTTTCTCTCCTGTCCCAACCATGGTATTGCAGGCCTTTTGACTTGTATGTCCCAAGGGGGCATCTAAACAGCCTTTCTAAAAAGTACCTTTTAGCATGTGCGTGTGCAGAACCGTATGCTGTTCTCCAGCTATGGGTTTCCTTATCATTCCCCTAGAATGAACAAAAGGGGCAAGAAAGTAGTGAATAAAGGACTTTCTTGCATCACTTTCTCGCCCCTTTCATTCATTCTGTTGACAAGCGAAACTGCATGTGTGTTTTTGTTGTGACTTACCATTCCTCTAGACATATCCTAGTCCCCAGTTGTTTAGTTGTCTGTCTTGACTAGATTGTAAGCTCTGATGACAATAGGCTGTGTTACATATCTCTGTACAACATTGTGTGTGTCTTGTAATGCTGCTATACAAATGATTAGTTGTAGTAGTAATAGTAGTATGAATGTAGGGATGGAGAGAGAGAGAGAAAGGAAGGGGTGTTTGTGATTGGTCTATATCCCTGTGTTGATTGGAGGAACATAATTTAAAAGCAGGGTGGTTTATTATGCATTATAACATACAGGGGATGAAAGTAGATATACCCTGAGCTGATATTGTGGTATTTTTGTCTTTCGTTTCCTTGAATTGGTCACCTTCACAGTATTAAATGGAGAATTGAGAAAGTGTTTTTTTACTCCATTTAGGGTTTTAGAGTTTAATAGGAGTATGTGGATTAACTTGTAGCTCTGTCAATCAATCCGCTTAAGGCCTTGTGTACATTTCTTCTGCGAAAAAAAGAGCAGGTGAAACTGAGGGCAGTTCTTTTCCATACACTGTGTTTTGGGGTTTGTGATTATTACAGAGGTGAGTTATAGAATCTGAAGTAAATTTAATCCTTCTGAGTATGTCTGATAAGCTAATGGAAGCCTCTCAGTGATTCTCTTGTTGGTTAGCCAAGCTTTTCTCCACTGTTTAGGTGAATATTATCTCCTATTTGGTTTGGTTTGTCTTTTTGTAGAACTGGAGTTCCTTTTTGTAGAACTGAATTGCCTTTTTATAGTACAAAAGAGAGGGGTGGCAATAGGAGGTGGAGTTTATGATATATTGAAAAGTATTTCTGTCCTTTTTGCGTTAGTAATTTTTGATTCTTGTGGGACTTTGATTTTCTGACTATTTGCAAGATGCAATGTGTGCCTTTGAGTCAATGCTGACTCTTGGTGACCCAGCAGCTCCTGTGTTTTCTTGGCAGTGTGACCGGAAGTAGATTGCCAGGTCTTTCTTATGACAATGTTACTCAACAATCCTGGTGCCCTTAGTATCCCAAAATTCACAGCAAAATATCTTTATAAATATATGATCTTTAAATTCTTAAATTTTTATGTCAGACTTATTGAATTTGAAAGCCGCTATAGATCAGCTGCTATCATTAACCATAGTCCTTTTTATTATAAAGCAATAAAAACTAGAGAGCTTTCTTATGAGGCAATGAAGGGTTAAGTGACTTGCCCAAGGCTGCAAGAAGCACTAGTAGGCATCAAACCCTGTCTCTTGATTACCAAGCCAGTGCTCTAACCACTAGGCTACCAAATATACAGTATATCCCATTGGAATATTTATTTATTTAGCTAGGCTTATACCACTTTTCTGTCAGTCAAAGCAGTGTACATTCAGGTACTGTATATATATTTCTCTTGTCCCGAAGGGCTCACAATCTATGTTTTTTGTACCTGAGGCAACAGAGGGTTAAGTGGCTTACCCAAGGCCACAAGGAGCTCCTGTAGGACTAGAAATCCTGTCCTTCCGGCTCAAGGTTGCTATCCTATGAGGCTAATTTTCAAAATGTTTGTCAAGGTAACTTAGGGAATTATCTGGACAAATCTTGGCTTTTAAAAATTATCCCTATCCCCAGCCCCAGTTATTATACACGTGTTGCTCAGATAGTTCATTGGCTGGAAATATTTATCCAGATAGGAAGAGGCAGTGATCTGGACATACCAGGGGAATAGTTTCTCTAGCTGGATAGCACAGAATATCTGCACAATACAGTTGAATGTCACTGGATAAACTGGGTCACTAAAATGCCTATCCTAAAATCATCTGGAGAAGTTTATTCAGTTAACGATAGCCAGTTATTTTCTGTGGTCAGAATTATCTGATTAAGTCTGCTGAGTAACTCTTCCGGATAACTTTAGACTAGCCTTCTGAATATCAGCCCCTTTGCAGTGATCCACTATGAGTGAGCTTTGAAAAGTTTCCATTGCGTTGGAAGTAAAGGAATTACATGATATCTGTAGGAAGAGCGAACCTACTTCGAATAACAAGAGCCACTCAGATGATATGATGATGGCAATTGGCCTAGAGAAATGTGCTAAAGCAACTTTCTTTCGAGGAAAAGTAAGAATGGAGACTGCAGTATAACGGAACTTAGAAAAGAAGGTATATAAAAATATTTAGAAGAATACAAAGGTATAACAATCTAGCACAAATTCAGAAGAGCATTAGCAGTGGATTTGAAAGATTGCGATCATACCCAGCACACTCTGGCTTATAAGTAAGCTTTATTCCTGGCATATGTGCAAAGGGAAACCGCATGGAGATAATACTCCAAGCGAAAATATCAGATAGACCAAATCTGGAATTGGATAACCCTGATTCCATCATCAAGATTTTTTTTTAAACAAACCTCATAACGGTCTTTTATTGTGTTCAATAAATGTAAATTCCTAATCGTATGTTGTAAGTTACTTTGTATTGGCATATGTCAAAAAAGGAAAGCTATAAAAGCTGTTTAAATTTAATTAAATTTAAATTTCAAATTAAAATGTATTGAGACCTAAGCCTAAAATTTTACAATTTTTTATCTTCCATTTTCAAGTTATGCTACTGTCATAAACTAGATGATTCAGGGGTCTTTTACGAAAGTGTGGTGGGCTTTGCACCTACCATGGGAGTTTTGCAGGAAAAACCATCAGGTAGGTGCAAAGCCTGTGCTGTTAACACAGGGGGGGGGGGAGGGGGCATGCCCAGCATTTAGCACATAGGACTGCTAAATACCACAGGGGCCCGTGAACCCTGCACTAGCAGGGAGTGCAGGAGCAGTTGTGGTCCCTGGCAGGAAGCATGGGAGCACTCGTATTCCCTGCCAAGACAAGAAACAAAGACCCTGAGCCAAATAGGCATCACCTCATAGCCAATCACCCCTCCAATGTTCTCCCCCTTGATATTACCCCCAACTCATCCTTTCCAGTAACTTTGCCCTCAACTCCCTCCCCCCCCCCAATCAGCACCTTTTCAGGACCACCATAGCTGGAAAACCTTCCAGTCATGGAGGTCCTACAAACAGGGCCCACCATTGACAGGGTCTTCAAGCCTGTCCCCCAAAACACTCCCACATACCCTCTCTTCTGGCATTTTTCCAGTATCTAACTGGGTCATCCCTAGTGGTCCAGGGGTGATCAGAGCATGAGCAGCCCCTCTCCTCTCCTGTCCTAGCTCAACAGTCTTCAAAATGGGGTTGGGGTCACCTCATGCTAGTCTCAGGACCCCTAGTGGTGATGTCACACTATTTTGAAGACTGACAGAACTGGGACAGGAGCGGAGGGGGACCACTCATGCCCCTATCACTCCTAAACTACCAGGGTTGACCCGGATGGACATAAAGTAAATGCCAGGGGGAGGGTGTAGGAGTGTTTTGGGGGAGAGGGGCTTGAAATCTCTGTTGGTGGGCTCCCTTTGCATGGCCTCCACTGCCAGAAAGCTTCCAGTCATGGTAGTCCTGCAAAGGGATACCTATCAGTGGCAAATTTGGAGGGGCAAAGTTACCAGGGGGGACACACGTTGGAGTGGGTGATCACAGGAGAATGATACTGGACGGGAGAGCAATCGGCAGTGGGGCATTTACTATGGCCATTCTACTGCACTGTTAGTTCAGTGGCTACACTCTTTGGGTGGTAGTGATTGCAGTCATGCTAATAGGCAGTCATAACAGCTAGAGCACTGCATTGTGGAGCATGCCAGATATCACCGGCCGACATGCCCCCTTTGAGCCCTGATCCCATCTACCTTTGGCAAGTACAACAGCGCCATTTCTGGATTGCGCTTTTTGAACTTGCCCTATGGGAGTATAATGCATGTTAAACCTGCGGTAACTGCTTACTGCTACTTAGTAAAAGGGTCCTTCAGTGTAACTGGTATGCTCAACAATTATATGAAACTTCATATACTCATGGAATATATGCGATTGTGTTGTGCTCTCAGCCATGCTGCCAGATACACTGGGTTTTGCAGAAAAGCAGATTCTCCTATGAGATCATTATTCTTGTGGTGAATGTTTTGTTGCTCAGTTACCTTGACAGGCTATGTGACTAACATGCTCAATATAATAGTTTACTAATTCATCCTTTGTGTTATTTCAAGGGTAATTTTCAAACTATTTGCATTGGGACAAACTTGCTCATTTTTTTACTTATTGACTTTACACTGATGTACTAAACTATGTTTTTCTTTTCTCAAGAAGGATTGCTTGTGCAACAAAAAATGTACAAAACATCATGCAAAATTGCCAGAATTTCAATGTTTTGCACATTTTCTCACAGAAACACTTTTTCTGCAAAAGATTTTCAAATGCTGGCCTATCTTCTTGGTAAACACTCATGCACATTACACCAGGTAACACATGTGCAATCTGGGATGTCCAGAGCGAAAAATATACAGAAAAATGTTGGGGATGGCTGTGTTTCAGCCCAATTTTAGAAGCACAGACATCCCCGATGTGGACGTCCACAGCCCTGTTTATATAGTGCTAGTTGTTCGCACTCTGAATAGTGGGGTGGAGAAACTAGTGCATGCAAGGTTGCATAGGGGGATGTCCAGCAGTGTAGCAAACTGGAAATATGAGCCCCCATTCCCCGGGAAACATACAGCATAGGAGTTTACCTCTTTCTCCACATCCTCTGAATATTTGGCAGGCAAAATGAGAACTTTTCCACTGCCTATTTGTGCCTGGAGCAGGTATAAACTTGGATGTGGTATAGGACATACAGAGCCTTTTTTAATCCCCTACCTCTCCGAATCACTGTTATCTATAGACCCCTTGACAAGTCCACTTCTACCTTGATTGGCCACTGTTGGAAACAGGATACTGGCTTGATGGATCTTGGTCTGACCCAGTATGGCATTTCTTATGTTCTTATGTTCTTACCTTCCTTACTGATTTTGACTCTTGGCTCTCCTTTTCCTGGATTCTTCCTCCCCATCTCTTATTCTTGATGACTTTAATTTTCACATTGATAACCATTCTGACCCCTATGCATCTAAGCTCCTTTCCCTTACCTCCTCTTTCATCCTCCAGTTTTGCTCTTCTACCCCCACTCATCAGCTTGGTCACTGCCTTGACCTTGTTTTTTTTATTCTAATTGTTTACCTTCTAATTTCCACACCTCAGTTTTTCCTTTATCTGACCACCACCTCTTAAGTTTCACTCTTCATCACTCCCTGCCTCATTCTCCCCCAATCTCCTCCTGTCTTTTTAGGAATCTTCATGCTATCGATCCACTGACTCTATCCGCTACTGTCTCTTCTCTTCTTGCTATCTTCTAAGTCTGCTGATGAGGCTATAGTTTCCTATAATACCACTCTTTCCTCTACTCTGGATACTCTTGCTCTGTCCATAGCACGTCCTGTGAGGCGCACTTCACCTCAGTCCTGGCTGTCTTCAGCTACCCGCTACCTATGCTTCTGTGCCAGCTCAGCTGAACACACTTAGCTCAAATCCCGCTACCTTTCTGACTTCCTTCACTTCAAATTCATGCTTACTTCTTTTCAATACGCCATTGCACTCACAAAGCAAAACTCTTTTATCCATCTAACTGTCTTGCCTCTAACCCCTGATGTCTCTTCTCTACTCTCAATTCCCTTCTTAAGGCACCACTGCCTCCAATCCCTCCTTCTCTTTTTCTTTATCTTAATTCGCAATATTTGATTTACCGCCCATGCTGGAGCGTCAGGGCAGTGTACAATAAAAATGTCTGGCTACTGGGGGCGGAGCCTGATGTCCAGCAGGACGGTCACATAGCGTGGAGGCTCCAGAGAGGCCTGTCAAGAATCCTGATTAAAATTAGCAGCAAGCTAAAGGAACAACTTTAAATTCTGCCACGGTGGGCCTGGGTAATGGCGGGGCCCATACCGGTTCGATTGGAATATACGAACCCGATGAGTAATTATGGCAAACGATCAAAGACTGAACCTCTTTCCCCTCAGAAAATGGCCGCTGCTCATGAAGGGCCCGAGGGATTGCAAGAGATACTCGCAGAGATCCGCGGGGTGAAAGACCTTGTGCAAACCAACGGTGAGTCATTGCGGGCCGTACGCGAGGAAATAGCCGCGCTGCAAAGCAAGATCGAAGGGATTTCCCTGCGGCAAGACAAAATGGAGGGAGTCCTCGATACACACAGCGCTCGATTAGCAAAGTTGGACAAGGTCGAGCGGCAGCTTCGTGCGCTTCAACGAGAAGTGGAAGAAGGAAATAATCGGGCCCGCCGGAACAATGTGAGGATCGTCGGAGTCCCCGAGGGAGCAGAGGGCAATGACATGAAGGCCTTCTTGAGCAAATTGCTTCCCTCGGTGCTGAAACTAGCCTTTGAGATAGATCTCGAAATAGACCGGGCGCATCGAGTTCCTACGAGCCTGGCACTCAATCTCAAGGCCCCGAGACCTATTATCTTCCGGCTCCTTCGCTACCAACATGTGGAACAGATCATGATGGCAGCGCGAGTGCGAGGCCCCATTGAATTCGAGAGTCACAGGATATCTTTTTATCCGGACTTGGCCAAGACCACGGTTGAGCGGAGGAAGCGCTTCCTGGCATTTCGGCCACGTCTGCAGCAATTGCAAGCGCGCTATGGCCTAATGTACCCAGCGAAGAAGAGGGTAACTCTGCATAACCAGACCAGAACATTTGAAGATCCAGAGGCCCTAGCAACTTATCTTGAAGCTAAAGAAGCCGATCAGATGCGTTGAGGACTGAGAGGGGAAAGAACTTTATAAGATTACGCTTTGTGTACTATGGTAACAACTGCCACTAACAATGCTATGTGCAGTCAGGGAAAGAAAGCTTGACAAGATTGGCATGTATGTTTTCGAATTATGTTGATTGTGTATATTTGTAAGATTCTAACGGGCCCGCAGCTCTCTGGGTCACCGTCGGTGTGGGTGCGCAGTATATTGCTGTAGTAAAGAAGGCCCTCTTCGGCCTACCCTGCTGGCACAAGCTCACCATAGTTTGTTGGGGTATTGCTTCTCCTCTAGGGCATGCTGGGGGTATAGGGATAAGATTGGATGCATGGTCTACTAAACAGTATCGGGGCTGTATGTATGTGTTTCAGGGATCTGTAGCTGACCAGTGCTATAGATGGGTGTTTAGAATCAGCACTGTATATTTACTGCGAATGTTAAACTTTATGTAAATGGCCCCATGTAAGGTTTTATCATTAAATGTAAAAGGGATAAATAGCCCGATTAAAAGAAAGAAAATTATTGGATATCTGCGGCATGAAAAGACTGATCTGGTGTTGTTGCAAGAAACCCATTTAAATCAGAGGGAGACATTAAAACTTAACATCAAACCTTACATGGTAGCCGCCTATTCCCCAGCTGTTTCAAAAAAGCATGGGGTGGCTATCTTGATACGAAAATCTTTGAATGCTACTATTCTGGATACATGTTCCGATGTGGAGGGAAGATGGTCTAAAGTGTTGCTTAGACTTGGGAGCCTGGAGGTGGCTTGTATATGCCTTTATGCTCCCAATGTTGACAACCCTGCATTCTTTGCAACCATAGCCCAGGAGGCCCAGGCCGCTGCCCGAGTCCCCTTGATAATAGGGGGGGATTTTAATCAAGTTAATGACCCCCTGATTGATAGGCAACCCCCAGGACCTCTGGCCTGTCTAAAGGCCATTTAATGCTGACTTCTATGATTAGAGAGCTGGCCTTGGTGGATATCTGGAGGCTGTTCCATCCTTCAGAGCTTGAGTTTACATTCTTCTCACCCCCTCACCAGTCTCATTCGAGAATAGATTTTTTCCTCGTGTCCAAAACGATGGTCTCTAGTATAGAGGAGGTGCTGATACACCCTCTACATATCTCAGACCATGCGGCCATCTCCTTTACACTGCGAGATGATCAGTCAGGTACAAAATCGGGGGAATGGTTTTTTGATAGAACTTTACTAGACAATCAGGACTTTCGGGCAGAGGTCAAGTTGGCCATCCAAGAGTATTTCCAATTTAATCTGCCTCACGCCACTGCGGGGTGGGCCTGGTGGGAAGGTTTTAAAGCTGCCATGAGAGCTGTTATCACTAGCTTCCATATCCGACTGGGGAGGCGACGTAAGCAGCAGTTGTTAATATTGGAACAGCAAATCAAAGCGAGGGAGCGGGTGTTAACTAGTAGGACAGACCCGTGCATTCTGCTTCGACTACAACGGTTAAGGTTTCAGTTTAATACGATTCTAACTACAGCAGCCTCGCAGAGTATTAAGGTACAGCGGGGGAACTTCTACCGGGAGGGCAACAAAGCCAGGAAATTGCTCGCCAATGCCCTCAAGGGTAAAAGGGAGGCCAAAAGAGTAGCAGTTCTCCGGGACCCGCAAGGGCAAGGGATGATAACGAAGGATGCAGAGATTGTGGAACTCTTTTGTGTCTTTTATGCCCAGTTGTATCAATCGGAGAGTGCATTCTCACAGGACGGTTTTGAGCAGTTGACTCTCGGTATACAGCTGCCGATATTATCTACCGAGGATAGGGAGGAGATGGATAGATCCTTCTCTGATGATGAAATTCAGCAAGCGATTAATCGAGTGGCTGCCGGGAGGGCTGTGGGTCCAGACGGCCTTCCGGCCGAATTTTATAAGACTTTTGTTAAGGACCTGGCCCCTCAGTTACGCCAATACTTTGCCACATTGGTTGCGGCAAATTCTCAGGTCGGCGCCTTTTCTGCGGCGAATGTAGTGGTATTTGAAAAAGATGGTAGGGACTCATTGCTAACAACTAACTACCGCCCCATATCTCTGTTAAATGTGGACTATAAGATTTTTGCAACCGTATTGGCCACCCGTCTGTCAGGGAAAATGTCCATATTGATCCATCCTGACCAATGTGGCTTCATAACTGGCAGATCTACAGCTGATAATGCAAGAACTTTATGTCATGTTTTGGCGGGTTCAGCAAATATGGAACAACCTTTAGTTGGCCTTTCCCTAGATGCTGAAAAGGCTTTTGATCGCCTAGAATGGCCCTACTTGTTCGCGACTCTCAAGTGGTTTGGCTTTGGAACTGGCTTTCTTTGGCACCTGGAGGTTATGTATACTCAACCCACTGCTAGTGTCTGGGTCAATGCAATCAAGTCCCGGCTGTTTAGCCTCCATCGAGGTATGCAGCAGGGTTGTCTGCTATCTCCCATGCTTTTCAATTTGGCACTAGAGCCGTTAACCCTTCTTATCCGGCAATGTGCGGACATTCGGGGGGTGAGGATAGCCAACCGGGAAGTTGAACTGTCGGCATATGCAGATGATTTGATGCTATTCGTTTCACCGACATTGGTCCCGACGGTATTAGAAAAGATCGATTGCTACTCGAGGCTTTCGGGTTACAAAATCAACTGGACAAAGTCCGTTGCTTTCCCACTCAATCATTGGGCTCATAGGGAGGATATGAAGGCTTTTCCTTTTGTTTGGCAACCCCGGATGGTAAAGTATTTAGAAGTTCATTATTGCTACCTTTTGGAAGACACAATTAGATTTAACGCTAAGGAAATAGTGTCTAGAGTGCGGGAATTGACGAATAGATGGTCCCCCCTCGCGATATCCTGGTGGGGACGGGTAGAGACCGTTAAAATGATGATAGTTCCTAAAGTGAACTACATACTGGAAATGATACCGTGTTTATTGCCCCCATGTACTTATCAAGAGATAGAAGGTACTTTAAGTCAGTTTTTATGGCAGAACAAAACACCGCGACTAGCACGGCAGAAGTTAAAACTCGATAGAGAGCAGGGGGGGGGGGGGTAGGTTTCCAGATTTACTATCTTACCATAGAACTTTTCTGTTGAAGCAGGGATCACGATGGTTGGAGAGTCATACTGATAGTCGGCCAGTCTGGCTGGATATAGAAGAGAAACTACTCGTCCCGATACCGTTGCTTAGTCTGCCAGGTATGCAGTTCACGCAGGGTGCACGATGCCCGAGTATGATTGCTGATACGCTTGTGGCATTTGGTGCCCTCATTCAAGCCTGTGGCCCGGGGGCATGTCCCCCATATCGGCTACCACTGTGGCATAATCCCCTATTCAAAATAAAAATAAAACAGTTGCCTGGAGTCAATGGTATTCCCGAGGCGTGTGGACGGTTAACCAGCTGTTTAAAGATCAAAGATGGAAAGAGTATAGTGAGTTATAGCGTGAGTTTGGTCTCCCGTCTAAGCTATATTTTCAATGGTTGCAGCTTAGACATTGTCTAGAGAGTGCCCAGGTCGATCCGAGAGTGGCTATTAGTGAGAGTGGGGTGGTGGAGGTTGTCCGAGCGATCGCGAGCGCGGCGGGAGTGGCGTTGAGCTTCTATAAAAAACTGAGTCAGAATAACTGTTCGAGGATGCTCAAAACTCAGCAGGCATGGGAGCGGGAAACGATGGTCACACTGACGGAGCAGCAATGGAGGAGAGTTTGGTGTAAGCAGGTTCGGGTGTCCAGATCTGCCTCCATTACTCAGACGCTCTTCTTCTTCACACATAAGTGTTTGTACACTCCAGTTAAAATGTCAAAATGGGATAAGAATATTAGCAATCTCTGCTGGACATGTAATAAGGAGATTGGTACCCTGGCTCACCTTATATATGAATGCTCAGGGCTACATTTATATTGGAAGCAGGTCTGGGAACGGATACAAACCATTCTTAAATTTAAAGAGCCTCTTAGCTGGAGGGTTGTGGGACTTCGATCAATGGTGGGGCTACCTTCCTTGCCTAAGGATGGTTGCTTCCTGCTAGACTTCATGATGGGATTGGCTATATGCTTAGTTATACGGAATTGGAAGGATTGCGCCAATCTCAGCATGCAGGAATGGTGGAGCCAGGTGTACCTGTATGGTAAATATGAGCAGATGCCCCGGAGAGCCCTCCCCTCGAATGGTACTAATATGCTTAAGTGGAAAATGCTGAATGATTTTGTGAATGTAGCCAAATGTTCAGCGGGGTCACTTAGTCCCGGTCAGCCAGGACCCTAGTCGCTGCCTCAAATAACCTTGATATTGGGCAGGCATGCATCTGTTTTCTGAACAGGTTTGAATTGTCCTAGAGGAGTGGACGGGAGTGGGGGGGATAGTTTTTCTTCATTTGTGTAGTGTTTAGTTGTTATGGTTGATGTACCCATGTTTATTTGTTAAAATGAAAATAAATTTATTAAAAAAAAAATGTCTGGCTACTAGAAGAAAAAAAAGGAGAGGAAAAGAACGTCAATAGTTTATAGGAAAGTGGTAGTAAAGGCAGAAGAAAGAATAGAGGGGATAAGGAGACAAACATGAAACACAATTGATGACAAACAAAAGGGGGGAAGGGGAAGGAAGAAGGGATAGGCACAGGGCCACATGGGAGGCTGAACCTATTGACCTGTAGTGGAGATAACAGGAGAAGACTCTGACTGGGGGGAAGAGGAATGCTCTAATGGGGGAGGGATATTGTAAGCTTGACAAAAGAGATGGGTCTTAAGGAGTGTTTTAAACCGGGGGAATGAGGATTCCATGCGGAGAGAGTGAGGAAGTGAATTCCATAGGGTGGGGCTTAGAAATAAAAATGCAGAGTGTCGAGTGAGTTTGAGATGGGCCTGTGAAGGAGGGGGAAGGAAGAGACTATTTCTGTGTATCGATCGGAGGAGACGGGGAGTGGGCTGAAGACGGATAAGGTCGGCCAGATACTGGGGTGTGCTGGTGTGGAGAACTTTGTGGGTAATGGTGAGAATTTTATAGATAAACCTGACCTTGATCGGAAGCCAGTGGGGGGAAAGAAGACAAGGTGTGACATGATCATGAAGGGATGAGTGAGTGAGGAGACATGCAGCAGTGTTTTGGACAAGTTGAAGACGCCTAAGTTGATAGCAGGGGAGGCCTGCCAAGACCGAATTACAATAGTCAAGGTGGGTGACTACAAGAGAAAGAACCAAAGTAGTGAGGGAAGACAGGGGAAGAAAGGGACAAATGGCTCTGACCCTACGAAGATGGAAAAAAGAACTGCGAACGAGTGTGGAAATGTGTTGGTGAAAAGAAAGTGAAGTGGAGGGTGGGGACAAGGGGGATAGGAAGGGTGGACATTTATTTATTTAAGAGTATTTATATCCTGCCTTATCCTTCAATCAAGGTGGACATAGTAGGGGAAATGGATGTAGTAGGGGCGCCAAAGGAAAACCAGATAGTAGAAGACTTTGAAGGGTTGACATGAAGAAAATTGTTGTTAAACCAATTAGAGACAGAAGCAAGGCAAGTGTCAAGAGCAGTGAGGTCAGGAGCCAGGGGGCTAGTGTGGTGAAGGAGAAGGATGTCATCTGCATAGAAGTAGGCTGATATTCTGGTTTGTTGGATGAGTAGGGCCAAGGGTGCAAGAAAAATCTCTCTCTCTGTCCAAACCCTAACCATTTCCATGAAAGAGTCCATAAGATTTCTCTTCAATTCCCTACTAAATCTTCTTCACCTCCTCTTCCCCCTCTCTAGTACCAACTTTTCCCCACGACTTCTACCACCCTTTCATCCATTTCTAAAATCTTTGAAGAGGAAACCCTCTTCCATCTCACATATTCTCAACCTTTCACTCTCCACTGCAACCTTCTCTGCAGCTTTCAAGCATGCTGTGATCTCTCCTCTCCTCAAAAACCCTTCACTTAACCCTACTTGTTCTTCTAATTATCGATAGATCTCCCTTCTCCCATTCATTTCAAAACTTTTTGAATGTGCAGTTCACCACCACTGCCTCAAATTTCTCTCCTCTCATGCCCTACTTGATCCACTCCAGTCTGGTTTTCATCCCTTCCACTCTACTAAAATGACTCTTGCCAAAGTCTCTCTCAATTCAGGAAGGCAATCAAATTTCACCTCTTCCTCCAATACTACCCAGCCAACAACTGAGCCTAAGTAACCCTACCTAAGAAAACAATCCTTCCCTAGTGTTCGTATATTCCAGCCTCTTTCCTGCAGATCAGGCGCATACCGTAGTAAAGTAATCACTGGATTTCATTTGGATCCACATAATTATTATTTCATTCATTCACCCCAACCCTGTTGTTGCAATTTATTATCTCTTGTATATAGTACAACCCTGTTGTTGTAATTATTATCTCTGTATATAGTTCAACCCTGTTAGCCAAGTTGGTACTCCTGTTCCTTGTAAAACCAAACAGAATGTTGTATTGGTCGTTTTGTTATATTGTAAACCGCGCTGATACCGAATAGTGTGGTATATAAGCAAATGTAATAATAATAATAATAATAAGTCCAAAGGCCTTTACTCAATTTTCGTTCTTATTGACCTTTCTGCTGCTTTTGATACTGATGACCACCTCCTCCTCCTTGACACATTATCCTCTCTTGGTTTTAGGGATTACATGCTGTCTTGGTTCTCTTCTTATCTCTCCAATCACTCTTTCAGATATTGTTCTGCTGGTTCCTCCTCTACTGCCATCCTTCTGCCAAGATCTATTCCAGGCCTTTTCCTTTTCTCTCTCTACACCCAGTCCCTTGGTGCCCTCATTTCTTCCCATGGCTTTCAGTATCATTTTTATGCTGATGACTCTCAAATCTATCTATCTTCACCTGACATTTCTCTTACATTCCAAGCTCATATCTCTGCCTATTTTTCTGATATTGCTGCCTAGATGTCTCACCACCATTTGAAATTGGACATGGCTAAAACCAAACTTCTTATCTTTCCCCCTAAACCCTCCTTCCCCTTTCCTCCTTTCTCTATCATTGTTGACAATATTCTTCTTCTTGCTGTTTCCTCAGTCCGCAACCTTGGAGTCATCTTTGACTCCTCACTTTCCTTCTCCACACATATTCAACAGATTACTAAAAACTGTTGCTACTTTCTCTATAACATTAACAAAATTTGCCCCTTCCTCTTTGAACACACTATTAAAACTCGTGTCCACTCTTTAGTTACCTCCAATCTTGACTATTGCAACCTCCTCCTTGCTGGTTTCCCTCAGTCATCTCTCTCTTCTTCAGTCTATTCAGAACTCTGCTGCATGGCTAATCTTTCACCAGCCCCGATACACTCATATAACCCCTCTTCTGAAATCACTTCACTGGCTTCCCTTCCATTTCCATATCCATTTCAAACTTCTCCTTCTAAGCTATAAATGCATTCACTCTACTTCCCCTCATTACCTTTCCTCTCTCCCTATACCCCTCCTTGTGAACTCTGTTCCTCCTCTGGCTTTCTTTTCTCTAGGCCCTTTTCTTCTACTGCAAAATCCAGACTTCAACCTTTTCACCTTGCTGCTCCTTATGCCTGGAACAAGCTTCCTGAATCATTATGTCAAGTCTCATCTCTCTGCCTTTTCAAATCCATGCTAAAGGCTTACCTCTTTGAGGCCACTTTTGGATCCTAATCTCTTTTCCCCCTTGTGTCTCCTCTCCCTATTGAACCCCTTATTTCTTTTGTATTGTGCTGTCTGTCTTAACTAGATGATAAACTCTACCAACGGGGACTGTCTTCTATGTGTGTTTATACAACACTGTGTATGCCTTGTAGCGCTATATAAAATGATTAATAATAGTAGTAGTAGTAGTAAAATACATAAATGATAAGCCTCTGTGAAAGCAAGCAAAGCAGCCCATTGATAGATTTTTTTTTAATCTGTGTATGAAAATATCTTGTCAAAAAAAGAACAAAAAAAATCACACCTTGAGAGAGGTAGATATCTTTTTTAAGCTGTACCAAAAGCAAATTTCTCAGCATGCTACGCAGCTCATTTGCATAGGTAGTAAACGTTTTCGCAGAGGCTGCTAACCTACTAAAACTCCTGTAGGTTACTACATCAGCCTCTAAAATTGGATCGATTAAAACACAACAATCAAATTTGTTGATGGAAACCAATTGGAAGGATTTTTATTTAAATCTGTTTTATAGAAAGATACAAAACTGAATAATTTGGTTCTTGAGCTATTAAAGTATACTGAGATGTTCTGTCTGATAAAAGCACAGTTTTTGAGATCAATATTTTTTTTCATAGAAAAAAAGTTGCCTGTGTTCTCATTTTAGGACCCTAGAGGCAGGTATAGCGGATAACAAAACACCCATTTTTGAGTCATCACTCTAATTTTGAGGGAGCACAACTGGTGTTTTTATGTTTGCTACAATAAAATTGAATAAGTGAAGAATTTTTGAGTCATGATTAAAGTGAACTTTTGAGTAAATGATTATATCGTAATGAAATAACAATGGTCCCAATGCAACACTCCGGAGACTAAAGCCCCTGCTCAATAAAGAACATTTCCGTACAGTATGCCAGGCCATCATTACACCTCTGCTGGACTCTCAACCCTGTCCTCGGGACCCACCTAGCCAGTCGGGTTTTCAGGATAACCACAATGAATATGCATGGGATATATTTGCATATAATGGAGGCAGTGTATGCAAATCTCTCTCATACATATTCATTGTGGTTATCCTGAAAACCCGACTGGCTAGGTGGGTCCCGAGGACAGGGTTGAGAACCCCTGGACCATCCGTCCCCTACAAATAGTCCAGAACACTGCTGCCCACATTATTACTAGCGCTTCAACACAAGACCATATAACTCCAATACTACAAGATCTACACTGGCTACCAATTCCCTCACAAGCAAAATACAAATCAGTGCTTACCATCTTCAAAATTAAAAACAACATCTCAGCAGGAATACTACAGGAACTCATTGGAACAAAAGCAAGCAAAAGACCAGACAGAAACAGCACCAAAAACAATATACCAACACCTACTCTATTTACAAGAACAAACAAATCCACATCCATGCGAGCCTTCTTTCTTGCTGCCCCCGCAATCTGGAATGTCCTCCCAGATAATCTAAAATCAACAATAGATATAAAAGAATTCTGGAAGCTACTTAATACCACCCTATTCATTGAACAATTCGATGAAGACCACAATCCACCCTAACCACCCCACAAAACAAGCTACACAAGACATGACATCCACAACATAAAAACATCTTACCACTCTCATTAAAATGCATATAGCCCAACCTAGATAGCTCAACCTGTATATACTACCCTCATAAAAATGTATATAGCCCAATGTAGAAAGTTCAACCTGTATATATTGCACCCCAAATCAAGATTTACCTATCCACACACTCACAAAACTACCTTCACAACCACTGCATGCCGACACCCCCGCACTACCCTACTTGAATGGTTTGCAGTGAAATCCGCTTTGATTCAAGGATAAAGCAAAATATAAATGCAATTAACTAACTTAATTTGTCTGGAATGTAAATCATATACATATTGTATAATAGCTCACATTATAGTATAGCTCACTATGTAGAATTGTAGATAATGCAACTCACTCTAACACATTATACCATAACTTTAACTTTTATTTCTTTACATTTTCTCACTAATACTCTTAATATCTTTGTTTGTAAGACCGCTTTGATTGTATGATAAGGCGGTATAGAAATCCAATTAAATAAATAAATAAATAAATACTTTTAAATACATAAATAAATAAATAAAATAGTGCAGGTTTGCATAAAAGATTTTAGTTAACGTATTTATTTATTTATTTTAACATTTTTATATACCACCCTTTCCAGTGATCAGGGGCGGTTTACAATGAACAGAACTCGTTTACAAAGAACATAGAACATATCAAACTGTTTATGATTTGCTGAATAAAATGTTGGTTGATGTCAAACTTGATTTTGCATCCAAGTAGGAAATGGGTAGTCCAGGTCAAAACATGAATAATTCTGTTTTATGAATATGGAGTATTTTGTAAAATATTTGTAAGGATTCCCAGCAATACATGTGCAAGTTTGAATACATCTAGCAGGAACAGGCTTTTTAAAAATAACAGCAGCATCTCTAGATGCCAGTTTTACAACCTACATGTGTATGTGCCAGCACTTCTATACAAAAGTGTTGGATTTTACAAAAGTGGTCATACAGGAAGTACAAAATAACTTCTGCAGGTGATTGTAAACACAAGATATATAGTGAGTAGTATGTAGTGCCAGTAGCAACCAGCAAACTTAATAAAGACAGTGGACTCAAAGCAGTGGGAGTTGCTAATTTGCAGAAAGAAGGATACAAGTGGAGGTTAGTGAGTAACCCAATGCCTTTATCCTCAGGATGCCCAAGCAGCAAGGAAAGGTTCTCCTTCCCAGGAGACTACTGGAGGAAGACAGAAGTGCATGGTTCCTTCCTCTCAGGATTCCAAGGGATACAGGAGGTAGAAGCCTGACGTTCCTCAGGGGGAGAAGGAGAGGTGGGAAGGGGCTGAAATGGAAGCCCGAGGAGTGAGGATCTCAAGCTCTTGCAGTTTGTCCCAAGGAGCACAATGTGCTTGAAACAAGGAGGAAGAGGGATCAAAAAGAGGAGTGATCCCACAATGAAGAGTTCAAGGTTCCAGACCCAGGGACCAAGAGATAGGATAAAGAGCCAGGAACTACCAGAATCCAAGAGTTCTAGACCCCTGGAGAGAAGGAAAAGGATTTACAAAGAAGTATGGAGACATATGAGTGTCTAAGTCAGCGGTTCTCAGTCTATGGGTTGTGACCCCCACAGGGGTCGCCACAGGATTTAGTAGGGATCGCCTCACTCCGCCGTTAAAAGAAATAAAAATAAAAAATCGCACAAGCTGCTGCCACTGCCAAGTCCACTTTTCGGCAGTGGCAAACTCACCGCCTCCAATCTTCTACAGCCGTGGCTCCCTGCCTCTTAGGGGACCGCGGCTGTGTCTGTGAAAGCGATGCGGAGCCTTCCCGCCTCTCAACGGGCTCTGTGCAGCATTGTCCCGCCTCCAAAGGAAGTGGTAAACAACTTCCTCTGCGGGACAATGCTGTACAGAGCCCATTGAGAGACAGAAAGGCTCCACAATGGCTTCACAGGCACAGCTGCGGTTCCCTAAGAGACAGGGAACCGCAGCTGCAGAAGTACAGGGCAGTAGCAGGCAGCATAGGGAGAGGGGAGGAGGGGGCAGGGAACCTGCAATGGGGCTGACATGGGGGAGGGAGGGGGCTGACATGGGGAGAGAGGGGGATAACACAGAGGGATGGATAGAGGAAGGGAGGGAGAGAGGGCTGACATGGACAGAGAGGGGGCTGATATGGAGGGAGGGAGGGAGGGAGGGGGGCTGACATGGACAAAGGGGGGTAGACATGGAGGGAGGGAGGGGCTGACATGGACAAAGGGGGGGTTGATATGGAGGGAGGGAGGGAGGGAGGGGGACATACTGGACAGAGGGGATAAATGCTGGACAGAGGGGAGAGACAGTGTGGGTTAGGATTATAATGGGCTAGCACTGGTAATGGGCAGATCAGGGGGGCTAGGACTGGTAATGGGTTGATTAGTGAAGGCTAAGACTGTGAATGGACTGATCAATGGGGGGGTTGGGACTGGTAATGGGCTGATGGGGGCTAGCATTGGAAATGAGCTGATCGAGGAGGTTAAGACTGGAAATGGGCTGATTAGAGGAGGCTAGGACTGGTAATGGACTGATGGGGAGGGTAGGACTAGTAATGGGATGATTAGGGGAGCCTAGCACTGGTAATGGGGTTGAGGGGGGACTAGCACTGGAAGTGGGCTGATTGGGGGGGGGGGCTTCAACTGGAAATGGGCTGATGGAGGGGAGGATAGAGCTGCTTGCCTTGGAAGAAAACTGGGGCCTAGGGCTACAAATGGGCTGATGCGAGGGGATGGGAGAATGGGACTGGAAGGGAGTGGATGCTGAGAGGGGCTGCCATGGTATTTGGACTAAAAGGAGCTGGACAGTGGGGAAGGAGGGGGACTGGAAGGGAGTGGACACCAGTGGCAGTCATGGGAATGCAAGTTAACATTGGAAGGTACCGGGAGGAAAGACTGGAAAGGGGCTGATATTGGGAAGGGTTAAGGGGACTAGAAATAGGCTGATGGAAAGAAGTGAAGAAAAGAAAAGAAGAGATAAGAAATGGCAGATGGACCAAAGACCAAAAAAAGAGAGCTAAGAGAAGACAGGAAGACAGAAGCCTCAGATCGGGACCAGCATGATCAGAGAATAAATTGGTCAGACAACAAAGGTAGAAAAAATATTTTTATTTCATATTAGTGATTTGACTACAAAATCATCATAATTTTGAAATCAAGTATTGTTACTTGTTATTGTGATTAATTATTGTGGTTTAAATAATGACATTTGATAAATAAAAGCATATTGCAAAGGCCTATAGTATATTAATAATTCACAGGTCTGCGACTAAAAAGCTGTTTGATTATTTTCATCTAATTTCCATGTATTTTGGTGTGCTGAAAACAAATAAAATATTGAAAAAACTCCTAGACGTCATGATTTGCCACAACATGCAAAATTGTCTTCAAATTTATCAATTTTTTCAAATTACTATTAATTAATTCAAATTACTATTAATTAATTCACATAAGTGCATTTAAGATATAAAATGCCAAAAAAACCCTTAAAGGGGTTGTCTGAGTTATGTAAAAAAAAAATATAGCACTGTAAATCTAATGGTCAGCAATATATACATAAGCTAAGTAAGTTTTAAGTCCATGCTTCTAATGGTAGAAGGGGTTAATCTTGCCTGAAGAATCCAGTGGGAGGGAGACACAGGGCAGATAGCAGCAGCTCCAGTCAGTGCAGGGGGGCGTGGCCAGCACTGTGACGTCTCATGTACAGACACAGAGCTGCTCTCTCCTGCATGCCACACTTGTGCACGAATCATCATCAGGTTCTTGGTTCTAGGCTGTTCACACTTTTTTATCGCAATTCATGTTAGCTCATCATTCTTCAACTGTTATGTTATGGCTCCGCGAAAGTGCATTAATTCACCAGACAGTTTCTGTTTCATCTGTGGTGAATATACAGTGTTGAAACAACAGCAGAATATTACAGACTTTGTGAAAAAAGTATACTTTGCATACTTTGGACTAAAAAATGGAGATCAAGATAAAGTCTGGGTGCCTCATAAAGTGTGCAAACGGTGTGTTGAGGACCTCCGAAACTGGTTCAAGGGTAAGAACAAAATCTTTCCGTTATGGGATTCCTATGGTATGGCGAAAGCAAAAGAACCTTAGTGACGACTGTTACTTTTGTTCATGCGATGTGAAAGGGTTTAATTCCAAATGGAAGCATTCAATTTCATACCCCAATCTTCACTCGGCAATTCGTCCCATGCCCCATGGCACAGATATACCAGTACCCAAGCCCCCTGCTACCTTGGAAGAGATACCTAGCTCTGATGAAGGTGAAGTCATACCTGAACCAGATGACGAATCAACTTCTGACATTGAAGATGATACAAGACCAAAATTGTTTTCTCAGGAGGAGATGAATGATTTGGTAAGAGACTTGAATCTTCCCAAAGATGCCGCTGAGTTACTCAGATCAAGGCTGAAAAGCAGGAAGTTATTGCTGCCAGGAGTGTCATCTTCATGGTTCAGACATCGTGAAAAGGAGTTCGTTCCTTACTTCGCCCAGGAAGATAAGTTGGTTTATTGCATCGATGTCGAAGGTCTGATGGGTCAATTTAAAATCCAATAAGATTCAGAGCAATGGCGTCTTTTTATAGATTCTTCAAAAAGAAGTCTCCAAGCAGTTTTACTCCACAATGGTTTTTACTCTTCCATACCTGTAGGTCATTCCGTACACTTGAAGGAAACCTACAAGAACTTGGAATTGGTTCTTCGTAAACTTAAATATGAAGACCATGGTTGGCAAGTGTGTGGGGACTTGAAGGACTTGTGCATGCTGCTCGGGCAACAAGCTGGGTATACCAAATATCCTTGTTTTCTGTGTCTATGGGACAGTCGAGACCGACAAAATCACTGGACCAAGAAGAGTTGGCAGCCGAGGGTGCTAACAGTCGGTGAAAAAATGTCCTCCGAGAAACTTTGGTACCTTCCCATAAAGTTCTTCTACCACCACTCCACATAAAATTGGGATTGATGAAACAATTCGTAAAATCACTTCCAAGAGATGGAGAATGCTTCAAATACTTGGTCACCAAGTTTCCAGGCCTGTCGGAGGCAAAATTGAAGGAAGGTGTGTTCGTCGGACCAGACATTAGAAGGCTTATAGTTGATCAAGAGTTTGTCAATACCATGACGGATCCTCAAAAAGAAGGGTGGATTGCATTTAAAGAAGTCATACAGAAATTTTTAGGCAATAACAAAGATTCTCACTACAAAAAGATCGTCGGACGAATGCTGAAAGCATTTCAAGCTTTAGGTTGCCTGATGAGTTTGAAAGTGCATTTCCTCCAGTCCCACCTTGACTACTTTCCTGAAAATTTGGGAGCTGTGAGTGAGGAACAAGGTGAACAATTCCACCAAGACATTAAAGAGATGGAAAGGAGATACCAGGGAAAATGGAGCATTGCAATGATGGCAGACTACTGTTGGATGCTTCAGAGAGACATTCCAGATGCTACTCACAAGCGTAAATGCACCAAGAGGAGCCTCACAAGGAAGAAGAATCGAGTTTAGTGTGTGTAGGTGAGCTCATTTCAGTTCAAAAAAGGATTTTCATGAAAATATTGTAATAAAACTTTAATTGTATAAGTCTATTTCCATTTATTTTGAGGTATTGCCTTATTTAACATAGTTACCTAAATTGTCAGGAAACGTGATGTCCTATGACAAAATGGAGGTCATTTTCGGATTCAGCGCACCAAAAAACATAAAGATTACGTGGAATAACCAAAACAGCTCTCGAAAAAAAAATGTTTGCAGACCTGAATTATATTATAATTCAACAAATGATTACAGCGACAATGTGTTAACGGTAAAGAAAGAGAGACACATTTGATTTTTATCATTGGGGGTCATCACAAGTTGACCAATGGTAAAAGGGGTAACAGTACAAAAAAGGTTGAGAACCACTGGTCTAAGTAGAAGACTTGAGAGCCAAAGGAGGTAAAACCCAAATCCAGGGTGCAGGGCAGCCCAAGGGTGATGCAGGGCCTTTGCAGAGACTCATTGTGGGGCCTCATTTGCATAGCCACTGGACCTCATTTGTATACATTTTATTTTATTTTAAAATGTATATGTTGTCCATCTAAAATTTTAGGCGGCTTTCAAAGGAGCCCTTTACAAGTCTCTTTTTTTCTCCTGGCAAAGACTTAGGGGCATGTTTACTAAATATTAATGTGCATTAAGTGCCACTGTGCCAATAGAAATAAATGGGTGTTGCTGCACAGCGCACATTAACATTTGTGAATGCACATTAACTTTTAGTAGACATGCCTCTTAATGAATAGCTCAATACCATTTGCATGGGCAGTGAGGATAAAAAGACTACCAAATTTCTTCATTATTATGCCCCAGTGTCAACTGCCAGGAACATTAGGAAGTACTATACACCCTGCTCATTTAGAATCTATAGCAAACCCGCATATCATAGCAGCACTACTAGGACTCACAAAGCACCAAACCCCCCTATCAAAAGACAACACTGCAAATATTAAACCAATACATCTATTCTATTCTATTCTATTAAGGCATTTATATACCGTCCGTCTGCAAATTCATTCTAGGTGGTTAACAATCAGGTACTATATATACGCCGTTGTCCACGAAGGGCTCACAATTTACATGTGTACCTGAGGCAACAATGTGGCCAAGAAGTTCAATTTCTGACTCAATAACAATGTTTTGCTTGGCAAAAAACACTAAACAATGACTTCTAAAATAAGAACCCTATCCCAACCATCAAGCATTCTAGACGGAGTATAGACATCAATAAAACAAGAACAATCAAGTAGAAATTAAAATTTGAAATAATTAAAAACATCCCATTCAACCTCATATCCCATTCAGCTGCCTCATATCTGCCTCACTGCCACTGCATCTCAGAGAATATCAATATATCTCCTACTGGGAAAAGAGAACGAGTGGGACTGTCAGAAGGGAAACTACATGAACAGAATACTGCAGCTCGGTTACACATACAAAACATAGTCCGTCACCAAACATAAAACAAGGGATCACAATTTAGAAATATGAAGACAATAATTAAACTGGGAATCCCAAAAGCCAAACTTGGAATGTACAACAACACTGGAGTAATAAAGCTATTAATCAATTTCCTCTTGTACTAAACAAAACATTAGCAATGCACATTTTCCAGAGATCACATATTCCAGTTAATAAATTCAAAATAAAATTGTTTTTTTTTCCTACCTTTTGTTGTTTGGGCATTTTATTTTTCAGTTACAATTGCCCCTGTCGCTTTCTTCTCCTTTCTTCGTGTCTTCTGCTAACTCTCCATTGTCTTCTGTCCATTTGTCCTTTTTTCTCTCATTAGTTTTTTTCTATTCTCTCTCTACATCTTCCTCTAACATACTGATCTTTCTCCTTTTGCTCTTTCCTCTATTTCTTTTTCATCCACTCAAATTTTACTCCTCAATCCTCACTTACTCTCCCAATACTGAGCCAATCATAGATTTTCTTCCCTCCCACACAAAATATCTGTTCCTCTCTCAGTCCTCAGCTTCTCTTTTTTCTCTTGATAGTCCCAGCCCCAACCCCTTCTGGTCCTCCCCAAGCATTAGGTCCCTTCTAGTTCCAGCCCTCCCAGCATACATTCCATTGCACTCCAATTTGCCCATTTCCCCGCATCAGCCCATTTCCAGTCTTCATCCCCCAGTATCAGTCCTCCTCCAGTCCCTCCCAGCATCCGCTCCCTTTCAGTCTCAGCCCCCCATCCACCAGCATCAGCCCATTTCCAGTCCTAACCCCCAGTATCAGTCCTCCTCCATTCCCTCCCAGCATCAGTTCACTTCCAGTCCCCCAGCATCATCTAATTTTCAGTTCTAACCCACCAGTATCAGTTCCCTTCCAGTCCCACTCCCTCATCCCCAGGCAATTTCCAATCTTAACACCCCAGTATCAGTTCTTTTCCAGTCCCTCCCAGCATCTACTCTCTTTCAGCCCCAGTCTCCCATCCCCCAAGATCAGCCCATTTCCAGTCCTGCCCCCCATTCCCATTCTAGACCCTAGTCCCTCCCCCGTTCCCATTCTTGTTCTAGCCCCCAGTCCCCGTTCCCATTCCCATTTTAGCCCCAAGTACCCCCCCACCCCCCTGCCACACACCAAAAGGGCCCCGTGTCTTATTGGTTTCAGAGGGAGCAAGGGAGGCCTGAAGCCCTGGCTGACCTCTGAACTGCAGAGGGAATAAAGAACAGCGTTTGCCTTCTCTCCTGTGGCTGTAATAAAAAGATGCTTGTTGGCATTCTGAGTTCCTGGAGGTCAAATGGGGGCATGTCCGACATGCTCTGACCTCCCAACACTCAGTGTGCTGGTGGATTCCTTTTTATCACAGCTGTGGGAGTGAAAGCAAACCCCGCTGTTTACTCCTACAACTGTTCAGAGGCCAGCCGGGGCTTTGGGCCTCCCCTGCTTCCTCTGCAGCCAGTCAGGCATGGGGCCTCCCAAGGTGTGAGGCCATGTGCGGGCAACATTCCCGCAAAATGGATGGTCCGGCCCTGCCAAGGTTCATCCTTATATTTTTAAGCATGGAAGAGCCAAGTTTGGGATCAACATACATGAATGATAAGTTGACTTTCTAACCGCCTGCAAAAAGTCTGATACCCTCTCAGGATATACTGCTAATGCTGCCTTCACCTTAAGACATTAGATATAGACTACAATCTATGCGTGGAAAAGAACTTTATTAGTGTGATCGCAAGTACAGGAATTAATTTTTTCATTCATAGCTGAAGGTAAGCTGCATTTAGGTACAATAGCTAATCTCAATTCATGATATCTATTTACTTATACACGGTAAAGTTTTGCCATTAGCACAGGTTAACAGTAACAAATATACATGCTAGCAGCAAAATCTCTACGGTAGTGTATAGAGTGAAAGAAGGTGCAATTGGCATATTGGAGGAAGCAACCAGTCACCGAGGAGCACATGGTTCGGAAGGATGTATCCTGGAAGGATACTAGCAAAACAGGGAAGTTATGGCATCTCGAAAGAGAGGTTCCAACAAAGATAAAAGTAACACAGATGTCCTTCAGTACAGAGCCGAAAGATTTAAAATTATACCTATCAACTGATAGCCAGATTAATATGAACAAAATACAACTTCTAAAATGCCTGTATGCAAATGCTAGAAGTCTAAAAAATAAGATGGGAGAACTGGAATATATTTATTTCATTTTAATTTTTTTATTTCTTTAAGGGTTTTCTATACCACCTTTTCTAGAAATCAAAGCAGTTTACAATAAACAGAATCAAACAATTACATCAAATAGTTGGGTAACATATTAAGTACCAGTGGGACACTGTGATACCTAGGTACAAACTATATTGTAATGATAAAGCTGATGAAATTGGTGGAGGGGTTGCACTCTATGTCAGAGAGGGCATTGAGTTACAAAGTATTAAAGTTTTGCAGGAAACAAAATTCACTGTAGAATCTCTATGGATTGAAATTCCATGTAAAAGGGGGAAGGCGATGGCAGTGGGGTTGTACTATCGGCCATCTGGCCAGAATGAACAAATAGATGATGAAATGCTCAAATAAATCAGGGAAGCTAACAAACGTTACAGAACAGTAGTAATAATGGGTGATTTCAACTACCCCGGTATTGACTGGGTCAGTATCATGGCAGGAAATGCTGTGGAGATAAAGTTTCTAGATGAAATAAATGACTGCTTCTTGGAGCACCTGGTTCATGAACCGAGCAGTGGGGAAACCATTTTAGACTTAGTCATAGTGGAACACCAGATCTGGTGCAAGAGATAAGATTGTTTTGGCCACTTGGCAATAGTGATCATACCATGATCACGTTTGATTTAATTAATGGAGGAGGGATGGTAAGGAAATCCACAGCACAACCTTTTAACTTTTAAAAGGGAGACTATGATAAAATGAGGAAAGTAGTTAAGAAAAAACTAAAAGGAACAGTTGCAAAGGTTAAAGACTTACATCAAGCTTGGGTGTTGTTTAAAAAATACTATCTTGGAAGCCCAGACCAGCTGTATTCCACGCATTAAGAAAAGTGGAAGGAAGTCCAAAAAACTGCCAGCATGGTATAAAGGTGAGGTCAGAGAGGCTGTTATTACCAAAAAAGCATCTTTCAGGAAATGGAAAAAAAGAGCCAAATGACAAAAACAGGAAACAGCACAAGCACTGACAAGTTAAATGCAAGGCATTGATAAGGCAGGTAAAACGAGAATTTGAGAAGAAACTTGCTGTGGAAGCAAAAACGTGTAATAAAGACTTTTTCAAGTACATTTGTAGAAAAAAACTGTGAAAGAGTCAGTTGGACCATTAGATGATAGAGGGGTAAAAAGGGCACTAAGAGGGGACAAGGCTTGCTCCCTCTCTTAGCTGTTCTGTGATCCCCATTGTTTTGTCTTTCAAATACCTTGGCATTCTCCTTGATTCCAATCTCACTTTCAAAGACCACATATCACACCTAGCTAAGACGTCTTATTTCTTCCTTCAACAAATTCGTTCCATTCATCCTTTCCTGTCTCCCTCGGCTCTAACCACCCTCACGCTATCCACAGTCCTGTCACGGTTAGATTATTGCAATTTGTTTTTTCTGGCATCACTAAGGTCCAGCTTCATTGGCTACAACTCATTCAATATACCACAGTCAAAATTATCTCCCACTCCTCCCGCAGAGACCATATTATTCCCTTATTATTCCTTTTGCACTTGCTCCCGATAGAATATCATATTAAATTCAAGATATTAACCATGGTTCACCGAGTCCTCAACACACACACACCGCAATACCTCACTGACCTTCTTCACTTTCACACACGTAGTCTTCGCCCCCTCCATATCAATTGATTCCACCTCCCCCCACCATCTCGTGCTCACTTACCATCTACCCATCACTCTGCCTTCTTCTTTCATGGTCCAGCCCCTTGGAACTCTCTGCCCACCTCACTCCGTCTGGAAGAAAACTATATTACCTTTAGGTCACTACTTAAAACTCGCTTCTTTAACTCTGCTTACAACCTTCCGGCCACACCCAGCTGACCTGCTTTATCCATGTTTACCTATTTCCTGTCTCCCTCTCGCTTTACGTCTTGTCCTATGTCTTACTATTCTTCTCTTTCCTGTCTTAATTTTTGTAGTTCTTTTCCTGCTACGGGTCCTTGTGCCCATCCCAGTTTAACTTTGTACCTGTAAACCGCCCTGATGTAACATAGGGTGGTATATCAAATTTAAATAAACATAAACATAGTGGAGAGACTGAATGAATTTTTTGCTTCGGTCTTTATTGAGGAAGATGTAGGGATATTACCCATGACTGAAGTTGTATTTAAAGGCGATACTGCAGAAGAATTGAAAGAAATATTGATACACCGGGAAGATGTATTACAACTATTTGATAAACTGAAGAGTAGTAAATCACCTGGACCAGATGGTCTATATCCAAGGGTGTTGAAAGAACTGAAATATTTTTAAAAAGGGTTCCAGGGGTGATCCAGGAAACCACAGACTGGTGAGCCTGATGTCAGTACTGGGAAAAATGGCAGAAACCATTATAAAGTACAAAATTACTCATTATGTAGATAGTCATGACTTAATGGGTGACAGCCAACATGGCTTTAGACAAGGAAGATCTTGTCTTACTAATCTGTTATGTTTTTTTGAAGGTGTGAATAAACAGGTAGAAAAAGGTGAGTCGGTTGATATAGTGTATCTGGACTTTCAGAAAGCCTTTGACAAGGTCCCTCATCAGAGACTTTTGGAAAAATTAAAAAGTCATGGGATAGGAGGAAGTGTACTATTGTAGATCAGGAACTGGTTAAAAGACAGAAAGCAGAAGGTAGGGTTAAATCATAAGATATTCACAAAACTCATTGTTATATATGTAAATAATTTTGTGCATTTCTCCCTAAGTTATCCAAGTTTTTCTTCCCTGTTCTATGTAAAACTGTTATTGTTAATTATGGTTCCATGTAAACCGCGCTGATGCTAAAGAGTGTGGTATATAAGAAAAATAAATAATAAATAATAATATAAATGGCCAATTCTCCCAGTGGAAAAAGATGAATAGTGGAGTACCACAGGGATCTGTGCTGGGTTCGCTGCTTTTTGACATATTCATAAATTACCTGGAAAAGGGAATAATGAGTGAGGTTATCAAATTTTCAGATGACACAAAACTATTTAAAGTTGTTAAAACCCAAGAGGATAGTGGAAAATTGCAAGAGGATCTTGATAAAAGACTGGGCATCCAAATGGCAGATGAAATTTAATGTGGACAAATGCAAAGTTATGACCTAGGAAAGAACGACCCAAACTACAGTTACACGATGCAAGGTTCCACATTGGGAACCACTGTCCAGGAAAAAGATTTAGTTGTCATCGTGGATAACATGTTCAGGCTCTCCACCCAGTGTTTAGCGGCGGCAAAGAGAGCAAATAGAATGCTAGGTATCATAAGGAAAGGAATGGAAAATAAAACAAAGGATATTATAATGCCTCCGTATTGTTCCATGGTGCGACTGCACCTTGAATATTGTGTGCAATTCTGGTCACCATATCTTAAAAGGATATAGTGTTATTAGAAAAGGTACAGAGAAGAACCACCAAAATGGTAAAGGGGATGGAAGGATACTCCTATGAACAAAGGCTAAAAAGGTTAGGGCTCTTTAACCTGGAAAAGAGACGGCTGAGGGGACATACGATAGAGGTCTATAAATTAATGAATGGAGTGGAACAGTTAAACGTAGATCGATTGTTTACATCATCAGAATATAAAAAGACAGGGGAGGAAGTGACATCACCCAGCAGATGGCAGCTTAGTTGGTAAACTCAAGTCGGGATACAGATAAAATGGTGAAAAGTGCGCCACATACCCCCTCCCAGATGAAAGTGCAGGTGACAGCGAAGCCCCAAAACGATGGCGATGTCGGAGAAGAAGAAGCTGGCCAAATATAAGTCCCCGTATGCAGAGGGTGAAGAGAAAAAGGCGCGGGGCCCGCTGGAGCACATGGCATCGGGTGATGATTCAGAGGATGAGTTGGATCGGGCTGATGAAGGCTGCACGAGAGGAGACATCTGGGGATGAATGACGTCTCTGAAGCATGAAATTATTTCCACTTGAGATGAGATTAAAGAATCGCTTGCAGAGATTCGATCGGATGTGTGGGAGTTGGGCCATAGAGTTGAAATGCTGGAGGAGCAAGCTGAGCAGCAGACGGCGAAAGATTCTGCGACAGGGGATCAAGTGCAGCAGTTACAGACAGAGCAGGAATTGATGCGTGATAAGCTGGAGGACCTAGAGAATCGATCAAGGAGGAACAATGTGCGCATTAGGGGCCTCCCGGAGATGGAGGCCTTTGCGGATGCGGCAGCAGTAGTGCAGAAGGTGTGTTTGTTCCTTTTACAGGAAGAGATGGATGCTGATGAGGGAGAGGCCCTATTAGTGGAATGGGCCCACAGGGCGCTGGGACCGCAGAGGGCTGGATGGCCGAGGGACATCATGGCCTGTTTGTCCTTCTATGCACAAAAGGAGCGGGTGATGAGAGTGGCAGCCAAGAAGAGGAGTTTTCAGTGGGAAGACCAGGTGGTGGAGGTGTACCATGATTTATCAGCAGGGACTCTACAGCGATGAAGGGAGATGCGACCAGTCACGCAGTACCTTCGGGCGGAGAAGGCAAAATACCAATGGCTTTTCCCCTTCTATTTGTTGTTGGACATTAATGGCAGGGGGTTCTGAGTGCAAACAGTGGAGGAGGCTTGGCAAACGTTGCAGCGAGAGGGTGCTCCTCACTTGCCAGAGCAGGCCAAGACCCTGGACACATCTGTGAGCAGAGGGGCACATACTGGATGTGAGAGGATACCGGTGAAGGGACAACAACTTTGGAGGAAATCTGGAGGAGTGAACAATGGAGAGATTAATGGCATAATCTCCAAAACAATGACCACATGAACCAGAGACTCAGTAACAAGTGGTTTCTGATTTTGTCTGCAGGGGGGAAGGCTGGGGGGGGGGGGGAGTGGTGGAGGTTAAGTGATTGCCGCATTGGAGAGTAGAGCGGGTAATGGGGGTCCGTTGTGTGATGTATTATGTGTTATGTGTTCTGGATGTAGGGTAGTTAATATGTTTGTATTAGTATGAGGTGGGAGGGGGGTAAATACAGCGTCCCAGGGTGGGTCGCTTCCTCGGATATTAGCGGAGAGGAGCTCCGTGTGCTGGGGGGGAAGGGGGCGGGAGAGGGGAGGTATCTATAAAGGAAGTAAGGGGCTGGTCAGGGGAAGTGAATGGCTTCTGGATTGAAGGTGGGAAGTTTGAATGTGTGGGGGCTTAACTCTCCACAGAAAAGGAAAATATTGTGGAGGGAGCTCCGGGAGAGGCAGTGGCAAGTGGCATTTGTGCAGGAAACTCACCTGCGCCAGTGCGATGAGCGATTGGTGAATTTGGGTAAATTATAAGGGTTTTTTGTGGCAGAAGGGGGGAATCGTAGGAAAGCAGGTGTAGCAGTACTGATTCGTAATGATGTCCAATTTACTGTGGGGAGGTGTTTTCAGAGGGTTGATGGGAGGGCGGTAGGGGAAATAGGTGAGTTGGGGGAAAAGACGGTGACATTGGGGTCTGTATATGCCCCAATATTGGTCAGGGGGGGTTCTGGGAGGAAATGGGTAAGTGGTTAGAGGAGAAGGTTCAGGGGCAGCTCCTGGTAGGGGGGGACTGCAATATTGCATTAGACGGACGATCAGGGAAGGGGGGGGATGCGGGACATGGGGGTGCAGACCTTCCAGAAGTGGATGCAGGCATTTGAGTTAGAAGATCTTTGGCGACTGGCTCATCCACAGAATAAAGATTATACCTTCTATTCAGCAGTGCATGCCTCATATAGTAGGATAGACTATTTGCTTTGGGACAAGTATTGGAGGGAGGCAATGGACAAAATACAGATTGGGGTGGCTACATGGTCGAACCATGCTCCGGTGGAGGGATGGTTTGGTTCGCCTTGGGAGCCGGGTCAGAGAACCTTCTGGAGGTTGAATGACTACCTCCTTCAGGGGGATGAGGTTATCCAACGCTTAAAATCAGTGATTAGTGAGTATATGGAAAACAATGTTAATGGCGAAGTTACAACGGGAGTTTTATGGGATGGACTAAAGGTGGTGGTAAGAGGCCACTTAATACAAATGGGAGCACAACGTAAATGGAAGAGGGAGGAGGAAGTTCATCATCTTATGGGGTTACTGGGTCAGTTAGAGAGGGTCCATAAACAGAGGGGGGGATTAGGTTGCGGGGCCAAGTGGAGGAAATTTGACGGCAGTTAAATGCCCTCCAATTGGAAAGGATATCCTTTCAACTAGAAAGGACAAGACAAAAGTTTTATGAATTTGACAATAAATCGGGCCAGCTTTTGAGCAATAAAACACGGGTATTGCAAAGGAAACAAACAATTGCAAAAATAAAAGGTCCTCAGGACAAAATGATGTATAAAGCCAGGAACATGCGGGAGCAGTTTCGGGAGTATAATAAGGGACTTTATACAGCAGAGACCGCAGGGGCAGAGGCAGATATTAAAAAGTACTTGCAAAATGGGGGAGAGGAGTGTGCAAGGTTAGTGGAGTCATTGGGGAGAGGACTTTGAAGCGGAAATTGATCTAGGAGAAGTGTTGGGAGTTATTAAGCAGTTGGTGCCAGGTAAGGCGCCAGGAATTGACGGCTTCACGGGGTTGTTCTATAAAATGATGTCCAGGGAATTGGGACCTATCTTGCAGAGAGTCTTTAATGTAGTGTTGCAAGGGGGGACCCTACCGGAGTCAATGCAGAAAGCTGCCATAGTGGTGATTCCTAAGCCGGGGAAGGATCCAACGGTTTGTGGATCATATTGTCCCATATCCCTACTGAATATTGATGTAAACATTTTGGCTAAGGTGTTGGCAAGGCGGTTGGGACCGTGCATGACAGGGTTGATCCATCCGGATCAGTCCAGGTTTATTGAAGGTAGGCAACCGGCAGATGGGATCAGGAGAGTGATTCAGTTGGGGTGGTTGGCGCATAAGGAACAACAGAGGGTTATGTTTCTTTCGATCGATGTGGAAAAGGCCTTTAATAGGGTGAACTTTAATTTTTTAATGGCAGTCTTAGACCATGTGGGGTTAGGTCCCAAGTTTTGTTCCTGGATAAAGGCAATGTACGTGTCACCGGAGGCAACAGTATGGGTTAATGGGTACTCTGGGGTTTTTTCCCTGGGACGTGGGACGCGGCAGGGTTGCCCACTGTCCCCATTGCTCTTCGCGCTGGTTATGGAGCTGTTGGCTGCTAGGATAAGGTCAGTGCAGGATATTAAGAGAATAGAGGTGGGGCCACATCAGCATAAGATTGACACAGCCGCTTACTACCCTTCCGATCTTAATGCGTGAGCTACGGGAATACCATAGCTTATTGGGGTTTAAAGTCAATTAGGACAAGATGGAGGCGCTGTCGCTTACATTGCAGCCTCAGGTAATTGCGGGTATACAGGCCTCCTTTCCGTTTCGGTGGGCCTCATGGTCTATCCAGTATCTTGGAGTGCAGGTTACAGCGAATCCCTCAGACCTGTATGGTGTTAATTATCCTCCGCTATTTAGACAGATACGGAAAGATATGGCCAGATGGCGGGGGTGGAGTTGTCATGGTTGGGGAAGATAGCGGCCTTGAAAATGAATTTGCTACGCGCCTATTATATTTGTTTCAATCGTTGCCGGTTTGGGTTAGCCAAACAGAACTATGTAAATTGCAGAGCCAAGTGTTTGTCTTTGTATGGGGGAAAAGTAAACCTCGGGTGAATAGACGGGTGATGTATGCTACTCGGAAAGGGGGGGGGGGGGACTGGGAGTACCTGAATTGGAGAGGTATTATCTGGCGGCACAGTTTTGTCAGGTGTTTGAGTGGAGGGAGAAGGATGGACCCTCCAAGCACTTCAGGGAGGTGGAACAGTACTGGGCAGGGTGGACTTGTTTGTCGTATCTACCTTGAATACTGGGCCCACCCCCGGGTGGGAGATGGAGAGAGAACCCATTTATGTGGCATTTGATAGGGCAGTGGCGCAAAGCCAGGAGGAAATTTGCCCCGGGGTCGGACTTTTCAGTGTTGGCACCGGTAAGGGAGATGCCAGGCTTCTTACCGGGCAGGGAGGGGGGATTTAAGCGGTGGAGAGGGAGGGGCTAGACACCTTTGATAAATTTATAGTGGAGGGAGAGTTGATATCCTTCCCGGATCTACGGGTGAAATATGGTTTGCACAGTGGGGATTTTTTCCCACATATGCAGGTGAGACATTTCCTACAATAAAAAGATATAAGAGAGAGCTGGGAAGGGGCAACAGATGATAGGGTTGGGTTGTGGATGGGGTGGGAGAAATATAGAGGGTTGATAGCCTTATTAGGGTTTGGGGAGAGATCCACTACAAAATATTTACACCAGGGAGAGTGGGAGCAAGACTTGGGAAGGGAACTGGATGAGCAGGAATGGCGGAGAGTGCATGTGAATATTGGGCGCCAGTCACTGTCGGTGGCAGTGCGGGAGACCTCCTACAAGTTGCTATATCGGTGGTATTATACACCGGTGCGCTTGCACCGGATGTTTCCAGGAGTATCTGATAGGTGCTGGAGGCAATGGGGGGGGAGCAGGGGTCCTTCATACATATATGGTGGGAGTGCCCGCAGGCCCAAGTGTATTGGAGGGCAGTGGGGAAACAGATCCTTGGGCTGTTTGGGGTGGACCTTGGGGTGGATATGGGATTTTGTTTGCTAGGTATGTGGCCTGAGGGAGCTCTTAGGAAAAGTGAACGCCCAATACGGGCATGTATTCAGGCTGCCTGCAGTGAAGTAGCTCGAGCATGGAAGCAGAATAGATTGCCGGGCATGGAGCAGTGGAAGAGTCGATTGAGACGTATTGTCTTGATGGAGCAATTAACGGCAGTGCGACACCAGAAGCAAGAGAGATTTGATAAAACGTGGACCTCCTTTCTGGATTTCTTAAAGGGATGAGATGCCTCCCGGGGCGGGTGTGGGGGGAGGGGGGAAGGGGAGATAAGGGTGGGGGAAGGGGAATGGGGATTAAAAATATTTACAAATGGTTGTGGAAGCGAAGAATGTTGCAAAGGGTTATTGAAAAGAACCTAATCATATTTCGTTAGTAGAGAAGTATTATAGTATTGTATTGTTTGTTGATCACCCGTTATGGTAGAGTTGGATGTATGTATTAGCAGAATGGATGCTGGGAGATGGGATTCTGTATATTAGTGATAATGGTGAGATACTGTAGAGTGAAATGTGTATATTTTGATCTGCCAATAAACATTCAAATATTTTAAAAAAATATATATAAAAAGACTAGGGGACTTGCAATGAAGCTACAGGGTAACCTGTTTAAGACTAATAAGAGAAAATATTTTTTCACTCAACGTGTAATCAAACTCTGGAATTTGTTACCGGCGAATGTAGTAAAAGTTGTTAGTGAAGCTGGGTTTAAAAAAGGTTTGGGCAAGTTCCTGGAGGAAAGATCCATAAACCATTATTAAAAGGGACCCGGGATATCACTGCTTGACCCAATACAAGCATTGAGGAACCTGTGTCTTTTGATAAGACTGCTAGGTACTTATGACCTAGATTGGCCACTGTTGGAAACAGGATACTGGGCTTGATGGACCTTGATCTGACCCAGTATGCCATATCTTATATTCTTATGAAATCAACCAACCAATCCCTGTGGACTAGAGAGCTAAGTCATTACCAACAGGTTCAGAAACAGCCATACCCCTGCAACCCTCAGGGAGACCAACCAATCAATACCTGCGAACTAAAGAGCTGAGTCACCACTAATCCCAATATAAGTACAAATGCAAGCATTCAAGTATATTACCATCTGGAACCTTGCACTGATGATGGTGACGAAACATCTGCTATCAAACCATCAAGCTTAGAGAATAATCCAACATCATAATTTATTATGTATTAATAGATGATGTATAAAATCAGTCATCTGGATTATGTAGTTTGGAGATGGGAAGACTGAATGAGTAAGTAGGTGATGGTTTGGTTAGTTATATTTAAGAGTTTTGGGGGGTGCATTTTGATCTCCTTGTGAAATGTAGCCAGATCATTAATGCTTTTTAGCTTTTCTGAGAGGGAATTCCAGAGCATGAGAACAGCATAAGTAAATGCTCTATTAGTGATCAGATGAGTTGAGTTACGGAAATTAGAAGGTATCACTAGGGTGTTGTAAACATCCTCTTCGTGCTCATTCATTTGAGTGTATGTTATTAATTGTGGAGTGGTGGGATGGGGTTATGTTTTTTAGGAGCTTAAAGGTGATTATTAATGATTTATATTTATACGGCTTTGGATGGGTAATCAGTGTAGGTCATATAGTATAGGAGTAATGTGGTCAGAGGTATGTGCTTTTGTAATTATTCATGCAATTATATTTTGAACCATATGTAGCTGGTTTATCAGATGTTTAGGGAGACCATGGAGGATACTGTTACAGTATTCAAAGTGAGGTGTGATTATTGCCTGGAGCGCCAATCTAAAGTCAAAGATTGAGAGTAGTGGTCTCAGCTGCTGTTATCAACCTTAGTTTAAAAAATATCTTACTCGTGGTTGACTTAATGTTAGAAACCATGTTGAGTGTTTTGTCTAGGTATTTGACTTAATTTTTCACTAAGAGGTTGACCTCTTTCAGAGGTAATGTGGTAGGGGGTACAAAGTTTTATCCAAGTTAATCTTTAAGTTGTGAGAGTTCAGCTATGCTGAGGCTTCACTGAAACATGTGGTAATCTGGTTGATAGATGGGTCTGTAGTGTCAACAAGTAGAAACAACATTATGTCATCCATATAAATGTGGAATCCTACTTTGAATTTCTTGAAGACATTACAGATTGGCTGTAAATAAATATTAAATAGGAGTGCGGAGAGGGGCGAGCACTCTGGTAATCCTTGATCTTGTCTACATGGTTTGGATTTTTGATGGCCAATTTTAACCTGTTGAGTGTGGTCTGGCAAATACAATCCACCTCTGGAAGAGCAATACCGCTCTATGCTCCAACACTATGGAACTCTCTCCCGGATGACATGCGTGCAATCTCAGACATTAAGGATTTTAGAAAGAATCTAAAAACACTCCTCTTTAAGAATCACTTTGACCATTGTGACGTAGAAGCCCACACAGAGCCTATGCAGATAGATAGAAAGGAGAAATTTACCTTAGAATCTGTTAGGCAGCCAGCATGTGCAACTCAGGAGAAGCAAAGGAACAGAGGAGCAGAACTACCACACCCAAGCTATGACGTAGCAGAAAGCTTGGGGATTGATTATGATCACCTGTCCAAGAAAGCACAGTCAGCTTACAGCGAACAGGGAGATAAAGCTGGTTGGTAGATCCAGCAAGGAAGAAAGGGAAGGAGGAGGAAGAGGAAGAGAAGCAGAAGGAGAGAGCAGAGGTCAGCAACCAGGGAGGCAGAGGTCACAGTGGGAGAAGCCTGCTGAACAGAGGAAACTCTGGGCGTGTCACTGGAACAGGAAGCAGCAGAGGCAAGGCTTCAGAGGAACGTGGCAGGGGAAGTGCTCAGACTGCTGGTAGCTGGAGGTCCTACGAGGAACCTGTTTACAGCCCAGGGAGAGAAGCCAGTGCTCCAGAGAGAAGGAGGACACAACCTGGGGCTAGGAGGCTGCCTAGACCGAGTGAGCAGGAAAGTCCCCAGTCCTCACTGCCAGAGGGAAGACCTCAACAATTATACAGGTGGGAACATAGCACTGTGAGAGGGAAAGCTAGAAGCTCCATTCAGAACGGAGGGTCAGAGCAGTGCTTCAGACCAGAAATATCTGCAGGAAGCTATAAAACAATCCCTAACAACTGGAGGTGGAAAAGGAGAGCTGGAGAGGCAACCCTACAGATACAGGTACTCTTAAACATACTTGCACAGAACTGTGTCCCTGTACAATAGCTGAACTTTCAGAGAGGGGTTTTCATAAAAACAGCTGTGAAGGTTTAAACCCAAGCACAACGTATGCTGAAGGTGAAGAGATGCAATGGGAAAGTAACACCAGGGTTCCAGAACAGGCTCCTATGGATTGTACATTATGTCTTGTGGATGATATTGAGTCTTTGTGCTGAAGCCCTGTAAAAAGAGCAAAGAAAAAGAAGATATTTTTCTTTGAGAGAAACTGTTTTGTTTTCCCTGTTTTTGGTTATGCACATGATATGCTTGGGGGAAGGGGAATAAAGCCCTTGTTTTGTTTTGCCTTAACCACTCGACTTGAGACTATTTTTTGACCACTAGAAGATAGCAAGGCAACTACAACCTCAGGGCCCTAGGCGAAGGCCTGCAGCCCCGTGACACCATATTACATAATAACCTCAAATTAACATGCCATAGACCAACTATGAATAACCTTTTGCGATATGATATACAAAATATATAAAATGTATATAGTTAGATTTCAAATAAAATAACACTGTACATAGTTTTTACACAGCCTCTACCCCATATACCACGCCCGTTGTACAACATTAACCTCTGTTTAACTGCTCTATGTATAATGTTTCCAAGGGGCGTAATAAACAAGGTTTACTATACCAGTCCAGGCTCCGCTTTTTTGTTTTCTTCTATATTGTGCGGATCCTTAGCTCCTTTTTTGGTACTAATATTTCAAGTTATAATGTAAACCGCTCTGAGTGAAGAACAAAGCAGGTATAAAAAAATGTTTAAATAAATAAATAAATAGGACTGAAATCATTGAATAATTGTACCATATATACCTATTTACTGGGAGGAGTAGCCTAGTGGTTAGAACACTGGCTTGGCAACCAAGCAACCAGGGTTCGATTCCCACTAGCACTCCTTGTGGCCTTGGGCAAGTCACTTAACCCTCCATTGCCTCAGAAGAAAGGCCTGGCAATCTACTTCTGGTGACACTGCCAAGAAAACCCAGGAGCATCTGGGTCGCCAGGAGTCAGGACTGACTCAAAGGCACACATTGATTGATTGATTTAGGAGTATACCATGATGTATGCTGTCAACGGATGAGGCTATATCTAAGGATGAAAGTCTGCTTTGAGTTGTTTATTCCTCTAATGAACTTGTCTAAGAGGGCTAGTAACAGTGTCTCTATACCATGATTTGGTCAGAACTCATATTGATGTTCATCAAGTGGTGAATTTAGGTCAACATAGTCCCGGAGCTGAATTTGTACAGCTTTTTCAATAACCTTTGCCAGGAACGGGAGGCTAGATATCAGCCTAGAGTAATTGGAGCTTGTTTTGTTCATGGATTTATGCTTGAGAATTGGGCAGATTATTGTTTGTTTTAGGGTTTTGGGCATCTGTCCTGCTGTCAATGATAAGTTGACCATTTTTAAGAATGATGGAGGAGAGTTCTGTACGGGAGGCTTTTACCCAACTGATTGGGCAAGGGTGAAGGCTAGAGGTGGTTGTATTTATCATGGACATGATATTATTCAGTTGATCTTGACTAAATGGATGGAATGTGGCCCATTGTTCATCATCTGATATGAATTTGTAAGGAGGAGATTGCAGATCATTGATTGATAGTATAAATTGTAGCTTATTCGAGTATAAATGAGCTAGGGCTTGAGGGGTAATGCTGGTGTTGCTTATATCAGAGCTGGGGGTTTGAGTCAAGTCTTTCATGATTTCAAAATGTTCTTGTGGATGATTGAGAGTTTTTGTAAGGATTTTAGTGTGATATTCCTTCTTTTTATTATTTGCTTGTAGTGTTGGAGAGTATTCATGAAAACACTCATTGTCTTGTGTTGATTTAGAGATTCTCAGAGCACGTTCAGTCTTTCTTAAAAATCTCTTTATGTTTCGAAGGTCCTGGGTGTACCATTCTAAGGATCTTTTTTGAGTATTCGTTTTTTTTGAGGGGAGATAACAGTAGAGGCTGTAGCGATGGAAGTATTCCAGTTTGAGAGTATTTCAGTCAGTTCATTTGTGTTAGTATCTAGTTGGGGAAGAATATCATCAAGGAATGCATCCTTATTGAATGTCTTATATGATTTGTATGGGTTATCTTTGGCATGTGGTATGTAAAAAGGAAGATGGGATAGGATAGTAAAATTAATTATATGGTGATCGGGCCATTGTATTGCCATGGTTTATGGTGGGGAACTATAGTAGTGATGGTGGACTACCTCAGGTAGGAATAATAAGTCTAAAGTATTTCCTTTACTGTGTGTAGGTACATTGATTAATTGTTGATAGCTCATGTCGGTCATAGTGGTAAGAAAAGAAGTAGACTGTGTATTATGTACAAATGTAAGGTTAAGGTCACCTAGCAGGACTAATGGTTTCTTCACTGATGTGGTGCAGACAGTTTCAATGATGGCTGAGAGGCTGTTTGGGTCAACTGTTGGAGGTCTATATAATAGGCAGAATGCTAGGTGCTTATTTTTGACAATTAACACAGCCATGCTTTCTATGTTTTTAGATAGGAGGAAGGAAGTTCTTAACTCATTGTTTATGATAATGAGGACGCCTCCTCCACACGTGTTGTCTCTGGAGCAATGTAAGATATGATATCCTGGAGCTTTAAGTTGATTGAGTAGAATGGTGTCAGTGTTGGAGTGCCAAGTCTCTGTGATGAATAAGATGTCAGGATTGTTGTCATTGATGAGGTCAAGGAATACAGATAATTTATTCCTCATTGATTTTGCATTAACCATGTAACAATTGAGTGGTAATGAGTTTGGGTTTGCTGAGGGATGCTGTTGGAGGAGACTGTCTTGGGTGGTGACATTAATGAGTCTGTTGATGTTATGTTTGTTTCCATTAGCTATTCTGTAACCACCGGTAGTCAAGTTATGGGGAGTCTGTCTATAGAGTATAGGGATATTTTGGTACTAAATGAAAGGTTAGATATTATTGGCATCTCAGAGACCTGATAGAAGGAGGACAAGCAGTGAGACACTGTGACACCTGGGTATAAAATATATCACAATGACAGAATAGATCAAATTGGTGGAGGGTTTGTGCTCTATGTTAGAGAGGGCATTGAGTCACATAGGATTAAAGTTTTGCAGGAAACAAAATATACTGTTGAATCTCTATGGATAGAAGTTCCATGTAAAAAGTACTACTGACAGCCTGGCCAGAATGAACAGATGGATGATGAAATGCTCAAAGAAATCAGGGAAGCTAACCAGTTACAACAGAGTAGTAATGGATGATTTCAATTATGATGGTATCGACTTGGTCAATGTCACAGAAGGACGTGTTAGAGAGATAACGTTTCTAGATGAAATAAATGACTGATGCTTGGAGCAGCTGGTTCATGAACCAACCAGAGGGGAAGCTATTTTATACTTAGTCCTTAGTTGAACACATGATCTGGTACAAAAGATAAGGCTTTTGGGGCCACTTGGCAATAGTGATTATAGCATGATTACATTTCATTTAATAAATAGGCAAAGATGGCAAGGAAATCCACAGTACAATCTTAACTTCCAAAAGTGAGACAATGATAAAATGAGGAAAACAGTTAAGAAAAAACTAAAAGGAGCAGCTGCAAAGGTTAAAGATTTACATCAAGCATGGGCGTTGTTTAAAAGTACTATCTTGGAAGCCCAGACCAGATATATTCCACGCTTTAAGAAAAGTGGAAGGAAGACCAAAAAACTGACAGCATGATTTAAAGGTGATGTCAGAGAGGCTGTTCTTCCCAAAAAAGCATCCTTTAGGAAATGGAAAAAGGAGCCAAATGATGAATACTGGAAACAACATAAGCAATAGCAAGTTAGATGCAAGGTATTGATGAGGCAGGCAGAGAGCATTTGAAAAGAAGCTTGCTGTGGAAGTATATTCATAGCAAAACACCTGTGAGAGAGTCAGTTGAATCACTGGATGATAGAGGGGTAAAAGGAGCACTAAGGGTGGACAAGGCAATAGTGGAGAAACTGAATGAATTCTTTGTTTTGGTCTTTACTGATGAAGATGTAGGGATGTTACCTGTGCCTGAAGTGGTATATAAAGGTGATGTCAAGGAAGAATTGAAAGAAATATTTGATAAACTGGTAGGATGGTATGCATTCAAGGGTGCTAAAAGAACTGAAATATGAGATTGCAGACCTACTATTAGTATCTTTATCATTATCTTTATCTTTATTTGGCTTTTAATATACCGCCCACACGTGAGTATCAGAGTGGTTTACAATAAAAGGCTAAAGGCTGCTAGGAAAGGAACTAGAACTAGGCTAATATGGATCCTTGAGGGATACCACAGGAAAGTGGAGTTATGGGTGAGGAGGTGGACCCAGAGAGAACTGAAATGGACCTATTGGTAAGGAAAGAATGGAACCAGAGGAGGACAGTACCAGAAATCCTGACATTGTTGAGGTGAGTGAGGAGGATATGGGTGGAGAGTGGGAGGGGAGAGGCTCCCCGCACACTAATGCTGTGAAATCCGAGGCAAAAAAATATCGCCAGAGAAACCCAAGCGTTACAGCCGATTTAAAGGGAAAATAAACCATTTCCGTCTGCAATGTACAGCAAAACCAGGGAAACCTACAAAAAGTGATAAGTGTGATACATGTGCACGGATCAAAAGGGCAAAGAAACTGAAAATTACCTAAACAAAATGGAAAAAAAACATAACCAAGCTGGCCAATAGTGATATCAATGGGCAACATCAAAAAACACTCCCAAAAAACCTCCAAAAAAAAGAAAATAATTTTGGAAGGGTCTACGCTTCGTCCCCATACAAGGTGAATGAGCCCACAGTGAAATTGTCCTGAGCAGGGTTTCCGACCCCATTGGCCAGGTTTCCTATCTCCAGGGACTACACTGTCTCTGTGGCCACAGTGTGGTGCAGTGAACACAGCCAGTGTGTTCAGAAGCAGAAGGTCAGCAGTTCAAGTCCCAGCTGGGTCTCCTGCCAATCCAGTCCCCATATTTTAATCACTACTAAACCGTGAAAGTACACACAAACCTTTATTGCAGAGAACATAAGCATGGTTCAAACGCCTATATTTTACCCTACAGATCACAGACACCAGAAACATGGACATTACCTAGAGCACATTCCCCCAAATGCAGCCCTGGAGGGCCACAAATCAGTCAGGTTTGAAGCTGTCTCCAATATAAAGCCATGTCAGCATGGTGGCGAAGGGGTACCGGTGGTGGAGGTGGTAGTGTCTGCTGCCCACAGCACACCATGGCCTAGCCCTCTTCACGTGGGTGACGTGCACTGCACTAGACAGGCCCTATCTGACGAACAGCCATGGACTCCCCAGGGAATGCACTGTTTCTGTGCCAAGATGGTGGTGCAGCACACACAGCCAGTGCCTTCAGGAGCAGAAGGTCACAGGTTCATAAGAACATAAGATATGCCATACTGGGTCAGACCAAGGTCCATCAAGCCCAGTATTCTGTTTCCAACAGCGGCCAATCTAGGTCATATGTATGGGTTCAAGTCCCAGCTGGGGCTCCTGCCATCCCAGTCCCCACTTTTTACCCACCACAAAAATGTGATAATACAGACAGAACCTTTAGTGCATATAACGTAAACATGCCCAAAACATCTACATTTTACCCTACAGAGCACAGACACCAGAAATATGAGCATTACCTAGAGCACAGTCCCCCAAATGCAGTCCTGGAGGGCAACAAATCATTCACGTATATGCTGTATGTAATAAAGATGTGTGTGCTTCATTTCCATGCACCGCCTCCATGGTATGCAGATGTATACATGCATATTCATTAGGGACACCAGGAAAACATGAACAGTGTTTGGGCCACCAGGACTGGAGTTGTGGACCTCTGCCCTAGAGCAGCGGCCAACAGGAGCAGAAAGAACCACACCCACAGGCTCCTTTATGGAAAGGCCACAGAGAGGCAGGATATTGGGCCTTGCGTACATCTCACAATACTAGTACGTGCATACCTCACCAATGCCCCCATAAACCTGGGAATTTGGTACACATATATCAAAAGGTTGCTATGATTACTGGCAGATAGCAAATCCTAAGTTAAGCACAATATGCTCATTGAGCTGTATCATACCAATATCTCTGATGTCTGTGGAGTGTGTTTCATGTCTGGTTTCTGACCATGTTCACCACGCTGGGGAGTGACCACAACAGTATTGCATACCATAGCCATGCCTGTGCTATGTGCACGACTGTTGAGGTGGCCTGCACTGCAAAAGCTCTCTATAGGAGCACAATGCTGGCATAGGTGTGGGAGTGTGTGTCTGTCCATCCAGTGTGTGGTAGTTGCAACACCTTACTCAGCCCACACTGTTTGCACTGTGTCCAGTGTTAGCTTGCCAATGTGCATAATGAGGAGCAAGGTACTGTGGGTATAGCTCGGACAGGGTGGCCTGGGCAGGATGCATGAGCACAGGGCATAGGGCAATAGCTGGGACATTGTAGTGGCTGGCCATCACCTGCATGGGCAGGGTGGCCCCTGCATGTCCTTCTGTGAGGTCACACTCACCCTGACTGAGCAGTCACCATGGCATGGCTAGGTCCCCCATAGTGCTAATAGCATCTTTTTCAAGTGATATCTATGGGCTTCCTTTTTTGGGGCCCAATCACTAACCTATCTGCTTGGTGGGTGATTTGACATCCCGGTTTTGGGTGCACACATTTCTTCCAGTAATATGCACTATGGACTAGCTAGCAGACTGTTTGCAGTTAGTATGTGTGAGGCTGGAACACCTTGCAGGGTGCAGCAGCTGCAGATTCACTGTGCTCGCTGCTGGAGAATGTCAGATAGTGGTGGTGGGCAGCTGAGCATTTCCAGGCCTCCTGTCTGTCTGCTATCACTGTATGGATGTTTACAGAAATGCATGGACTGCCCTGTATGTTGTCTGTCCCCCAGCTCAACTGAGGTTGATGGTCCCCTCTATCAGCACCATTGCAATGATGTTGAATGTTGATCTGTTGGTGGGAGATCCTGAGCTCCAGAGGGCAGTTTGGGTGGTACTACAGAATCCGCCTATGGGTCCAAAGAGCTGGCCTGGCCCCCCCCCCGCACAGCCCCCCCCCCCGGCACGGCCCCCCCCGCACAGCCCCCCCCCCGGCACGGCCCCCCCGCACAGCCCCCCCCCGGCACGGCCCCCCCCCACAGCCCCCCCCCCGCACAGCCCCCCCCCGGCACGGCCCCCCCCCGCACAGCCCCCCCCCGGCACGGCCCCCCCCCGCACAGCCCCCCCCCCCCCGGCACGGCCCCCCCCGCACAGCCCCCCCCCCCGGCACGGCCCCCCCCGCACAGCCCCCCCCCCCCGGCACATAAATCATGTGGCAATGGCACACACACAGGATATGCACTATTCTGGGTGCATCAAAGTGCACAAGGGCTAAGCTTGACTGAGAAATCAAAGATAGACACAGGTGTATTTGGTAGTGTAGCTGCAAGACCAACCCATCACACACTGCCACTGATGGGGACTCGCACCATAGGCTATCTCAGGTAAGCCACGTGCTGTGGACATGGTGCTGGGTGGGCCACCTCACCCTCAGGGTGAGCACAGGACCCGCACAATGTGACGGTCACTACCTATCTGTGCCAGTAACACACATGCTCAGTACTCCCTACCAGGCTGAGGTGATGTGTGGGTGCATACCCCATCCTGTGGTTATCTGTAGACTGTTGATTTGCATGTGCAGTGCATCATGGGTATGTGTGGTTTAACACTATCCTGCCAAACATAGCAGACAGTTCGTGTGGTGGGCTGCAGTCCAACTGTAACCAGCCAGGAGTTTGTTAGCAGCTATGGAGATGTAGCCCACGGGTGACTGCATTGCCTGTGGAGCCAGAGGTCATGGGTTTGATCCCAGAGTGGGGTTATGTGATAGGGCTGTCTGAGAAATTATTTGTTATAATTTCAATTGGTGCTGCCACCACCAACACCCTCAGTGCTGTAGCCTGAAGGTGCCTCCAAAGCCCCCTATAAGGAGCCCAAAAGGGAACATTATAAGGTGCTGTTTTGGACAGTGCACCTTATTATGTATCCTCAGGAGTGCTGCATAGGGTGCATGATGTGGCACCTTAGGTTATGCCAATGTGAGGATGTGTTTGCTGGCAGCAGAATTAAATACAAAAATCAAAATGCCAAACAAAGCACTGCTGATATAAAAGGGTGAAGTTTCAGGCAGTCATATGGCAAAGCCGCAATGTTGCATTGAACCCATGACCCCTGTACCATCAGGCAATTTATCAACCAATGTGCTACACCTACCTCCACTAGGTCTGTATGCCAGCACACATGCCTAAAATTAACACACAGTAATGTGCTACACCTACCTCCATCATGTCATAATGTGCGGTACATAACCTATTGTGTGAGTCCAACGTTTAGCCCAGAAGTCCCCCTCCCCCTCTCATGGTATCCTGCACATCATTGCTGGCTTCACATTAAGATGTATTAATGAACATACCCCATAGGCACACACAACCCCATATCATCAGGGTGAGTGATAGCCACTTTGATGGGCTCTCAGGACTCCTGGGGATAGGGAGAATGCATTAAACTGTATAGGTACACAGAACCATATCACCAGGGTGAGTGATAGCCCACTTTGATGGGCTGTCAGGAACCCTGGGGATAGGGGGAATGTATTCAACTGTTTAAGCACACAGAACCATATCACCAGGGTGAGTGATAGCCCACTTTGATGGGCTCTCAGGACCCCTGGGGATAGGGGGAATGTATAGAACTGTCTTTGCACACACAACCATATCACCAGGGTGAGTGATAGCCCACTTTGATGGGCTCTCACGACTGCTGGGGATAGGGAGAATGTAGTCAACTGTTTAGGTACACAGAACCATATCACCAGGATGAGTGATAGCCCACTTTAATGGGCTCTCAGGACCCCTGGGGATAGGGAGAATGTATTCAACTGTTCAGGCACACAGAACCATATCACCAGGGTGAGTGATAGCCCACTTTGAAGGGCTCTCAGGACTCCTGGGGATAGGGAGAATGTATTCAACTGTATAGGCACACAGAACCATATCGCCAGGGTGAGTGATAGCCCACTTTGATGGGCTGTCAGGAACCCTGGGGATAGGGGGAATGTTTTCAACTGTTTAGGCACACAGAACCATATCACCAGGGTGAGTGATAGCCCACTTTTATGGGCTCTCAGGACCCCTGGGGATAGGGAGAATGTATAGAACTGTCTTTGCACACACAACCATATCACCAGGGTGAGTGATAGCCCACTTTGATGGGCTGTCAGGACCCCTGGGGATAGGGAGAATGTATAAAACTGTCTTTGCACACACAACCATATCACCAGGGTGAGTGATAGCCCACTTTGATGGGCTCTCACGACTCCTGGGGATAGGGAAAATGTATTCAACTGTTTAGGTACACAGAATCATATCACCAGAGTGAGTGATAGCCCACTTTGATGGGCTCTCAGGAATCCTGGGGATAGGGAGAATGCATTCAACTGTATAGGCACACAGAACCATATCACCAGGGTGAGTGATAGCCCACTTTGATGTGCTCTCAGGACCTCTGGGGATAGGGAGAATGTATAGAACTGTCTTTGCACACACAACCATATCACCATGGTGAGTGATAGCCCACTTTGATGGGCTCTCAGGACTCCTGGGGATAGGGAGAATGTATTCAACTGTTTAGGCACACACAACCATATCACCAGGGTGAGTGATAGGCACTATGATGGGCTCTCATGACCCTTGGGGATAGGGAGAATGTATAGAATTGTCTTTGCACACAGAACCATATCACCGGGGTGAGTGATAGCCCACTTTGAAGGGCTCTCAGGACCCCTGGGGATAGGGAGAATGTATAGAACTGGCTTTGCACACACAACCATATCAACAGGGTGAGTGATAGCCCACTTTGATGGTCTCTCAGGACTCCTGGGGATAGGGAGAATGTATTCAACTGTATAGGCACACAGAACCATGCACCAGGGTGAGTGATAGCCCACTTTGATGGGCAGTCAGGACCCCTGGGGATAGGGGGAATGTATTCAACTGTTTAGGCACACAGAACCATATCACCAGGGTGAGTGATAGCCCACTTTGATGGGCTCTCAGGACTCCTGGGGATAGGGAGAATGTATTCAACTGTATAGGCACACAGAACCATATCACCAGGTTGAGTGATAGCCCACTTTGATGGGCTCTCAGGACCCCTGGGGATAGGGAGAATGTATAGAACTGTCTTTGCACTCACAACCATATCACCAGGTTGAGTGATAGCCCACTTTGATCGGCTCTCAGGACTCCTGGGGATAGGGAGAATGTATTCAACTGTTTAGGCACACACAACCATATCACCAGGGGGAGTGATAGCCCACTTTGATGTGCTCTCATGACTCCTGGGGATAGGGGGAATGTATAGAACTGTCTTTGCACACACAACCATATCACCAGGGTGAGTGATAGCCCACTTTGATGGGCTCTCAGGACCCCTGGGGATAGGGAGAATGTATAGAACTGTCTTTGCACACACAACCATATCACCAGGGTGAGTGATAGCCCACATTGATGGGCTCTCAGGACTCCTGGGGATAGGGAGAATGTATAGAACTGTCTTTGCACACACAACCATATCACCAGGGTGAGTGATAGCCCACATTGATGGGCTCTCAGGACTCCTGGGGATAGGGAGAATTTATTCAACTGTTTAGGCACACACAACCATATCACCAGGGTGAGTGATAGGCCACTTTGATGGGCTCTCAGGACCCCTGGGGATAGGGAGAATGTATAGAACTGTCTTTGCACACACAACCATATCACCAGGGTGAGTGATAGCCCACTTTTATGGGCTCTCAGGACCCCTGGGGATAGAGAGAATGTATAGAACTGTCTTTGCACTCACAACCATATCACCAGGTTGAGTGATAGCCCACTTTGATCGGCTCTCAGGACTCCTGGGGATAGGGAGAATGTATTCAACTGTTTAGGCACACACAACCATATCACCAGGGGGAGTGATAGCCCACTTTGATGTGCTCTCATGACTCCTGGGGATAGGGGGAATGTATAGAACTGTCTTTGCACACACAACCATATCACCAGGGTGAGTGATAGCCCACTTTGATGGGCTCTCAGGACCCCTGGGGATAGGGAGAATGTATAGAACTGTCTTTGCACACACAACCATATCACCAGGGTGAGTGATAGCCCACATTGATGGGCTCTCAGGACTCCTGGGGATAGGGAGAATGTATAGAACTGTCTTTGCACACACAACCATATCACCAGGGTGAGTGATAGCCCACATTGATGGGCTCTCAGGACTCCTGGGGATAGGGAGAATTTATTCAACTGTTTAGGCACACACAACCATATCACCAGGTGAGTGATAGGCCACTTTGATGGGCTCTCAGCACCCCTGGGGATAGGGAGAATGTATAGAACTGTCTTTGCACACACAACCATATCACCAGGGTGAGTGATAGCCCACTTTTATGGGCTCTCAGGACCCCTGGGGATAGAGAGAATGTATAGAACTGTCTTTGCACACACAACCATATCACCAGGGTGAGTGATAGCCCACATTGATGGGCTCTCAGGACTCCTGGGGATAGGGAGAATTTATTCAACTGTTTAGGCACACACAACCATATCACCAGGGTGAGTGATAGGCCACTTTGATGGGCTCTCAGGACCCCTGGGGATAGGGAGAATGTATAGAACTGTCTTTGCACACAGAACCATATCACCAGGGTGAGTGATAACCCACTTTGATGGGCTGTCACGACTCCTGGGGATAGGGGGAATGTATAGAACTGTCTTTGCACAGACAGCCATATCACCAGGGTGAGTGATAGCCCACTTTGATGGGCTCTCAGGACTCCTTGGTGTAACTGTTTAGCCAGTCATTGCTATATGAAAATGCATAGCACACAGGTTTCAACAGTACCCTAGGAACCAAGTGTAAAAACAACAAGGAAAACTTACAATTTTGTTTTTAAATGTCAGACACATCAGTGCAATGTCTGTCTGCATCATAGATCTGTATAAATATTGTGGGCGACACCATACCCTGTGCGGAAAAAAGATGTGCGCGGCGCGGCGCACCTGTGCGTGTGCGTTTTGGGGTGCACATGCGCAGGTGGGGTGCTGTGCATGCACGCGTGTTGCGTCGTGCATGCATTCCTCATTGTTGACAAACATGGCAACCCGATCCAGGAAGCCTGCTTTCACCCCACGGGAGCTACGCTGCCTGGCACATCTGATTGCTGTGAGGCAGCACAAGCTGTTTCCCGGTTCATCCCGGCGTCAGGACCAGATCAGGGTCCAGAGGGCGTGGGATTGGCTTACCCGGCGCTATAATCGTCTGGCTGATTACCCACGTGAGGTAAGTGTATGGGGACAGGTCAGTAGATCCACATAGATATATCCAGTGTTGAATGTAGCTGTGCATGCTGATGTGTATAGGTAGTCTATCTCAGTGATGTGTATCAGGTAAATCCACATGCCATATTGTCTATATATCACATTTGAGTGGTTTGTCCTGTATCCAGGGGGCGAAGGACCTGTTCACAGAGTTCCTGATGCCATCCTGGTGTCAGGGCAGCTGCTGCTGGTGATATGCTACAACACACCGTAACACAGGTAGCCCATAGATCAGACTAAGGAGGGTTTCTAAACATCCTGCTGTTATGATGGGGTCTGCAGTTGCAGTGTAAAACATCTGCCCCAACCCCAGGGGCTGTGAAACGTGCCCAAAATGGTATGTTGGTCCCAATGGTGATATGCATGTGTGTGACCCAGCAGTCCAAAACATCTGCCCTACCCCCACTTGGCCAGAAAGTCCAAAAAAGTGGGTCCACAGCACCCCTGCTGGTATGGAATATACTGCTGTTGCTGTTTTCCAATCCACCCTACCCCCAGTAGTCCTGAGAACCCATCAAAGTGGCCTGTCTCTCACCCTGGTGATATGGTTCTGTGTGCCTAGACAGTTGAATACATTCTCCCTATCCCCAGGGCTCCTGAGAGCCCATCAAAGTGGGCTATCACTCACCCTGGTGATATGGTTCTGTGTGCCTAAACAGTTGAATACATTCTCCCTATCCCCAGGAGTCCTGAGACCTGCGTAAGGTGTACTGTCAGTCACCCTGTTGCTATGGTGTATGCAGCTGATGATGTGTGCTAGGACACCCAACCCCCAGGGGGCCAGGGACCTGATTGCAATGGTGGGTATGTCATTCAGATATTGTGTTAGGTTATGGCAGGTAGGTTGCACATCTCCTGTAGTCTGTGAGGTCAGCAACTCAACACACTCGCCTGTGATGTATCCAGATGGTATGCTAGGTGCAGATGTGGATGTGTGTAACAGCACCCCACCCCCATGAGCTATAAGATGTGATTACAAAGGCCAGTAGCAGAGCTATGTCCCCAGAAATGTATGCTGAGTCAGGTCACACGTCTGGCCACTTGCTACAAATCCCAAACCTTGTTGCAGATGAACATTACTGATGGTGTTGGAAGGATACATGCACCTGTTGTGGTTGCACAGCACAGACAGAAACCCTGACATGAGCATAGGTGGCAATAGCCTATTCTGGTGCAATGGCCCCTGCCCCTGGTGTTGGCAACCACACCTGCCGTAAGCATACAAGGCCCAGGTCAAAGGAACATAACAACATAAGATAGCCCATACTGGGTCATTCCCTCTTCCTCCACGCCCAGTATGGTCTGTGCAACAGTGTACAAACTAGGTTATACGTACCTAGCAGTATCCCCAAGAGAGCCACGTTACACAATGCTTGTAGTGGGTCAAGCATTGCTATCCTGAGCCTTGTAGAAACTCAAATGTCATGGTAGTGGCCCCTGGCAAGGTGAATAGGGCCACCCACACAATGTCCCATGTATGGACACAGCACCCATGATTGTTAGGATATCATGTTGCCAGTGGGGTTGGGTCCCAGGATGTGCGTAGATCATGACAACACAAATGTGTTAAACAGACCACATACGGGGTTAGCTGGGTTACCATGGACACCATCATTGGCAATCAAAATGTGGCATGGTCATGCAATGTCATGCAAGGGGGCCACAGGGGACTGAACTGATATGTTCAGGGTGCCAGGCACACTGCACATAGGTGTCACTGCACACATGTCCAGAGACACAGCTACGCATGCAGGTGGCACTGGGAACAGGTCATCGGCTGGAACAAGCAGGAAGTAGTCCTTACATGTGGGTATCATCGGTACCGACGGAGCCTGTGTGGGAACGGTCTCCAGTGTCCAATAGGAAAGCTATTGGAAGCAACCCCACAGTGACTGTGTGCTGCCATCTTGCCTTTCCCAAATGGCTCTATCCAGTTCATTGTTTTCCACAGAGCCAGCAGGTCATTGTTCCTGTCATTGCTGAAAAACAGCTATTGTAGTGCCACTCCTGTGGCAGTGTCTGCCTGTATTTCTTTACTGGTACCATTGGTCTTCTAATTTAATTTTCTAAAAGGTCAGATTCCCCCACACAATGAAACCTTTTTAAAAAAAGAGCAACAATCCCCTTTGTAAGTCTCCCCCCGGTTTGGCATTAGGCCCTAATCCCTCTTCCATCATGGAAAAGCACTCCTCAGCTGCAGAACATATGCTGATAATGTGCTGGTACCTTCTCAGTCACTGACAACCATGATTGGTGTCGCAAATGCTAATGGCCAGATCAATGCATGTCTGAATGTTTGGCCTGTGGGAAGTTATCCAAGAGTGTTTGGCAGAACAGAGCAGCCAAGCTCGCTACCCTCTTTCACTCCAACGTGGCCTCAGTGCCAACCATGTCGTCAAGGGCTTCCTCTTCCTCCCGTGGATCTTAGGTAACCAAACACAAATCTGTCCGTTCCTGAAAGGGTACATCCCCCTCAAAAAATCAGTCTGGCACTGGCATTGCCTTTGAGGAGCACGCTCCGGGCAAACAGCCCCAGTGGGAGTCCCTGGCCTCCAAAGCCACTTTGGGACTCCATGAAGTTCTGGAGACCTCAACCTGGTCCGACCACCTGGTGCTATGCTCTGGGGTCCTGACTTTGGCCAGTACTCATACACAGACATCATCAGTGTTGATTGACCAGAGGATCGTGGCCATCGAACCCAGTCTGGCTGCTCTCCTTGCAGCATCAAAGACCTTGGTTCCACCCCAGACTCTGCAAAGTGCAACACCGGTATGTGCAGCAATTGCAGGACCGGCATTGGCAAATGCACCATTGGTGCTGATGAGTACCGCTATACACACAGCGGTACCGTGTCACTCCAATACTGAGGCCAATTGGTACTGATACCTCACTTTACCTGAGCCTCCATAGAGAAGATACATCCAATCTCCTGAGGGGTGTGATGACTCTGACAACTCAGAGGGTAATAATGTACCTCTCCAGGACAAGCCTGCCTCTCCCAAGAGTAGAATGTCCCCTCCTCAGGCTATGTCCTTCCTGTATCTCCACACACATGTAGTCAAGCCCCTTTACATTTCATTGGTAACTCAATATGAGCACAGGCCACTGGAGACAGAGATTCACCAATATCACCAAACGTCATAGGAGGCAGACATCCTGCCAATACATCAGATCTTAAGGAATCCTCTTTGGAGAATGTGGAAGATTCCTCTTACCACCTCTCCACATTCTCACATGTGCCTACTATGTATCGTGTGTCTCCGTTGCCTGGTTTGCAGAAAGGACACCTCCCTGATCACTCCAGCATGGTGGAGTGTGCTAGGAGGAGAATTAAACGTTACAAACAACATGTCACCAACCCTCCTGGTAGGGAATGTAAGACATCAGATGCCTTTGGTCGCTGTGTTGTCCAAACATCCATGCTCTCAGGCAGGACAGGTTCCTATATCATGTACATGGGAATGTTCCTGACCGAGGTCACACGAGATCTACAACTGGTAAGTCCACATCTCGCAGATCACAGAGGTCACTACTATGTAGCACCTGTCAAGCATGCCCAGAACATTTCAAAAGTTGTGAACAGGGCAGCTTTTGACTGTTTTCATGCAAAGGCAGAGTCCCTGCCATTTCTATTGGGGCAAGGAAACCTGGGTGGCTGCAAGCCTCTCACCTGGAACACTGGGTACAGGATAAACTGGCCAACAACCCCTGTAGTGTTGAAAACTGGTGTTTAAAAAGCGGCAGGACAAGTATACCTTGACAAGGCTTTCAAATATTGTTGATCCTACAAAGATGAGAGCCTCAGAAAAGTGCTTCCTCTCCAAAAATAAAGGATACTATCAGTCCTATGCTCAGGAAGGACAACCTGTAGTACAAGCTGCTAGAAAGGGTCAACAAGCTACTAAGCAGAGGAAATCGAGAGCTACTCTGGCTCAGCAGACCCAGCAGCCTCAGCCCCCACAGGGCCTTTCACTCTGTGATGGAGTACCTGTCCTTACTTGCCCTCCAGGGAAAGCAACTGTCAACAATCCCAGGAAGATTAGGTCACCTCATCCACAGATGGAGGCAAATAACATCAGAACCCTAGACTGTGTCCATCATAGAAGAGGGTACAGGCGTCCTTCACATAGCCTGCCGCCTCCTACAATAGTAAGGACATTCAGTTAGCAAACACCCCCCCAAATGAATCCTAAGGTAAACATCTTATACCTCAAGGAGCAATGGAAGAGTTACCTCATCTCCATCAGGGTTCTGGGTTCCCCCCCCCCCCCCCAATTCCCTCATACCAATGGAAAAAGGAGGTCACAGACACATCTGACATTTAAGAGAACTGAACAGGTTCCTGTTCCAAAAGACATTCAAAATGATTTCACTAGGAAAAGTACTTCCTGACCTACACAGGCAGAACTGCCTTTGTTCTCTAGATCACAAGGATGAGTACACCCATCTTCTCTGCCAACAAGCACAGAGAAAGTTCCTTTGGTCCCCCCATCAAGGAAACCACTATCCAGAAAATGTTTTCCCTTCAGCCGTGCCTCAGCACCCTGAGTATTCACAAAGTGCATGTCTGTGGTAGCTGGTTTGTTCTGTACCAGGGGAAATTGTTTGTGGCCCTACTTGGACGACTGCCTCATCCAGGCACAGTCACATATACATGCCCAGGCCTCTCTCTCTCTTACACAATGCGTGGACTGCAATATCTAGGCCTTGTCAGAGATCTTGTGGAATCCTTTCTGACTCCCACGTAAATGCTGGAGCTCATAGGAGCAAGGCTAGAGATCAGACTGCCAAAGAACTACCTGACTCTGCCTCGCTGTCCGTGCATTGTGCAACGTGTTTGGACAGCACTACAAAAAACTCACCTCTCGCCTCGAGAGATGCATTAGCTGCTGGGTCACATGGCAGCTACAGTGCATGTGGTCCCCTACACTTGTCTCCACATGACACCAACCCAATGGGCCCTCTCTTCCCAGTGGACGCAAGCAACAGGCTGTCTCTCAGATGTGATAGTAAACTCAAACCGCCATACCCTGTCCCTGGACTGGTGGCGGTCAGCACAAAACCTGTTGGAGGGGTCACCTTTCCTGAAAACCCCTCCTCAGATCCCACTAACAATAGCTGCCTCCAAAGTGGGGTGGGCTGCACATGTACTGGACACCTCCACCCAAGACACCTGGAATTGTCAGGAGAGTCATTTCCACGTCAATCTGTTTGAGCTCTGAGCAATTTGCCTGGCTCTTCATGTCTTCCATTCCCTTCTACAGGCCAATGGAATACTACTTTACGCAGACAATCAGGTAGCCATGGTCTATGTGAACAAACAAGGAGGAACAGGCTCTGTCCCTTTGCAACGAACCTCTTCAACTGTGGTCGTTTGCCAGACAGCAGCAGATCCATCTCCTGCCAGTCCATCTCCCTGGCAATCAGAACTCTTAGCCATACAAACTCAGTCGTGTTCTGCTTCCACACAAATGGTCTCTACACATGGACCAACTCTGTAGAGTATTGCAACTCTGCAAGGTTATGCACCTAGGGAAGAACAACCCAAACTATGGTTACACGATGCAAGGTTCCACATTAGGAACCACCACCCAGGAAAAAGATTTAGGCGTCATTGTGGATACCATGTTAAAACCCTCAGCCCAGTGTGCAGCGGCGGCCAAGAGAGCAAATAGAATGCTAGGTATGATAAGGAAAGGAATGGAAAATAAAACAAAAGATATTATAATGCCTCTATATCGTTCCATGGTGAGACCGCACCTTGAATATTGTGTGCAAATCTGGTCGCCGTATCTTAAAAAGGATATAGCGAGTTTAGAAAAGGTACAGAGAAGAGCCACCAAAATGGTAAAGGGGATGGAAGGATACTCCTATGAAGAAAGGCTAAAAAGGTTAGGGCTCTTTAAACTGGAAAAGAGACGGCTGAGGGGAGATATGATAGAAGTCTATAAATTAATGAACGGAATGGAATGGGTAAACGTAGATCGATTGTTTACGTTATCAGAATATAGAAAGACTAGGGGACATGCAATGAAGCTACAGGGTAAACTATTTAAGACTAATAAAAGAAAATATTTTTTCACTCAACGTGTAATCAAACTCTGGAATTTGTTACCGGAGGATGTAGTAAAGGCTGTTAGTGTAGCTGGGTTTAAAAAAGGTTTGGACAAGTTCCTGGAGGAAAGGTCCATAAACCATTATTAAGAAGTGACCGAAGATATCAATGCTTGACCCAGTACAAGCATTGTGGAACTTGTGTCTCTTGGGGAAACTGCTAGGTACATATGACCTAGTTTGGCCACTGTTGGAAACAGAATACTGGGCTTGATGGACCTTGGTCTGACCCAGTATGGCATATCTTATGTTCTTATGTTCTTATGTTCTTATGTCTCTCTATTCGTGGTCCTCTCTGTATTGGTGGTCCTCTCTTTATTGGTGGTGCTCTCTGTATTCTCCTGACTGAGCACTGCTTATAAAGCCGTTTCTCTAGTGAGCTTTCTGGCCCTCTACTCAGGTGTGTTTGATTAGCTATTGCATCATTACAATCTGGGTGTGTCAGCCTACCTTCTGCAGCCTCATGCCTACTCCCTCTAGCTGCACTTCTTGGTAACTGCATTCTCTGTAAATCAGTTTCTTTAAAAGAAACAGAGTTTTCTCCTAACTCCATAGCTTCAGTAGTGTCAGCTTCATCACAATGCCCGCATATGTTCTGGTATCAGGATCTCCATTGCTCAGGTGCCAGCATACCTCTGCTATGACCATGCCCTGCACCTCTACACAACTGCTGCTACTGCGTAATTGCATAGCATCTATGGACTACACAACTTATCTGCACTGCTTAGCCAAACACATTCCATTTTTCCAAAGCATTTGTTGGGAAGGCCTTGCATAGCCCCTTTGGCATATACAGCACATGCCAGAATACAGACTATTGCAGTGCTTTGCATTCTGTTGGAGTGTTTCTTTACTGTTACTTTAGCATACAAACATCCTGCACTTGTGCATTCTATTCATTTCCACTACATCTTTTGCTCTCCCAGCAGCAGACGCACCAGATCACTACAGACTTGTCATAGTCATTCATCTCTATGGGACGCATTGGAGTTAGGAGCAAGATTTTTTTCTAAGTCCTGCTCTTATTCCACATTTCAGCAGGTATAACGTGGACATATGGGTGATATACCAGGGATATACACAGGCCTTTTCTGGGTACGCTTTCTACATCTCTGTGCCTGACCATGCCCCCATTTTGCCCCTTCCTGCCCACATCCTGAGATCCCTATTTTAATGTGATGTACGTGCAGGGCTGCCTGGTGTCAGAATATGGGTCTAGATGTTTTCGAATGAAACACATCTATCCCACACATACACAGGGCTTATTCGTGTTTCAGAATGACCTCCTAAGTCACAAACTGAGAAGCATGAACTCCTTCAAGATTTCTGACACTAGAAAGCATTTATCCACAAGAAAGTAGAATAAATGTTGACTGGCGAAGGAGCCCTCTGACAGGTGACATCCTTTTATCTTCTTATTCTTTGTGCTATGTGTGGCCTGCTTCCTCATTCATTTATTGGCCGGTGGTTGGCGGACAAACTACAAATGTGTCTTAATTTACATTATGACACATTAAAGTCTCTTAGGTTGAATTGACAGCATGTCTCAGATATGGTGGCATTGCTTTCAAAGTGGTGCTGTGGGCTGGCAAGAGATGGAAAAGAGTGACTATTGACCTGGGTGCTAGATAACTGAATATTGGAGTTTGTCTAGAACCATTGTATATTGCATTGTAGTTCACTAAGGTCTGGGACCAATAATTGTTCTGCAAATAATTAAAATGTATTTTGGTGATGCATATAGTGAATGATGGAGGCATTTACAGTGAAATGAGTGTAGTTAGTGAAAAAGTAACAATATTACAACAGCAAATAAGGATACTACATTCAACAATGCTATACCCGTATGAATAGAAACATAGAAATATAGAAATATGACGACAGAAAAAGACCACATGACCTATCTAGTCTGTCCTTCCATAACAACTACAACAGTCCCCTTTTTACCTTTAGAGATCCTCTGTGTTTGTCCCATGCTTTTTTGAATTCAGTTACTGTCCTCATCTCTACCACCTCCACTGGGAGACTATTCCACGGATCCACTACTCTTTCCATAAAGAAATATTTCCTCATATCACTCCTGAATCTATCTCCCTTCACCGTCATCCCATGTCCCTTCGTAGCAGAACTTGCTTTCAATTGAAAGAGGCTCTCTCCCTGAACATTTATGCCATGAAGGTATTTAAACATCTCAATCATATCACCTCTATCCCGCCTTTCCTCTAAGGTGTACATATTATGATCCTTCAGTCTGTCCTCATATGCTTTATAATGAAGATCACTAATCACTAATCAATAGCTTTTCATAATTTCTTAGTAAAGATAATGGGATCCACTAGCACTTCTTGGGGCCTTGGGCAAGCCATTTGACTCTCCACTGACTCGTAAGAAAGGCCTGGCAATCTACTTTCGGTCACACTGCAAGTAAACCCAGGAGCTGCTGGGTCCCCAGGAGTCACCACTGGCTCAAAGACACACATTTCATTGCATTCCATAAATCAATTTAATAGTGCTTTAACCAACTAATAGAATTGCTGTCATTTGGGAAAAGCTTAACAAAAATGTTGTCATAAACTTTGCTTTTTTAGATGATGCAGGTAACGTGCTCCCGATGAAACATGATCATTGTGAAATGTGGCCATCGTTGGGTGTCAGGATCAAGGAATTATGCTAAGATAAGGCACATTATTTAGTTTCGTATCCAAATTACAACAAAAATGCTGGATATTTTTTATGGCCTATGAAGATTTGTCCTAGAAAATAGACTGTTGTGGTCAGTGCCTTTGTGCCATATAGGTTAGACATACTCAGGTCTTTTTCTTTCAGTATAATTCAGGGAGTAGATGCATTGTTAATTAACATCAGCAAGAACAATATTTAACAATATATTGGATGTGTTCAGCATTTTTGTTTTATTATTGGAAGTTTACCAACTGTTAACCTCTGGTTTATTTGTGATTACTTTGTCATGTGAATAAGCCATAGATTCCCATCATGGGACCTCTAGGACATCTCTGGACTATCATTCATTTGCTCCCTGAGTGCTTCTCCTTAATTAAAATATGGAATGCTCTGGTATGTGCAGTAAACACTGACTATTGTATCCATGTATGACCACAATTCCAGTGCTTTTAGGGTCATGCCTACACAAAATAGCTGCCAACCTTTTGAATGACTGAAGTAAATTCAAGGCTTTTAATTTATACCTTTTTATGCCAGCAAGGAGGGTTATGTTTCCTGCTGTTCTTCTTGTGTTCACTATCAGTGAATTTTAGAAGAGCCATCCAAGTACAGATAGAACATCTGAAAAAAAATTTAGGGACGTCCAGGTGTGGACGTGATTTCACAAATCTGGACACGCACGATATGGACATTGACAGAATTGTCTACATAAACACTGCCAGGGGCGGCCCAAGGGGGGTGCGGGGCTATGTGTGGAGACTGGGTGTGGGGCCTCATTTGCATAAGGGGTCTCATTTGCATAAATGTTTGCATAATGTTACCATACACTAACTTTTAGTAAACATGCCTCTTAATGATTGTATGGATAAAGAAAGACTAAGAGATTTCTACATTAGTATAATCCAGTGCCAACCGCCAGGCACATTAGGAACTACTACAAACGCTGCCCATTTAGAACCCATAGCAAACCCGCTGTATCCTGACAACACTACCAGGACTCACAAAGCATCAAACTCTACCTATCAAAAGGCAACACTGCAAATATTAAACCAATACATTTCAGAGAATAACAATACATGACCTATTGGGGAAAGAGAACAAGTGGCAATGCCAAATAGGAATTACATGAACAGAATACCTCAGCTCAGTTACACATGCAGAACATAGACCATCACCAAACAAGGAATCACAATTTAGAAACAGGAAGACAATAATTAAACTGGGAACCACAAAAGCCAAAGTTGGAATGTACAACACTGTAGAAATAAAACTATAAATTAATTTCCTCTTGTAGTAAACAAAGCGCAGACGTTAATGATGCACATTTCCCAGAGCTCTCAGAATGCCAAAATCAGAAACCAATCAGAATCATCTAATCATCCATCCATTCCCAAAAAGATTCTGATAACAAATTTTCCCTACTGATTAACTTTTTTTGTCAGAGCTAGTCAACCAAGTGCACAGAAGACTTCTGTGTACCGCTGTGACCTCTACTTTTTATGAACTTTCTCAAAACAACATAACAGGCTTAGCTTTTTTTGACTTAGCTTTTTTTGAAGATTTTGCAGACAAGCAACACCGGCTTGAATAACCGTGCCAGAATATAGAAACAATGACGTGTCACACGTTTCGGGTTGATTTCAAACTTCATACAATCCTGCTTCAGGTCCATCCGTTACTGGCAGATTGCAAAGCTTCAACATGAAACAAAGAGCAGGGAAATACCTTGCCTTAAGAACTTCGGTGTCCGATGTCAGTTTTAATAGAAGGGTACAAGCTACCAATCAAATCCGCAATCGTTGCAACCAATAGATGAGTCCCACTAAACACAGAAACCCTCTATTGGACAACGAAAAAAGTCAGGGAGTCCACATCATCAGTGGTATTAGATGTTGTAGGAGTGAGAAGCCACTCGCGATGCGTGTATCTTGCCCATTTAAATGCCCTTCGAACCACCGGAGGGGGTTAACCCCTCTGAACCAAACGCAATTTCAATTCCTCAGCATGTAGATAAAACTCTTGCAGAGATGAACAATTTTGACGAAGCCGTAAAAATTGTCCAAAGGGTAACCCCTGTTTTAAAGCCCTCGGACGAAAGCTATCATACTGAAGTAACCTGTTGCATTGCACAGGCTTGCGATACAGAGTGGTTTCAAAGCCAGAGGGGGTCAAGAGCACCATAATGTCCAAAAATTGTAAACATGAGGAATCCACCTGTGCTGTGAATTGGATTCTGACTTTATGAGTATTAAACCTATTTATGAAAAGGTCCAAATCAGATCTTGTGCCAGTCCAAATGAAAAAAACGTCATCCAGGAATCGTTTCCAGAAAGGGATAAATTTAAATGCCGGATCAGAGTACACGTAGGTCATCTCAAAATTATCCATGAAAATCGTTGCTATCGATGGGGCTACTGTAGCCCCCATCGTTATTCCAAGTATCTGCTTGTAATATTGTTGATGGTATAAAAAGAAATTATTATTCAAAACTAACTTCAATAAAGCAAGGAAAAAGGATCTCGGGATACGGTCTGGCAACGCCAACGGGTAATCCGCCAGACATAAAAGTGCCTCTTCCTGATCAATGTTCATATACAGCGATTGCACATCAAGAGATACCAAATATTTATATGACCCCATATCTGTGCATGTCATCAGCTGGTTAAGGAAATCCCCCGTGTCCTTAACATAAGATCTAACCTGAGTTGCTACGGGTTGCAAAAAAATATCGCAGAATTTAAAAAGTGGTTCAAGTACTGAATCTCTGCAGGATACAATCGGGCGCCCTGGCGGATTATGCAAAGTTTTATGGGATTTGGGGACCAGATAAAAAAAATCTGTGTTTTAGGATGTTTTTTAATCAGAAACTCTGATTCCTGTTTTGTAATCCAATTGTGGTAAAATGCATGAGAGACTAGAGATTGAATCTGTTTCTGAAGCTCCTCAGTAGGGTCACCTTCCGGTGGTTCGAAGGGCATTTAAAAAGGAAAGATACACGCATCACGAGTGGCTTCTCACTCCTACAACATCTAATACTACTGATGATGTCATCACGGGGGTTTTCCCTATACTAGGGATATGACAAGGGTGGTCAAGATACTACATCATTTTTGGCCCATTTTGGGGCTACACCCCTGTTTTCTGGAAAAATCACTACAAATCGCTTATTCACGAAAGGCAAATTTCAGGGATCTTATTATGAAGACTACACATAGGCTGGACCGTCCTTTGCGTGGACATGATGTCAGAGGACATTTTGCTTGTGGTAACAGTGCTTACTGTTCACTTTCTTTATTGGGTCCAGCTTGGACTGATGTCCACACGTCTAAGATCTATACTTCAATCTGGTATATGGACTGCTCCTCAACCCATGTGGTATATTTAATTGTCTCCCCATGTTCATTTTATTATATTGGTCGCACTAAGCGCACAATAAGAACGCGACTTTCTGAGCATGCCTCAAGATTGCGGACTAAGTCCCTTTCAGCTCCTATGGTGGAGCATTGTTTAGAATACCATCATGATTTCAATTCCTTGCGTTGGAGGGTGTTGGATTTTCCTTTGGACCCTAGGGGAGGAGATTGTGAACAACGATTACAACTACGAGAGCAACGATGGATTTATTTATTAAATTCAGTCACTCCTAGAGGTATGAATTCACAGATTGGCTGGTATACTATTGTTTGATTTGGACTCCCTGACTTTTTTTGTTGTCCAATAGAGGATTTCTGTGTTTAGTGGGACTCATCTATTGGTTGCAACGATTGCAGATTTGATTGGTAGCTTGTACCCTTCTGTTAAAACTGACGTCAGACGCCGAAGTTCTTAAGGCAAGGCATTTCCCAGAGCTGACATATTCCAGTTAATAAATTCAAAATAAAGAGATATTTTTCTTCCTTTTGTGCATTTTTTTTCAGTTGCAATTGCTCCAGCCACTGTCTTCTGGTTTCTTTGTGTCTTCTGCTAACTCTCCATCGTCTGCTGTCCATTTGTCCTTTCTTCTCTCTTCTAGATATTTTTCCATTCTCTCTCTACATCTGCTTTAACATACTAATCTTTCTCCTTTTGTTCTTTCCTCATTCCTATTTCATCCACTCAAATTTTACCCCTCCATCCTCAATCCCCACTTACTCTCCCAATACCCGGCCAATTGTAGATTTGTCTTCCCTCCCACACAAAATATTTTCCCCTCTCCATTTCACTCTCCCAGCTCCATCCCATTATAATCCTCACCCAACATCAACTCCCTTCCAGTCCTATCCCCACCCAGCATCCGCTCCCTTCTAGTCCCCGCATCAGCCCATTTCCAGTCTTAGCCCCCCAACTGCCCATTTCCAATCCTATCCTAGCCACATCATCAGCCCATTTCCAGTCCTAGCTCCCCCATCCATTTCCAGTCCTATCCGAGTCCCTCCATCAGCTCATTTCTAATCCCAGCCCCCCATCAGCCCATTTCTAGTCCTTTCCTAGCCCCACCATCAGCCCATGTCAAATCCTAGCTCCCCTCCATCAGCCCATTTCCTGTCCTAGCTCCCCCCACTCAGTCCATTTCCAGTGCTAGTTCCCTCCCCTCAGAGCCCATTTCCATTCCAAGCCCCCCTCCCCATCAGCTATTTGCAGTTCAAGCCCCCCTTCCACTCAGCCCATTTCCAGTCCTAGCAACCCCCTCTGCCCATTACCAATCCTAGCCCCCCCCCATAGCCCATTACCAGTCCTAAACCCCCCATCAGCCCACTTCCAATCCTAGCCCATGATGGGAAATCCTGTTTCCCATCAGCGCCAGTGGCTTAACAGAGCTACGAGAAAGGGAAACTCTCCCTTCGTGACTCTGAAAGCTGGCACTTAGGGAGCTGAGGCCACATGGAGGACTCTGCCAGGCAGGGGGAGCCTGCGGGACGCTTGATTCTGCTGCTGCCATGGCGGCAGCGGCAGCAAGGGTTTTTTTTTAATTTACTGGCAGATGCAGAATGTTGTTTGCACGGGGCCCCCTGAAACGCGGGGCCCTGTGCAAACAACATTCTTGCACAATGGACGGGCTGGCCCTGAACACTGCCTTCAGTATCACATCAGTTACTATTTATTTGTTTAACCAATGTCTATACCGCATCACTCCCAAACAAGTTGGATCAGTGTGGTTTACAGTATTTCAAAAGCAAACAAAGAATAAAAAACAAAAAAACACAGCGTTAAAAAGAAAATAACCACGTTTCCAATCTTCTCCTAAATAAAACAATTGATGATGCAGATTTCAAAGACAAAGGCAATTTAGACCAAAACTCCAGAGCTTTACATGGCGATGTGAACATAAAACTTTTCTTGCTAACCACCCCCTTACTTGATGGAAACAACAAAGTCTGCACCTCCTTGAGCCGTTTAGACAGAACTCCCATCAAAGGTACAAACAATCTGCAAAACAAACTGGGACATAATCATAGCTCACTCTGAGGAGAAGGAGATTACCAGTGGTGTTCCCAGGGATCTGTCCTTGTCTGATTCTTTTTAACATCAGGTCCTTCCCCACCAATACACTAATAACCCCCAGTGAAGTAACAAAATGCACTCAAGCAACAAAAAACAGAGCGTTCATGTTCTATGCACCTACCTGCTGGAATGAGCTCCCAGTGTCCATCTGCATGATCACTGACCTTGCACAATTTAGAAAAGCACTACCTTTTTTTTTTAATATCCTCTTATATACCATGCTATTCTGCATCAGTGTGATTTACATTGAACAAACTGAAATTACATTGAACAGGGCATTATAACTTGGAGATAACTATTTTACAGGGAACATGGGCTATGGAGGGTTAAGTGACTTGCCCAAGACCACAAGGAGCACCTGTGGGACTAGAAACCCCAGTCCTTCTGGCCCAAGGTTGCTGTCCTCTAGTGGGATTTGAAGCCCTGACCTTCTGGCCTGAAGTACCTTGCCCCAACCACTAGGCCACTCCTCCATTCCAGGCTTCTCCTGCACTATGCCCAGTCTAACAACATTTCCCTACCTGACACAACCTTACGACCCAATTCACGTCCCTGTGCCTAGCTCGCAAGGAAAACCTTGTTACCATGGCCGCGCAGCGACTTCCTGCCCACACTGTATATAGCCTGTATATAGCCTGTATTTACCTCCCCATAGTTATTAACCCAAGTTGTATTTCCTGTTCAATGTAAGTGCGAAGCAGGCTCTTCCTGCTCTGCACAAAATGTTATCTGTAAACCACACTGATTTTAAAGAGAGCAGTATATAAAAGCATTAAATAAATAAATTAAATAAATAAATAATCTTTGTTAGTGATATAGCGGAAGGGCTGTCGGGTAAGGTTTGCCTCTTTGCGGATGATGCCAAAATCTGCAATAGAGTAGACACCCAGGAAAGTGTAGATAACATGAGGAGGGATCTAGCTAAACTTGAAGAATGGGCTAGACTTTGGCAGCTGAGATTTAGGGGGATGTTTACTAAAAACCGCAAAGGTGCGCGCCGCACAATAGCGCACGGAAACGCAGCACCTAAACGCTCTTAAATGCCCCGGACATGTGCGATGAAGCCCCGTGCATGTGCGCGACACACTAACAGGCCCCGCACAAGTACGGGCCCGCAAATGTCCGATAGAGGCGTGGAAAGGCTAACTGAGGGCGGAGGAAGGCCCCCGAGGGGCGGAGAGACGGGGTTAATGGGCGGGGAAGGGGAGGGGAGAGGCCCCTCGCACAGTTGTGGGGCCGAATTTACAAGTAAAAAATAGCGCGAGTGAAACACTCGCGGTAGAGGGCATTTAAAGGGAAGAGAAACCATTTCCGTCAGCAATGTAGAGCAAAACCGGGGAAACCTGTAAAACGTGAGCAGTGTGATACATGTGCACAGCACAAAAGTGCTATTAAAACTAGAAAATGACCAGCACAAAAATATTAAAAACAGTAAGTCAGCTGGGGAACAGTGATAGCCATGGGCAAATATAACAAATACACCCAGGAAGGTCCCAGAAACAGGAAATGAATGTCGGAAGGGTCAACGGAGCGGAGACCTTTCCAAAAAACATGTCCGTTGTTTGGAGTTGTCCTGGGAGTGTTTTATATGGTTGGCCATCAATATCACTGTTGCCCAGCATGGTTATATGTCATCCCCCTCTCTTGTGGTCAATTGCGGGGTTTATTTGCACGTGTGTCACCAGACAGGGTGAATGAGCCCACAGTCAAAATGTGCAGAGCAGGGGTTGAGACTCCATCCTGCAAGGTTAACTATCTCCAGGGACTGCACAGTCTCTGTGGCCACAGTGTGGTGCAGCAGACAGAGCCAGTACCTCTAGGACCAGAGGGCAGAGGTTCAAATCCCAGCTGGGGCACCTGCCAGCCCAGTCCCTATATTTTACCCACCACCAAGCAGAGATAGCACAGACACTCCTGTATTGCAGGGAACATAAGCATAGTGCAAACACCCACATTTTGCCCTACACTGCACCCCCCCATAACAATGAGCCGTACCTACAGCCCAGTCCCACAAATGCAGTCCCGGAGTGCCACAACGCAAGCAGGTCATATGCTGTCCCTGAGAGAAGGACATGCCAGCATGTTGGCGGACGAGGACAGGTGGTGGAGGGGGTAGTGGGTGCTAGCCACAGAAGACAGTGGCCTAGCCATGTGCAGGCTGACACTGTCCACTGTAACAAACAGGCCCTGTGGGATGTACAGTCATGGTCTGCCCAGGGAATACAGCCTATCCATGGCAACACAGTGGTGCAGTGCACACAGACAGTGTATGCAAGAACAGAACGTCACCGGTTCAATGCCCAGCTGGAGTAACCGACAATCCTCTCCACATATTTATCACACACCCACACCGTGGTAGTGAGGACATATGCTACGCATTGGTAATACCCCTCTATTTTACCCCCCTGAGCACAGACACCATGAACTGGTGCATTACCCAGAGCAGAGTCTCCCAAATGCAGTCCTGGAGGGCCACACACCATTCTGGTTCCATGCTGCCCCTAATACAAATGCCAGTGCTGCATATCTATGAAACACCCCCATGGCATGTAGATGTAGCTCATACATATTCATGAGGGACAGCACTAAAATACGAATAGTGTGTGGCATACCAGGACTGGGGTTGGGAACCCCTGCTGTAAAGCAGCAGCCAAGAGGGGCAGACACACCCACACCCACACCCACACCCACATGCCCCACTGGCCAATGCCCACTGGAGAGGCAGGACATTGGGCCCTGCATGCACCTCCCATTACCAGCACCTGCATACCTTAGCAATGCCACCCTATACCTGGGTACACGGTACACAGCCCTCAAATGTTTGCTAGGAGTAATGGTAGATAGACATTCCTACATGAAGCACTGTTTGCTCTCTGAGCAACATCAGAACAAAATACTAATACAGCTGGGGAACACTGATACTATTGATGGGCAAAAACTAAAAACACACCCAGGAAAGCCCCAGTAGAAGGACAGGAGCTGTGGAAGGGGCTATGGAGCGGAGACCTGACCAAAATTCACTTCCGTGTGTCTCAGCTGTCCTGGGAGTGTCTGTTATGGTTGTCCATAAACATCACTGTTGCTCTGCTTGGTTACATTCATTCCCCCTTTGTCGAGGTCAGTTGGGGGAGTTATTTGCACCCTTGTCACCAGACAAGGTGAAAGACCCCACATCACAAATGTGCATAGCAGGCATGTTGACTCTGTTGGTCAGGTCTGCCATCCACAGGGACTGCATTGTCTCTGTGGCCACAGTGTGGTGCAGTGGACAAAGCCAGTACCTCTAGTTTCTGAGGGTCACAGTTTCAAATCCCATCTGGGGCTCCTGCCAACCCAGTCCCCATATTTTACCCACCGCTAAACAGAGAGAGTAAAGACATACATTTATTGCAGAGAATATAAGAATGGTGCACACACACATTTTGTACCCAACACTGCACACACACCATAACAATGGCCATTACCTAGAGCAGAGTCTCCAAAATGCATTCCTGGAGTGCTACAACGCACACATGTCATCAGCTTTTCCAAGATAAGCACATGGCAGCATGTTGCCGGAAGGGTACAGGTGGTAAAGGGGGCAGTGTCTGATAGCCACAGAAGACAGTGGCCTAGCCATGTGCAGGCTGGCACCGTCCACTGCAACAGATAGGCCCTGTCGGATGTACAGTCATGGACATCCCAGAAAATCCAACCAATCTGTGGCAGCACAGGGGTGCACTGCACACAGACAGTGTGTGCAAGAACAGAAGGTCACAGGTTCAAAGCCCTGCCAATCCTGCCCACATATTGTTTTCACAACGAAAATGTGATAGTAAGGATAATCCTTTATTGCTGGGGACATATGCATTGGTCATACACCTATCGTTCACCCCACTGATCACGGACACCATGACCAGGGGCACGACCTACAGCAGAGTCTCACAAATGCAGTCCTGGCGGACCACACACCATTCCTGTTCCATGCTGCCACGCATAGAAATGTTTGTGTGTCATATCCCTGCACCACCGCCATGGCATTTAGATGTAGCACATGCATATTCATGAGGGACAGCAGGAAAACCAGAACAGTGTGTTGTAATCCTGGCCTACATCTGGGAACCTCTGCTGTAAAGCAGCAACCAACAGGGGCAGACACACCCACACCCACACCCACAGGCCACATTTTCCAATGCCTCCTGGAGAGGCACGACATTGGGCCCTGCGTGCATCTCACAATACTAGCATGTGCATTCCTTAGCAATGTCACCCTACACCAGGGTATACGGTACACAGCTGTCAAATGCTTGCTATGAGTACTGGCAGATAGATAACCCTACGTTACGCAAATTATGCTCTGTGAGCTCCATCATGACAATCATTCTGTTGTCTGCAGTGGGTGCATCAGGTCTGGTCTCAGACAGTGTTTACCACCCTGGGGAGTGACACCCAACGGTATTGCGTACCATATCCATGCCTGTACTGTGCCCAGGACTGGTGTGGTGGCCAATGTTGACAAACGCCTCTATAGTAGCACAATGCTGGCATACGTGTGTGAGTGTGTGTCTGTCTATACAGTGTGTTGGCTGCAAACACCTTCCACAGCCCACACTGCCAGCACTGTTGCCAGTATTGGCCTGCCAATGTGCATAATGAGCAGCAAGGTACCATGGGTATAGATCAGACAGGGTGGGATGGCCAGGATGCATCTGCACAGGGCAGAGGGCACTGGCTGGGACACTGTAGTGGCTGGCCACCACCCACACAGACAGGGTGGCCTCTGTATGTGCTGCTGGGGTTGTACAACACCCTGACTGTGCAGTGACGACAGCATGGCTAGGCACCCCCATAGTGATAGATAGTATCTCTGTCATGTGATATATATGGGTTGTGGTTTGGGCCCCAGTCACTGACCTATCTGCTGGTGTGCACGGCCATCCTAGTTCTGGGTGCATGCATTTCCAACAGGACCAACTAGCAGACTGTCCTCAGTTGGTTTGTGTCCTGATGGAGTGCTGTGCAGTGGGTGATGGCTTGCTGCGGGAGAATATCAGATAGTGGTGGGGCCCAACGTAGCATATCACGGCATACTGTCTGTCAGATATTATGTCAGGGATGTGCATGTCTAACAGGACTAACTAGCAGATTGTCCGCAGCTGGTCTGTGTCCTGATGGAGCGCCTTGCAGGGTGCAGTGGCTGATGGCTTGCTGCAGGACAATATCAGATAGTGGTGGGGTGCAACCGAGCACATACAGGCCTAATGTCTGTCAGATATTGTGTTATGGATGTGTATACAGCTGCCATGACTGGCCTGTAGGGTGTCTCTTTCACAGTAGGACTGGGGTTGATGGTCTACTCTGCTGCCACCATTGCAGGGAGGTAGCATTTAGAGAGGAGACCCTGCGTTGCAAACGGGGGGAGGAGGGGGACAAATGGTGGTACCTAACCAACCTAGGTATCCATAAGGGGTTCCCCAGACTCAGACCGACAGAGATATCCAAGTTGTTTCTGCAGAAAGAACCTATCTCACAGAGTAATAGTGCATTGGAGCTCTGCCATGGCCTAAATTTGCCGTGGAGGGTGTTGTGGACCTGGTCCTGGGTGCCTCATCACACCCTTAGGGTGAGCACAGTACCCGCACAATGTGACGGTGTGTAGCTACTCTGTGCCAGTACAACACCCACTCAGTACACCCTACCAGGCCGAGTTGATGTGTGGGTGCACACGGGCACATCCCCATACCAGGCCTGGAGCTGTCAGGTTGCAGTCCCCATCCTGTGTGCATCTGTGGACTGGTGATTTGCATGTGCAGTGCATCATGGGCAAGGGTGGCCAAACCCTATACACCTCACAACAGCAGACTGTCTGTGAGGTGACGTGCAGGCTTTCTGCAGCCAGCCATGGCTTTTGCTAACAGCTATAGTGCTGTAGTCCAAAGGTTATGTCACTGCCTGTGTAGCCAGAGGATATGGGTTCAAAACCACAGTGTGGTAATGTGATAGGCTTGTCCACAGCATTATCCATCTCAAATCCACCTATTTTTATGCATGATAAAACACCCGCGGCATACTGTACCCATAAGGTGTGTCTGAGGGTGCTTTATAGGGCGCCCTATAGGCCACCTCATGGTTGCCATCCATACAGTGTGCACTATACATTATCCTGTGTGGCAACATATATGGTGCCCTATAGGGGACATTCTAGGGTGCGTTGGCGGACAGTGCACTGTAACATGTGCCCTATGGGCCGCCTTATGTTAACATGCTGTGAGAGTGCGTTTGCTAGTAGTGATACAAAAAGAAAAAAAGCCACCTACACCACAACACAACATAATACATACTGTTTTAGCCAGCCGTGTTCACTGGGCACTGTGAGGTATTGAACCGCTGATCCCTGCACCAGTGGTCACTGTTTCAAACATTGTGCTGTGGCTCTGTTCCTGTGCGTGGATATCAGCGAGACCCCTTATGCCGCACAAAACGCACATAATTAACAGTACGCCGCCCAATGACACCCATAATAACAGTGCGCCGTCCAAAACGCACAAAATGTACAGTGCGCTGCCCTATGTCGTCCAAATGCTAATATGTCTCGTAAAACATATACCCATCAAAGGTGTTGCTACAGCTGGGCATTTCCGTTGCACACAATGGGGGATCGAACCCATGGCCCCTGGACCATTGCTCAGTGTCATCACTGTTGTACCATGGCTCTGTTGTTTTGCACGGCCAGCAGCGTGCCACCTAGCCTTTCCACGCGATAATGTAGGCAGCGCACATCGCCGCGCACAAGTCCGGCCGCTTATTCTCGGTGTTTTGTGTGTTACCTACCTGAACTGACCACACCTCATATGCCACATGCCCAGTAATGGGGACCCGCACATATTAGGTGTTTATCAACACACCCCTAAAAGTGTTCATTTCAACATCAGAAATACATCGGTGCTATCTGTGGCTGCAGAGGTCAATAGACATACAGTTGTTCACACACAACCCACTGTGTATGAAAGCAGCGTGCATGTTCAATGTGCATATTCCCCGCACGCAGCCATGCGGAACGTTGCTATGCGCCTATCTCGGTCGCGTAGCCATGCGCCACGCATGTTCGGCAAACGATGTGCGCAAATGCGGAAGATGAGTTGTGTGCGGCACGGCTGCTACACGTGCAAAAATGAAAATGGCGCCCCGCACAAGGAAGCCTGCCTTCTCTAGAAGAGAGGTCCGTGAGCTGGCAATACTAATAGGGCCAAAACAGGATAAGCTCTTCCCAGGAGCCTCCAGGGGAAGCGACACTGCAAAGGTGCTGAGGGCCTGGGAACGCATCACATGGCGTTTCAACCGTGTGGCTGAAAACAAACGTGAGGTAAGGGTATGGCAGCATATCACAATAGCCATATACAAACACTGGGGTGATTGTAGGTGACCATGCAGCTGTGTGTAGGTGGTTTACAACAGAAATGTACAGCAGCTACAACCGCATGTAGATATCTCTATGTATCACATCTGAGTAGTATTCCATGTATGCAGGTGTTGCTGGATATGGTCACATAGGGCATGATGCAATCCTGCAGTCATGCAATCTGCCTCTGTTGAACAGATAAAACATATTGTAACACAGCTAGGCCAGAGATCTTGCTAAATAGTCTCCTGAAACATCATGTGCTGATGCTGGGGCTGCATCTGCAGGCTAACACATATGGCCAATCCTTAGTGCTAGCGAAATCTGCATCACATGGTCTGTCTTACACCATGCAGCCCAGGGGTTCTGCGCCAATGTTGTCAAACGCAACTAGCCTATTCACAGGAGCCATGAGAGGCCATCAGAGTTGGCCCTCAATCACCTTGGAGCTATGGGGATCCCCACTAATGTTGCCTAAGCCATCGCCCCTATCCCCTGGAGTACAGAGAACCCTTCAAAGTACACTCACACTCACCCTGCAGATATGGGGATGTTTGCTAATGTTGTTTAAACCACCATCCCCATCCCCAGGAGTACAGAGAAGCCTTCAAACTGGGCCCTGTGTCATCCTGTAGATATGGGAATGTCAAATACTGTTGTCTAACCCATCCCCCTTATCCCCAGGAGTACAGAGAAGCCTTCAAACTGGGCCCTGTGTCATCCTGTAGATATGGGAATGTCAAATACTGTTGTCTAACCCATCCCCCTTATCCCCAGGAGTACAGAGAGGCCTTCAAACTGGGCCCTGTGTCATCCTGTAGATATGGGAATGTCAAATACTGTTGTTTAACCCATCCTCCCAATCCCCAGGAGTACAGAGAAGCCTTCAAACTGGGCCCTGTGTCATCCTGTAGATATGGGAATGTCAAATACTGTTGTTTAACCCATCCTCCCAATTCCCAGGAGTACAGAGAGGCCTTCAAACTGGGCCCTGTGTCATCCTGTAGATATGGGAATGTCAAATACTGTTGTTTAACCCATCCCCCTTATCCCCAGGAGTACAGAGAAGCCCTCAAAGGGGGCCCCCTGTCATCCTGTAGATATGGGAATGTTTACTAATGCTGTTTAACCCCACATCCCCATCCCCAGGAGTACAGAGAGGCCCTCAAACTGAGCCCTGTGTCATCCTGTAGATATGGGAATGTCAAATACTGTTGTCTAACCCATCCCCCTTATCCCCAGGAGTACAGAGAAGCCTTCAAACTGGGCCCTGTGTCATCCTGTAGATATGGGAATGTCAAATACTGTTGTTTAACCCATCACCCTTATCCCCAGGAGTACAGAGAAGCCCTCAAAGGGGGCCCCCTGTCATCCTGTAGATATGGGAATGTTTACTAATGCTGTTTAACCCCACATCCCCATCCCCAGGAGTACAGAGAGGCCCTCAAACTGAGCCCTGTGTCATCCTGTAGATATGGGAATGTCAAATACTGTTGTCTAACCCATCCCCCTTATCCCCAGGAGTACAGAGAAGCCTTCAAACTGAGCCCTGTGTCATCCTGTAGATATGGGAATGTCAAATACTGTTGTCTAACCCATCCCCCTTATCCCCAGGAGTACAGAGAAGCCTTCAAACTGGGCCCTGTGTCATCCTGTAGATATGGGAATGTCAAATACTGTTGTCTAACCCATCCCCCTTATCCCCAGGAGTACAGAGAGGCCTTCAAACTGGGCCCTGTGTCATCCTGTAGATATGGGAATGTCAAATACTGTTGTTTAACCCATCCTCCCAATCCCCAGGAGTACAGAGAAGCCTTCAAACTGGGCCCTGTGTCATCCTGTAGATATGGGAATGTCAAATACTGTTGTTTAACCCATCCTCCCAATCCCCAGGAGTACAGAGAAGCCTTCAAACTGGGCCCTGTGTCATCCTGTAGATATGGGAATGTCAAATACTGTTGTTTAACCCATCCTCCCAATCCCCAGGAGTACAGAGAGGCCTTCAAACTGGGCCCTGTGTCATCCTGTAGATATGGGAATGTCAAATACTGTTGTCTAACCCATCCCCCTTATCCCCAGGAGTACAGAGAGGCCTTCAAACTGGGCCCTGTGTCATCCTGTAGATATGGGAATGTCAAATACTGTTGTTTAACCCATCCTCCCAATCCCCAGGAGTACAGAGAAGCCTTCAAACTGGGCCCTGTGTCATCCTGTAGATATGGGAATGTCAAATACTGTTGTTTAACCCATCCTCCCAATCTCCAGGAGTACAGAGAGGCCTTCAAACTGGGCCCTGTGTCATCCTGTAGATATGGGAATGTCAAATACTGTTGTTTAACCCATCCCCCTTATCCCCAGGAGTACAGAGAAGCCCTCAAAGGGGGCCCCCTGTCATCCTGTAGATATGGGAATGTTTACTAATGCTGTTTAACCCCACATCCCCATCCCCAGGAGTACAGAGAGGCCCTCAAACTGAGCCCTGTGTCATCCTGTAGATATGGGAATGTCAAATACTGTTGTCTAACCCATCCCCCTTATCCCCAGGAGTACAGAGAAGCCTTCAAACTGGGCCCTGTGTCATCCTGTAGATATGGGAATGTCAAATACTGTTGTTTAACCCATCCTCCCAATCCCCAGGAGTACAGAGAAGCCTTCAAACTGGGCCCTGTGTCATCCTGTAGATATGGGAATGTCAAATACTGTTGTTTAACCCATCCTCCCAATCCCCAGGAGTACAGAGAGGCCTTCAAACTGGGCCCTGTGTCATCCTGTAGATATGGGAATGTCAAATACTGATGTTTAAACCCATCCCCCTTATCCCCAGGAGTACAGAGAAGCCCTCAAAGGGGGGCCCCCTGTCATCCTGTAGATATGGGAATGTTTACTAATGCTGCTTAACCCCACATCCCCATCCCCAGGAGTACAGAGAGGCCCTCAAACTGAGCCCTGTGTCATCCTGTAGATATGGGAATGTCAAATACTGTTGTCTAACCCATCCCCCTTATCCCTAGGAGTACAGAGAAGCCTTCAAACTGGGCCCTGTGTCATCCTGTAGATATGGGAATGTCAAATACTGTTGTTTAACCCATCACCCTTATCCCCAGGAGTACAGAGAAGCCCTCAAAGGGGGCCCCCTGTCATCCTGTAGATATGGGAATGTTTACTAATGCTGTTTAACCCCACATCCCCATCCCCAGGAGTACAGAGAGGCCCTCACACTGAGCCCTGTGTCATCCTGTAGATATGGGAATGTCAAATACTGTTGTCTAACCCATCCCCCTTATCCCCAGGAGTACAGAGAAGCCCTCAAAGGGGGCCATCTGTCACCCTGGAGATATGGGAATGTGTGCTAATGTTGTTTAACCCATCCTCCCTATCCCCAGGAGTACAGAGAAGCCTTCAAAGGGGGCCCTCACCCACCCTGGTGATATGGTGGAGTGTGCCTATGCTGTTTAATCCATTCTCCCCATCTACAGGAGTCCTGACACCTGTGTATGGTTGTCATTTAAACGACCTACGTAGATGATGCATTTCCCTGCTAAGGTGCTGTAGGACACACAACACCCATGGGGCTGGAAAGCGGACTGTAACGGAGGGTATGTCTGTCACACATATATATCAGCTATGTTGGATAGTCTACACATCTCATACAGTCTATGGGTCTGTGAGCTTCACAACACACAGCAGGGGATAGGCAGCAGACAGATGGTGGTCACAATATTCTATGTCCATGTCGTGCAATCACGTGTTTAGGCCGGAATGTTGTTTCCCCAACCTATGTTTGCATATCCACAGGTGGAGGACCTGAGGAAGAAGGCCCGTGAACTGAGGCTGTACCACCCGGAGTATCTTGAGCGTTTCAGCAGGGGGCCGGGACAACACCAAGATGGTGAGTTATCCCAGGAATAACTTTCATCAACAAATGTCACATTGACCTACCAGCCGGTGTGTTACCTGCATATGTACAGGTGTTATGTGACACACATGGACGGCCTGTAATGTATGTAATCTTTCCCATATATAGACCACAGCAGTGATGGACCCGAAGACTCCCCACCCACCCTCAGACGGCCCACCACACGCCGTGGACGGGAGAGAGAGGTGGCGGAGGTGCAGGAGGAGGAGGAAGAGGTGGAGGCGCAGGTGTCGGATCTGCAGACAGAGGATGTGGAGGGGTCAGAGGATGCAGATGAGGAGGAGGGGCCCAATGAGGACGATGTGGTGCTGGTGCAGGACTCTGACGTTGAGGGGGAAGATGGGGAGGAGGGGAATGTGGGCCACCATTCACCAGCGGATGGGCATGTTGTGCAAGGTGTGGGGGATGTGGGGGAGGGGGGGTGGGGGGGCATGGTGGGGATGTCCCTGCGGGGGTGTTAGCATGGGTGGAGGGGGTATTGGGGGGGAGTTTGGGGGGGGGAACAGGCAGGGCGGGGGGTTTGGGGGAACACAGCACAGCACAGGTCTCTGTGGACCCCCGCCAGACACCACAGGCAGGAACATGGGACAGACATCGTAGTGTCACCGCGCCATCCACTGCCACCAACATATCACATGCACATGCCAGCACACAGACCACCGAGACTGTTTGTCTGTGTGCTGGCAGGTGTATGCACGATGTGTTGGTGGCAGTGGATGACGTGAGACGCGACATCCGTTTGGTGTTTCATGCACTGCAGTGTCTGACGGGGGCTGTCCAGCAGGTGAACGCTGATGTTGCACAGCTGCAACATCAACGTTCATCTGCTGGAGACCGTCACAGGCAGCATTGATGGCACCTGTGACGGCCACATGTGGCCTGTGCTGTGCTGTGTTACACAAACATACAGGCTGTGGGTGTTTGTTGTATGGCATGTTGCCATTTTGTTTTTACGTTACTCCAATTAAAGTTGGACGTTGTTTTCTGGACACAATGGTCATGTGTTTCCCTTACACACTCACCATGGATGTAAGCATGGGATATGTATGTGGAACAGGATATGCATTGACAGTTGACATGGATGTCATATGTGGACTTGCTCTAAATGCATTCATGGGGTCCTATCCATGTGTGCGGGTGTGTGACACCTTGGTAGGCGTATGCGTTGTTGCGTCGGAAGGGATTCCCGGGAACATCCATGTCACATGGGTGGGCGTGACATCCACAGATCTGTCAGTGGTCATATGGCAAACACATATGCATGCCACCCATGTCTGTCAATGCCACATGCATGCCATGGTGTTGTTTGCGCAGCCATGTTATCAGTGTTCCAGCCAGGGGCAATGGTCACACATATGCGATCAATGTATGGTGTATAAGGGTATGCAAATACTGATGGGTGTGAGTAGTCATCATGCAAACCCTGAGCAGTTCCCCAGCCACCACATCGGGGGGTGTGTAACGGGGCATGCTACAGCCAAGGGCCAATGAACACACTCTGTGCAGGTGACACACGACAAGTGGTGCCATCTGTGTAGATGTACCTGCCACTGCAAACAGGACAACAGGAAACTGCTTGGGTGCTGGTCAGATGTTCAGCAGCAAAACATGCATGCACACACTACATAGGGGAGCACAGGGACAATGATTGTATGCACACGTTGCAGCTATGTAATCATATACATTTATTCACACAGATTTACTTTTTCCGCCGTGGCCTCCCACGTCTGGGCCGTCCCAGTTCCCCCTCCCCTGTTGGGGCACGCCCCTGCTGTGCATGTGGTGGTGGTGGAGGTGGTTCCGAGCGTTGCAGCAAACCAACGATGCTCTCCAGGGCCACAGCAATTCGTTCTGACGGCATGGCTCTCACATCATCACGCAATCCCCTAAGTTCCTGCCGTAACAGGTCCACAGAATTGCAAATAGCTGCAGCTGCCTGACGATTGCCTGTGGGTGGAACAAAGGGTGGCCATGAGACACATCCCGAGTAAACAACCATCACATACAACAATGTTACGTATGTAGCACCACATTCTCCTTGTGAGTGGACATTCCATATTGAATACATGGACATATTAGCAGAAAAACCTTGTCAGCAATTATACTGTCCCAGCCACACACAGCACATTGCTCAGTTGTGTGATGTGGGGGTGAACACAGGTATACACTGGATGCGCAAAAACGCCCACATAATGCGTACATTACAATAGGCCCAGGAACAGATAGCAGACACATGTCCACTTTGTACGGGGGTGCAGCAAGTGCGCTGGACAACATCCACACCTGGGGAGTTGCATTGGTGATGCTGTTTGTTTGAGGACAACTAGGCCAGGTGGCGCCACACATGTATTAATATGTGCAGCATGGACAGGTCACAAATCAAGCAGATGTGACTCTGCAAGATGCGCTGGCAGCACCAGCATTAGCAGCCTTACATGGCCAGGTCCACTGATGACACATGTGTCTCTGAACACAGAGGTTTACTTGCACCTAGGGCCAACAGAGAAAAAGGTCTCATAACAATGCACGTACACCTCCATACACATGTGGAGGTTGTGGACAGAGCATGGGTAGCACCAGATGATGCAGCACAGGGGGACAGACGGCACGATTGAACACACATGGTTATGATGTGCAAACACCTGCACATGATAGCCACTAGGGATGTGTGCTGAGGGACAGAGCTGGGGGGGGGGATGTGTGACCCAGGTTGGCAGCAGGGGTATCACCTGTGTGGTGTATATTCATTCCAAGAACAAAAGGGGCCAGGAGCTGAGCTGTGTGGTCAGGTGTGTGGGTCCCAACCCATGGTATTGTGAGAGACATTGTTAGATCTAGAGAGGAATGGCACATGCGGATAGCCCTGTCTGGATGTCTAGCAGCATACCTTTGTATTGTACATACAGTGAGTCTGCAAGGACCTGTAGGCCACCCAAACCATACCGACATGACCAGTCGCCCTGTCAGTTCTGTACACTGTGCAATATGTGTGTCAACACACATTTGAACTGCTAATGCCACATCGTATGATTGTTTTGCACCAGAAACACAGACTGTAGGGTGTGGGGTCGTTGTGACATAGCAGTACATCACACTGTTCAGGTTTGCATATGGTAGGTCGGATTCGCAATGGACCAGGGGACATTGGGCATTGTTACACCTGTCACACGCCTGTGCTTCTGTGATGAGTCTGGCTGTTGCTGTTCCAATTGGCGTATTGAGGTTATGACCCATAACATGCTGCAACATAAACAACATCTCACTTATGTGTGCATCTGTAGGTTTGAATGTACCATAGGCTGTTATGTTGTGCAGCACAGTGCGATGAGCTAACATACACTGTGCCGTTCTGTTGTTCAATATGTCTACAGTCTACGGTAATTATAAAAATATTGCTCCAAAACTTGCAAAAATGCTGATATCTATTATTCTTATGCACTTAAATAGGATCATAAAGAGTGACCCAATAAACTGCTCATATATATAAGATATACCCCCTACAAATATATATATAATAAATATATATATATATAAACCCCCTACAAATATGGATTTGTACAGTCTACGGTAGGCAGACATGTCACAGCTGTGTATGGTATTCTCTGACATCCACCACACCCCCCCCAAACAGGGTCTAATGGTTTGTGTGTGGTGGTTGTGCCAGACCTTGGTCACCACTGTTGCCTCTCATCTGTGCGCATGTGTGTGGGGACACATCTTTGCATGCCTTAATAACCACGTCATGACTGAGTGCACAGAATGTGTGTCTCTGATTAAGATCAACATCAACACATATTTGTTAAACTGTACATGTTATGCTGTATGTCAGCATTGCAGAGGTGCTAGGTTATGTCCCAGTGAAGTTACTGTGTTGCACATGCGGAATCCTGACATGTGGTATAGTGTTATGTCATGTAGGTAGGCCGGCCATTGTGTGGAGTGGATCACATATAAGATACTCCCATACGATGCACAGCTGATATTGTATGAACACTCAGCATACAAAACATTGGGGTAACAAAGTTTTGCACCCACCTTCTGCATCTTGACATGCAGATCTGCCATGTGCTCTGAGCTGTGCCAGCAGCACATCCTCCCCACACACCTCCTGGCTTGTTGGATGTCTTGCGGCTGGTGAATGAGAACCCATCGTCGTATCGCGCATCATGTCTGCCTCCACGGGCCCCTCGGCAGAGGTTATGCTGTCACCAGACACACCAACCTCTGGATCCTCCATGATGTGTTTCGCACGCATCGCAGCCCCCTCCGCCACCTCCTCCTGCTCCTCCTCCTCCTCCTCTCCCCCCTCCTCATGTGTCATCATTGTACTGTAGTCACCTGTATTGTGGGCACAAGATGACAACACACATATGACTGTGCAATACAGCTACGTATACGTGTGTGTTGCAGAATACACATACCTGCTGGTGTGGGGACCCAACACGTGTGCTGCAGACAGGGCCCCCTGCACACTCACATACCTGTCTCTCTGCAACATGTACCTGTACCAGGGAAACAGGTGTGTGTGTACCCTCTGCACACCTTGTGTGTTTGCCATGCCTCTGAGTCTGCTCCAATTGTGCATTTAGCCCCCACCCCATTTCTCAAACCACCTGGCCAACATATGTGCACACACGGATGCACATAACTGACAGGTACACCTGTAATTGCATACACCGGTGTGGGTGTGCCTGCCATCTTGAAGGGCATATCACATTGGGACATACTGTCATCACAGTGCTCCATGTGTTTGTCTCCAACATACAATGGAGGTAGCTACCAATGTAAATCAACACTGGGCCATTGACAGGCACATGCAGCACTGTGCGTATAGTATGGCACATACACATTCACATCTCACAGGCGACTGCAATATGACAGCTGAGGAGAGGCAGTGTTGTGGGTGGAGGTAAGGGGTTGTTAGACATAGACATGTCTGGGACAGGTTGGGGGACTGATAGGATGAGGGACACATGCTGAATGTGTCCCTGGAACATGGCAACAGAACATGGTGACACAGGCCAATACACAGATGTCTGCAGCTCTGAGGATGTACAACATGTTTAACTCAGGACAGATGTCATCGTCCCAACACAGGCCATGTTTTCATGTCCCCACAGGGTCAGGTGTTGTATGACACATCTGCCCTTACCCCATGGGCATACGTGTATCACTGCACCTTGACAAGTCATTGTCAGACACATGTGATAGGGAAGGTTACCAGACACCATGCTGCACTCGGTACCTGCTGTGATGCCAGGCGTACATGCACTGCTCTTGAGATACGCTCCTTATGTCATACACTGTGGTCTCTCAGTCCTTTCCAACAGTCACATATGTCCACATTTGCTTGCCGTGTGCACATGTGACTGTGAGGTGACAGACGGCGATAGCACAGTCACAGATCTAACGCGTTGTGTGATGTGCATGACCTCTACGCCTGCCAGATCTGCAGTGTCCAACTGCTCCATATTGTGGAGTGACCTACCCTGTCACACACTGTGTAACATTAGTGGGCAAGGTGTAGTCCCACTGGTATTTTGGAGGGGGAGGAGCACCTTATAGGGACACCTATTGCCCCCGTGGCTGACACCACAACCCAGCCTATGTTGGCTACGTGACATATGTCTTTGAGAACACTATTCAGCTGTCCCCCTGTGTATTGCACCTCCTGGTATTGGCTTGATGTAACCTTTGGGGTGTGAGTGTTCTGTTTCAGTTTCACAGAACAGGGTATGAAGGTGTAGAGCACACACCTCTGACAGCAGCATAGTTAAATGCTAGCACAGTTACATACCTGTAAAAGGTGATCTCTGGGAAAAGCAGGAATCAGTCTCCACATATGGGTACATCGGCAACCAATGGAGCCTGCACAGGAATACCTACCCGTTTCCAAACAGTAAGCCTTGGGCAGCATACCTGGGGCCTGTACACTGACGTCCCGCCCTCTCCAGAGCCTCTCTCCATTAGGGTTCCCAAGCTGAGACAAGGGTGAGTTGCGAATAGGAGGATAGCTGAAAGGATAAAACTCATGGGGAGCTGGGAGGGTTGTCCAGACTACTACGTGCTGTTCACAGACATCACCTGTTACACCTAGCTCCGGAAACAAGCAGGAATGTGTGTTCACATATGTGGACTCCCTAGCTATGGAGGCCAGGGGAATCTCCCTGAGATTTGCAGTGCCGAGGCACAGGTGGGCATCAGTCCCTCACGTATCTCCACCATCCCATGTGGGATGGAGGGTGGGATTTGGGATGAATGGACCTTCAATGAAAGACAACTCACCGAAGGACTACTGGGGGGGGGGAGTCCGCAGTATGCATGATAAGTGCATTACACATATCATATGAACTCACATATATAATGTTTACGGACTGGATTTTAGGGGTGGAGGGCAGGATGGGGTCTGCTGGATACTGTGAGCCCCGCCCCTGTGCCAGATAGCTTGACCAGCAGGAGGCGCTGCACCTTAACCTTGAGGTTGTATAAGAATTTGTAGTTGAGCCGTTGGTTAAAGATCACAGATTTTTATTTGGGTTCTCAGAGACTCACAACAGGTAATGTCCACAGGAAAACAAAAGTAGGGATACTCCTCCCAAAGAAAATATATGCAAACTTTGCCTGGTCAAAAAATAAAGTCTTTTAAACAAGCTTTTCTTCTTAGCTTCTTACAAAAGGTATTTTCCCTCTTAACAGTTATTCACATACAGTGCAACAATCACATTCCATGTCAGTGACTGAAGGATCTGAATCCCCTTTGAAAGAGTCAATTTCCATGCTCTCTGGAGGACTCTCAGGTAGCGGTTTCTGGACTCTTAACTGGAATGGTATTAGTCCCATACATTAACAGTTTCTTCAGTCTTGGCCACCTAATAGGTTTCTCCCCTTTAAGTAAAAGCTCATGGGGTTTCAAAAGCCGTGGTTTAAAAGTTCCTTTTCCTTTCATGTAAATGTCTACAGGTAATCTCCTCCTCATCTGAAGAACTATCCCTGTGTTCAGTTTTGGGCCTAGGCTTTCTCCTGGTTTGATGCTTAACTTGCACAGTTTTACATACAGGCCTTCTATCAATAAAACCCTCTTCTGAGCTGTAATCAGAGGACAGGTCAGACCTCCTTCGGGCTCTATAAAAAGTTCTTGCTTTGGAAGCTTCCCTAGCAGAGCAATGCCTGCATCTAGGTTCCAGCAAGGGTTTTGCCTGGGTAAAAGTTCTGCCTTCTTGTGGCTTCTTTAAGCTTCTTTCAAATACAGGGTTTAGCTTGCCCACTAACCTGCATTGTGGTTTCACTGCACTAGCAGTGTATCTCTGGGCCTCGCAACAGCAGCTGCCTGGCCTGTGAGTATTTCTTCCTGGAGAGCAGCAGTATTTCCCTTTCTCCTGGGGAGCGAATCTGGCTTCAGGTCTTCCCTTCCTCTCAGCATAGAGCCTGGGAGCCTTGTTCCAGTCAGGTTCAGAATCCTCGTGCTGGTAAGACAGGTGGTTCTCTTCCTCTGCTCTCCTCTCTCTCTCCCTTCTCCCTTCCGTTTCTGTCTGCCCTTCTTTACAAGCAGCTACGTGACAAGGGAACTCCCTTGCAGGCTCCTCCCCGAGTACCTGCTTCTCTGATTCCTATCTGGTGTGTAACGTGGGAATGACTCAACACTAGTTTTGGCCCACTGACTATCAACCCTGGGGTTTTTCTGCTGTGACTTCTAACCCTGGGTTTTCTCTGACAAGTGTTTTCTAATGTGCCGATCCCCCCAGCCAAGGTAAAACCTTCAATGTTTCCTGCTTTTCTAGGTGGCACTACTCTCTACTTGCCACATATCCCCCCCATTATACTAGTGCCGGCTGGCGAGACACTTCGCGCACAGCTGGTAATACGGGACAAGGCATCTGCATTTGTGTGGAGCTTCCCTGGTCGATGTTCAACCTGAAAATCGAACTCTTGTAGTGCCATGTACCAGCGAGTAAGGCGTGCGTTATTATCTTTCATTTTGTGCAGCCATTTAAGTGGGGCGTGATCGGTCACCAATAAAAACTTCCTTCCTGTCAAATAAAACCGTAGGGCGTTCACGGCCCACCGTATTGCCAAGCATTCTCGCTCAATGGTTGAATACTTCTTTTCAGGAGGGGTGAGCTTCCGACTTAAAAACATAACGGGATGTTCAGAGCCCTCGAACATTTGGGACATAACGGCTCCCAGCCCCGTTTCAGAGGCATCGGTTTGGATAATAAAGCCTTTGCTAAAATCCACCCCACATAACACCGGGGCCGCCCACATTTTCCCTTTTAGTTCCCTAAAGGCGCTCTCAGCCTCAGAGTTCCATTCCAGCACTGTGGGAGCATTTTTTTTTAGCATCTCCGTGAGGGCTGTAGCCCTCGTCGCGAAATGCGGAATAAACCGTCTGTAGTAACCCACTAGGCCTAAAAAACTTCGGAGTTGCTTCTTGGACTCTGGTGTCGGGAATTTTTTTACGGCCTCTACTTTATCCAAGAGGGGTTTTACCTTGCCCTGACCCACCAGGTGGCCCAAATACTTAACCTCCGAGGCTCCAAACATACATTTTGCGGGGTTCAGCGTAAGACCAGCTTGCCTTAATGCTGTCAATACAGCGCCAACTCGTTTTAAATGGTCGTCCCAGCCCACACTGTGGATGACTATGTCGTCCATGTAGGCCCTAGCATAATGATGGTGAGGTCGTAGTACCATGTCAACCAAGCGCTGACATGTGGCAGCGGCCCCATGGAGTCCGAAGGGCCAATCCTCCGAAACTGGAAGAGCCCGATAGGTGAACTAAAAGCTGTCTTCTGGCGCGATTCCTTTGTAAGGGGAATCTGCCAGTACCCCTTCGTTAAGTCTAACGTGGTCAAATATACAGCTTGTCCCAAGTGATCTAAAATCTCTTCAATTCGGGGCATGGGGTAGGTGTCAAAACGCGAGATTTCGTTCACTTTCCTAAAATCTATACAAAAACGCATAGACCCATCGGGTTTCGGGACTAGGACTATTGGACTGTTCCAGGGACTCTTTGAGGTCTCAATAACCCCTAACCTCAGCATCTCCTGTATTTGGGAAATCACCTCCCGTTGTTTCGCTTCTGGTAGCCTATAGGGGCGTTGGCAGACAAGTTCTCCGGTAGGGTCAGTATCTCGTGGGCAATTAAATCAGTTTCCCCAGGGGATGTTGTGAGGACATCCGAAAACTCTTTCAACAGGGCAGACAACTGGTTTTGCTGGGGCCACGAGAGTTTCTCCCCTAGGTTATAGGTCTGTTCTTGGTTATGGACCGGGAGCTGAGGCCCTAACTCTTCTTCTTCTTGCCTCAACGCACAGGCGGTAAGACCTTTTATCTCCTTTATGCCTGTGGACCCGAATCCCTGGGATTCCCTAACAGTGGTAGCCAACGTTTCCACCTCTTCGAGGGGTGGAAATCCCACCCTTTCACAAATTAATTGTGCGATTCTATCGCCTACATTCACCCGGAAATTTTCCTGCGAAAAGTTAAACAGAAGTACCTTTAACTCGCCCCTATAATCAGGGTCGATAACGCCTGCACCCACATCAATAAAGTTTTTAAGGGCTAAGCCTGATCTGGGCGCAACCCGCCCATAACAGCCCGGCGGTATTTCTATTTTCAATCCCGTTTCTACTAGTGCCTTCCCCTGTTTTGGCACTATCACATCAACCGCACTGCACAAATCTAGGCCCGCGGCCTGTTCCGTTGCCCGTTTTGGTATCTTAGCCCCGGGAGTCGTCCTACAAAAGCGTAGCACGAACTTTTGTTTGATTGGGGTGCTGGCGTCAGGGTTAGCTATTAGAGTCTCCTGCTTTCCCCGTCTGCCAAATAAGGGTCTAGACACTGCAGGAGGGGGTAGAGATTGTGAGCGGGGAGCGTCTCTTCCTCGGGTAACCTTGGGTTTTTCCCCCTGTGTAGAGACTAGGTTTTTCTTCTCGTGCAGCCTGTTCTCTATCCCTTTTCTAAAGTGTGCCCAGTCCCGCCCCAACACTATTTCATAGGGAAGCCTGGGCATTACTGCTACTGCAACTGCCTTGCCACTACTTAGCCCTTTTATGCGCACTACATGCACTGGGTAGGTGGATGCAGCACCGTGCACGCACCTAATTCTAACATGGTGGTCAGGGGACTCGGATGGGGATTCTCGCTGGGCCTCTATCTTACCCCAGAGGGACCTAGAGATCATTGATTGATCTGCCCCTGAGTCTAGGAGCGCTTCTGCGGATATCCCCTCTACCTCGACGGTTAAGAGAAAACCCTCACCAATGTTCTTAACTCGGGCAGCTAACAAGGCATCCCTACCGATGCAGTCCTTTCTAAAATGTCCCACCTCCCCACAGGTAAAACATTTTCTAGACAGGGAGTCTGCTCTCGTGATAACTTTTCCTTTCGCTGTTTTTCCGGTAACATACGTGGCTCTCTGTTCTGGGAATACTGATTCGTGTTTCTTGAACAGGCCTTCTTTCTTGGAGCCTACCTTGTTGGCTTCAAGGAAGCGGTCCGCTAAAGCAACAGCTTCATAAGCAGTGTTACAATTCTGTAAAACCAACCAGCTCTGTAACTCTTTTGGAACCGCCTCAGTAAACTGTTCTAGAATTATAGTGTCAAGAATGGTATCAATAGCTTTACCCTCAGGCATTAACCATTTGTGAACTAAACTTTTAATTCTATAATACAACGCTTGAGGCGTCTCGCCTTCCTTAATTGTGCAAGACCGTAATAGTCTCCTATAAACAGAGGGATTTAAGCCCATCCTGTTCCGGATAGCAGTTTTCACTTTTAAATAATCAGATATCTGATCTAAAGGTAGTGCTCTATATGCGGCTAATGGCTCCCCGGATAATGTGGTGGCAAATCTGACCGCCCATTGATCCACAGGCCATTTTGCTAGCACAGCCACACGCTCAAAGCTTCGATGAAATCATCTATATCATCACCCTTTACATATCGTCCATATGACAAAGTCCCAGTATTGGTATTTTCCCACCCTGGAATCAGGTTGGGTGTTACCAGTCCGGTAGTGGTGCTTTGCTTTAACATGTCCTCCTGGGTCTGAATCATCTTCGCCAAGAGGTCCAGGAGAGGTTGCTGTTGCTCCTGTAGCATCGACGCCGCCTTCTCCTGGTTCCTCGCTGCCAGTTCCTGTTGCTGGGCAAACTGGTTTGCTACCCATGTCGGGAAATCGGAGATCTCCATCCTTGCACTGGAGCTGAAAGAAAAACACAAAAACAACGACCGAGTGCGGTACCTTTTTTTTTTTTTTTTCAAAAGTGCCCACTATAGCTTATGGTGACCACCCTTCTGCACTTGGATCCAGGCCTAACCCTCTTAGTCACGGGTTACCTGATATCGGTGCAGATCTTAGCTCTGCCACCAGATAAGCTCTCCGTCAGGTCTGCAATGCGTCTGCTCCTCTGGATACGTTGGATGCGTCCTTGGATTTCCGGTCAACCTTTCTGTTCCTGTTGGACTTGGCTGCCGGACCTCTGGAACCGCGAAATCCTAAATACTACGCCACTGTGAGCCCCGCCCCTGTGCCAGATAGCTTGACCAGCAGGAGGCGCTGCACCTTAACCTTGAGGTTGTATAAGAATTTGTAGTTGAGCCGTTGGTTAAAGATCACAGATTTTTATTTGGGTTCTCAGAGACTCACAACAGGTAATGTCCACAGGAAAACAAAAGTAGGGATACTCCTCCCAAAGAAAATATATGCAAACTTTGCCTGGTCAAAAAATAAAGTCTTTTAAACAAGCTTTTCTTCTTAGCTCTTACAAAAGGTATTTTCCCTCTTAACAGTTATTCACATACAGTGCAACAATCACATTCCATGTCAGTGACTGAAGGATCTGAATCCCCTTTGAAAGAGTCAATTTCCATGCTCTCTGGAGGACTCTCAGGTAGCGGTTCTGGACTCTTAACTGGAATGGTATTAGTCCCATACATTAACAGTTTCTTCAGTCTTGGCCACCTAATAGGTTTCTCCCCTTTAAGTAAAAGCTCATGGGGTTTCAAAAGCCGTGGTTTAAAAGTTCCTTTCCTTTCATGTAAATGTCTACAGGTAATCTCCTCCTCATCTGAAGAACTATCCCTGTGTTCAGTTTTGGGCCTAGGCTTTCTCCTGGTTTGATGCTTAACTTGCACAGTTTTACATACAGGCCTTCTATCAATAAAACCCTCTTCTGAGCTGTAATCAGAGGACAGGTCAGACCTCCTTCGGGCTCTATAAAAAGTTCTTGCTTTGGAAGCTTCCCTAGCAGAGCAATGCCTGCATCTAGGTTCCAGCAAGGGTTTTGCCTGGGTAAACGTTCTGCCTTCTTGTGGCTTCTTTAAGCTTCTTTCAAATACAGGGTTTAGCTTGCCCACTAACCTGCATTGTGGTTTCACTGCACTAGCAGTGTATCTCTGGGCCTCGCAACAGCAGCTGCCTGGCCTGTGAGTATTTCTTCCTGGAGAGCAGCAGTATTTCCCTTTCTCCTGGGGAGCGAATCTGGCTTCAGGTCTTCCCTTCCTCTCAGCATAGAGCCTGGGAGCCTTGTTCCAGTCAGGTTCAGAATCCTCGTGCTGGTAAGACAGGTGGTTCTCTGCCTCTGCGCTCCTCTCGCTCTCTCCCTTCTCCCTTCCGTTTCTGTCTGCCCTTCTTTACAAGCAGCTACGTGACAAGGGAACTCCCTTGCAGGCTCCTCCCCCGAGTACCTGCTTCTCTGATTCCTATCTGGTGTGTAACGTGGGAATGACTCAACACTAGTTTTGGCCCACTGACTATCAACCCTGGGGTTTTTCTGCTGTGAACTTCTAACCCTGGGTTTTCTCTGACAAGTGTTTTCTAATGTGCCGATCCCCCCAGCCAAGGTAAAACCTTCAATGTTTCCTGCTTTTCTAGGTGGCACTACTCTCTCCTTGCCACAATACGTAGTGACGGGATTGTCACGGCGACATCACAGCAGTGGGGATGACGGGCCTACCTGGAGCGAGCAGGTGATCCAGGTGTCAACTGGTTTGGATTGTGATGGCACGTCCCCAATGGCAAGCGTTATGGGACACATCTGGGACCTTCTGGAGACCCATCTTCCGAAATAATTAGGTATGACAGACGCAGACCGACCGACTGAGACACCTATCCCAGTCCTTGCGGGGAGAGCGGTTATGGGGGTAACCGCATTCCCTAGTAACATAGATGTGTCATCAAAAGGGAATACATGTACACTATCTGTCCAAGCTGCTAAGAGATATGAAAGACATATACGCACGAAGCTTCAAGGGTAGGGAAACCTAAGTAGACATGGATGCTGATAGCATCATACTGCATCATAGTGCATAACAGGCTCTTCATACTGAAGAATAGTGTGCGGATGGGGATATACACTGTCTGATACGTCAGTCAGTTCACTCTCTTACATGGACAGTGAGGTGAACGTATGTAACATATATCAATCCCTACGAGGTATCCCCACAGACACATATCTAGGTACAGATATACGCACATATCTGTATTTCAGGATATGTTTGGAGACATGTGTGGACATATATACATAGGCAGCTATATTTATATGTTTGTATATAATGTTCATAATAAAACACATATCTATATGTATCTATCTATCTATCTATCTATCTATCTATCTATCTATATCTCTCTCTATCTCTATCTCTATATCCATATATATCTATGTATAGCTAGATCTATATCTATATCTATATATACACACATTTATCTCTATATATATGTGGGCCATGAATATGCACCGGCAGCAAATTGACATATGTATGTAGAGTTATGAGGACCTATTCACATACATGACTATATTCTTGACGACACATGTCTGCCACTGAGCCCCACAGTTAGTTTGGGATGGGGTATGTGAGTGTGAGACATTCTATTCGTAACAGGAGGCCAAGCCCACCTGACAGATACAATGATCATCAATCTCCATGGCATACAGGGATGCAGTATTGCAAACAGCGAATCACCAGGATGGTTGCGTGACAACAGGGGATAAGCCCAGTCTGTGCGGACATGGCTAACATCTGTTAGATATCTAACATGGCAAAGGTACAGAAATCCAGCCGACGGATACCAAGGGGACACACTGGAGGGATATGGCGGTACTATGCGTTCCCAGTAGCCGTGGATAGTCATGCATGAACGTTCCACCCTCTATACAATACAAAACCAGAGGTTGCAGTAAACCCACACAGACCTCTGATGGGGTCATAAACCTTGTCTAGCCATATAGCGTCGCCCTATGAGGATGGTGTTCGCTCTATATCAGGGCCCTCATAGTGGATGGGCTCTCTGAGAGTGCAGAGAGCATATGGAGGTTGAATTTGAATGAACTGTCTGTAAGCAGATACAGTGCCATATCCCCTGGAAGGAGTTGTCCAGGGATAAGAGGTGTTCAGCCTACAATGAGTGAAAATAACCATGGACTAGCTTGGAACCACTACTACGGTTGAACAGGAACTGTGAGATAGAGAAACTGGAACATGTGGGATGTGTCTGCAAGGCAATCACTGTGCCTCCTGCAGGCACAGCAGCTGTAGAAATAGATGGGTGGCGGACATGGGCAATGAGACAAAGGACAGGGGATGGTCCTGTCCCTGTCTACTGAGTTTCTCCAGCACATATGTTCATGGCAGGACAAGCAATACCCTGAAAAGGAGGCTAAGGAGCATCTTAGTAAGGTAACCCTCAGCCTAGGAAAGTCCTGGATGAGAGGGTGTGGAATGTAGGTAACGGAGGGGTGACGTACCCATAGGGGACGTCAGCTGATGGCACAGTGCTCATGTTGTGACAGACACTATTATGGGATAGTTGTACCCCCTCCTCTCAGTGATGAGAGGAAGACAGATCTATAACCCAGAAACAAGGATATCCCGACATCTTAACCTCTTGAGAAAGGGTATGCAGTGTAGTCTCCTGGGGAACACCAGTGCGGCACCTATGAGAATACACTAACTGTATGTTACAGTTCCCCGACACCTAAGATTTGTGTGAATGCTGCGGCTGCCTAGACTTTGTAAACATCAGACCATGCTGAGGTGTTCCTCGCTGTGCTACATCTGCATGATGGGCAGGAGACCTGACAACTCCTCATTTCCAAAAGAAAGAAGGTCAGGTGGGACATTTCCTACCTCCTGACACTGATGGTGGATTGGAATGGCCTGTAGCCCTAGGGATGTCAGATGAACAGTGGGCAAATTGACGTACAACCTCCTTGTTGATGAGGCTGTCTCCAGTACATGGTGATTGTGCCACAGTAGGTTGAGGCCATCTATTCAGACCTGCAACCTCGAGCCAACCCTTGCAACGTGCTACAATGGGAGTACCAGTGGATATGCCTACAGACCCACAAGGGTCAACATAAGCACGTGAGAGAATTATGATATACCATGCCTAGGACTTAGAAGTTATGAGTAGTCAGCTACCTTTGACTCTGCCACGAAGGGCCTCAAACGGGACAGGTTTTGTGTGACCTCCTGGAGGGCGTGACTCATATAACACATATGGGATATCATCCGGGATGGTAGCATAGACGTTTGGACGTTGTGACGTCCAAAAGCATCATGTGCTTTAGAAGCACGACCTGGCAGACAGGATGACTGCTCCGTTTAACGTTTGACCTTCCGCATTGCTGATTCCACTACCAAGGAATGGTGGGGGGGTCGGGTATTATGAGATCCTGGAGAGGGTGCCACCTCATACAGAGCATCAGTTGCTGAGGCAGGGGGAGGAGAAGCCCTCCAAGGTGATATCCACATTTCCAGGAGGCAGACCTGCAAAGAAGGATTTATAAGAGACGTTAGGTTGTCCGTTCCTGCAGTGGCGCCAGTGGTAAGCGGAAGGTCAGGAATGGGAATAGCCAGATAGGTTGCCATGTCAAGGTGGAATGTCTGAGACGAAGGTCATCCAAGGGAAAACATCCATGGCAAAGGTAGGTTTGCAGTAGCAGCCTCAGCACCAGAGGGTGCAGACTGATTATGAACACAACACCTAGTGGTGGTGTGGAGGCACTTGCGATCAGGAGACAATGCAGGAGGTACTGCATTGATCACTCCGGGTATCAACTCCACACTGGGTATCAATAGTACAGCCCTTGATGTTGTCATCGGGGGCTGCTGAAGCGGCACCAGGACAACTGGCGTGGCATAGCAAGTCTCCGTAGACATGCGTATCCTGAAACAACAATGTGCAGTTTCAAAACACATCGTGACCCAATCCTCAGGAGTACATATCGGTCATGGAGTAGGCATATAAGAGGGTGACTCGATCGAAGTATGCGTTGATGGTACGGACATCGGTATCAGCAATGCCAACACACAGAACCCGGTCTGAGTGTTATACATTGTTTTGGACGGTAACAAGGACATGCAATGACATGCGTCGGGGGACGGAGAGGCACTACATACCGTTGCTAGTGACACGATATCGGTACTGCTCGGAGCGGGTATCTACGGCAAGCATGGCTGTGGTATGTTCTGTGAGGGGTGAGGCCCTGGAACAAACTGCAACCCCTTTGATGCTTTGGGGCCAGGTGGCTCCCGCAGCCTATGTGAGGGCAATGTTTGTTTGAGGGTACGGACGGAGCCATCCCCATGCTGGCCATGAGGCGTACCACGCAAGCATTAACTAGTCCTCAGAGACGTTGTGTGGGTTACCTGATCCTGTAGAGTGGGGACAGCTTGTACCCCATGTGGCATGGGACAAATTTTATCGAGGGAGACTTGAGGACGTCATGCTTCCAGCACCGTGTTTGGACAAGGCAATGCAGGCGGGAAATGGTCATGACCTATACTGGTTGGACAACAGTAAATGGAGTTTAAGCAGGAAACGTTGTTTCCACAGTCATAGCATCCCCTCAGTGACGTTGGCTCCATGATGCAGAGGCCTTGTGCCCCAAGAGGTTGGGACATGGGAATGCGGAAAATGTTTATCACGATTCTGGACATACACCCCCAGGGGTACCTGTGTCAGTGGCACATACAGCCGCACACACACGATAACAAGGGAGATAGGTGTTGACATCATTTTCACACAAAGGTTTCTGCGGTGACAGGAGGACGTCCTTCGGGCTCCATGGAGGCCTCAGACACTGAAGGGAGGCTCTGGAGAAGGAGGCAGTTCAGCGCGCAGGCGCAAGGGATGTTGCCAAATACGTTATGATCGTTAGCTGGGCAGCATTCCCGTGCAGGCTCTGTCGGTACTGACAGTCACATATGTGATGGCTCATTCCTGCTTGTACCTGTAGATGCGTCTCGGCAGATAGCAGACAATCCCAACTGCACTCACATAACTATCTACACAATGGTGATCCCATGGGGGTCATGAGTCGTAATGGATATGCGTAGCGTACATACCTGCCTGTGTGTGTGCGGTGTCCAGGGCCGTAGGCAGCCCATATGTGTAGACAGGACCGAGTCTCTGTGCAAGCTGCTGCTCCAGGGGGCTGAGCATGGTTGGTAGGGGGCCGCCGCCACCTGTGCCACGTGCATGCTGTTCTTCCTCACACATGTGCTGGCGCACACCTCTTTTGATGTCGGAGAACCTCTTTTTGAGGCTCTCTATGTCCCTCGGGTGTCCCCCTGCCTCAACCATGCTTCTGCTTACCTCCTCCCACGCCGCATTCCGCCCTGCTGTTGATGTCCGTGTGCTCAGCCTGCCAAAGAGAACCTCGTATTGCTCTAGCACCATGGATAGGAGGTTGTGGTTCTCCCCATCTGTGAACCGTGTGGCCCTCCTTCTCAGGCTTTCAGGCACAGGGACCCTCTTCCTTTTCCCAGTGTGTCTGCTGGGAGCAGGCTGGCCCCTTGCTGATGGCTCACCCTCCATAGGGCCTGCAGGTCCTGGCCCCAGTGGCACTGGTGGGCCCACCTCCTCACCCTCACCCTCTCCCAAACTCGCCCTCCCCCTATACCTCTCTCTATCCCTCCCTCTCCCCCTCTCTCTCTCCCTCTCTCTATCCCTCCCTCTCCCCCTCTCTCTCTCCCTCTCTCTATCCCTCTCTCTATCCCACCCCCTCTCCCTCTCTGTCCCCCTCTCTATCCCTCTCTCTATCCCTTTCACTCTGCTCATCCATCACCCTCCTCTCACATGTCCGCTCCCCACTCCCCTCCTCACCGCACATCATCCCTTCTGCCTCTCCTACACCACGTACAACACAGACACAACAGCTATATACTCAATAGCAATAAACCAACACAGTAAACGGAACAATACACCCAACACTACAGAGACAAATGACAACAACAAACTATTTGACTACAGATACAACACACCTCCTACTATGAACCCTCACCAACCTATTCCTCCACAACCTATCTCTCACAAAACTATACGTCCTCCAACAACCCTCAATGTTTTCCAGGCGTGTAGTGTTTTTATATTTGTTTTTGCACGTTGGTTACATTGCGCATGCGACATTGTGCGACGGTGCTGCTTGTGCGCGGTGCGTAACTGCACTTATGCATAGGCGTTCGTTGGTGGGTTTGGTTGTGTGCGAGGCACGCATGTGCAACTCTTTGCGCATGTGCGTTTGTGTGTGCATCGTCACGCACAGGCAACGCATCCGGACAGGCATAATGAGATGCACATGGGCGCCGTGCACAAACCAACAAACATAAGCATCAAATTGCACATGCGCCTCGCACACATCCACATGCACATGCGCTATCATTTGAACGTGTGCGGCGCGCACAGGCAAACGCCCATGCGTAACGGATTGCACATGCGCAAACTGTTGTACAGGGGCACCGCGCACAAGCGGCGCCGTCGCACAACGGCGCATGCGCACTCTACGGACATCCATTTACCTATATAAAATGATGCCGAACATTTGGCCAAATTGAGGGTTGTTTTGTAGGCGCGGCGAGTGTTGTTTGGGAGATAGAGAGAGCTGAGAGCAGGTGTTGTTACTAGTGTTGTTTGTAGTGTATGTAGTGTTTTACTATTGTCTGTTGTGCTTGTAGTGCATGTACTGCTGATTGTAGTGGTTTGTGTAGCGTTTGTAGTGTTGTATTGTGGTATGTAGTGATTGTAGTGCTCATTGTAATGTTCTTTGTTGTGTTGTCTGTAGTGTCTGGTCTTGTGTGGCTAGTGTCTGTATTGTTTTGTAAGGTGTCCAGTGTTTCGGGAGGTGTGTGTGTGTGTGTGTGTGTGTGACCACAGTGGAGGGATTGATGGCAGAGATATATGTTGTTGCATGTGCCCGAAGACGTGGGCGGATGCTGCGGTTGCTGGACAGGGGATATGGTGTCCATGTGGCTGTGGCACAGGGCATGGGTGTGGACCCGCAGCAAATCAGACCTGCTCCTGTGGAGGCGGCACAGAGATGTGCTGTGCGTAGACGGCGCAGACGGCGTGCTGAGGTGCAGGCTCGGCAGACTCGCCTCTACAGGCCCAGGGCCCAGCTCCAGGGCATGCGTGAGGACCAGGTCATTTCCCTTTACCGACTAAGCACAAGGGCTATTAGGGGGCTCTATGAGGATCTAAGACCTGACCTGGAGCCCCTGACTGACCGGTCCCATGCCATACCGGGTTTAGTCAAGCTCCTTGCTGCCTTACATTTTTTTGCCTCTGGCTGTTTCCAGTCATCTGTGGCCGCAGTGGGTGGCATGAGCCGCCCCACCTTCTCACGCTGTCTCCACCAGGTACTGCGTGCCATGGTCAGCCGGGTGGGGAATTACATAGGCCTTCCCCACAATAGGCAACAGTGGGGGACCCTGAACCAAGCCTTTGCGGCGTTAGCCGGGATACCACACGTGATGGGAGCTATTGATTGCACACATGTTGCCCTGGTCCCGCCCAGAGACAGCGAGGTGGTGTTCCGCAACCGCAAACACTACCATTCCCTGAATGTTCAGGTTGTATGTGATGCTAATCTGCATATTCTGAATGTGGTCCCAAGGTTTGCAGGGTCCACCCACGACTCCTATATCCTGCATCGCTCAGCACTATTTCAGCAATTTGAGGAGGGACAGCATGGGGACTGTATATTGCTGGGTGAGTATTTCCAAATATATCATGACATCATGCATATATGTGTGTGTTTGAGTAACATCTCTCATATAGTGCGCCGTTTCCTCTATGTGCAGTTGGATATTGAACTCACATTCAGCAGACAGAGGAATGTTATGAGTTTACATCCTTAGGGGGTTGTACACGTTGAGTAACAGGGGACATGATTGGACATGTAACATCAGTTTTGAAACAATATCTGTGATAAACGTGCTGATGGTGGTGTTGGAACTATGCACCTGTGCAGATGTGTATCCTGGTTGTAGTTTGCTACCTGTGTGTGTATTTCATGTGGCCACAGGGAGGGGGAGGGGGTTTAGTGTCCTTCTCACCCAGCTGTGCATACGTGGCTTTGGATTAGAACTGCGGTATGTCCTGTAACATTTATGTCCTTGACAATCAATGCACCTAACACTTGTCATGTGTGTGTGACGGCAACACACTCACTCAGTACTGTGGTTGTTAGCCATTTCATGTTAGCTAATGGGGGGGGGGGGTTGAGACGTATGATGTATGTTCCTGACCTTTGCAAATGGGAGTACATGTTTGCATCGGAATGTTGATGTTTTAGGCCTGTGCCATGGCAGGGGGGCAAATAGTCTAGGGTTTGCATTACCTTGGGCCACTGCAGATGTGTGGTACGTAGGCATCATTGTATGTGATTATCCTGCTGTTACTCAGCATTTGGTAAGGGTGACAGCAAGGGCAAGGGGCCAACTTGGGGCCATACAGAGAGGTATTGGTAGCACATACACAGGAATGTAGTCAAACTCAGTAACTGTGATATTGGTAGGCTCATGTGGGCTACAGTGTGCAATTCTGTGTAGCGCTGATCAACACGGATGGGAACATGATGGGGACAATGCCCAGGGTGTCTACTAACATGGTTGGTGGTCAACAAGCAACAGCATATGGCGTCAGGCTGCTATATGTAGATATGTAGACCTTTCAGGACACGGGGTGTGGAGGTGAGCTTGTGTTGATCTTGTCAGACCTCCAGGTCAGACATGTTGTGTGTTGGCACCTACATTGCCTCACAACACATTATTGTGGTGTTTAGTTTGCTAACATATACATTTCACATGTTATCTGTGTATTGGTGGTTTAGTCTAACCTTGGTGGTGGTAGTGATTATAACATTAACTGCATAACAAGACGCATGTGCTACACATAGCGTATCTGTGGAGGCACAAATGGGACTGTGGTATTGTTTGGCATGTCTGCACAGAATCAAGAGGCCCTTTGTTCCATTTCTATCACCAGAGGTCTTATTTTGGCAAATGTACATTTCTGCTGTCAGAACTTTGTGTCATGAGGTGTTATGCATTTGTTTCTCACGTCTATACCTGTGTCAATTTGTGCTGGCATGCGTCCATATATTCACCTGAAACATTTCGTTTTGCAGGTGATGCAGGGTATGGGTGTCGCCCCTGGCTGCTGACCCCTGTGCGTCAGCCACGGACACGTGCAGAGCGGAGGTACAATGAGGCCCATGCCTCCAGCCGCTCTGTCATAGAGCGCACCTTTGGCGTGTTGAAAAGTCGCTTCAGGTGTCTGGATAGGACAGGTGGGGCCTTACAGTATGAGCCAATGACTGTTGCAGAGATAATCCTAGCCTGTTGCATCCTGCACAACATTGCTCTCAGGCATGATATTCCTGCAGAGATTAATGAGGATCTGGAGGAGGATCCACCGTGCACCCCTGTACATGGCAGTGGTGACACACAGGCGGGCACAGCGGTCAGGCGGAGGTTGATTGCAGAGATATTCACTGGTATGTATTGCATATATTCCCACATATATGTGTTGTTGTGTGCGTGTGATGGTTATCACGGGTGATGTTTCTGACCATGTAGCTATCTGCTGCAACACTGCATTGTCATTACACTGAACATCCAATGGTAGCATATAGCCATGAGTGTGTGATGGACACTGTGCACAGGGCACAACAGCAGCTGTTGGTGTATTGTGTGGGTCGGTGTGGATACACCTTTCGGAGCTTTTTGGGCTGACAGTACCAGTCAGTGGCTGTTTGTGTTAACAACTGCTGTGCTAACCCAGTTATGTCTTTTTCGTGTGTGTGTGGAGCACGGTGTCAGGCATATGGTACGGGGTTCACTGTGGGAGGGAGGCACATGTTTGTGGAGAGCTTTCCTGCGGGCTCTTTGTTCATCTCCTACAATCTGTAAGTGCTTGTGTGTGTGTTATGCTCCGGTGCGCTGGCTATGTGTGTATGTTTGTTAGGTATGGTGCAACGTGTCAGACATAGCCCAGTACACATGCGCATGACTACGTTCCCATGATGTGATTGCTTACTTGGGACGGGTGTTGGTGCAAACACACATTGTCCCGTACGGAATACCTCCTCACGTAGCACAGACATGGATATGGTGAGTCATGTGGACATGTGCAGTGTGGAGCCAGGGGTCCATATCATTGCTACTGTTTTTTTTGGAGATGAGTCATTCATTGCAGTATTTTACATGTCGACACATACAGAGGTTCAGCGGGTCAGATCACCAAGGGGTGAATGACTGTAGCCAATGGTGACACTGCATGTGTGGGTGATGTTTGCGGTTTGCAGTTTTTTCATTTGCCGCATGGCATATGTAGGTGATACTATCTCAACATTTGCCTCCTGGCTCTGGGACATGTTGTGTGTAGGGCAGGATAGCACAGTCCACATCCACAGATACCTTGTGGACACTAGCAAGGGATGTTATGTCCGCATACACACACCGACCTAGATGGGAGTTATTTAGAGCAGATGCACATATAGCCTATCCATGGTTTTACATTCTCACTGTCACACAGTGGGATGAGATGTAGCCATCATGGTCAGGTGACAAACAGACATGGGGGTATTGTTTGACAGGCATGGTGCTTACATTGTCATGTTTGTCAACACATGCGCAGCACACAACTGTCAGTATTATTTGGTGTAGGAGATGTACACTGCAGAAGATGCATTTGCACAGTGGATACAGGAGGTGTTGATGCATATTTCCGGGTGTCACAGCTATTTAGACGGGGATGACACACAACATTTGGAGAACACTACACATGGAGATGGGGTATTGGTGTCAACATGGGTGACACAGTCAAATAGTGTCACCTTGGGATGCGCCCCAAACATGGTGGGTGCAGACACGTCTTTGGACCAGTGCGCGGAACAACAGAGGGGGAGGGGAGGCGAAAGTGGGATTCTGGGGACCTTCACTTAGCATCAGACATCTACATGCTGCCCTCCCATGTGAGATATCAGTACAGTGTGAGAGTGAAGTCATTCGGCAGGCCATGTTGTGGTGTCTGACAGCTGGGGACAGTGATTTGCAGTGTGGGATTCACAGCTAGAACATGTCATATTGTTTCTGTCTGGTGTTTTGTCCACTCCACAGGACATCATTCCTGAGGATGCTGTTCCTGTGTGGCATTTGCACGTGACGGTACATCAGCCAAGATGCTGTGGTGCAGGGTATGTGGATCTTCAGCTACATTGTATGTATGTGAGGTCAGGGGGAGAACATGTCGTCTGGGATGTGTCATATTGTGCAGATGTTGTTGTTCATTTATTTTCCTTGAGCCTCCCTGACCCATATCTTGCTGTTGTCACACATCTCCCCATGTGTTTGTGTACAGTATATCCACTGGACAACTTGTTCAGCCATATTTACAGCAGAGCTACATGTGTGTGTGTTTAATCTTGTTTGCTGAATCCAACACTTGCTGCCTCCAGCAACATAGTTCGATCAGACATCAATAGGGTATCTATGCATGTGACTGGGCGGTTATGTGCACAATGTTGCACTTGTGCACATACAGGCCATGTATTACAGCTGTCCCGCTGACCTACGCATACTGTGTGGGTGTGTGTTTATGGGTTAACTAAGTGGTGATGCAGTGTCCTGGCATGGTACATTATCATGTGCGTTGAGGGGTGTGGGTACCCGGGGGGCATTGTTGGGTATGCTACCTCTACCGTACTGCTGTTTACCTTGTCATCATGGTCAACATGTGTTGTGGGCTGTGAGCAGAACTCTGTTGTGTGTTTGGTGGGACGAGTGTTGAACAACTTTTCTTTCTCTCATATATAGGCATAATGTGGAGATGCATCACGAGTGACTTTACATGCTGATTCTACATGTTTGGCTGACATTGTCTCCCTTCACTGTGACCAGATGTGGCTATGGAGTAGCTGAAGGAATTGATGACATACACATGATGCACAAACGGGGTATGTTGTACCTTTCTTATTTGGGGATTAAATCTGGCTGTACCTGTTGTTGGGTTTCGTTTCATCTAATGGACATGTCATGTTGCATCTCTGTGGACACATACAGATGCATATAGTGTGTTGCTGTGAAATGGCTGTGTGACATGGAATTGTAACTAACCATAGCCATGTGAGACCCGTGTATGCATTGACATTTACTGATGGCTATAATCTGATTTAGATTTGATGTCCATATCCTGTAATGTTTGCCTTTGCATCCCTTTATTCCCTATTTTGTGCGTTTTGGATTTTGGCAATTTGTGGTGTTTTTGCACAGTGTCTAATAAGACCATACTTATCCTCTTGTGACACAGGACAGGAGACATAATGGACCCATTTCCTCCGGTGCACCTGGGCTCGCCATCCAACACCTGTTGTGGGACAGACCACCATGTACGTGTTTCTGGAGATATCTGCCATTGGATGTTTGACGTTTGAGAGTGGAACACAGGCCTGTGATGGACATTTTTCCTCTTGGACTGCTGGTTTGGCCATGACTGACCTGTACAACACACAGTTTGTGCCATGCTGTGGCTGAGAGTCATGCTGATTGCAGGGACACAGATGACCTTTCACGGAGTATGTCATATTGGAATGTGCCACCTTATTATGCATTCCCATGTTTGCAAGGGATGTTTTGAACTGCTCAGTTGGATTGCAGAGACACCTTGCTTTTGGGACACTGTGCGCATCAGGGACTGACATTCACTATGTATTTTGGACATTTCTCCACAGTTGGTTGGTGTATTGGTTTTGGCCATGTGTGTGACAGGGCACACAGGATACGCTCATCTGTTTGTTTTAACTAAAGCATACAGGCATGTTTGTGGCATAGAGGCACAGATGGAGCAGTCCTTTTGTCTATGTCCAATTGCCCTCCACCTGGACATGATACAGGCTTTGACACAACCACATGTTCATGGCCACCACCATCCTTGATTGATGTTTGGGGTGGACAAGGGTGATTACATGCATGTGTGGCATCACTGTATCATGTTTGTGTGCGAATGGTGATTGTGCTTGTGACTAACTATGTTTGTGAGACACAGAATGTGGATCTATGGCCTCTGTGTGGTTCATTGTAAGATGTTTGGCCATCATTTGCTTATGAACATGCTGGTTATTGTGTTTGTTTATTGTGCAGACGTGACACTCTGCATGTGTGTACACACCTTGCATTGCACGTCTGCACAGTCCTGTTTGTCCCCTGCAGTAACGTCAATCTCATTGAACCATTACATTTGGTGTGTGTCAGTGTGGGTGTCCATTGTCCTCCTGCACTTCTGCAGTCCATGTACCATGCTATATATGTCCAGACACTGTCTACCCACATAAACATGCAGGGTGTACCTCCTGCATGGTATTATGTCTGTAGCTTTCTGAAGGGTTTTTGATGTCTAGTCTCTCTGTGTTCATGTGCCTCTGCTACCTGTTAGCATATGGTCATTCTGCTTGTGATGATATTTGGGGTGCGCATTGTAGCATATCTGTCTTGAGGATCAGCCATTATGTGGTTCTGGAACATTACGTTCAGAGCTTTTTTTGTCACATTACAACATTGCCCCAGCATCTGTTTTCTTCATTTGTGTGCCTCCTGTGTTGGGTGATGGCTATGTTTCGGGGGTCCGGTGATTTTTGTCGTTTCGTCATCATGCAACGCCTACAGTCTCCATGCACTGATATCTGCGACACACAATTGAGCCATGCTGCAACAAGTGGGGTGTGTGGGCCTGTTACCCAGGGCATAGCATGCACCTGATGCACATTATGTCTCATGTCTTTCATGTGTGCTCAGGGCAGTGACCTTTATGTAGCATGTGGGTTTCTAACCTGCTACATATGTTTCCATCTTTCACCATGGAGGGACTCACCTTGATATTATGATTGCAGTGTCTAACGTATGTGTGAGGAGCGACCATAATAAATATGTGTATTTGACAGACATTTGTCTCTTTTACTACTTGATCATGGTGACAATCATGCAACACAATGGGTGCCTTTGATTCAATCATGACTCCTTGTGCCCCAGGGACTCCATGGTTTCCTTGACGGTGTCCCTGCAGTGACTTGAACAAGGCACATGTAGTGCCAGTGTGAGATGAGGCCTGTTTGGTTTGTGTCCAAGACAGCTTTGTGTGCACTAGGCTACTCCTCCACTCTTTGTGCACATTTACACTTGTGTCTACTGATTTGCTGGTCATGTCCACAGCCCACCTGTGCTCACATCCTTGTACAATGGCAGCTGTGTATGTGTCTGCTGTTTGGCACATCACTGGGTATGATACGTTCCCATACAGACCCTCCCTTTGGACTATTACTTCTGCCTTGTGCTCATTGTGTTCTTTGTGGGTGTGTTTGGAGGCATGTGTTTGAACTCATTGGTTTGCAGGTTTTATCCCCACATTTGTATTTATAGTTTTTCGATTATGATAACTGAGCCATCATTAAGCAGCAGGTTCATCACCTATACACACACCCTTGTCTGTCGTCATTGTACAGCAAGGTGTGCACTCAGTGCTCCCTAGCCATCATATATTATCTGTTACATAGGTCTCTTTCGTGATGGTCTTTACAGTGCAGTGCACCTGGGGGTTTTGTTGTGTTGCGGTTCTGGTGGTGTGTGTTAGAGCTGTCGTCATGTTGAGTTGTCTCCTGTCATGCCAGAGATTGCTACCCAGCTCCACCAGGCATCCTCTGCTACCCTTGGGGTTTGGTTTCTTTCCTCTTTTGCATGCTTTATCGACTGCATAACATCTCATTGTGTGTGTGTGTGCATGTGTCCATGGAGCCAAATACAGACTGGGATCTGATCTGTAAACACCAGATCTGCATGTGCATTTGTTCATGTTTCTTCTTGGGGGGATTCCTGTCCTTATAACCAGCATGCATCTTGTGTGATGGCTTGGACTATTTCTGTATGCAGCCTTTGCTACTGCGCTCACGTTGGTGGTGTGTCCTAGCGTTTTTTCCATTTGCATTTGTGGTAGTGGTCGTAGGTGTGATCCCTCTCTGTTCCCTTGGATGTGTGTGCTTGTCCTGCAGATGTGGTTTCGATTTGTTTTACGGTCATATGTCAGCAGATTGGTGTTGTGAGCACATTGTACCCTCATCTGAGTTGTGAGCCATGCTTCTGTCCATCTTCTGTCTGCCAGCTGTTGTGCCATCCTACCCTGATGTGCATGCTGCTACGACACGTCCTGCACTCCTACACCTTCCTGCATTTCATGTCCCCATGGTTGCCTCTCGTGTGTGTGCTGTGCATAGCACTGCTACTCCACTGTCATCCAGATATTTCACCTATCCTGCCATTTCAGCCTCCTGTGCTGGACACATCTTCCCATCCTATGTCACACACTATCATTACAGCATGGTACATTGCCATCACTCTGTACATAGCTACACCTATCTCCAATATGTTTGTCCATTTGTGTAGCTGCCACATGGACTGGGGCTGCTTTTTGTAGTTGAGCACCTGTGATCTCTGTTCTTGTTTTACTTCTGCATTGCCTTTCCTTTCAGCTCTGTGACGTGTTTAGGTTACATATGTGTTTGCCACATACCTCTGCTGCCCCTCACATTTGGGGAGCTTAGTGCTTCTGGGAAACGTTTTTGGGTTGACCTATACATGATTGGGGCATCTTATGGCACACCTTCCATTCAGTCAGTTTATGGGGGATCTACTATGCTGCCCTGGGAGTTGCCAACATGTGAACATGGACGATGGATAGCATTATAAATCACCTTTGCTGACGTGGTTGTTTATGATGTGCATTCTGGTGCACCCTGATAGGTGCAATACTCTCTGGTGGGCTTCTGTTTAGGTGGCAGCACAGATTGATGTACAGGTGCATGACGTAGACAGACTTACCTGAGCCAACGGTAATCACTGCTCATCTAACACCATGACGCCTGCACCATCAGTCACTGTCCTAACCATTGTGCTACACTGCTGTTCCTTCTTGCACGTCTGCTCACCTACTTACGATTTCGATGCGTTACAATGCACAGTGATGCCAGCACAGACAGTGCTTCGACCTTGCCCTGCCACATACGTCACCCTGTAAAGCGCCCTATACGCAACATTGTGGGGTGCCTTGGTGGACAGTGCACCTTCAAATGTGATCTTTAAGGTACATTGTAGGGCGCCTTATGCATCACCTTATATTACAGTGCTTTTTGATAGTGCATTTGCTAACAGTAGAAATTACAATAAAATGTGACATGCCTCCTAGATTGCTATTCCTCATAACAGGTAATGGCTCATTCAGCCTTATTCATTGTGCACAGCACGGGATTGAACCCATGATGCCAGCACTATTGGTCAGTGTTTTCAGCATTGTGCTATGGCTCTGTTCCTGTGTCTGGACATTTGCGCACCGCCTTATGCCCTTCACAACTGACAGCGCACCGCCTGATGCCGGCCAAAACGCACAAGATGGACAGCGCGCAAAATTAACAGCGCAACGCCTAATGCCGCACGAACTTAATTACTGCCGCCCACAATTAACAGCGCAACGCCTAATGACGCCCAAAATTATTATGCCTCCTAAAGCAGTTTTAACCATGAAAATTCATGCCTCAGCCAGCCTTTTTCCTGGCGCACGATGGGGGATTGAACCCCTGATCCTTGCACCACTGGTCAGTGTCTTCAGCATTGTGCTACGGCTCTGTTCCTGTGTCTGGATGTTTGCGCACCACCTTATTTATTTATTTACATTCTCTTATATACCGTGCTATTCTGCATCAGTGCGGTTTACATTGAACAAACTGAAATTACATTGAACAGGGTATTATAACTTGGAGATAACTATTTTACAGGGAACATGGGCTATGGAGGGTTAAGTGGCTTGCCCAAGACCACAAGGAGCACCTGTGGGACTAGAAACCCCAGTCCTTCCGGCCCAAGGTTGCTGTCCTCTAGTGGGATTTGAACCCCCGACCTTCCGGCCTGAAGTACCTTGCCCCAACCACTAGGCTACTCCTCCACTCCACTAGGCTACTCCATTACTGCCGCCCACAATTAACAGCGCAACGCCTAATGACGCCCAAAATTATTATGCCTCCTAAAGCAGTTTTAACCATGAAAATTCATGCCTCAGCCAGCCTTTTTCCTGGCGCACGATGGGGGATTGAACCCCTGATCCTTGCACCACTGCTCAGTGTCTTCAGCATTGTGCTACGGCTCTGTTCCTATATGTGCCCAGCAGCGCACCACTTAGCCTTCCCACGCGCTAATGTCGGGCCCGCAAATGTGCGCGCCGCGCACACGTACGGTCGGCTTTTTTCCTTTTTCTGCCTGACCCGCCCACTCCTTTTATGGCACAGGCACACTACCGCGGACCCGCACGATACGAATGTTTAGTAAACATCCCCCTTAGTGTACTTTTTCTCTTTGGGCCTTAGGGCCCACAAGAAAATTTTCCTCATGGAAACTCCGGCTTCAAGAAATGCACTAAGTGTAGCGGTACTATTTCTGTTACAGACACCCATGAGTGGTGCCTTAAATGTTTGGGTCCTGAACACTCCATTCCGGATTGTCCGTCCTGCTCTCTAATGTCTAAACGGGGTTTACAGAACCGAGCAGCTAAGCTCCATGTGCTGTTTCCCGCTGATGCAGCTTCGGTAGCATCGACATCTTCCAGGTCTTCTTCTCCTAATGGATCTCAGGTAACCAAACATAAATCTAGCAGGTCCTTGAAGGGTAAATCTCCCTCTAAGCATCGAGATGCCTCCGGGCTTACCCTCGAGGATCCTGCACTAGCAAAACAACCCCCTGCGGGAAGCTCCGGCATCCAAAGCTCCTCCTATGGGGTTACAGGTTGACATCGATGGCACGGCCTCGACCGATCACCTGTTGGAATGCTCTGGGGTATTGGCACAATCTCCCAGTACCGAATTCCAGGCATTCATGGCGTCGATGGATCAGAATGTTCTGTCCATGCAGCGGGCTATTAATGCCTTCATTCAAGCTGCGACACCGTTGATGCCACAACAAACTCCGTTGTCGGTATCGATGCTTTTGGTAGGAAAATCTTCCAAGCCAGTATGCTTATTGCCAGAATCAACTCATATAGTCTTTACATGGGTATGTTTCTAAAAGAAGTTGCAGATAAGCTGCACACTTTCCTCCCTTTTCTTCCAGAAGATAAAAGGGAAGAATTCCTCATTTGGCTTAAGCATACTCAAGACATTTCAAAGTTTTCCAACAGGGCAGCCTTTGACTCCTTTGAAGGTGCCAGCAGAGCTTCAGGCATTGCCATAGCTGCTCGCAGAATTGCTTGGCTCCAAGCTTCTGATTTAGAACCCTGGGTTCAAGATGGCTTAGGAAATCTTCCCTGTACAGGTGAAAACCTATTTGGCAAAGAATGGCAAATAAAAGCCACTCAAATGGATGCAGAAAACTCTGCTCTGGATAGACTTTCAAAGTCAACCTCCATTCCTGCCAAGAAAAAGCCCTTTAAAAAGTGTTTTTTCAAAAAGGGCAGATTTCCTTCTACTTCTGGCCAACAATCTTCTACAGGTCGCTTTGCCACTAAGCGTCAGCAACCTAAACAGGCCAGGCCTAAGTCTACAGGGGCTGCTGCAACTCAGCAGACCCAACCTCCTCAGGGTTTTTGACTTGATGCTAGAGAACTTAGCCTTTCTGGCTTTAAAACAGCCAGAGCCTCTCACCATTCCAGGAAGGTTAGCTCATTTTGCTCCCAGATGGGAGCAAATTACATCAGAGCAGTGGACCCTCTCCATCATAAGAGAGGGCTACAAGCTTCATTTCTCAGACCTTCCTCCCCACACCATGGTGAGACACTTCAATTCTCCCACATCTCTTCTCGACCTTCTAGGTCAGGAGGTGGCTACCCTTCTTGCCAAAGGAGCAATAGAAGAAGTTCCTCTTCTTCAACAAGGGTCAGGGTTTTACTCCCCCTATTTTCTCATTCCAAAGAAGACAGGGGGATATAGACCCATCTTAGATCTCAGAGAATTGAACAAATTTCTATGCAAGGAGAAGTTCAAGATGCTTTCTCTGGGCACTCTCCTTCCATACCTTCAGAGTCAGGATTGGCTTTGTTCTCTAGATCTCAAGGATGCGTACACACATGTCCTCATCCATCCATCTCACAGAAGATTCCTCCGTTTTCTTTTCCAAGGAAAACATTACCAATACAGGGTGCTTCCTTTTGGTCTGGCCTCTGCCCCAAGATTGTTCACCAAATGCAAGGCAATAGTTGCTGCATTTCTACGCACTCTGGGAATATTCGTATCCCATACCTGGACGACTGGCTCATCCGAGCTCCATCTCAGTCAGAGGCCCAGATTTCCCTGGACCGCACAAGGCGCATTCTGCAGTATCTGGGACTTGTGGTAAACCTCCCAAAGTCTCAGCTCACCCCTACTCAGTCCCTAGAATTCATAGGGGCCTGGTTGGATACCACCACTGCAAGGGCCTACCTTCCTCAGGCCCGTTGCCAACGTCTAGTGCAGTTAGCCTCCCAGATTCAGTCAAAGAACCACTTAACTGCCCGAGAGATGCTACAACTGCTAGGCCACATGGCTTTCACAGTGCATGTGGTACCCTATGCTCGCCTACACATGAGAGCAGCTCAATGGACTTTGTCCACCCAGTGGACTGAAGCATCAGGAGCTCTCTCAGACCAAATAGCAACCTCCAAACGTCTCTTTTGGTCTCTCCAATGGTGGATGTCTACTCAAAATCTGTTGCTGGGGTCCCCCTTCCAACAGTTGTTGCCCCAAGCAACCCTCACAACAGATGCCTCCCAAACAGGTTGGGGAGCTCATCTACAAGACCTCTCCACTCAAGGCACTTGGTCCCCACAGGAGACCTCTCTTCATATCACCCACTTGGAGCTTCGAGCAGTTTTTTTAGCTCTCAAGGTCTTTCATACCCTCCTCAGCTACAAGACAGTCCTCATTCATATGGACAATCAAGTAGCCATGTTTTACATAAACAAGCAAGGAGGAACTGGCTCTCTGTCGCTTTGCAACGAAGCTTTAAGATTGTGGGCCTTCGCCAGAGAGCATCAAATCCATCTCCTGGCATTATACCTCCCAGGAATCCAAAACTCTTGGGCAGATAGACTCAGTCGAGTTCTTCTTCCACACGAATGGTCCCTGCATATGGATCAGGTACTCAGAATCTTCCAAGAATGGGGAACCCCGGACATAGACTTCTTTGCAAGTCCGTGGAATGCCAAACTTCCCCGGTTCTGTTCCAGAATTCCGTGTCAGGGAGTTCAGGCCAAGGATGCCTTCCTCCTTCATTGGGGTCAGGGCTTCCTGTATGCCTTTCCACCCATTCCCTTGATTCCCAAGACTCTGTTCAAACTCCAGAGCGATCAAGGATCTATGATCCTCATAGCTCCATGCTGGCCACGCCAAGTGTGGTACCCTCTACTTCTGCATCTCTCCCAAGCCCCCTCCCTGGACTTGGGAGCTGCTCCAGACCTTCTGTCCCAGGAGGAAGGGACTTTGTGGCACCCAAACCCCAAGTCCCTTCACCTCAGAGCTTGGTTACTGAAGGCCTAGATCTTCAAGGCTTGAATCTTTCTCAGCAAGTGAAGGATATCCTCCATGCTTCCAGAAAACCTTCCACTAGGCGTTCCTATGCTTTTAAATGGAAAAGAGTTTCCATTTGGTGTGCTGAAAAGGGTCTTGACCCTCTAGCACTACCTTTAAATTCTCTATTAGACTATCTCCTGCATCTTTCCAATGCAGGACTTAAGTCAAATTCAGTAAGAGTTCATTTGAGTGCTATTGCAGCATCCCTTAAGCCTATCAATGGACAACCTATTTCCTCTCATCCTCTCATTGCAAGATTCACGAGAGGCCTAATTTTAACTAAACCTCCCATTAGGCCTCCTCCGGTGGCATGGGACTTAAATCTAGTTCTTGGTCAGCTTATGAAGCCACCTTTTGAACCCTTAGCCACTACCTCCTTGAAATTTCTTTCCTGAAAGGTTATTTTCCTCATTGCAGTCACCTCAGCTCGCCGCATCAGTGAACTGCAGGCCTTAGTGGCTAATCCACCTTATACAAGGTTCCATCATGATAAGGTAGTCCTTAGGACCAATCCACACTTTATGCCTAAAGTGGTCTCACCTTTTCATCTTAATCAAGAGGTATATTTACCTGTCTTTTTTCCAGCTCCTCATGCATCCAGTGCAGAGAAGAATCTTCATACTCTGGATTGTAAAAGAGCTCTGGCCTTTTACTTACAAAGGACACAGCAACATAGAAAGTCTTCCCAGCTTTTTGTTGCTTTTGATCCTTCTCATTTGGGACTTCCAGTCTCTAAGAGGACACTGTCCAATTGGATTGCTCAGTGTATTTCCTTCGCCTACCAGAGTAAGAACCTTTCTCTGGAGAGCCATGTCACAGCTCATAATGTGAGGGCCATGGCCACCTCTATGGCTCATCTAAATTCTGTGTCCATCGACCAGATCTGTCGAGCAGCCAACAGAGAAGGAAAAACAAGCGGCAAATGTACAAATATAGTGGGAAGTACAGAGTGTTACTGCATAAACCCTTTGTTGATCAAGAATGGACACATGATTGTAGGGAGGAGTGGTCCATTCTTGATCAACAAAGGGTTTATGCAGTAACACTCTGTACTTCCCACTATATTTGTACATTTGCCGCTTGTTTTTCCTTCTCTGTTGATCTAATTCTTTGAAGAGTTTTTCTCTTGTTTTGCAAATTCTGTTATTTCCTTCCCTGTGTATGCTTGTGGATTCTCACTCATTTCTTCTAGTTGTCGGAATGCTTGTCCAAATTTGATGATGGAGACAAATTCTGGACATTTACTTTCATATTTCAGCACTTATTGTGCATTTGAATCTGATGATGCTGTTAGGTAGGCCTGGAGGACTATGATAGTAGCTCTGTATGTATAATCAGTCTCTATGAGTCCTAGCCCTCCTTCAGCTCTAGGGATGTACAGTCTTGGCATACACTGATTCTTGTAAATTACTTCATGAACATGGAGGAGTTTTCTTGTTCGCACATAAGCAAGGGAACAAACACTGTCCAGCATAGGGGAAAACATATCAGCTATGTGTTGGCCCAAACATTTTGCAAGGATCTGCCTCTCAAGCAGGAAGCAGAACACAGCAAGTAAGCTGCATAAACTGGATCATATCAGAATCAGATGATGCAGACTCGCTCATTACTAATGCAATTTTCTCTAAAGAGTGTCCTAGCGCTATGAGAACAAAAGGACAAAATTATTTTGTGAAGCTTAGCCTGAATAATATGCTACAACCTTGTCAGATGGACTTTATGGCAACATGTAATGCAATGAGTCTGAAAGACAAAATGAGAATGCATTGAGCACACCCCTGCAGCTGATTGGCACCAAAATCGTTTATCATTTATTGAGGCTTGATATACTGCCCTTGGCTAAGCAAACAGAGCAGTTTACAATCATAAAATAAAATGAAACTATATTCAGAGGAGCTCATGCCATTCTTGGAATTTTTTCACATGCAGTGCTGTATACATGGCTATGTGCATAAGCTTGAACATGAGACAGTGAAAGCAAATCAGAAACCTTTGTTGTCTGGCTCATCATGTGAGCACCTTGGGCTAAACTAGTTCACCATTCCTGCAGAGCTGAGCTAGATAAAGCATCAGTGCCCCAGATAATTGGTAGGACAACAGCTGGTTAGTGCCTATGATGATGACTTTCATGGCCCAGTGGAGTCTGTTTCGGGAGAATTACGTTTTGAACTCGATCCCAGTGTTTCACCAGTACAGTGTGCTCCATGCAACTTACCAGTTACCATAAAGCCATAAATGAAAGTCCACCTAGAAAAGCATGAAGTTGATGGTCATATCGTACCTATGAGTGAACCTACTAATTGGATCAGCAATATGGTCATAATAAGAAAGTCTGAGAAGCTCAGAATTTGTGCTATATCATGACAACATGCACTTGTTTACACTTGCTGATGCATGTAATGCATTACTGCAACAACAATGAAGTAAGAAAGCTGTCTCATGACCACATTCTAGATCCTCTATGGCAGGAAAAGATACCTCAAACTACCATTTGGAGTCTATGTAGCACCAGAGGTATATCAGCAGAAGCAGCATGAACTTTCAGCTGGGCTCAGTTGCACTGAAACATTAGAAGATGAAATCAACATCATTGGTTGTGGTGGCTCTGAAGAGGAGGCAGAACATGGCTATGACAACAAAATCTTAGCCCTAATGGATTGCTGCAGGTAGCCGTGAAGAAATTACAATTCAAGGTGAAGGAGGTCTACTTCCATGCCGTATCCTGTCTTGAGAGGGCCTGAAAGCAGACTCGGATAAGACTAAAAACCATACAAGATATGCTACTATCTGCAGATGTAAAATCTGTGCAGTGCTTCATTGGGTTTGTAACTTATCTAGTAACATTTTTGCCATGTCTATCTGAGATATGTGAACCCTAATGGATAAGGATGCAATTGGCACTGTCTTCTAAGGCATGATGACGCAGCAGAGGAAATAAAGCTCTTGGCCATGGATGCCCCTGTGTTGTGATACGATAATATCTCCAAGCCCATTGTGATAGAGATTTACTTTAGCAAAAACGAGCTTGAGTACTGCTTAATGCAAGTGGGTCAGGCAGTGGCATTTGCCTCCAGGGCACTTATTCCAGCTGAGAAAAATTACACACAAATCAAAAAGGAATGCCTCAGCATTCTGTTTGTCTACTCAACACTTTCATCATTACCTATTGACATACTTACAGCAGAAACTGACCACAAACCACTAATAGCAATCTTTAGAGCCCTAGATATGGTGTACTTAAATGTTAGCAAAGCCTTTGACACCATTCTGCACAGGGAACTTATAAATGAATGAGGTCTCCTAGGGATGGACCCCAAAGTGACAGACTGTGTTGAAAATTGGTTAAGTGGGAGGCAACAAAGGGTACAGATAAATGTAGCTTACTCTGAGGAGAAGGATGTTACCAGTGGCGTGCTTCAGGGATCTGTCCTTGGTCTGATTCTTTTTAACATTTTTGTCAGTAAAAATTGCAGAAGGGCTGTTAGGTAAGGTTTGCCTCTTTGCAGATGATACCAAAATCTGCAATAGAGTAGAAACCTAGGAAGGAGAAGATAACATGAGGAGGGATCTAACTAAGCTTGAAGTATGGTCGAGAATTTGGCAGCTTAGATTTAATGCTAAAAAATGCAAGAAAAGTGGGACTTGTACATGATTGTTTCTATGATCTTAAGGTGACTGAACAAGTAGAAAAGGTGACAGCAAAGGAGAAGGATGCTTGGATGCATAGGGAGAGGAATGGCCAGCAGGAAGGAGGTGATAATGCCTCTGTATAATTCTTTGGTGAAATCTCATTTGGAGTATTGTGTGCAATTCTGGAGACTACATCTTCAAAAGGATATAAACAGGATAGAGTCAGTGCAGAGAGTGGCTACCAAAATGGTCAGTGAGCTTTGTCATAAGGTATATGGACATAGACTTACACATTTCAATATGTATACTTTGGAGGAAAGGTGGGGGAAAGGAGATATGATAGAGGGGTTTAAATATCTCCATGGCTTAAATTCACAGGAAGAGAGCCTCTTTCAAATGAAAGAAAGCACTACAATGAGGGGGCATAGGATGAAGATGAAAGGGGATAGACTCAGGTGCAATATGTGGAATTATTTCTTTATGGAAAGAGTGGTAGATGCATGGAATAGTCTCTCAGTGCAGGTAGTACAGATGAGGACATTATCTGAATTCAAGAAAGCATGGGACTAACACAGAAGATCTCTAAAGGAAAAAAGGGACTATAGTGGTTGGTATGGAAGGGTTGACTGGATAGGCCATATGGTCTTTTTATGCCGTCATGTTTCTATGTTTCTAAAAAGCCCCTGTTGTGTGCACCCAAGTGAGGTAATACTACAACCTCAATGTTATTTATTTTTTTTTTTTATTGAAATTTAACAAAACTTACAAAAAGCAAGCATAAAGAAACTGTCGATGACATAGCGGGAATCAATACATACAATATAAAATAAAGACATCCCATCATTCCTAGCCCACAATACGAGGAGATATTTAAAGAAAACAAATACAAGAAATCCAAGAACAATCTTTACTTACAGGCAGCTTTTAAACTAACCACCCACCCCAGTCAGTTAATGCCAGGCCCCTCTTTAGCAGAGAGAAATACCTCAAGCTGAGCAGGATCAAGGAATATAAATTTTGAACCCTGAAAGGTTATAAGACACTTGCAGGGATATCTAAGAAAAAACGTAGCTGATAAGGCAACCACCCTAGGCTTAAGAGCCAAAAAACTCTTCCTCCTAGTTTGAGTCGCCCTACAAACATCCGGAAAAATTTGCACACGTAATCCACAGAACGGAACAGACATAGTTTTAAAGTAACTGCGAAAAATAAGAGCCCTGTCCAAATCAGACAGAAAAGATACCAACAAAGTGGCTCTAGAGGGAATGTTATCCTGCGAGTCCTCCAGGAATTTGGTGAGTCCGAGGCTGGCTTGGCCCTGGACTACATCAAACCCCCCTGGGGAACCTGGAGAAAGTCCCTTACCTGTCAAATAATAAATATTAGAGAGGCCAATGGAGTCAGCAGAAGCTAAGCCCAAGACCTCCCTAAAATATTTCCTCAAAAGAATTTCAGCGGATAATAACCGACAAATAGGAAAATTCAATATATGAATATTCTTTGCACGTAACATATTATCATATTGCTCCATTCTATGATGTAACACCAAACTATCCTTAATATGAGAAGAATTTACAGCTTTCAGAGCCTGACACTGAGTTTCACAACTAGTAACCAAATGCATAGTATTCTCCATCTTAGTGTCCACTTCTGACAACCGTGTAGTTATCTCAGAAGAGAAACTACATAGTTGTACCACAGTAGGAGTCAAGGAACTCTCAATACGGGTTACCACACGCCAGATATCTGCCAGGGTTACCTGATCATCAGGTACAACCTTCGCTTCTCCTGGGGTGGGAGCCCATACAACCGGTTTCAACTTTTCCCCCACCTCTATTGGGGTACTCTGGAGAAACTGCACCTCAACAGAAGCAGACACAGGAGGAGATGTATAGACTGGAGGAGAAGGTGGTGTCCGGTCTGGAGAACTCAAGGACACCGGAGAGGGCTGGAGTGTTAGAAAGTCAGAGTCAAGCTTGCCATTAACACTAGGCAGTACCTTAACATGTTTGTCCATCGGGCACACCGCAGGCTCGGCAGATGTCACCACCTCCGTCTTTTTCTTTCTTTTGCCCATCGAGTCAAGCACATCCGGGATCAGCTCGGGGTGCGACGCTCCTACGATGCTCCAAGGGGCTCCCAAGGGGTCAGTTATGCCCCTTGTATCTAGCCCCTTCTATCGCTGCCCCGGCTAGCGCCTCCGGCTGCGCCAAAAAAACAGCCTTTTATCGAGTCTCCCAAGGCACAGCTCACCCGGTTCCGCTTTTCAACCAAGGCCCCCGATGACGTCAGGGCCGGCGGGAACGAAGCCTGCAACTCCGGACCTCCACGCTGCCTCTCTCCGCTCTCCCCCTCAATGTTATTTATAAGCCAAGCTCTGAGATGTTGATTAGTGACACACTCAGCAGAGCCACTGCAGATGACCATCAGCAGTCCAGTGCTTGTACAGAACACCTCAAGGTTTGTTGACTGCAACAAGAAGAAATTGGCATTGCACCAATCAACTAGGCTTCAACAGATCATATAGCATAACACAAGAGATGATACCTTACAATTACTGAAGTCTGTGGTCCTGACTGGATGGCTAGACTCAAAGGAGGAAATACTAGCTGAAATTAGGGACTACTGGTCATTCATGGCAGAAATTAGCAAACAAAATACAAAAGGTCCAGAGTTATTATACCTGAATCACTGCAGTCAGAGATACTAAAAACATATAAATTCAAGCCACATCAGTGTGAAGAATGTTATTGTCTAGCCCATGATACCTTTTACTGGCCTAACATGCAGGACAAGATCAAGATCAAGAGTAATAAGGATAGCAAAATCAAAGGCAGAAGAAAAAATGGCTAAAGATGTTAAGGGTGGCAACAAAACTTTCTTCAGGTATATTCAGGAAAGGAAGAAGATCAGAGTTGGAATTGCAGGACTCAGAAGTGCTGGGAAAGGACTCGTGGAAAGTGACACTGAAAAAGCGAAATTGCTAAACAAATACTTCTGCTCTGTTTTTACTAAAGAAGATCCTGGAGATGGACCAGCTGTGACTCCCAAATATAAAAATAGGACTGAAGTAGATACCACACCATTCACAGAAGATGAGGTGTTAGAACAACTTGCTAAACTGAAAGTGGACAAAGCCATGGGACCAGATGGGATACATCCCAGGATACTGAAAGAGCTCAGAGAGGTTCTTGCAGGACCGTTAAAGGATGTCTTCAACAGATCCTTGGAAACAGGAGTGGTTCCTCAGGACTAGAGAATGGCTAATGTTGTACCTCTACACAAAAGTGGTGACAGGGAAGAAGTGTCAAATTACAGGCCCGTGAGCCTTACCTCGGTGGCAGGAAAAGTAATGGAGGCGCTCCTGAAAGAGCGAATAGTGAACTTTCTCAAAACCAACAGGTTGCAAGATCCCAGGCAACATGGTTTTACCGAAGGACGGTCTTGCCAAACAAATCTGATTGAGTTCTTTGATTGGGTGACCAAGGAACTAGATCTGGGGCATGCAATGGATGTCATCTATCTGGATTTCAGCAAAGCCTTTGATACTGTTCCTCATAGGAGGCTTGTCAATAAACTCAGTAGCTTGGGGATGGGTCCCAAGATAGTAAACTGGATTAGAAATTGGTTGACTGACAGACAACAGAGGGTGATGGTACATGGAGCTCACTCGGATGAGAGGAAGGTGATTAGCGGGGTGCCTCAGGGTTCGGTCCTGGGCCCGGCACTGTTCAATATATTTGTGAGTGATATTGCTGAAGGACTGAATGGAAAGGTCTGTCTTTTTGCAGATGACACAAAAATTTGCAACAGAGTGGACTCCCCAGAGGGAGTGGATAACATGAGGAAAGATCTACAAAAGCTGGAAGACTGGTCTAATGCTTGGCAACTACAATTTAATGTGAAAAAGTGCAGTGTCATGCACTTGGGTAGCAGAAATCCAAGGGAAAAGTACACAATAGGGGGTGAGAGGTTGGTATGCACGGTTCAGGAGAAAGACCTTGGTGTGATTATCTCTGATGATCTCAAGGTGGCAAAACAGTGCGACAAGGCGGTGGCAAAAGCCAGGAGGATGTTGGGCTGCATTCAAAGAGGGATTACCAGCAGAAAGGAAGAGGTACTTATGCCACTGTACAAGTCACTGGTGAGGCCTCACTTGGAATACTGTGTTCAGTTTGGAGGCCATCTCTTGCAAAAGATGTAAAAAGACTGGAAACTGTTCAGAGAAAGGCGACCAAAATGATTTGGAGCCTGCGTCAGAAGCCTTATGAGGAGAGACTTGAAGACCTAAATATGTACACTTTGGAGGAGAGGAGGGACAGGGGAGATATGATTCAGACCTTTAAATACTTAAAGAGAAATGATGAACAAACAAACCTCTTCCAAAGACGGGGAAGCTGTAAAACTAGAGGGCATAACATGAAGCTGCAAGGTGGTAAATTGAAAGGCAATGTGTACAAAAGAGGCAAGAGAGATGGATGATCACATGTGCCTTTATTGTGTCCCCTACGCGTTTCGGCGTATGCCTTCCTCGGGGGGATATACTTAAACATATAAACATAAAACAACATGTTAAATAATTATACAGTAAAAAACATCAACCTAATAAATGATAAAAACATACAGGCATGTATTGTTTACAAAATATAAGCCACTAAAAACCAAATATAACAACCAAAAGAAAAAACTGTTAAAAACAAGCATTTAACAATGCTAAAAATATAAATAAACAATATAACAAATAAGATAATAAATAAGTAAACAATATGGCAAATAAGATAATAAATAATTAAAAGACGCAGGGCAGAACACACAGAACAAATAGCATGCAAATAATTATATATATATAATAAATAGTAATAAAAATGATACTAATAATAACATAAACAGATGTTTACTTACAAGGCACAATTGGTTAATGGCCAATAGGCAGAATGGTAAAGAGATTCCTTGTATTAAAAATTAACTGCAAACATATAAAAATATATAATGTAAAGCATAAACAAACAAGTAAAAACACTATACCCAAGCATAGACAATCCAGTTTTGCAAAGTACCGTTTGTATGCAATGGCCAACCTGAATGAGTGATCTCAAATAATGGTCCTTAATTTACTTGCATGTACATTAAACAGTTTTCAGCTGAGTGGAGATCTGAACATGTAATTATATCACCAAACCACCCACAAGCTAACGGCAAAACTGAATTTGCTCTGAAGATAGTGAAGAACCTGTGCAAGAAAGCAAAAAGGGATAGTGAACACTCATGGAAAGCTATCCTGCATTGGAGGAGCACACCAACAGAGGGCATGCATAGAGGTCCAGCGCAACACCTGGTGTCAAAGAGACTGAAGACATTTCTGTCAAAAGCCAGCAAGCTACTAGAGCCCTGCATGGTACAAGGTGTATCAGAAAAACTCCAACACAAAAGCAATGTGTTAAGTCAAGATATAAAATTTAAAAAACTTCCAATAACTCTCATGTCAAACAATGAAACACAAAAAGGGTTATGATGTATCCAAATTAACCTAAAGGAACACTTTTAAGTAGTAAATTAGGAATGCCTACTCATACAGGAGTCTCAAAGATCAACAAGGGAATTTTGATTAAGGAAGCCTCAGTATCTGGTTTGCAGTTTCTTTATGGCTGTTATACCACTCAATATCAGACCGCTATTCCTGATTTGTCATTCATAGGCTTCTATCATGTTTAACATTTTGAATTCTGAAGTTCTGAAGACTGTATCTTCAAAAGAACAAAAACAAGAGAGAGATGGTCTAGAGGGGCAGCTACTAAAATGGTCAGTGGTCTTCATCAAAAAGCATACAGGGACATATCTAAAGATCTAAATATGTACTTTTAAAGAAAAATGGGAAAGGGCAGATATGATAAAGAAAATTAAATACCTGCAGGGTGTGAATGCGCAGGAGGCGGGCCTCTTTTAATTGAAAGGAAGCTCTGGAACAAGGGGCATTGTAAGAGGCAAATTGGGTAGTCTCAGGAAATATTTATTTATGGAAAAGGTGGTAGATAATTGAAACAGCCTCCCAGAGGAAGTGGTTGGGACAAGGACTGAATCTGAATTCAAGAAGGCATAGGACAAACATAGAGGATCTCTGAGGGAGAGGAAGGAATTTTAGAATTTAGTAGTTGGTGTTTGTGTTGAGATCGTGAAAGCAGGAGGATAAAGATTAGAGGTCTGGGGCTGGCACTGTAAATTTGCCCGGAACACCATTGGACCACCAAGGAGACTTTGGTAAGGACTGAGAAAGGGTTTGAGGGGATGGGAGGTGGGTCCAGTCTGCTATCCCTTCTTATCTGGGGCAGGTTGGGGGAGGACAGCCAGCCCCATGATGTTGGGTGCTGTCTGTGGAGGGGGGGGTTCTAATTTTTTGGGGCGAGAAGGGGGGCCTTTATGAATGCTGTGGATGATATGATCCATGGCACCGGACATGCTTACATTGGGTGAGGGGCAGGGAGGCCGCAGGAGGGCAGGTGCTGAGGAAAGGGACATAGTGGCTATTACTGCCTGTTCTTTCCCTGCTCCCTTGCTCCGGTCCGATGTTCCGTGCATTGGCTGGTAGTGCGGGCACTCCCGGGCTGCCTGCCGTTGTGGGGAATGTGGGCCCATGTGGTAATTGTAAGCCCTGTGTGGTAACTGCAGGGCAGATGCAGGGCACTTCTCCTGCGATTACTGCACAGAATTTGTATCTACTGCAACAGAATTTTGGCATATGCCACACAGTAGATGCAAAAAGCATTACTGCAGCTTAGTAAACATGCCCCTAAGAAAATCATAAGGATATTTATCCTACAACAAGCATCTAAACATGTAAAGGATCCTATTAATGCCTCCTGTATACACCAACATCATATTTAGATAACATTTTTAGCTATCAAATTTTTCCAGATATGATGGATCTCGAAATACAGAACCATTTCCTTGAATATAACCAGGCACTTACAGAGGAATTTAAAAGAAAAGGTTCCTCCCTTAGCAAGTATCATAGCCCTTAAGCCAAGAAATAACTTCTATTTCACTTCAAAAGCCTGAACCATATCGAGAACAATTTGATGTTTTCCCCTACAAAACATAAGATCTTTGTTTCCTAAGTAAGATTTCGAAATCATAATTTTGTCTCCTTTGCAGGCAAAAGTGAATAAGAACATAGCCCTTGAGCTAATCTTATCTGATGTGCTCTCCAAAAAACAGTAATCCATGCTACCAACAGAAAGTAGCTCCATCTCATTTACCAAGCAAATTAATATACTGTAATTGCAATTTGCAATAAGAATTTCCTCATACCTAGTAATACATAGGACTTTCTTAAAACATTTCTTCAAAAGAACTTCTGCAGATAACAAACATGTAATTGGGAAATTAATAAATCAAAGATTTCTGAATTTAGAAGAGTTACAGTATCTAAATCTTCCAATTTCATTTCATTTCATTTATTAATACTTATCACCCACTTATCAAAAATTACTAGGTAGGTTACAAAAAACATACATAATTTCCACAAATCTCACAATGACATAAAAAATCCATATGACACTGACAAATATTCAATACAATTTAAGTAAAGAAAATAATCACTGGCCGATGGTAAATAAGTGTGCCATAAGTAATTTGTGGCGTTGTAAGTAGTCCTGCTTCTGACAAATCACTAAAGAGATTAAGGGGTATGTTTACTAAACCGCGCAATTATGCGGGGCGCACTTGAGCGTGCGCTAAGGTACCTTAGCGCACGCTAATAGTGTGTTTTTGGTGCCCCGCACACATGCGCGCCGCACGCACAAGTGCGCGGCGCGCTGATGTGCGATAGAGGTGTGGAAAGGCATTCCGAGGGCGGAGGAAGGCTCCCGAGGGGCAGAGGGACGGGGTCAATGGGAGGAGAGTGGGAGAGGCTCCCCGCACAGGAGCGGGGCTGAAAATCAACCTAAAAAATACCACGAGTGAAAACCTCGTGTTAGAGCCGATTTAAAGGGAAGAGAAACCATTTCCGTCAGCAATGTACAGCGAAACCGGGGAAACCAACAAAACGTGAGCAGTGTGATACATGTGCACAAAACAAAATAGCAAATAACAATTGAAAATGACCACAACAAAATTCTAAAAAATTATAATCCAGCTTGGCAACAGTGATATCAATGGGCAACAATAAAAAACACTCCCAGGAAAGCTCCAAAAAAAAAAAGAAATGATTTTTGGAAGGGTCTACGCATAGAATTTTGTTGTGGTCATTTTCAATTGTTATTTGCTATTTTGATCTGTGCACATGTATCACACTGCTCACGTTTTATTGGTTTCCCCGGTTTTGCTGTACATTGCTGACGGAAATGGTTTCTCTTCCCTTTAAATTGGCTCTAACGCGAGGTTTTCACTCGCGGTATTTTTTAGGTTGATTTTCAGCCCTGCTCCTGTGCGGGGAGCCTCTCCCCTCCCACTCTCCTCCCATTGACCCCGTCCCTCCGCCCCCCGGGAGCCTTCCTCTGCCCTCGGAATGCCTTTCCACACCTCTATCGCACATCAGCGTGCCGCGCACTTGTGCGTGCGGCACGCACGTGTGTGGGGCACTAAAAATGCACTATTAGCGTGCGCTAAGATACCTTAGTGCATGCTCAAGTGCGCCCCGCACAATTGCGCGGTTTAGTAAACATACCCCAAAGTATGAGTTGGCCTGTAATATTTCAATAGGGCTGATAAGTCTGTTGCTCCTTCCATATGTATAATACGATAGATGGTACATGGACAATTAAATTGCAGTTCTGTATAGACGAACTATATTTAATTGCAGAAATCCCAGTAGATTGAAGAGTGAGAAGCTGGGATTCTAATTTAGAGATTGCTTCTCCTGTTGGGATATTCTGGTTTAGGAATAGGTTTTGCCTTATGTGCTGTTTGTGACTATAATCCTGCCGCCTGTGGCTTGCACGAGCACCCTGCATGAATGGCATAAGAAGACAGAGCATTTGGGCTATCCAGGAACAAGAAGATGTCTGTGGCCTAGTACAGTCTGGAAGAAACCTTACTCTGCATAGGAATATGCGGTGTTAGGCCCAGAAAGCAAATACAGGCCAAGCCAGGAAATAATTAACAGAAAAACAATTAAAAAAAAATTCTCTAGCCCTGAAGAATGAATGCAATCAGTGCCGGGAAATAGAAGACCATAAGTGGGCCCCAAGGAATGCAGGAGAGATACGCTCCACAGCACAGATAAGGAAGACCTTGGAATACAGCTGCAGACCCTAAGACATAATCATGAGGGAGGGGGTCCTACCTGGAGAGCTTTTGCAAACTTCTGCAAGCGGTACTCTAATTTTAACAAGCAGTGCTAGCAGATTTTTGCAGAAGGTTCAAAATTGTGCAGACTGCTTTACAACTTTTTGTAGGAAGTATAGCAGATTTGTGCACACGGAACAAGACTCAGTGCAGGAGTTGCTACAGAGAAGGATATAAAAGAGAGCAAGCTACTGAGCTCACTGCAGCAGCCTTCTCTTTCCCCGATGGGAGGGAGAATGTTGCTCGCCCTCAGATCCCTAAGACAGATCTTGTTCCTGTGCTTATGGAGTTTGCTTGTTTAAATAAAGAGGGTTTTTTGCTGAGTTATTTTTTTGGTTTTTTTCCCTGGTGTACGGGTCCCATGTGCTCCAGGCAATCTTGGTAACTATTAGGGATGCTTTTGTAGGTAAGAACCCGCCTACACTCCACTGAAGAAACTTACTGTGCTTTCCAGCTCCTGTAATTACAGTTTAACTAGTAAAAGTACTGTATAATGGCAAAGCACTGTTCTTTTAAGAATATTCTCTTTTCTTGTGATGACACTCTATGTGTCAGCCAAAGATATGTCATGAGAAGTCAGAGCACTGGTCTCTTCAGATATTTTAACAATAACTGGAGGTGAAAAAAACACAGCTAGATCCTTAGAAGATTAACCCATTGAACAGTCCCCTTTAGAGGATAGACTACTACCCAAAGAATCCAAGGATAGAGCTAAAAATGTACCCGTGGGAGAGACAAAGATCTCTCCATGTATTTCAAAGAAGCCCCTTCCAGGGAAGACTCTAGTGCCTCTTGCAGCTGCCATAAGTGGTTTTCCATAGAGTCCTTAACAACAAGAACCAATGTAGAGTGATGTTTGATCACCCATGCAAAGTAAGTGCCATCATGCAATGATGCATATCTTCAAGCTGATCAGTATTCTATAAGAAGTAATTAACATTCCCTTGTAAAATTACCCCTGGTGTCCAGAATAATGTCAAGATCCTTTTCCTAGGTGGCGACTCCCAGTATGGAACTCAGTAATGTAGATTATTTTTCCCTATGTGCATCATGTTACACTTGTCCAAATCAAATTTTATTTGATACTTAGATGCCCAGTACCCCAGTCTTGTGAGGATTTGCAGGAAGACCTCATAATCTCCTTATGATCAAATAAGTTTGAATAATTTTGTGTCATCTGCAAATCTGATCATCTTACTGGTCATTTCCTGTTCCAGATCATTTATAATTATGGTCACTACTACTACTACTGAACATTTGTATAGCACTACAAGACGTACGGAGTGCTGCACAGACACATGTAAAAGATGGTCCCTGCTCATCAGAACTTACAATCTAGTCAAGACAGACAACACAGTAGCTGTAGACACAGGATACATCTAGAGGAAATGGTAAGGAAACACAAAGGAGATCAGATGAGTCAAGATCCGAAAGCAGCAGTGAATAGGTGAGTTTTCAGTCTGGATTTGAAAAGGGTCAGAGAAGGCGCCTGACATACAGCATCAGGTAGTTTGTTTCAGGCATAAGGAGCAGTAAGGTGAAAGGAGCAAAATCTGTAGTTACCAATAGACGAGAAGGGCACAGATAGAAGCAATTTGCCAGAAGAGTGGAGTTCCCGAAGAGGGTTGTAGGGAGTGATAAGAAAGGAAAGGTAGTGAGGAGCTGTAGAATGAATACACTTATAGATCAGTAGGAGAAGTTTAAACTGGAAGTGAATACGGATATGGAGTCAATGAAGTGACTTGAGAAGAGGGGTAATATGAGCATGGCGAGGCTGGCGGAAGATTAGCCGTGCAGCCTGGTGGAAGATAAACTGTGCAGCAGAATGTTGAACAGATTGAAGGGGAGAGAGATGATTCAGAGGGAGACCAGCAAGGAGTAGGTTACAATATTCTAGACAGGAGGTGACTAAGGAGTGGATAAGTGTCTCAGTATTGTGTTCAGAAAGGAATGGGCGAATTTTGTTGATGTTGTAGAGAAAGAAAAGGCAGGTTTTAGCTATCAGTTGGATGTGTGTGGAGAAGGAGAGAGAGGAGTCAAAGACGACTCCAAGGTTGTGAGCTGAGGAGACAGGGAGGAGTAGAAGTTATCCACAGAGACTGAGAAAGGAGGAAGGGGAGAGGAGGGTTTAGGGGAGAAAAATAAGAAACTCAGTTTTGGCCATGTTCAGTTTCAAGCGGCAGTGAGACATCCAAGCAGCAATGTCAGAAAGGCAGGCAGAGATCGTGGCCTGGATTGCCAGAAAGATTTCAGGTATAGAGAGGTAGATCTGGAAGTTATTAGCATAAAGATTGTACTGAAAGCTATGGGAAGAGGTGAGTGCACCAAGGTACTGGGTATACAGAGAGAAAAGGAGTGGACCCAAAACAGTTCCTTAGGGTTACAGTAGAGGAGAATCCACCAGAACAAAATCTGAAAGAGTGATGGGATAGATAAGAAGAGAACCAGGAGAACCAGGATAGCACAGAACCCTAAAGCCAAGCAAGGACAAGGTATCAAGGAGAAGATTGTGGTCAAATGTCAAAAGCAACAGAAAGATCAAGAAGGATAAGGATTGAGTAAAAGCCCTTGGGTTTTGCCAGGAACAGATCACTGAAGAAGATTTTGGCAAGAGCTATTTCAGCAGAATGCAAAGGACAAAAGCCAGATTGTAGAGGATCCAGAAGGGCTTGAGAGGAGAGAAAGTCGAGGCAACAATGGTGAACCATACATTCAAGTAATTTAGAAATGAAGGGAAGGAGGAGAGAGATAGGTCAATAGTGGGAAGAACAGGTAGGGTCTAGTGAGGGTTTTTTTTTAGGAGAGAAGTGACCACAACATGTTTGAAGGCTGCAGGGAAAGTTGCAGTGGAGAGTGATAGGTTGAGAATATGAGAGGTGGAAGGGACTACAGTGGAGGACATGGAGCTAAGGAGACAGGTGGGAATAGGATCAGAGGAGCAGGTAGTGAGTTTGGATGAGGAAAGAAGGTGAGTGGTTTCCTCCTGAGAGATCATAAAAAAGGAATAAAGGGTAGCAGAGGTGGGGAGTTGGGAGTGGAGGGGGAGGATAGAAAGTAGTTGATCTCATGGGGAACTGGGGTGTCATCTTATGGATTTTGTCATGGAAGTAGTCAGCCAGGGTTTGGGCAGAAAGGGAGGGAGGGGTCAGAGGCAGAGGCACCTTGAGTAGAGAGTTGAGAGTTGTAAAGAGAGAGCAAGGGTCAGAGGCAAGAGAGTTAGTCCGATGGACATAATAGTCTTGTTTGGCGAGTGTAGAAAGTCTGCAAGGGTGCGGGATTTTAGCCAAGCATGCTCAGCTGAGTGGCACAAGAATGTAGATAGCGGGTAGTGGATCTCCCCTCCTCTGGCCTGTGGAGGTCTCTCTGGTTTTCTTCTCTTGCTACCCCTCTTCTCTGTGGTGTGATTATATTCCTTTCCTATTGTAATTGTAGTTCCTTTCTTTTTTTGGCTTCGGCCCTGCTATTTACACTTTGTACACTGCTCTGATATTGTGAAGGGCGGTTAATCAAGTCTCACAATAAAGATAAAGACAGCCAGGGTTGAGGTGCAATACACCTCACAGGACATGGCATGGGTGGAGCAAGAGCATCCAGAGCAGAGGAGAGTGCAGCATTAAAGGGAGCTGCTGCCTCATCAACAAACTGCAATAATGGAGGAACGAGGTGATGAAGCAGTGGAGGAGAGAGCCAACGGGTCAATAACATGACGGTTTCTAAAGAGGTTAGAGGAGATAGGGCAAAGTTGAGGCAGTGAGTGATGAAGAGTAAAGTTTAGCAGGTAATGGTACAATAAGGGAAGAGGTGAGGTACAGAAGTTTGAGGGTAAGCAATTAGAGAATAATACAAGGTCAAGACAGTGGCCTTGCTGGTAAGTAGGGGCAGTAGAACAAAGCTGGAGGCTGAATGATAAGGTAAGGGAGAGGAGCTTTAAAGCATAAGGATCAGAGGGGTTATCAACATGAATGTTAAAATCCCTGAGAATAAGGGAGAGGGAAGATGAATCCAGAAAGAAGGAAAGTCATGAGTCAAAGTCAGAGAGAAAGGTAGAGGTGGACTTGTCAGGGGATCGATAAATAACAGCTAATCAGAGAGATAGTGGAGTACGAAGCCTGATGGAGTGGACTTTAAAGGAGGGAAAGAAGTGAGACTGAGGCAGAAGGAGAGATTGAAATTGACAGGAAGGAGAGAATAGAAGCCCAACACCACCACCATGGCCAGTGGGACGAGACGTGTGGGAGAATTGATAGCCACCATGACAGAGAGCAGCGACTGAGGCTGAGTACTTTGAGAGGAGCCAGGTCTCGGTTAGAGCAAGGAGATGGAGAGCATTAGAGATAAAGAGATCATGAGTAAAGGCAAGTTTATTTGAGATAGAGTGTGTGTTCCACAAGGCACATGAGAAAGGGAGAGAAGAGAAGGAAAGGGAGGAAAGAGAGGGATATGAATAAGACTGAGCTGATGCATGAGGATCTGTTCTGGGAGTATGACAAACGTCTAGGGGGGCCAGGGTTGGGTTGATATCTCCAGAAGAGAAAAGGAGCAGGAGTAGAAGAATGCGGGGGAGAGAGGAGACAGCATGGTGGTAACGAGGGTGAGGTTGTTTCAGAGAGAGAGGAGATGGTTAAATGAGAGGGAGAAAGTGGTGAAGTTCAAGAGCTGATGATAGGGTAGATGATAAGATGGTGGGGGAAGTGAGGATGGTAAAGGGGAGATAAGGGGGAAGGGCTTGAAGGTGTTGGTAGGAGGGGAGACAATTAGGGAGTATGAGCAGTAGAAAAAGAAAGTGTTGAGGAGCCATAAAGAGAGAGATGGAGAGGAACAAATTGAAGGGGATAAGGTGCACCTGTGAGTGATCATGGTAATGAGCATGGGGCAGCACACTGATTGTAATACCGATGCCTGGGGCACTCCACTATTTACCTTTGTTCATTGAAAAAACTGACCATTTAGCCCTACTCTCTCTTTTCTATCTTTTGACTAGTTATAAATCCACACTGAGACATCGAGGCCAGGAGGGTCACAGTTCTGGTGGTATTTTAGAAAAAGCTCTACCAAACGTGTCACAGTCCTGGTGGTATTTTAGAAAAGGCTCTAAAGGCTCTACCAAACGTGTCACAGTTCTGGTGGTATTTTAGAAAAGGCTCTAAAGACTCTTCCAAACGTGTCACAGTTCTGGTGGTATTTTAGAAAAGGCTCTACCAAACATGGTGCCTTTTCTCAAATAGTACAGGACTGCCTGTGTATTTGACAATGTGTGACGCTGGAGAAGTAATTTTACAAATCTACATGTTCGAAAAATCAGTGGACTTGGCATCTTAAATGTGTAAATGCTGACACTTGAATGCGTATTGCTATTTCACAGCTTACATATGAGTGCCAGCAGTTACCTTTGTATGTGAATCATTTGGTAATCCCATACATATAAATTCCACCAATTAATTACAGAGGCCACGTTTTTAAATTAGAATTTGGGGGGATGGGGAAATAAATAATGGACAATTAAGGAGGATAACCTTAATTCCTCCTGTGAAGGGCCAGGGAGCAGCTGTAAATCCTGATGTGCACAATTGTGGTCATTCACGTGCATTCCCTTTATGGAATGGGGAAAGCATGTGCACATTTTAGATCCATCTAGCCCATGCCCTGACCATACACCAACATGCCCCCTTGCAATATCTACATATTATGGCCATCCACATAAAACATTTAGCCCTTTCTAAAATCGCTTTTTACACATGGATACCATTTCCACATGTAAATGGCAGATTTTCCATTCGGAAATAATGAATAAAACTTCTAAAATAAGCCCTATCGCCTCTTATCCATGAGTTTTAATTTTTTCAAGGCTTTATGGAATGCATTCTGAAAATCCAAATACATCAACTAATCCTTTTTATCTATATGTTTATTAACCCCTTCAAAAAATCTAACATTTTCCAAGAACTGTGTTGCAAGAGCTCTTGTATCCACTCCGAAGTGAAGGTTTTTATTCTACTCTTTAGCATATTTTGTTTCGGGGGCTGCTCCCGTATACTCCTCATCAGGGCCGGTGCAAGGGTAGTGGGTACCATAGATGAATCTTATGCCCGTCACCAAGATTTTGATAATTAAATTCAGGAATCGTGATCATCAAAGCATCCCCCATCCCACAATAATCCTGTAAAAATGCATGTGGACATTATACAAAGCAAAGTTTAATATTTAAGTGTGTAACCACTTTCACTGTTGATAAAAGAATGTGCTGACTGCTCTTTGAATTTGAGTGACTGTCAGAAGCTGCTGCCCTAGGTGGCCACCTTGTCTTACATAATAGTTAAAAACACATAAGATCCCCACAATTGCAAAAATAAGAAACTCGAACAGTGCTCTAAAAATCTCAGATAAATAATGGACGTCTCCGCCGGAACTGGAACAGTTAAGCAGCCATCATACCTTTTGGCTTAAGTTGCGGATCAGATAAGTTGCTCCTGTCTAGTTATTTCAAGTCTTGTAAAGTTTTTGAAAATATTTGAGTTTTGGCTACATAAAGTCTTTGCTAAAAAAGTTACAAAATTACAAATAAAATTGAATGTTTGTACAGCAAGAACTGATCCTCCCCTTCACAAACTTTCCGACAAAACTTTTGTGCTTGCATAATAGTTGGGCTGACCCTGCTCTTCACCAGCTGGGTAATCAATCTTCTTATAGGCTTCTTTTCTCTGTTTCTCGTGTCAGGCTTTACACACCACACATGTTTCCCTCCTCTGCAAGTATGCAACGATGTACTCTGGCTCAAGACCACTTCCACTTCCTAGATTAGAAAGTCTCCGTTTTGATGTAACTTTCCTGCCCTATGATACACTTCAAAGTTATATAGCTTTAGTGCCAGAAACCATCTAGTAATGTGTGAATTTGGATTTTTCATTTCATATAGCCATTTTAGCAGGCTGTGATCTCTCACTAATAGGAACAACCTGTCCTGCAGGTAATATCTCAGAGACTTGATGGTCCATTTTGCTGCTTGAAACTTATTTTCTACTATAGATTGGCTTCTTTCTCTGGGAAAGAACTTTCTACTGATATACATAATAGGATAACTCTTCCCCTCTATTGCCTATGAAATCATGGCTCTAAGGCCTCTTTTTGATGCATTTGATTGAAGAATAAAATCCTATATGGCACAAAATCTTCACAAAGGATATGTAATGTAGAAAACACCTTCTTAGAAGCTTCTAACTACTGAATCCAATTCAATATTGATTTCTTTAGCGTTTCTGTGAAATGAATTGCAACATTTGCCAATCTGAGGCAAACTTTTCTTCAACCTGAGAATGCCATTGCTTTTTGCTTCATTGTTGGAATGGGACAGTTTGCTTTTCTTTGCACTTTTGTTATCAGAATTTTTTCTTGTCCTTCTTCATATTGAGCACCAGTCTTTGGAATTATACATATAACCAAAGTAGCTGTCAGGCCTGCATCCTTCAGAATATTATGGCCACTTATTATCTAAATCTGAATCCCAGTCTTCTGACATCACCAAGATACTCTGCAGCAGAGTATCTAGGGGGGCCTAAGTACAAATGGGGTAGTGCTCACCTCAATAGTGCTTTTTCTAAAAAAAAATAAAAAATGGCAGCATTTAAATAAATCGCTTTGGTCATTTAAGTCACGTGGAGGATAATTTTATAAGGAAGTGCTTTTTAAGTCACCTTTTTAAGCCTGTTTTATAAAAACAAGTAGGTGTCTACTTTATAAAATACATCCTAAGATGCAGAAATTGTGCCTCAAGTTAAAGTGTGAACATTTGCACCCTCCCTAGAGCTGAAATGCTCATGTCTAGATATTTGCAAGAATGTGTGTAAATTATCGCATTTTATAATCTACACATGTACTTCTATGCGCTTCCCAACTTTACCCATGCACATGCCCCCTTCCCCCCCACAAAGTACATGCCATCAAGCAATGCATGCACTTTTACTCTGTTTTTTTTAAATAAGGCAGTAATTTATGTGGTCACATGCATGCATTAATAACTAAAATAATCCTCAGGTAAGCATGTACTTGACACCTAAAATTATGTGCCCCCTTATAAAACTATCCCATAAGAGGGTTATTTTGAAGCCCTATTTCTGCTTTGGATATCTGAAAACATCCACAAAGATGTCCAAAGCACAGAGACACTTCCAGAGCCATTTCAAAAGTTGGGTCTGAGGATGTCCCCAGCGTGAGGATGTCCAAGTTTGAACAGGGGTGCGGTGGAGACGTGGCTGGGATGTTCCTAAGAACCTGGACATCCCCACCTGATTTCAGAAATGCCCTGGACATCCCAAGTCGCATCTGAGGTTAAACCTGCTGCAGACACGAACAGGCATCTAAAAAGTGCTCGTTTTGTCATGCAAATGTCTGGAAGATGTGGAGAAGGAGCCACACTAAGACCCCCTCTATTTTACTATGTGTCAACAAACTCTGACAGGGAATGGGGGCTGATGTTCACAGTTTGTTATGCCGCTAGATGTCCCCATATGCTAGCTTGCCTGCGATAGACATCCCCAACCCATTGGGCTTTCCTAATGAGGCCGCCTTTGTGGCCGCTCGCATGTTCGTCCATATCGGTGATGTCTATGCTCCTGAAAATGGCCAGAGACATAGACATCCCTGGTGTTTTTCTGCACTGTCCACACTGGATATCCCCGATTGAACTTGGATGTCCTTTCTAAAATGCCACTTTAAATGACCAAAGTTATTCATTGAGAATCAGTGGGATTAGGGACATTCTGTAACCGGGCTTAAATTTATACAGAGAATAAATGTAGTGGAGGAGTGGCCTAGTGGATGGGGCAAGGTACCTCAGGCCAGAAGATCAGGGGTTCAAATCCCACTAGAGAACAGCAACCTTGGGCCGGAAGGACTGAGGTTTCTAGTCCCACAGGTGCTCCTTGTGGTCCTGGGCAAGCCACTTAACCCTCCATTGCCCATGTTCCCTGTAAAATAGTAATCTCCAAGTTATAATGCCCTGTTCAATGTAATTTCAGTTTGTTCAATGTAAACCGCACTGATGCAGAATAGCACGGTATATAAGAGAATATAAATAAAAATAAACAGTGAAATTCAGCAGTTTTCTGAATAACTTTATGCCTTACATCAAACACATAAATAGTTGGTGTAACTTTAAATGGACGTGTAATCTATTTAAAGTTATATATGGATTTTCAGTGATCCTACTTATACTTTTAGGATTACTGAAAATCCACATAACTTTAAACAGATAACTCTTTCATTCAAAGTTATGTTGTACCTGTGTACCTGAAAAATAACCTTTATTTTGAAGTGTTATAGGTCTAGGGATGTGGCAAAAGTTTTCTTTTAAGTTGAATAGGACAACAGAACCTGTCAATAACTTATTGTCAGGTCTAACATAATATACTTGGCACATCCAAGTTAATCAAAGTAGTTTGTCTACTCAGCACATGGTATAAATCAAATTTTGAAATGACATTGACCTAGGAAAGTTAGTGAAGTTGGTAGTTCTATTGGTTTTTGGAATGTGTAATATGAGGTTTGACCAAAAACTTTGTGACTCTTCAATAACCTCCAATTTTATCATATCCTGTGATTCTTTTTGTACTACTTCCTTCATTCTTTCTGGGAGGGTCTTTTTCCAAAAGTCCATTCCCCCTCGCTCCAAAATGCAATGTGTGCCTTCAAGTCAGTCCTGACTCAGGCCTTTCTTCCGAGGCAGTGGAGGGTTAAGTGACTTGCCCAAGGCCACAAGGAGTGCTAGTGGGAATTGAACCCTGGTTGCTTGATTACCAAGCCAGTGTTCTAACCACTAGGCTACTCCTCCACTCCTCCACTCCTCCCCCTCGCTCCAAGACTGTCTATATATGATGTTCTACTAGCTAGGTTCTCTCAGTTTGGAGTTAAAATATTTTTGGATATTGTTCCACAAGGCCTTTCACTTGCTAACTGTTCTACTTGCAGCCTCTTGGTCCCTGGCTGGCTGACTTAATGGGTAAAAGTGGGGTAGATGGTGCATGTTGGTACACCATGCTCCTGAGTTCTTTGTAAATGGGAGGAAGAAAATCTTTCAGGGTCCTAGACTTCTGAGGTTGTCTGGCACAATCAGCATCCAGCATATTGAAATAACTTATCAGTAGCACTTCTCTTTTCACAACAATATTGTAAAGACATTCCTATGAAAGAAAGAGGTCTACTGATATGCCAAATGCTGATGGGGACATCCCTGTTGAAGTATTGTCTAGAAGTAGGGAGATCCTGTAGTATCTGCAGGGAGAACTATTCCAGCACTGGTAACAGAACCCACGTAGGAGAGGGTGATACTGAACCTGGTGCTTACAAACGGGGAGAGTGTCTCTAGGGTTATGGTGGGTGATCACCTAGTATCCAGTGCAGGACTCAGATGTGATCACAGCAACCTTTGTGGAACTTTGCATTCCTTGTCTCAGATCCAAAGGCCATCTGCAGTATGCTCCTCTCCTTTTTTCAGGATCAGGGGTGCCCCTTTTCTTCTGGATATTCAGAGGCTTTCTCTTGTTAAGCTGCTCCTTAAAGCTCCTTAAGCAAGATGTGTTACAGTGGCCTATACTGCCCTCATCACAATCCTTATATTGGTTCAAGGCCTGAATTAGTCCTAGATCCTCGTTCCTCCCTCATGGTGCAATAGCTTTTGGAGACAAAGACATCTGCTGTTTTGTTACAGTGGCTTATCCAGCTATAGACAGGATACTGCCTTCGGACTTGTTCTTTATACTAGTCAATTATCCCTTCAACTCGGAGGTCCACTCCTACCATTACCCAGTGCATTTTTTCTAGAAAAAAAGGTGCCGGTACTCATATGCAGGTTTCCTTTATTAATACATGAGGAATATGGGTGAATTTTAGTAGGCAGTGAAAAAGATGCTGGTACTCTGTACCATCACGTAACCTCAATAAAAGCTCTGTCATTATCTCACTGGTCAGAAGAACCCTCCCAAAATCTGGAAAATACTGGGTGGCATAAGAGATCTCAATAATTTAGAGAGCCACTAGAGATCTCTGCTGTCTAAGTAATGCAGAACCTTAGAGTCTCTATACCTGGAATAGGTGAGGGTGGCTTGAAGGAAACATCTCCACCACAAGGGGTACCGATGTGCTGCTTAAAAGTGTTCTGCATTCTGAAAACTGCAACATAAATCTCTGCCCAGGCTGTTACAATGGTGATGCTATTGATTAATTATTAATAAAACTGTTCAGGTTCTGGGATTAAAGTCTGATATAAAAGCCCAAGTATGAGATCATGTGATGTGGTGAGCTGGAGAGGACATGTCTTTTCTAGCTCTGAGGTTCCTTCCCTCATCACCGGTTTATAATTATTTTTATTGCACTTTTGTTGTCTCCCTGGTTGGCTCTCGGAAGCTTAAAAGAGTTCCATCTCCTGCTGGTTGTTTTCTGACTGTCCTGGTATGGTGGCGAAGGTGCTAAGAAAAGAAATACCTCGGCTGGGGGAGCCCAAGATGGTGAATCTTACATCCCTCAGGCCACGTGTTGATTGTATGTTAAACATGGTGGAGGAAGTCTCAAGAGCAGTGGTCCAAGCTCTGGAGGAGCGACTGATGGTCTGGCGGCCCAAATGGGGAAAATTGCCCAGTCAGTGACTGAATTTACTTGCCGGATTGGGCAGGTAGAGCAGCGAGTGGCTGACATGGAGGAAGATGGCCAAAGGAGGCATGAGAAAATCAGGCACTTGGAGGAGTAGGTGCAGAGGCAAGTTGATGAGCTGGATGACCTCGAGTACCGAGGGCATCAGAAAAATGTAAGATTTGTTGGTATTGCTGAATTGGTTCTCGATAAGGAGCTGCATGGTTATTTAGAGACGTGGCTGCCACTCAATCTCCAGTTGTAAGGCTTGGCAGATAAGATAAATGCACTGAGTGCATGCACCGGTTGGGACCCCAATGAGATTCTGATGGCCACCCGTGTGTCGTCATCACCCATTTCCTCAGCTACCAGCAAAGAAGAATGTGTGCTACATGCTGCCAGAGCACAGTGGAGAGGCGACCAAAATGAGAGGAGTTTATTAATTTTCCAGAATTACCTAGTTGCTGTGTCAGCAAAGCGTAGAGTTCTCGACGGTCTGTGGCACATTGGTGAAGCATACTGTACGCTTTTCATTAGCCTACTCAGCAAAACTCTGAGTGGATCATCAAGGCCAGCGAAGATTTTTCTATAGCCTGCGTATACGGTGGCATTCAGTGCAAAGCAGTGGCCTTCTTGAGCGGGCCAGGACTGTGTGCTGAACTTGAGTGCACAGAGGCTGTGTGCATGTGAATGTGGCTGACTGAGGGCTAACTAGATTTGTGTTGCCATGGCCTATCGCTGCTGATGTTTTGCTGGCCCATGATTATGCTGAGGGGGCTGCCAAATCTTGGTTATCCTCCCGTTGCCCTCCTCTTTGCTTTGGGCCCCAACTTTGTTTGTTTGGCACCGCTACTGGGGACCTTATGCCTATGGGAGAGCTGCCTGTGCAGAGCGGGGGACTCCTGGCTAGTGATATGGTGCAGCCCATGACTTTCAGTTGGCTGGTGCTATTGCTATGCTGTGGGCTCTCCAAACTTTGGACTGCTGTGGTTTGTGAGCATGCGCAAATGAGGGACGCTCATTGTACTCTACGCTACATGAGTGGTGAGGAGAGGAGTTCATTTTCTTTTTCTATTCCTTTTCTTGGACTGTTTGTGTTTTTCTTGCTCTCCTGTTGCTGGTACTGTTATTACTGTTGCTGAGGTACATGCTCCAGTCTGGGTGGACTGGGATGTGGATCTGAATCTTTGGGCCTTGGAGGGGGAGGCCCTTTCTCTTTCTTTATTTTTGGCTCTTAGTTGTGGCAGTTCTTGGTCCTCTATCTGGGGTTGCTTTTCTATCCCTTTCTGGTGATGGCCTGAGCCCTGGGTTTGACCTCTGGTCTGGTCCTTCCCTTGAGATGTTTGTGGATGTTGTCTCTCCCACCCTTTTTTGCTTTCTTTTCCCCAGTTCCCTCTGTATAATTCCTTGTCAGGTGTGGTTGCCTGTATATAGGATTACTGGTTGTGAGTGGTGGGGGGTGGGGGGAATCAGAGGATTGTGGCTTGGGACATGCTGGTGTGTGTGGGAGTGGATTGTGTATGCCGAGGGGCTGAGTTACTACTGTTGGCGGTTTTGGGTGTGGGCTAAGCAGATTTTACTTTCTTCTTTGGATTGATCAGTCAGGCAGATAGGTTTGATGTGTGTACCCTAGGGGGTGGGGATTGAATGTATAGCTGTGGGAAGGGGGGGAACTTGCGATTGCAGGCTGCATTTTGAGGTAGTGATGGTGAGCGCAGGGTTGGGCAGAGTCAGTTGAATGATGATCGGGATGAGCTGCGATTTGGTTGGTTGGGCCGTGAGTGTGAGTTTTGGGTAGAGTCAGCTGGTGGTGGGTTGCGGTTTGGTTGGGTCTGGCGGGGTCATCAGTGATGGTTTGCTAGAGGGGGGATTGGTGTATTGATGTGTGTGGCTGTGGAATAAGGGGTTAGCGGTGGAAGAAGCGGTGGAGAGTTGTAGTAGGGGTGGGATGGTGATGGTAGGAGCCCTCATACATTATGGATCCTTGAAGGTGAGATCTACTATGGAATGGTGAGAGTGGTGTGGAGTGATGGGAGTGTGGCATATTGAGTGGTGGAGTGGGTGTGTGGATGGTGTGGGTTTTAGTTGAGGGGGTTTGGGGGGAGGGATGGCAGGGGGCTGTTTGGAGCTGGTCTATTAGCGTGGGATTCAGTGCTGGCTGTGGGGTGTGGTGCTTGTGGTCACTGATTGGGGAGGCTGTGTTCGATGCTACAGTAGAGGGCCTCAGGCTGGGGGGGGGGGGGGTCCTTGCTGCTTTGGTTGGTGTACAGGATCTTTGTGGTGACGAATCATTGTCCCATCTTGGACACTGGGTAGGGATTTGAAGTTACTCTCTTGAAATGTTTGTAGTATTGGCTTCCCCAGAAAGTGCCATAAGCACTGTAACAGACTGCATAAGGAAAATCCTGCCCTCTTCTGGGAGGCAGCCAAGGTGTTCCTCCAGGGTAATATCATCGGGTAAGTGAAGGCTAAGCGTCAGGCCCTCAATAGAAGGATTCTTCAGTTGGAGCACTCCTTGTGTGCGGACCAGCAATGATATGTTGAACATCCTACTGCTGGGAACAAAGCTGCCATGTTAGCAGTGCAAATGGAATTGAATTTGCTATTGTATCAGTATCAGCGCACCAAGAAGCCACTCTTGATATTTATTTATTTATTTATTTGTGGGTCTTATATACCACCTTATCATACAATCAAAGCGGTTTACATAGAACAAAAATATTTTACAATAAACAGACAATACAATTTTACAGTAAACTTAGGTGATAATTAACAGATGTAGAATTAAACAAGAGGTAAAATTTAAACAAGAGGTGAGTCGTTAGATTACAAAGTAAAACATCAGCATCTGCAACATTGCTTAAATATTTTTCAACTTATTTACAATGGCTGTTTATACATTGTGAAGAGCTGGAAATTATGCAAGCAACAGGACAATAGAGAATCTCAAAGTGTTAGGTCAGAGGCCAGAGGACATTGCAATGACATTCTATCAGTATAAGCAGTACAGATTTGGCCATAAGGTCAGAAAGCTGCTGTCTTCATTAATTCACTCAGATGGGGGTCCACACCTTATTGAGGCTGTGTGGGATGCAGAAGGGAGACAATGGCAGGGGAGTGGAGAAGGTTTTCTGCAACTTTTATTTTATTTACATTCTCTTATATACTGTGCTATTCTGCATCAGTGTGGTTTACATTGAACAAACTTAAATTACATTGAACAGGGCATTATAACTTGGAGATAACTATTTTACAGGGGACATGGGCTATGGAGGGTTAAGTGGCTTGCCCAAGACCACAAGGAGCACCTATGGGACTAGAAATACCAGTCCTTCCAGCCCAAGGTTGCTGTCCTTTAGTGGGATTTGAACCCCTGACCTTCTGGCCTGAAGTACCTTGCCCCAACCACTAGGCCACTCCTCCACTCCTACCAACAGTTGTATCAGGAGGCAGGGGACTCTGCTGAACAGGGGGTGACCTATTTGCAAGAGTGTAGAATCTGAGCTGACCCTTGGATACGGGGAGGAGGGGGTTATGTGTGGGCAGGAAAAGTTTCAGGTGGCTGCTTTCACGGACGATATGTTGGTGCACTTGGAGGAGTCTGAAAAGGGGGTATTGATTTTGCTCCAGATGATTGCAGATTTTGGGCGGTTTTTGGGTTGAAGCTCAACTCAGATAAATCAGAGACTTTACCACTGAATGCTGCTGTACAGTGCAACTGGACGGGTGTTTTCCCTCTGAAGTGGGCAGGGGCATGATTTAAATACTTGGGCATTCAGTTCACCAATTGCCTGACGAATTTGTATGCGGCGAACATGCCAGAACAGTTAGCTGACTTGTGGGCGGTGGGTACAGAGGTAGTATGATCTCCCGCTGTCTCTGGGTGGTCGGGTAGCATTATTTAAGATGGTACTCTTTCCAAAGTGGCTACCTATTTTGCAAATGCTCCCTATGGTCCTTAAGAAAAAGGATCTGCATTTATTGGATAAGGAGGTCAATGATTTATTGTGGAAGGAGCGGAACCTAGTGTGCGGATTGAAGCTCTTCAGAGACCTTGGGAAGCAGAGGGGTATGGGCCTCTCAGATCTGGCAAGGTATAATATAGCCTGTCTCTTGCATCATGTATGGGATCGGCTATGGGAATTATCAGAATATACCCCCCACCCTTGCTTGGGAGATGGTGCTTGTGACGTCACTCCATTTGCGGTATGTCTTCCATGTTGTGAATCCCCGCTATTTTCCTGAAGTGCATGGAAATGTTCTGTTCCAGTCAGTGTGGCATGCTTGGTGACACTTATGTGACCAGTTGGGCTGGATGAGCTTTTGTACACCGTACTTGCGATTACGTGGTAATAGTGATTTTTCTCCCTGGGTTGGTTGCGGCAGGGTTTAGGACCTGGGCAAGGGCAGGTATCTTGGGGCTGGAGCACCTTGTAGAGGAAGATGAGTTCTTGTTGAAGTTTTGATGAGCTGCGGGTGCGATATGGGCTCATGGGGACAGATGTCTTTGCGTATATGCAGGTACATAGCTATCTCCGCAGTCTGGCACTGGAGTCCCTGGAAGGTTGTATCTGTTCCTAGATGGAAGAGCTACTTGTGGACAGGAACCGGAGGGTCCACATTACTCATTTGCATAAGGCACTTTTAAATGAGATGCATCAGGCTGACAAGATGGCCTTGGAGACCGCATAGGACTTTGGCGTCCTAGTCTCTGGGACGGACCTTGTGGAGGCGATTGGAAGTGTTCTAACTTTGACTCCCAATGTGGAGCTTCGGGACATGCAGTATAAGTTAGCTCATCCGTTGTTTTTTGCCCCAAATAGGGCTTGGAGTGCTGGACTAGCAGAAATGGGGGCCTGCCGTGTTGTGGACTGTCTGCAGCATCCTTGGGTCACATGTTCTGGCATTGTCCAACCACATCTCGATATTGGGGAGAGTGCTTCGGTATTTGGGGGGACTCACTGCTGTGTCACCTTGCTGTAGTCATTTTAGATATCTGGGTGGGGCAGGACAATATCTCTAATTCTGAACCTCACTGGGTTCGGCTGGCCCTACTCTTGGCCAGGAAGGCTGTCCTGCAAACTTGGTTGACAAAAGAGGGACCAATGTTTTGGCAGTGGCAGAACACTTTGAATGGGCTCTTGCTGTTTGAGTGGAAGCAAGCTCAGGGGCATGTTTCCCATTGGATATACTTTCTGGAAGTGTGGGGCCTTGCTCAATCATTGCATGAGAAGTGTGGATGGCTGGTTTGGGTCAATCAAAGGTCAATCAAAGACCTGGAAACCTTTCGGAAAGAGCTAAACACTTCTTTTTACTGAATACTTTAGCAACACTGACTGATGCATAATTGTTATTCCCGCCCATCCTCAACCTACAAATACAAGTATATTGTTAACGATCACCATCTAATTTCTCAGGGATAGATGTGCCCATACGTGGGAGACTGGGACTTTCTTTTCACTCTGCATTATCTTTTAGAGTTTTGGATAAGCAGTTGGGTGGGAAATAGCCCAGGGTCTGTAAATGGAATGACCTCCCTTTGCTGCTATTGATGCTTGGGCCTAGGCTTTAGTTGTTATAAGAATCAGTTCATATGGTCAGAGCTTCTTGAGCCCTTTCCAATCTCTCTGTAATATCATTACATAAAGAAGTGCTACTGTGATTCTCACTATAAATTATAACACAAAGAATAGGGGAAAACATTCTAATCAATAATGAGCTGAATGAAATGATTGAACAAAAGAATATTCAACAACACTCTACTGTCATTTAATATGAATGCTTATAAACAATTATAAAGGAGGAGGGCTATCATAATTAGTTATTCATACTTTAGTCATCAGAATTTGGTCTGGTATATTTACCCACTTTAGTCTTGACTAGCCTTATGCACATTTAATCAGTTAACCCTACAGTTTCAAAGATTTTATAATGATTTTTTATTTCGCAATTACTGTCCACACTGCTGTATGATAACAAAAAGTGTAATAAGTAAAAGATTATTGAAAAATCCCTACAGTTGCTGAGCAAAAACATTGGAATATGCATCTTCTAAACATATGTTGTAGCCACTGATACACAAACACACTTTCCCAGTGTTTTGGAATATGATCAAGCATGTTTCCATGATGGGTATGTATATTTGGAAAAGAGAACTGGATGTAGCTCATGCCTTTTCTCAGACGTTGAAGGGTGAATATACCTGACCAATGCCTCATGACTTCTGAAAGGATGGGCTCCAGCTTAACCAGAATGGAGCCAGGCTGCTGGCATTAACCTTTAAAAAGGAGATAGAGCAGCTTTTAAACTAGATAATAGGGGAAAGTCAACAGTTGCCCAAGAGCGCATGGTTCGGAAAGATGTATCCTTGAACGATATTAGCAAAAGAGAGAAGTTAGGACATCCTGACGGAGAAGTTCCAATAAAGATAAAAGTAACCCAGATGCCCTTAAGTACAGAGCAGACAGAGATGAAAGATTCCAAATTACCCCTATTCAACTGATAACAAAATTAATATGAATAAAATACAACCTCTAAAATGCCTATATGCAAATTCTAGAAGTCTAAAAAATGATATGAGAGTTAGACTATATAGCACTAAATGAAAAGTTAGATATAATTGGCATCTCAGAAACCTGGTGGAAGGAGGACAACCAATGGGACACTGTGATACCTGGATAGATCAAATTGGTGGAGGGGTTGCGCTCTATGTTAGAGAAGGCATTGAGTCACATAGGATTAAGTTTTGCAGGAAACAAAATACATTGTAGAATCTATGGATAGAAATTCCATGTCAAAAAAGGGGAAGGTGATGGCAGTAGGGGGGGGGGGGGGTTACTACCGACTGCCTGGCCAGAAGGAACAGATAGATGATGAAATGCTAAAAGAAATCAAGGAATCAAACGAAAGTTACAACACAGTAATAATGGGCAATTTTAATTACCATAATATAGATTGGGTCAGTGTCACAGCAGGAGATAAAGTTTCTAGATGAAATAAATGACTGCTTCTTGGAGCAGCTCGTTCATGAGCTGACAAGAGGGGAAGCTATTTTGGACCTAGTCCTTAGTGGAAAACAGGATCTAGTGCAAGAGGTAAAGGTGTTGGGGCCACTTGACAATAGTGATCATAGCATGATCGCATTTGCTTTAATAAATAGAGGAAGGACAGCAAGGAAATCCACAGTACTACCTTTTAACTTTCAAAAGGGAATCTATGATAAAATGAGGAAAATAGTTAAAAAAAATAAAAGGAGCAGCTGCAAAGGTTAAAGATTTACATCAAACACTGGCGTTGTTTAAAAATATTATCTTGGAAGCCCAAACCAGATGTAATTACACACTTTAATAAAAGTGGAAGGAAGGGCAAAAAACTGCCAGCATGGTTTAAAGGTTAAGTCAGAGAGGCTGTTGTAGCCAAAAAAGCACCTTTTAGGAAATGGAAAATGGAGCCAAATGATGAAAATGGGAAAACAACATAAGCACTGGTAAGTTAGATGCAAGGCATTGATAAGATAGACAAAGAGAGAATTAGAAAAAAAGCTTGCTGTGGAAGTAAAAATGTATAATAAAGCCTTTTTCAAGTACCTTCATAGCAAAAAAACCTGTGAGAGAATCAGTTGGACCATTAGATGGGGTAAAAGACACTAAGGGAGGACAAAGTCAACACCTGGACCAGATGGCATTCATCTGAAGGTGTTGAAAGAGCTGAAATATGAGATTGCAGACCTACTATTAGTAATCTGTGAAATATTATTAAAATTATCTGTAGTATCTGAAGACTGGAGATGGCAAATGTATTGCCAATTTTTAAAAAAGGTTCCGGGATAACATAGCAGCATAGTAACATAGTATATGATGGCAGATAAAGACCAGTACGGTCTATCTAGTCTGCTCATTAAGGTGGCTAGAATAGGTGTACCCACCTCTATTTGTTGAAGTATAAAATATATTTAAGTTTGTTTTGATTTCATCCTCTTTTTACAAAGGGATCCACTGTGTCTGTCCCATGTGATCGAGGAAACTACATACTGATGAGCCTGACATCATTATAAAGAATAAAATTACTGAACATGTAGATAGTCAACATGGATTTAGCCAAGGAAAGTCTTGTCTTTCCTGCCCCTATCTAGCCTCTCCATACAAACTCCTTGTTCATATGGGGAGGCTTGGCGGGGATCGGAAAGGCAGACGAATAGTGGGGATGGACGTTCCGCTATTCATATTAGAGAATAGACCCCTTAGTGAATCTGGATTTTCAGAAAGTCTTTCCTTTGACAAAGTCAATCATTAGAGACGTTTGGCAAAATTAAAAAGTCATGGGATAGGAGGCAGTGTACTATTGTGGATCAGAAACTGATTAAAAGATAGAAAGCAGAAAGTAGGGCCAAACGGCCAATTTTCTGAATGGAGAAAGGTGAATAGCGGAGTACTCCAAGGATCTGTGCTGGGTCCACTGCTTTTTAAGATATTCATAAGTGATCTGAAAATAGCAATGATGAGTGAGGTGATCAAATCTGCAGATGACACAAAATTATTCAAAGCTGTTAAAATACAAGAAGTTGTGAAAAATTGCAAGAGGACCTTGATAAATCGGAAGACTGGACGTTCAAATGGCAGATGGAATTTAATGTGGACAAGTGCAAAGTTATACACCTAGGAAAAGACAACCCAAACTATGGTTACACGATGTAAGGTTCCACATTAGGAACCACCACCCAGGAAAAGGATTTAGACATCATCATGGATAATATGTTGAAACCCTCCGCCAAGTGTCCAGTGGTGGCCAAGAAAGCAAATAGAATGCTAGGTATCATAAGGAAAGAAATGAAGAATAAAACCAAGGATATTATAATGCCTTTGTATTGCTCCATGATACAACTGCAACTTGAGTAATGTATGCATTTCTGGTCACCATATCTTAAAAAGGATATAGCAAAATTAGAAAAGGTACAGAAAAGAGCCACCAAAATGGTAAAAGGGATGGAAGGAAACCCCTATGAGGAAAGACTTAAAAGATTAGGGCTCGAGGAGAGGGTTGAGAAGCAGTGATCTAAATAGTCAGCAACTGGGTGGGGGGGGGGGGAGGCAAGATGGCGGCAGGAAGTGGATCGGCAGCAGCTGCACAGCAGTAAGGCTCGGCGTTTTTGTTTGGCGAGTGGCAAACTCTGCCCTGGGCTGAGATGGGGCGGAGGAAAAGGAAGCAAGCGAGGTTACCTGGGGTTTCCTCGCTGCCTTCTGCTACCGGCCAGAAGACCCTGGATCTATGTGGGTTTGCAGCTGTTGGGTCCAGAGCGTCATTTTCACCAGCACAGCAGGAAGAACTGTTGTCTGTGTTGGGTGCATCAGAGGTGAGTCTTTCACCGGATCAGCGGGTGCCCCCATTACAGCCAGGAAGTGTGTCATCGGCTGATGGTGTTTTCCCTCTTTCTTCGCCTGGCTTGCTGGTGAGCATCCCGGAGCCTGGTGGTGAGGGACGACTGTTGGAGGTGTCTAGCTCACACTCCGGAGGATGGAGACAGCTGGAGGGAGGCGGTGTAGTGGAGCCGCCTCTCGCTATGGTGGACCCTCGGCTATCGGAGTCTGGAGGTGGGTTACTTCCTGGTAATCGGGGTTTGGTTAAACTCGCAGTAATAACGTTGTATGCACTGTGGGATGCCATTTCTGCTTTGACTACTACTCTAACAGCTTGTGGGAACTGTTAGTTCTGAATTGTCTACTATGAAATTGGTGGTATCAGAGGCTTCCAGGGGCCAGGACTTACAGGCTGGTACTTTATCACAGGTGAAAGAAGATTTGAGTCGCCTTCGTGAGGAGCATGTAGCCCTGATGAAGGAAAGATCAGTGTTGACTCGCAAAGACTGAGCATTTAGAAAATCAAGCACGAAGGAATAATCTTTGCTTATTGAATTTTCCTAGGTCCCCTCTCATGTCTCCTTTGGAAATGGTGTGGAAGTATTTCGGTGAGGTGCTCAAGATTCCATCGGAGCACCTGCCTCTTATGACCAGGGCCCAATATCTATCTGTTAACACTCTGGGGGCCCGGAGAAATGGCTCGGAGGCTTTAATGTTTGGAGAAGGGGACCTTACTGGCTATCTGGAAAGTTCTTTGGATTTATTTATTTATTTATTTATTCTATACCGCCCCTTCCAGAGATCAAGGGCGGTTTACATGGAACAGTTAACAATTTTGTATACTTCTGTATACTTTACATAGAACGGTATTTGTAACTATGTACAGGTAACATTGCATGGAACAGTTTCAAAACTATTTACATGGAACTATTTACAAAGAACAATAAACAATATGTTACAGAGCACAATAGACATTAAACATATATTTCAATTGAACTTGTGTAAGTTTTGGATTTTTTCCTTTTTCCTTTTGGATGTGATAACAGAGAGAACTACTATGCTGGTGACTCTAGCACTGGCTTTTTTCAAGAACATTAATTAGAAGTTTCTAGATTCACAAGTTCGTATATTTCCTGACTTGTCTTGAGCAACCCAGTTAAGGAGGAAGGAATTTCTGGCTTATCAGGCCAGGACCATCTCCATGGGTGCTATTTTTGTGCTAAAATTTCCATCTTCTTGTTATATTTCCTATCAAGGAAAGAATTACCTGTTTTTTTATCCTAAGCAGCTTCTAGAATTCTTAAATGCAAGGGAAGTGATCAAGGTTGATGTGTGTTCCCATACGGCTGATATATAAGTCTTATCCTGTCTTATATATTTTTCTTTGTTAAGGGTCTCTTTACGTTTGGGATGGGATTGTAATTGAGGACCTTGCTATAAATTTCCTGTTGCCCCTCTTCTTTTTCCTAAGATTTTTTTATGTGGGCTAATGTTTAGTATTGGGTGTTTTTTCCTTTGTTTATTTGTGCGGTTATATGATGCGAAGTTTCCATATTTCTTGGTTCATTCATGTGAATGCCTGAGTGTTCTTATATATAAAATTCAATAAAGTTTAAATTTAAAAAAAAGATTAGGGCTCTTCAACTTGAAAAAGAGATGGTTGAGGAGAGATAGGATAGAGGTCTATAAATTAATGAATGGAGAAAAATGGATAAATGGAGATAGGTTGTTTACACCATCAAACGGTAGAAAGACGAGGGCACACGCAATGAAGCTACAATGTAACTCTTTTAAGAGTAATAAGAGAAAATATTTTTTCATTCAACATATAATCAAATTCTGGAATTCATTACCAGAAGATTTACTAAAAGCTGTTAGTGTAGCTATGTTTAAAAAAGGTTTGGACAAGTTCCTGGATGAAAGGTTCATAACCATTATTAACGAGGAATCGGGAAATGCACTGCTTACCCCAGGACAAGCATTGTGGAACCTATGTACCTTTTTGGGAAGCTGCCTGGTACTTGTGACCTGGATTGGCCACTGTTGGAAACAAGATATTGGGTTTGACGGACTTGGCTGACCCAGTATGGCATTTCTTATGTTTTTAAGGTGAATTACATTCAGGTACAGTAGATATTTTCCTGTCCCCAGAGTGCTTACAAATAAGTTTGTACCTGAGGCAATGGAAGGTTAAATAACTTGCCCAAGATCACCCTATCTTCCTTTTCTAGCCCATTAGGCTATTTTTCTATGTTTCAGAGACACCTGCCTTTAACCCTATGGGGAAAATTGCATTGTCTTTGCAAGATCACAGCAATAATATTCCGCCCTCTAGAAAATCAAGAACCAGCTCTTAAAATGCTGCTGTCTGCATATGCAAGGCTAGAAGTGGTGGTCATTGACAAACTGGATTTACAGCACAATGTTGTGAAATTTGAAGAACAGATTACAGTTTGTGAAGACCAGAAGAAGGAAGGTGTCACTCTACAAACTAAGTAGGATCAGCAACATGAGTGGAGTGGGGCCATAGACCACATACACACAAAGGATTTAAATGTCCAATTTTCAATTTATTAAATAGGGAACGTGTAAATAATATTTTGGGTAATATTGCCCTTCAGGTATTCCAGCGGTTTTTGTTTGTATCAGGAAGTATGATTCAAATGGGCTGTTTTTTTGATTGAGCGTCCAACTTTCTGTGAAAATTAAAAATTTAGAAATGATATGTAACAATTTTTTAAATAATTTTGGATGCTAAAACTTTCATTTAAGATAATGTTATATTAAAGACATCTAGTTTTAAAGCATGTGCCAGTGTCGTCCTCTCAAATGGGATATGGAGGTGGGTTTTGTTTGTGAACGATACTGAATGAGAACTTGAGGACTTGAGGACATCACTTATTGTGCAATTCAACAATGTTATAGGAATTTTACCTCATGTATATAGCATATTTCATGTAAATAGTTCATGTATATAGTTCAGCCCCTGTTATCCAAGTTTATATTCCTGTTCGATGTAAAACCAAACAGAATGTGTGTATTGGTCACTTTGTTATACTGTAAACCGCGCTGATACCGAATAGTGCGGTATATAAGCAACTGTAATAAATAAATAAATAAATAAATAAATTTTGATTTGGTGAGTAGCTATGCATTAGCACTAGAATACGTTTTATGCAGTTTTATCTTTACTGACTGCAAAAAATTCATTTCTGATAAAGATCAATTTTAAATTAATGCATATGGTTGGAAATTACATCACCACAGAATTGTGGAGACTCAAAATTCTTATCCTTCTTTTAATTAAATATTGATACTATCTTTAATAGAAGAGTATGCACATATGTCAATTTGTAGTTTTTTTGATGTAGTTTTTTTGATTTTCTTATTTATTTTGAGAAATTTTGAAACAATTTCTTGGTGTGTTTGTGTTGGGATAGTTTAGTTGGAAGCACTGGAGAGATTCTAGTAATTAAATTCAGATATTTTAGTTAGCTCCTTTGTTCTATTATTAGACTTAACAAAGATTTTGACTTCTATTGAGGTTAATTAGCCTCACTGCTAGATGGATATATCGGGTCCGGTATTCAGTGCCAATGGCTAGTGCTGCTAAAGTGGTTAGCCGCTGGCACTGAATTTAAAACCCAGATCTTCAATGCTGAGGCCATATGTGGGTTTCGGCATTGAATAACTGGACTGCCCTGATCAAAACGATATTCAGCTGCTGCCCAGTTAGCTTCATAAGAACATAAGATATGCCATACTGGGTCAGACCAAGGTCCATCAAGCCAGTATCCTGTTTCCAACAATGGCCAATCTAGGTCACAAGTACCTAGCAGTTTCCCGAAAAGACACAGGTTCCACAATGCTTGTATTGGGGCAAGCAGTGGTTATTCTGGGTCCCCTTTAATAATGGCTTATGGACCTTTCCTCCAGGAACTTGTCCAAACCTTTTTTAACCCAGCTACACTAACAGCTTTTACTAAATCCTCCGGAAGCAAATTCCAGAGTTTGATTATACGTTGAGTAAAAAAATATTTTCTCTAATTAGTCTTAAATAGGTTACCTTGTAGCTTCATTGCATGCCCCCTAGTCTTTCTATATTTTGATGTAAACAATCTATCTATGTTTACCCGTTCGACTCCATTCATTAATTTATAGACCTCTATCATATATCCCCTCAGCCGTCTCTTTTCAAGGTTAAAGGTTCCTTGTAAATTCCTATGTAAATAGTTAATCTCTGCTTATTGTAATTAGTTCTCTTCATATTCATTGTAGTTTCGTTCATATTCATTGTATACCTGTTACCTGTTCCTTGTAAACAGTTGAAACACACTGCCAATTGTTATATGTAAACCATCTTGACTTGTAGAAAGACAGTATATAAATCTTGTTAAATAAATAAATAAATAAATAAATAAAGAGCCCTAACCTGTTTAGCCTCTCTTCATAGGGGTATCCTTTCACCCCCTTTACCATTTTGGTGGCTCTTCTCTGTACCTTTTATAATAACGCTATATCCTTTTTAAGATACGGCGACCAGAATTGCACACAACATTCAAGGTGCGGTCGCACCATGGAACGATACAGAGGCATTATAATATCCTTTGTTTTATTTTCCATTCCTTTCCTTATGATATCTAGCATTCTATTTGCTCTCCTGGCTGCCGCGGCACACTAGGCAGTGGGTTTTAACATGTTATCCACAATGACGCCTAAATCTTTTTCCTGGGTGGTGGTCCCTAATGTGGAACCTTACATCGTGTGACCACAGTTTGGGTTTTTCTTTCTTAGGTGCATAACTTTGCACTTGTCAATATTAAATTTCTTCTGCTATTTGGATGCCCAGTCTTCCAATTTATCAAGATCCTCTTGCAATTTTCCACAATCCACAAGGGTTTCAACAACTTTGAATAGTTTTTTGTGTCATCTGCAAATTTGATTACCTCACTCGTTATCCCCGTTTCCAGGTCATTTATGAATATGTTAAAAGCAGCGGACCCAGCAGAGATTCCTGGGGTACTCCACTATTCACCTTTCTCCATTGGGAAAATTGGTCATTTAGTCCTACCCTCTGCTTTCTATCTTTTAACCAGTTCCTGATCCACAATAGTACACTGCCTCCAATCCCATGACTTTTTAATTTTGCCATAAGAACATAAGATATGCCATACTGGGTCAGACCAAGGTCCATCAAGCCCAGTATCCTGTTTCAAACAGTGGCCAATCTAGGTCATACGTACCTAGCAGTTTCCCCAAAAGATACAGATTCCACAATATAGTAACATAGTAACATAGTAAATGACGGTAGATAAAGACCAGTATGGTCCATATAGTCTGCCCACTAAGATGGCAAGAGTAGGTGCACCTGCCGCTCTGTGCAGGCCACCCCTCCCCATGTATTTGTTTAGGGGTGAACCCACCACTCCATGTAGGAAACCCCTATTTGTTGAGAAGTTAGATGGTTCAGTTTTTTTTTTTTATCCTGTTGCTGCAAAGGGATCCTCTGTGTCTGTCCCATGCCGTTTTGAATTCCGTCACCGTGTTTTCCCCACCACTTCCATCGGGAGGGCATTCCAAGCATCCACCACCCTTTCAGTGAAAAAATATTTCCTGACATTGCCTTTCAATTTACCACCTTGCAGCATCATGTTATGCCCTCTAGTTTTGCACCATCCCCATCTTTGGAAGAGGTTTATTTGTTCATCATTTCTCTTTAAGTATTTAAAGCTCTGAATCATATCTCCCCTATCCCTTCTCTACTCCAAAGTGTACATATTTAGGTCTTCAAGTCTCTTCTCATAAGGCTTCTGACACAGGCTCCAAATTATTTTGGTCGCCTTCCTCTGAACAGTTTCCAGTCTTTTTGCATCCTTTGCAAGATATGGTCTACAAAACTGAACACAGTATTCCAAGTGAGGCCTCACCAGTGACTTGTACAGTGGTATAAGTACCTCTTCCTTTCTGCTAGTAATCCCTCTTTGTATGAAGCCCAACATCCTCCTGGCTTTTGCTACTGCCTTGTCGCACTGTTTTGCCACCTTGAGATCATCAGAGATAATCACATCAAGGACTTTGTCCTGAACAATGCACACCAAACTCTCGCGCCTTATCGTATACATTTCCCATGGATTTCGGCTACCCAAGTGCATGACACTGCACTTTTTCGCATTAAATCGCAATTGCCAAGCATTAGACCATTCTTCCAGCTTTTGTAGATCTTTCCTCATGTTAACCACTCCATCGGGGGAGTCCACTCTGTTGCAAATTTTTGTGTCATCTACAAAAAGGCAGACTTTTCCATTCAGTCCTTCAGCAATATCACACAAAAATACATTGAACAGTGCCGGGCCCAGGACCGAACCCTGGGACACCCCGCTAATCACCTTCCTTTCATCCGAGTGAGCTCCATGTACCATCACCTTCTGTTGTCTGTCAGTCAACCAATTTCTAATCCAGTTTACCATCTTGGGATCCATCCCTAAGCTACTGAGTTTATTGACAAGCCTCCTATGAGGAACAGTATCAAAGGCTTTGCTAAAATCCAGGTGACATCCATCACATGCCCCTGATCTAGTTCCTTGGTCATCCAGTCAAAGAACTCAATCTGATTTGTTTGGCAAGACCATCCTTCAGTAAAACCATGTTGCCTCGGATCTTGCAACCTGTTGGTTTTGAGAAAGTTCACTATTTGCTCTTTCAGGAGCGCCTCCATTACTTTTCCCGCCACCGAGGTAAGGCTCACGGGCCTGTAGTTTGACACTTCTTCCCTGTCACCATTTTTGTGTAGAGGTACGACATCAGCCATTCTCCAATCCTGAGGAACCTCTCCTGTTTCCAAGGATCTGTTGAAGACATCCTTTAATGGACCTGCAAGAACCTCTCTGAGCTCTTTCAGTATCCTGGGATGTATCCTATCCGGTCCCATGGCTTTGTCCACTTTCATTTTAGCAAGTTGTCCCAACACCTCATATTCTGAGAATGGTATGGTATCTACTTCCTTCCCATTTTTATATTTGGGAGTCACAGCTGGTCCATCTCCAGGATTTTCTTTAGTAAAAACAGAGCAGAAATATTTGTTTAGCAATTTCACTTTTTCAATGTCACTTTCCACGATTCTGTTCCCAGCACTTCTGAGTCTTGCAATTCCAACTCTGATCTTTTTCCTTTCCCGAATATAGCTGAAGAAAGTTTTGTCGCCACCCTTAACATCTTTAGCCATCTTTTTCTCTACCTTTGATTTTGCTATCCTTATTTCTCTTTTTGACTCTTTGAGTTTGATCCTGTATTCATTTCTGTGTTCTTCTGTTTGCCAGCTTTTGAATTTTGCGAAAGATGTGTTTTTTGCCTTTATTTGAGCAGCCACTTCTTTGGAAAACCAAATAGGTTTCCTTCTCCTCTGTTTTTATTTACTTTTCTTACATATTTATCTGTTGTCCCTTTTATTGCCAACTTTAGTTTAGCCCATTGCAATTCCATAAGAACATAAGATATGCCATACTGGGTCAGACCAAGGTCCATCAAGCCCAGTATTCTGTTTCCAACAGTGGCCAATCTAGGTCATATGTACCTAGCAGTTTCCCCAAGAGACACAAGTTCCACAATGCTTGTACTGGATCAAGCATTGATATCTTCGGTCACTTCTTAATAATGGTTTATGGACCTTTCCTCCAGGAACTTGTCCAAACCTTTTTTAAACCCAGCTACACTAACAGCCTTTACTGCATACTCCGGTAACAAAATTCCAGAGTTTGATTACACGTTGAGTGAAAAAATATTTTCTTTTATTAGTCTTAAATAGTTTACCCGGTAGCTTCATTGCATGTCTCCTAGTCTTTCTATATTCTGATAAGGTAAACAATTGATCTACGTTTACCCGTTCCACTCCGTTCATTAATTTATAGACTTCTATCATATCTCCCCTCAGCCGTCTCTTTTCCAGGTTAAAGAGCCCTAACTTTTTTAGCCTCTCTTCATAGGAGTATCCTTCCATCCCCTTTACCATTTTGGTGGCTCTTCTCTGTACCTTTTCTAAAATCGCTATATCCTTTTTAAGATACGGCGACCAGAATTGCACACAATATTCAAGGTGCGGTCTCACCATGGAACGATATAGAGGCATTATAATATCTTTTGTTTTATTTTCCATTCCTTTCCTTATCATACCTAGCATTCTATTTGCTCTCTTGGCCGCCGCTGCACACTGCGCCGAGGGTTTTAACATGGTATCCACAATGACGCCTAAATCTTTTTCCTGGGTGGTGGTTCCTAATGTGGAACCTTGCATCGTGTAACCATAGTTTGGGTTGTTCTTCCCTAGGTGCATAACCTTGCACTTGTCCACATTAAATTTCATATGCCATTTTGATGCCCAGTCTTCCAATTTATCAAGATCCTCTTGCAATTTTTCACAATCCTCTTGGGTTTTAACAACTTTAAATAGTTTTGTGTCATCTGCAAATTTGATAACCTCACTCGTTATTCCACTTTCCAGGTCATTTATGAATATGTCAAAAAGCAGCGGACCCAGCACAGATCCCTGGGGTACACCACTATTCACCTTTCTCCATTGGGAAAATTGGCCATTTAGCCCTACCCTCTGCTTTCTATCTTTTAACCAGTTCCTGATCCACAATAGTACACTGCCTCCTATCCCATGACTCTTTAGTTTTGCCAAAAGTCTCTGATGAGGGACCTTGTCAAAGGCTTTCTGAAAGTCCAGATACACAATATCAACCGACTCACATTTGTCCACCTGTTTATTCACTCCTTCAAAAAACATAACAGATTAGTAAGACAAGATCTTCCTTGTCTAAAGCCATGTTGGCTGTCTCCCATTAGGTTGTGACTATCTACATGCTGAGTAATTTTATTCTTTATGATGGTTTCTACCATTTTTCCCGGTACTGACGTCAGGCTCACCAGTCTGTAGTTTCCCGGATCACCCCTGGAACCCTTTTTAAAAATTGGTGTTACATTGGCGATCCTCCAATCTTCAGGTATTAGAGATGATTTTAATGATAGTTCACAGATTACTGATAGCAGGTCTGCAATCTCATATTTCAGTTCTTTCAACACCCTTAGATGTATACCATCCAGCCCAGGTGATTTGCTATTCTTCAGTTTATCTAATAGTTGTAAGACATCTTCCCGATGTATCGATATTTCCTTCAATTCTTCCGCACCTTTAAATACCACTTCAGTCATGGGTAACATCCCTACATCTTCCTCAGTAAAGACCGAAGCAAAGAATTCATTCAGTCTCTCCGCTATCGCCTTGTCGCCTCTTAGTGCTCCTTTAACCCCTTTATCATCTAATGGACCAATTGACTCTCTCACAGGTTTTTTGCTACGAATGTACTTGAAAAGGTCTTTATTTCGCGTTTTTACTTCCGCAGCAAGCTTCTTCTCAAATTCTCTCTTTGCCTGCCTTATCAATGCCTTGCATTTGACTTGCCAGTGCTTGTGCTGTTTCCAGGTTTCGTCGTTTGGCTCTTTTTTCCATTTCCTGAAAGATGCTTTTTTGGCAACAACAGCCTCTCTGACCTCACCTTTAAACCATGCTGGCAGTTTTTTGGACTTCCGTCCACTTTTCTTAAAGCGTGGAATACAGCTGGTCTGGGCATCCAAGATAGTATTTTTCAACAACACCCAAACTTGATGTACGTCTTTAACCTTCACAACTGCTCCTTTTAGTTTTTTCTTAACTGTTTTCCTCATTTTATCATAGTCTCCCTTTCGAAAGTTAAAAGGTAGTACTGTGGATTTCCTTACTATCCCTCCTCCACTAATTAAATCAAAGGCGATCATGCTATGATCACTATTGCCAAGTGGCCCCAACACCCTTATCTCTTGCACTAGATCTGGTGTTCCACTAAGGACTAGGTCTAATATGGCTTCCCCTCTGGTCGGTTCATGAACCAGCTGCTCCAAGAAGCAATCATTTATTTCATCTAGGAACTTTATCTCCCTTGCATGTCCTGACGTGACACTGACCCAGTCAATACCGGGGTAATTGAAATCACCCATTATTATTACTGCGCTGTAACTTTTGTTAGCTTCCTTGATTTCTTTGAGCATTTCATCATCCATTTGGTCATTCTGGCCAGGTGCTCGATAGTACACGCCACTGCCATCGCCTTCCCCCTTTTATATGGAATTTCAATCCATATAGATTCTACAGCAGATTTTGTTTCCTGCAAAACTTTAATCCTTTCTGAGTCATTGCCCTCTCTAACATAGAGCGCAACCCCTCCACCAATTTGATCAGCTCAGTCATTACGATATAGTTTGTACCCAGGTATCACAGTGTCCCACTGGTTGTCCTCCTTCCACCATGTCTCTGATATTCCAATCATATCTAACCTTTCATTTAGTGCTATATATTTTAACTCTCCCATCTTATTCTTTAGGCTTCTAGCATTTGCATACAAGCATTTTAGAGAATGTATTTTATTCATGTTAATTTGGCTATTGTTAGACATGGGTAATTTGGGATCTTTAAGCTCTGTGTGCTCCATACTTGGGGGCATTTGGGCTACTTTACTCTTTTGTGGAACCTCTCTGCTTTTGGTAGTATCCTTCAAGGATACATTCTTCTGAACCATCCGCTCTTGGGCGACTGTCAGCTTTCCCCTAATATCTAGTTTAAATGCTGCTCTATCTCCTTTTTAAAGGTTAATGGCAGCAGCCTGGTTCCATCCCAGTTAAGGTGAAGCCCATCCCTTCGGAAGAGCCCCTCCTTTCCCCAGAATGTTCCCCAGTTCCTAACAAATCCAAAACCCTCATCTCTGCACCATTGTCTCATCCACGCATTGAGACTCCGGAGCTCTGCCTGCCTTTTGGGTCCTGCGCATGGAACAGGAAGCATTTCCGAGAATGCTACCCTGAAAGTTCTGAATTTCAACTTCCTACCTTAAAGCCTAAATTTTGCCTCCAGAACCTCCCTACCAGATTTTCCTATGTCATTGGTACCGACATGTACCAAGACAGCAGACTCCTCCCCAGCACTATCTAAGACCTTATCTAGGTGGTGCGTCCACCAGCCACCCAGCTATCTACATGCCTAATGATCGAATCACCAACTATAACGGCTGTCCTAACCCTTCCCTCATGGGCACATGGCCCTGGAGAAACTTCCTCGGTGCAAGAGGGTTTTACATCACCTGGAGGACAGGTCCTAGTTACAGGATCACTTCCTGCCACACCAGGGTGATGCTCTCCTGTCACGTGACCTCTCTCCTCCATGGCAACAGGGGTGCTGCCAGACTGGAGGTGGGACTTCAGGACTATATCCCTGTAGGTCTCGTCTATGTACCTCTCTGTCTGTCTTATGTTTTCCAAGTCTGCTACTTTAGCCTCTAGAGAACGGACTTGTTCCCTGAGAGAAAAGAGCTCCTTGCACCTAGTGCACACGTAAGACCTCTCACCAAATGGGAGAAAATCATACATGTGACACTCAATGCAAAAGACTGGAAAGCCCCCATCCCACTGCTGGACTGCTGTCTGCATTTTAGTTTTAAGTTTGTGTCTAGATCTTTAAGTTCTTACTTATTAGGGGTTGCTATGGGTATTTATACCAATAAAACTGTACCTAATACGTTTAATATACCTTGTTCACCTGAAGCTTAATTAATCTCAGGTCCTTAGTGTATGACTGATTTGGGTAATAAGCTTCACCTGAAAGCACCTCCTGTCTTTTAAGATGTGTAAGTACCTATAAAGCTATGATTATCCCAGGGGAGGGTGGGTGTGGGAGGGATGGAGGGAAATAACACTTATTAAAAGAGGGCTGCTACACAGTACCCTGTCTTGTGCTGCTGAGGTAAGCTAAATTCTGATTTGATTTAAATTATAGCTCTTAGCTGCTGCTAGGCTCTAACTTCTTATGAAATTTAAACTACAAGCTCTCTGCTGGGTACTAAATTTAACCAGAAAGCTCTCTTCTGTGTGTTAAATTTAAACTAAAAGTACTTTGCTGTTAATGGGCCCTGAGTGACTATTAAATTTAAACTACAAGCTCTCTGCTGGGTATGAAATGTAACCAGAAAGCTCTCCTCTGTGTTTTAAATTCAAACTTTAATTGCTGCTACTAGGCCCTAACTGATCCAACAAAAAACAGTGTGTTCACAGATTAAGTAGCTTTAATACAAAGAATTCTTTTTAGAAAATTACCAGAAGTATATACTCACAGTTGCAGATTTCTCTCCAGAATTAACAGTACCCCTTTCTAGTCCTTCAAGACTTCCCTTATCTCCTTCCACCCTGTCAGCTCCTCCTTTAGGTACTCGGCTATTTTATTGAAGTCAGTTTTTTTGAAGTTTAGGACTTTGAGCTTGCTATGATTGACCTGTACCATGGCTTTTATCTCAAACCACACCATGTGATGATCGCTGTTGCTCACAGGGGCACTCACGCAGACATTCAACATGTTATTACTGTTGGTGAGCACTAAATCCAGCATTGAGCTTTCCCTGCTTGGTTCCATCACCATTTGTCTAAGTAATGCATCTTGGAGAGCATCCACAATTTTTTTGCTTCTTTCCAGATGTGCAGGAGTAATCCAATCCACATCAGGTAGATTAAAGTCACCCAATATTATCACTTCCCCTTTGTGGCTATCTTGGCAATATCTATAATCAATTTGTTATCTACCTCTTCAAATTGAGTCAGAGGTCTGTAGACTACACCAGTATGGATGACAGTGCCATCTCCTCTTTCTAACGCAATCCAGAGAGCTTCTTCTTTTCCCCATGCCCCCTGCATTTCAGTAGCTTTAATATTGCTTTTGATATACAAGGCTCCTCCTCCTCCTTTTCCATTTTCTCTGTCTCTTCTGAAGAGATTATAGCCAGCTATGGCTATATCCCAATCATGTGGTTCATTGAACCATGTTTCTGTAATGGCCATAATGTCCAAGTCCATTACCACCATTAGGGCTTCCAGGTCCACAACTTTGTTGGCTAAGCTTTGAGCATTTGTGCTCATTGTTTTCCAGCATTTACCTGGCTTGTGTGTATTTTGCATTGATTTTGTTCTGCCCTCTTCTTCCCACTTGTTTTTGATGTGTAGTTTAAAAGTGTGGCTGTTTCTGATGTTATTCTGCTTTTGTAGGGGGTGGTGTCCAGAACTTGACCTTCCACATCCGTCACCCCCTTTTTCTAGTTTAAATGCATATCCACATAGTGCCTGAATTTTTCACTTAGGATTCTTTTCCCTGCGACAGGGAGATGTAATCCATCAGCACAGTATAGTCTCTTGTTGGTCCATCTGTTTCCCCAGTCGCCAATAAATCTGAATCCTTCTGGTTTGCACCAGGTCTGGAGCCATGTATTAAAGCTGTTAATGTGATGCAGCCTTTTTGCCCCCTTACCAAGAACAGGTAGAACTTCTGAGAATGCAACAGTGTTAACAATGGGCTTGAGTTTCTCTCCCAGAGATTGGAAGTCCTTTTGGACTATAGAGGTAAGAGGGAGGAGTGGTCTAGTGGTTAGGACAAGGTACTTCAGGCCGGAGGGCTGGGGGTTCAAGTCCCACCTGGGGACAGCAATCTCAGGCCGGAGGGACTGGGATTTCTAGTCCTGTAGGCACTCCTTGTGGTCTTGGGCAAGCCACTTAACCCTCCATTCTGTAAGTATTAGCGTATGTGTCTCATATCCCCTCGTGTTAAATGTATCCCCCAATTGACCGCTTTGACCCGGTGAAAAGCGGGATATAAATACAGCTAAATAAATAAATAAATAGAGGTACTGTTTCTAGCCAGGTTATTTGTGCCCAAGTGGATAACAACATCAAGTTTGGAGTGTTCACTTTCTGCGTTAAGTACTTCAACAACTTGGTTTGTATTCCTGCTGGCTGAGGAACCTGGTAGGCACATGACTATCTTCTCTCCTTTGAACTGTGTTCCCAAGTTGGTGTCTCTGATGATGGAATCTCCAAGTAGTAGTAGTTTTCTGTTTGGTGAGGTTTTCTTCATTTTTGGTGCTTTAGCAGGAGATTGGGCATTGACTGACTCCTCTAAGGGCTGTTCAGTTTCTTTGGATTGGGCATCCTCATCCTCATCCTCATCCTCATCCCCCATTATTACTTAACCAACTAACCAATCTTGATCACTACCCAAACTAAGAACAAATCCTGTCATGTATACTTGTAAATACTCTTGTAAATAGTTGCAGTAATGACTTCCCATGTTTTATCCAAGTTCTCTGACCTGGTTCTCTGTAAAACCAAACAGTTTGTTCATTATGGTATGTTGTTATATTGTAAACCGCGCTGATGCTGAATAGAGCGGTATATAAGAGCCTGTAATAAATAATAAATAAATAATAAATAAATCTCTTGATGTATAGGATGCCTCTGCATTACAGGTCACAATCTACCAGAACCCACTGTGATCCATTTATTCCTGGGGTGTTTGATTCTTTGTGGGAGCGGTGGTGGACTTTGTTCAGTTTGTATCCTAGAAAAGGTGCGCTTCATTGCAACCAGTTCCTCCCTCAGTAGAGTCACTTCTTTATGCATGGCAGCTAGGTCTTTCCTTAGTAGAGTCAGTTCTTTATGCATGGTAGTTGACTTGAGGCACATAGGACAAGCTCTTAGGCTCCAAATGATTTGTCTTGGAATGAAAGTACTGTAGTTATTGCATTGAATACACAACATGTTGATTAAGCAGTCCCAGAAGGAGAAGAGGAAGAAGAAGAAAAGATGAAGAAGAGAAGATGAAGAAGATGTGGGCTTTAACCCAAGTTAAGAAGGATAGATGGCACGTATGTGACCACTATATAGATAATGTAGCCCCTGGGGTGGGTGGGGTGAGGGTTAGAGCTGGCGGGAACCTAAGTGTCTCTGACCAGGGCACACACAGATATCTGATTTAAGTCTATACAAGGAAAGCAGACAGTCTGAAAGTCCCCAACCTTAATGTATAACCACAGTTAAAAACTATATTAGCATTATCCCCAAAAATCAACAGTTAGATTTTATATTTTTAGCTAGAAACCAGCAGAGATAAGATAGAAAGGTTTTCTCTTAGCTTTGTGGATGCTTCTCAGCTAATGCAGACTGGCTCAGACCGGTGTGTCAGGCCAGGTATAAGATGGTCTAAATTAGCCCCTCCTTGGGAGCAGCTTTCACCAACCAACCAGTGCAGCAGAAGTAAACTTTTGTCTATCTCTCTATCTGCCTCACACACAGATATCTTATTTAAGTCTATACAAGAAAAGCACACAGTCTGAATGTTGCCAACCTTAATGTATAACCACAGTTAAAAGCTATATTAGCAATATCCCCAAAAATCAACCATTAGATTTTATATTTTTAGCTAGAAACCAGCAGAGATAAGATAGAAAGATTTGCTCTAAGCTTTGTGGATGCTTCTCAGCTAATGCAGACCTAATGCAGACCTTGTATTGGGTCAAGCATTGATATCCTGGGTCCCTTTTTAATAATGGTTTATGGACCTTTCCTCCAGGAACTTGTCCAAACCTTTTTTAAACCCAGCTACACTAACAGCCTTTACTACATCCTCCGGTAATGAATTCCGGAGTTTGATTACACATTGAGTGAAAAAACATTTTCTCTTATTAGTCTTAAATAGTTTACCCTGTAGCTTCTTTGCATGCCCCCTAGTCTTTCTATATTCTGATAACGTAAATAATTGATCTACGTTTACCCTTTCACCTCCGTACTTTAATTTATAGACTTCTATCATATCTCCCCTCAGCCATCTGTTTTCCAGGTTAAAGAGCACTAACCTTTTTAGCCTTTCTTCATAGGACTTCCCTTCCATCCCCTTTACCATTTTGGTGGCTGTTCTCTAAACCTTTTCTAATAACGCTATATCCTTTTTGAGATACAGCAACCAGAATTTCACACAATATTCAAGGTGCAGTTGCACCATGGAATGATACAGAGGCATTATAATATCCTTTGTTTTATTTTCCATTCCTTTCCTTATGATACCTAGCATTCTATTTGCTCTCCTGGCTGCCATGGCACACTGGGCGGAAGGTTTTAACATGTTATCCATAATGACACCTAAATCTTTTTCCTGGGTGGTGGTTCCTAATGTGGAATCTTGCATCGTGTAACCATAGTTTGGGTTGTTCTTCCCTAGGTGCATAACTTTGCACTTGTCCATATTATATTTCATCTGCCATTTTGATGACCAGTCTTCCAGTTTATCAAGATCCTTCCACAATCCTCATGGGTTTTAACAGCTTTAAATAGCTTTGTGTCATCTGCAAATTTGATAACCTCACTCGTTATTCCCTTTCCAGGTCATTTACGAATATGTCAAAAAGCAGCGGACCTAGCACAGATCCCTGGGGTACACCACTATTCACCTTTCTCCATTGGGAAAATTGCCCATTGAGCCCTATACTCTGCTTTCTATTTTTTAACCAGTTCCTGATCCACAATAGTACACTGCCTCCTATCCCATGTCTCTTTAGTTTTGCCAAAGGTCTCTAATGAGGGACCTTGTCAAAGGCTTTCTGAAAGTCCAGATACACTATATCAATCGACTCACCTTTGTCTACCTGTTTATTCACACCTTCAAAAAAACATAACAGATTAGTAAGACAAGATCTTCCTTGTCTAAAGCCATGTTGACTGTCTCCCATTAAGCCATGACTATCTACATGTTCAGCAATTTTTTTCTTTATGATGGTTTCTATCATTTTTCCCGGTACTGACGTCAGGCTCTCTGGTCTGTAGTTTCCTGGATCACCCCTGGAACCCTTTTTAAAAATTGGCATTACCTTCGCCATCCTCCAGTCTTCAGGTATTACAGATGATTTTAATGATAGTTCACAGATTACTAATAGCAGGTCTGCAATCCCATATTTCAGTTCATTCAACACCCTTGGATGTATATCATTCGGTCCAGGTGATTTGCTACTCTTCAGTTTATCAAATAGTTGTAATACATCTTTCCGATGTATTGATATTTCCTTCAATTCTTCCGCACCTTTAAATACCACGTAGGGGACAATAAAAGGGTTTTTTCAAACCTGAAAATTACTGCCAGTCTTGTTATCTGTTCTTTTTGTTCTCTCGTGTTCCACAGATACTTTTGTTGCTTTTTCTGGTCTTCCCCTCTGGTTGGTTCATGGACCAGCTGCTCCAAGAAGCAGTCATTTTTTTCATCTAGAAACATCTCGCTAACATGTCCTGCTGTGACACTGACCCAGTTGATACTGGGGTAATTGAAATCATCCGTTATTATTACTGTATTGTAACTTTTGTTAGATTCCCTGATTTCTTTGAGCATTTCATCATCCATTTGTTCATTCTGGCCAGGTGGTCAATTGTACACCTCACTGCCATCGCCTTCCCCTTCTCTTTTTTACATGGAATTTCAATCCATAGAGATTCTACAGTGAATTTTGTTTCCTGCAAAACTTTAATCCTTTTTGACTCAATGCCTTCTCTAACATAAAGCACAACCCTTCCACCAATTTGATCTTCTCTATCATGATATAGTTTGTACCCAGATATTAGTGTCCCACTGGTTGTCCTCCTTCCACCGTGTCTCTGAGATATTCTAACTCTCCCATCTTATATTTTAGACTTCTAGCATTTGCATACAAGCATTTTAGCGGCTGTATTTTATTTATATTAATTTGGTTATCATAGGCAGGAGTAATTTGGAATCTTTAAGCTCTTTCTGCTCTGTACTCAAGGGCATTTTGGCTATTTTTATCTTTATTGGAACCTCTACTGATAGCCCTAACTTCATTCTTTTGCTAATATCCTTCAAGGATACATTGTTCCAAACCATGCGCTCTTGAGGCACTGTGTGCCTTCCCCTGTTATCTAGTTTAAAAGCTGCTCTGTCTCCTTTTAAAGGTTAATGCCAGCAGCCTGGTTCCGTTCTGGTTAAGATGGAGCCATCCCTTGGAAGAGCCCTTCCTTTCCCCAGAAGGTTCTCCAGTTCCTAACAAATCCAAAACCATTATCCTTGCACCATTGTCTCATCCACACATTGAGACTCTGGAGCTCTGCCTGCCTTTTGCTTCCTGCGCGTGGAACCAGAAGCATTTCAGAGAATGCTACCCTGAAAGTTCTGGATTTACACTTCTTATCTAAAAGCCTAAATTTAGCATCCAGAACCTCCCTATCACACTTTCCTATATCATTGATACCGACATGTACCAAGACAGTAGACTCCTCCCCAGCACTGTCTAAGACCTTATCTAGGTGGTGCATGAGGTCCGCTACCTTGCACGAGGCAGGCATATTACCAGGTGATCCTCATATCCACCAACAACCCAGCAATCTACATGCCTAATGATCAAATCACCAACTATAATGGCTGTCCTAACCCTTCCCTTGTGGGCACATGGCCCTGGGGAAACTGTCTTGGTGCGAGAGGGTTTTAGATCACCTTGAGGACAGGTCCTAGCTACAGGATCACTTCCTGCCATACCAGGGTGATGCTTTCCTGTCACATGACCTCTCTCCTCCATGGCAACAGGGATGTTGCCATACTGGAGGTGGGACTTCAATACTATATCCCTGTAGGTCTCGTTTATGTACCTCTCTGTCTTCCTTATGTCCTCTAAGTCTGCTACTCTAGCCTCCAGAGATCGGACTCGTTCCCTTAGAACAAAGAGCTCCTTGTACCTAGTGCAGACATAAGACCCCTCACTAACTGGGAGAAAATCATACATGTGACACTCAATTCAAAATACTGGAAACCCCCCATCTCACTGCTTAACTGCTGTCTGCATCTTAGTTTTAAGCTTATGTTTAGGTATTTAAGTTCTTTACTTACTAAGGGCTGCTAGGGATATTTATACTAATTTAATTAATTAATTAATTAATTTATTTAAACTGATTTCTAATAAAACTAAACCTAATATGTTTAATGTACTTTGTTCACCTGAAGCTTAATTAATCCCAAGTCCTTAATGTATGCCTGATGAGGATAAACAGCTGCAACTTAGAGTGAATATGGCACCTCATTTTCTTTAAGAGATTTAAGCACCTATAAAGCTACGTTTATCCCAAGGGTGGGTGGGTGTTGGGGAGGGAGGGAGGGACAGAGGGAGGGAAAGAAGACTTATTAAAAACTGGCTGCTACATAGTACCCTGTCCTTTGCTTCTAAGGTAATCTGTGACCAATTTCCTGGATGATTCACACAGCTCTTGCTTGGATTGAGGGAGTCTTGGTTTCTAAATTTAACCAGAAAGCTCTCTGCTGGGTTTTAAACTTAAACTGAAAGCTACCTGTTGAGTTTTTAATTTAACTAAAAGCTATTTGCTGATGCTAGTCCCTGACTGATTTAACAAATACACTGGATTCACAGATTAATCAGATTAATCAGCAAGATGTAGAAAAATTCCCAGAAGTAAATACTTACAATTGCAGATCTCTCTCCAGAAGTAGCAGTCCATTTTTGTAGTCCTTCAAGACTCTGTAGTGAAGGTTAGGCCAGGGCTTTCTGAGCCTGACTTTTGCTATGTATCATTAACTGGGTAGCGCCGATATTGAACCATTGCCTGGTCAACAATGGGTGCTGCCCCAGAAAGCCCCAGGCATGCCCCAGTGCTAATCTATGCAGATTCAGCAGCACTAGCATGGTTAGTGCTACTGAATATCCAGTAGGGCAGAATTTAGAAACCCCTACTACAGTACACTGATTTCAGAACTCTGATGCAAGCAATGATAATCCCACATATTGACTGTTGTAATAGTATACAACACGGCCTACTAAAACAATCTCTTCACCCACATTTAATGGCATAACATACTGCCACACGAATTATCCACAGCTCATGCCAAATCGATCATACAACACCCATACTTCATGGTCTCCATTAAGTTTTGTAATATAAGTTAATAATGACCTCATTCAAAATCATTAGAAAGATAGCACCTACAACTCTATCCCACTTAATTAAGGTTGCACCTAACGTCCACCAAAGAAGAAGTCAAATGAATAACACTCTATCAACCCCGTCTGAGTACCGAAAGTCTAAACGATATACTAGCAACAGAGCATTCGAGTACGTGTCCCCAGTGCTCTGGAACTCCCTGCCAGAAAGACTCAGAAACATTACAGATCTCTCCACATTCTGTACCCAACTCAAAACGTTTCTATTCATCGAACAATTCAGTCAAAATGAACTAACTTCAGAGGTTGACCCAACATAGCACATTTCACTTGCCCCATCATACTTAATGCATTCTGCTAAGTACCCACACTTCCCCCCTCTATCAAACCAGCCTCCCCCATCACTATAGATAATACATTTCCTCTCATCCACTCTAGAACTTTCTCTATTATGATGAATATGACTGCCTTATTCATTTGAATTGTAAATAAGTTCAATTATTCAGAATCTTGTAAATTCATTGATTGTATTCCTGCACCTGTTCTATGGTTAAAATGTTCAATGTACCAGTTGTTCTATTTGTAAAAGCTATGATTACCCGAAATGGCAGTATAAAAATCTCACAAATAAATAATAAATTTGTACAGTTTGCAGGTATGCAAACTGTATAAATGCATTTGAATATACCCCCATCATTGTTATTAAAATGTTTTAAATATTTTTCATTATTTTGTAATGATGTCAATTTTTTTAATATTTCATAATGTTTCCTATAGCTATTTTTGCTGTATGAAATCAATGACTTTTTTTGATAATTACTTCTATTGAGAGATTTTTCCTCCCTCTTGGTTATTTTTGTTATTTTATGGTTGTATGCCATATGAATGATGAAGTTTCCATTTGTTTTTAATATGGGTACTGGCTTTAGAGGTACAGTACACAACAGCAAGGTACGGCATGTTGATGGTTATTTGATATTACATTGTTTTGTGCTACTATCATTGCACTATGGGGCATGTTTATTAAAATGCACTACATGGTAGCATGGGCTTAGCAAGTGGTAAGAGTGCTACACTAAAAGGTAGCATGGGGCCCCTGCGCTAAAAATCCTATGCTAACCAAACAGTGTGCATTGGGGCAGGGTCAGGGAAGATCAGGAGCAGAACATAGGCATTGATGACATTTTGCGGTTAGTGTGGGTGTTAGTAGCTCATGCTAACTGTGCTTGCTGCTGTTAGCATGGGTGCACCTAACACCACCTCAAAGGGTGGCATTATGTGTGCCCAAATGCCAGTTTGTGTGATGCTGCATCTTTGTACTGTGTTAACTGCAGGGGGATGGACACATCTCTCCTGAAATTAGCATGGGTTCCTCACGCTCTGAACATGGCCTATTTATGCGTTACTGCCACATGCTTTAGCAAACATGCTCCTATCTTGGCATATTTGTATTCTTTACTCTTTGTCATCAATTTTGAGTGTCTGTATTGAAATTTACTTTCTTATTTTTTCTGTTGTATTTATTATTATATTTCTATGTATTGATTGTCCATTTTGTGTATATTAAAATTCATTATGTTACTTATCTTTATGTTGATCTATTTATGTTTATGACATATGCATATGCATATGTTTTTAAGTTACTCCTTGGGATAAAGAATCCTTATACAGGCTGTATGAATTTTTTTTATTTCTATTTTTTAATGTTCTTAGTTTGGACCCCTGATGCAGGCAGGTACTGAAACACGGCTATGCCAGGCCGGTCTAATGAAGTTTGTCATTTCAGTGCTCCATGTGTTTGTGGTCTATGGCCCCTTTCCACTCCTGTTGTTGACCTTAGAATTTGTGAAGACAGTGGGAAAATTAAGAGGAAGTAGTTTCAGTTAAAAAGGATGGGGAGATATTCAGTGGCGGTGGCTAGCCGTTATAACACCAGGATTGCCAGGAAGCTAATTGATCAGCGACAATATTCGGCCACTGCCTTGTTGGCTTTTGTGGCATAAGTTAGGCCAGCGTTTTCTGCACCTGACTTTGGCCACTTGTCAATACCCGGGCACTGGCTCAATATTGCCGCTGCCCAGTCATTGATGGGTACCAACCCCAGCACGCTTCGATGCTTACCAATTAGCATTGGGTTGTGCAGCAAAAGTACCTATGGAAATTCAGGACAACTAACCATGTTAGTGCAACTGAATATCAGGAATAAGAGGATTAATACGGTCAGCAGGTCTGCTAACTGTGTTGACCCCTTTGAATATCTTCCCTGATATTTCTGTAGTTCAGAAGAAATATAGGAGGTCATGAATAAGGGGTTTGTACGTGTGGTGAGGATGTTTATGTGCCAAAAACGTCCCAGACCATATTCTTAAACACTGCTGGCATGCACGCCCATGGCGCTAGCACGGGGATCTCAGAACGGGGGCATGGTCAGTCCCAGAGATGTAGAAAGCATATTCAGGAAAGGCCCATGTATTGTGATGCAGCGGACCCGCTTGCAGAAGGAAGAAAAGTTTTAAATTCAGAAAAAAACAGGTTTAAGCTGCAATATCCTGAAGGTCCACATAGAGGGAGCAGGAGAGCCAGCATAGAGTCAGAAGAACCACGCCTCTATGGGCAGGACTTAGGCCCAGTCAGTTCCGATTTAAGCAGAGGCAGGCCTGAATCAAGCAGATCAGCCCAAGGACAACTCCAGGGACCAGTCAAGGGACAACTCCAGAGACAACTCCAGAGACAAGCCAAAAGAGAAGTGCTAAGAGAAGTACCAAGCCAGGTTGAGAGAGATGTTCCAACATCCAGCCTGGGAGAGAGACATGTCCAGGGAGAAGTGCTAGGACACATCCTGGGAGAAAGACATCCGAGGAATGTCGTGAAGGAAAGATATCCAGTGAAAAGATATCCAGGAGAAGGATATTCAGAAGGAAAAGATATCCAAGGAGAGAAAGGTATCCAGAGAGATATCCATAGAAGTAACCTGAGAGAAAAGTGGAGAACACAGAGGCCTGCTGAGCAGAGAGAAGCTGAAAGGGCGAGGCCACCAGCCTCAGGAGTGAAAGCAAGGGCAGATGGCAACAGCTGCAGCCTTGGCTCAGAGGGGTTCCTCCACACACTAAGGCAAGAGAGATATCGTGGGAGTACTTGGGCCATCCTGAGTTGGAGGACAATCAGACTAGGCCTCAAGCCTTCCCTGAGAAAGACAGAAGAAAGCTCAAAGGTAAAGCTTCCATTTCTTGTAATTGTTTGCTTAGGCCTAGCATAGAAGAAAGGCAGGGGAAAGAAGTTTATCTGCATGACAATGACATTTATGAGCAAAAACTAACAGATAATTTCCCTAAGAAGAGAACTGCCAACATTAAACATTATGATAAGAGAGCTTTTAAAACTATAGCGGATGAAGAGCCATTGTTTTACCCAGTAGCCAGAAACTGACGCCCTAACCTAACAAACAGACACTGGGAAACTGTACGGCATGCTTTTAAAAAGCCAGAACTCAGCCATGCAGAAGCCTCAGACTCAGAGCCATCTGATATAGAATGGATGCAAGTGGAATCTGCGGGTGAGGAGGCTGAGGAACCAATGGAATGTACATATTGTACAGCAGTGAAGCTGTAGTCTATTCGGAGTTCCATGAATGCATAAAGTGAATGCAATATTTGTCCTACTTTAAGTTACTGTGAAGTTAACAGTTATTACTTTGACCGTTTTGTGCTTTAAACCTGATGTAAGGACTGGTACAATTCTGTTACTTTCCAAAGCCGTTTGTTTTGAACCATTTTTGTGCAAAGGGGAAATAAAGCCTTTTTCTTTTTCCCTCCACTTTGGTGTGAAGTCATTCTTTTTGGGAAGTTGGTAACGAGGCCGGCACAAAGGACTGCTACCTTTGACCCTCGCACCTGGCCAACCCCAATCACCCTAGTCTTGTGCGCTCCCCAGCCCTTCGGTGGAAAACTACGCCACCACCAGGGGGGGCTGCGGGGGACATAAGTGGCGTAGTTGGCAGGATATTTACGGCACCCCTAAGCCTACAGGACTGTACCTGCAACTGTACAAAAGAAAGTACAATCTTTCTCCTTTTTTGAGAAAAAAAAAACCAAAACTCAAAGTAAAACCCGAACCGTCTTGCTACAAAAACTGGACTGGAAGGAAAACCAGGAATAGAGCGGACACAAAAGCCGGAGTGGAGTTGAAAACGTGGAGTGGAGTTCCTGAAATCCGGACCGGATTTGAAAAAAAAAATCCTGAAGGTTGGAGATCCTGCGGCGAGTCCAGAAGCAGTGGAGCGACCTTCGGATAACTGCATATATTCCCCAAAGCTGACTCAACACTAGAACCAGGTAAAGCATATTTAAGCCTACCTAGTGTTGGATATCTGGGGAAGTCAAAAAAAAAAAAAAAAAGGGATGTGGAAAAGTTTTTGTAAAGAGCCACACTTGGGTTTTTCTCTGTTTGTTCTTTCAACAGGTACCATGGAGCCCAAGGAACTGTGTGCCTGGATGGCATACCAGTTCAGCAAGCAGGCGGAGGTGGCCCAACAGAGCCAAGAGCAAGCGCTGAAGGCGATACAGGCACAGCAACTGCCAGTCCTAGAGACTATGGACAGGTGGCTCACGCAGCAGCGGGAGGAACTGGCCAAAAGCAAGGCAGAGAACCTATCGCTCGCCGGACTGGTAAACTCTGACCACGGACAATGGTCCTGTTCTGATTTAGTGATTGGCAAGCTAAGTCCGAACGATGACATAGATGACTTTTTAGACACATTTGCTAGAATTGCGCATTCAGCTAAATGGCCAGAGGAGCAGTGGGCAATATGGCTAGCAGCATCACTCACGGGTGAGGCGCTGGCTGCATATAGGTCGATGCCCCCGGATTTAGCAAATTCTTATGAAGATGTAGTAATAGCGATTAGGGATCGTATGGGCCTTACGCCAGTAGCGTACAACAAAATGTTTAGGGCTACCTTTCTTAAGGATAATGAAACACCTAAGGTACTAGGCCATAGATTACATAGCCTAGCCCATAAGTGGTTACAGCCTGAGAAAAAGAGCACAGGTACCCTAATGGACGCTATAATTCTGGAGCAGTACATGATTGCCCTACCCAGTAGAGTGCAAAATTTCTTAATGCTACAGAACTGTTGCACTACCACAAAGGCAATAGCCCTTACCGAAAGGTATTTAGAGGCCGAAAAAGTGACCCAGCCTAGGGCAGGTCCAAAAATAGCCATGGGGTTGGAGGCACAAAAAAGGGAGAGTCCCTCACGTCCTCCAGTTGGCTGGTGGAAAAGTGATAAGCCTCTAGTGAAAGAGAGTGCAAGGAAATGTTTCACTTGTGGGAAAAGGGGACATTTACAGTATGAGTGTCATTCACGAACTGCCTTGGTGGGAGAATCACCAAGACTAATACGTAATGGTTTTCTGATTGATGTAAAGGTACAAGGTATAAGTGTGCAAGCGTTATTGGATTCTGGAGCCGACCAGACCATGGTTTCTAAAAAATTATGGTCAACGATCCAGGCTCATGGCCTCTCGGTTCCAGAAGCTCCACAGGGGTATGTAAGGATAAAGTGCGTGCATGGAGCAGCCACACGCTATCCTATTTATAAATTGTGGGTAAAAGGTATGGGCATTGTAAAAGAAATGCCGATCGCAGTAGTGCCAAAGTTACCACAGGAATTGGTCCTGGGCCGTGATTGGCCACAATTTAGAAAAACTTTAAAGGAAGGTTTGTCGCCTCAGATAAAGCCAGATTCCACTTGCATACAACCTGATCTGTCGGAAGCTCCCATACCCCAACTGAATAGTATGGAGAGGGATACAGGGGAGACCAAGGCTCTAGTCTCCACAAGGGCCCACTGCCAAGATGGTGAGAAGCCCTCTTGTTCAAAAGAGGCTTCCATAGAAGATCTCCCTTCGCATGATGAGCTAATAGGGGACCCATCAAGGAAGGGACAAAAACCTAAAGCTGACCGAAGGAGAGAGAGGAAATGTCGATCCCAGGGGAGAGCCGAGTTGGAGGCAGGAAGAGGCATGCCTTGGATACCGGCGGAGGTGATAGAAAAATTTCCCTCCTTTAAAATGGAGCAAAGGACGGACCCTGCATTGGTCCGGGCGATCGAGCAGGCCCAGGAAGACTGTGAGACGTACCCCAGATTCATCATGGATGAAGATATTTTGTACCGAGAAAGTAAAGATTTACGAACTGGACTTATTCGTAAGCAGTTAGTCGTCCCGAGCAAATTTAAATTGTCCGTCCTGCGACTAGCACACGACCATCCAACAGGAGGCCATAAGGGCTCACAAGGCACCCTGGATCAGATTTTAGCCAGGTTTTACTGGCCGGGGGTTTTCCGGGAGACAACCCGCTTCTGCGAATCCTGCGCGTCCTGCCAAAGGGTTACACCGCATCGACCAGCGGGAGTGCCGCTAGTCCCGATGCCTGTAATAGCGGAACCCATTAGGAGACTGGCCATGGACATCGTGGGACCGCTTATGAAGACTCCGCGGGGCTTCCAGTATATCCTGGTAATTATTGACCAGGCCACTCGATTCCCCTGGGCAGTTCCCTTGAGGAATATTTCTGCTAAATCAATTGCAGCCGAGATGGTCAAATTATTTTGTGCGGTCGGATTCCCGCAAGAAGTCTTGACCGACAGGGGGAGTAATTTCCTATCAAAATACCTCGCCCAAGTTTGGGATGCATTCGGGATCCGACACGTGAAGACAGCAGCCTACCATCCCCAATGCAATGGGTTGGTAGAGCGCTTAAACCAAAGTATAAAGCAGATGCTTTGACGGGCCTTGGACGGACAAATGAAAGAATGGGACACCATGTTACCCTTCATACTATACGCCTGCAGGGAAAGGAAGCAGAGCTCGTTAGGTACATCGCCGTATGAGCTCATCTACGGACGGACGCCTAGAGGTATACTAGACGTGTTAAGAGAACAATGGATCGAGCCAGTGGAAGAGGAAGTAGGTATACCCCTATTCCTGAGGGATTTAAGAACACGCCTGGAGCGAACTTCCCGGTTTGCCACGGAGAAACTCAAAGAGAGTCAAAGGAAACAGAAACACTATTACGACAGGCGGACGAAACCGAGACACTTAAAGGTCGGAGAGAAGGTGGTGGTTCTAGTACCCGGGGCGGCTCCTAAGTTTGAGTACCAGTGGAAGGGTCCTCATACGGTCGTTAACCCGGTGGGCACCACTTCCTATATTGTTCGAGACTCAAAGGGACGGGAACAGGTCTATCACGCCAATCTTCTTCGACCTTGGCAGGAACGGGACGTGCTGTGGACGCATACTGAGCATGGGTATCACCTCAACAGGATGCCGGCAAACAACAAGCAAACAACACATGGTCACAAGCAGCAGAGTAAAGCCGACTTCAGGTCCTGTATTACGTGCTGCGGAGAAGAGTTTCCCCCAGCCCATAATATTTTAAGAAGGGGGATGTGTGATGCAGCGGACCCGCTTGCAGAAGGAAGAAAAGTTTTAAATTCAGAAAAAAACAGGTTTAAGCTGCAATATCCTGAAGGTCCACATAGAGGGAGCAGGAGAGCCAGCATAGAGTCAGAAGAACCACGCCTCTATGGGCAGGACTTAGGCCCAGTCAGTTCCGATTTAAGCAGAGGCAGGCCTGAATCAAGCAGATCAGCCCAAGGACAACTCCAGGGACCAGTCAAGGGACAACTCCAGAGACAACTCCAGAGACAAGCCAAAAGAGAAGTGCTAAGAGAAGTACCAAGCCAGGTTGAGAGAGATGTTCCAACATCCAGCCTGGGAGAGAGACATGTCCAGGGAGAAGTGCTAGGACACATCCTGGGAGAAAGACATCCGAGGAATGTCGTGGAGGAAAGATATCCAGTGAAAAGATATCCAGGAGAAGGATATTCAGAAGGAAAAGATATCCAAGGAGAGAAAGGTATCCAGAGAGATATCCATAGAAGTAACCTGAGAGAAAAGTGGAGAACACAGAGGCCTGGTGAGCAGAGAGAAGCTGAAAGGGTGAGGCCACCAGACAACAGCCTCAGGAGTGAAAGCAAGGGCAGATGGCAACAGCTGCAGCCTTGGCTCAGAGGGGTTCCTCCACACACTAAGGCAAGAGAGATATCGTGGGAGTACTTGGGCCATCCTGAGTTGGAGGACAATCAGACTAGGCCTCAAGCCTTCCCTGAGAAAGACAGAAGAAAGCTCAAAGGTAAAGCTTCCATTTCTTGTAATTGTTTGCTTAGGCCTAGCATAGAAGAAAGGCAGGGGAAAGAAGTTTATCTGCATGACAATGACATTTATGAGCAAAAACTAACAGATAATTTCCCTAAGAAGAGAACTGCCAACATTAAACATTATGATAAGAGAGCTTTTAAAACTATAGCGGATGAAGAGCCATTGTTTTACCCAGTAGCCAGAAACCGACGCCCTAACCTAACAAACAGACACTGGGAAACTGTACGGCATGCTTTTAAAAAGCCAGAACTCAGCCATGCAGAAGCCTCAGACTCAGAGCCATCTGATATAGAATGGATGCAAGTGGAATCTGCGGGTGAGGAGGCTGAGGAACCAATGGAATGTACATATTGTACAGCAGTGAAGCTGTAGTCTATTCGGAGTTCCATGAATGCCTAAAGTGAATGCAATATTTGTCCTACTTTAAGTTACTGTGAAGTTAACAGTTATTACTTTGACCGTTTTGTGCTTTAAACCTGATGTAAGGACTGGTACAATTCTGTTACTTTCCAAAGCCATTTGTTTTGAACCATTTTTGTGCAAAGGGGAAATAAAGCCTTTTTCTTTTTCCCTCCACTTTGGTGTGAAGTCATTCTTTTTGGGAAGTTGGTAACGAGGCCGGCACAAAGGACTGCTACCTTTGACCCTCGCACCTGGCCAACCCCAATCACCCTAGTCTTGTGCGCTCCCCAGCCCTTCGGTGGAAAACTACGCCGCCACCAGGGGGGGCTGCGGGGGACAGTATGTATTAAGTGTTTCCTGGAAACATCCATGTTATTCCTGCTGAAATGTGGACTAAGGCCAGGACTTAGAAAAAATTCTGCTCTTTTCTGCAATGTGGCCCGTATTGAAGAATGGTTGTGACAAGTATGTCATGAACTGGTGTGACTGCAATCTGGAAAAAGCACAAGATGCAATTTTAAGGTACAGGGAGCAGAGGAGAGGGAATGTTGTAAGGTATAGACATATTAATAAATACCCTTACAGAAATATTAAGAAGAGCAATAGTAGTTATTCAGGCTATGCACTAATGTGCTGTTTATGTTCAGAAAAATGGGAATTCAGGGATAGCATGGGTGTGATCAGGGAAAGGATTACTTTTTGGGTGAGAAACGGAGATCATCTTTGTAGTCCTGGTACCCCTGGAGATGAAGTTATGTCATATCTGTTATGTACTGTATAGGTTCAGGGCATCTTTTTGGCAGAATCATGTTTTTTTGTGACAGAAATGGAGGGTGTGTGTGAGTGTGTGTGGTTTGAGGGGTGCATGGGGGGATCTGGTGTGCTCATCTGCAATTCAGGGGGGACGTGAAAGCTTGGCCAGTACCTGGACTGTATGGGTGACCGCAGCATCACCAGGTGCCAGTGTGATTGGGCAGTCAAATTCAGAGAGGGTTCACCATAGCTAAATGTCAAAACATATCCCTGTCGGAGGCGGAGCTAGCATGATCCAAGATGGTCGCCTAGACCTCGAGCTGCCCTAACACTGTGAAGAACATTGCTCCCAGTGCCCCCTCCAGGCATCAAATACACCGCTTGGAATAGATCTACAGGGTGTTGGAATGCCCTCGGGTAAGCCACTAGATTGGACTATCCTGCTTCCACTGGTTCTGGCGTTAAACGGGCCAAATCAGATCCTCCCTCCCCGCAGAAGATGGCGCACGGGGGGGAGCCACCAGCGGGCCTACAGGCGGTCCTCGATGAAATCCATGCTGTGCGGGATATGGTCGCAGCGAATGGGGAGACCCTCGTCGTGTTGCAAGCCGATATGCTAGAGCTCCGAGAAATGAAAGCGCAAGTAGCCGCAGTGGTGGAAAAGCTTACTCGCGTGGAGGAGGCTGTAGCTGTGCATGAAGATTGCCTAAATATGGTTAACTCCAACTCTAAGCACATAACCATGCTAGAGCGCAGCTTAGAGGACTTGAACAACAGAACCCGCAGAAATAATGTGCGAATTGTGGGAGTACCCGAGGGAGCTGAGGGACCTGACATAGCGGCTTACATAATTTCAATGGTGCCAAAACTGTTGAATGTTGTGTTTGATACGCCGTTTGAGATTGAGCGCGCACACAGGATCCCCTCACACCTGGGCCTCAATGTGCGGCAGCCTCGCCCGATCATTTTTTGTGCGCTGCGCCATTCTCATGTCACCAGGATCCTAGCAGTGGCCCGTGCAAACCCTTTGCTCATGGTGGATGGCCAGAAGGTGGCCTTTTATCCAGATTTCCACAAAGCGACTGTGGATAGAAGGAAACAGATGCTTGCCCTTCGCCCCAGATTGCAGGCCCTGGAGGCTCGCTATGGCCTCATGTTTCCCGCACGGATGCGGGTGACGCTGCATAATCAAACTCGCACATTTGAGGACTCGGAGGCACTCAAAGCATTTATCGAGGAGCAGGAGGCGGCCCGTATGCATTGACTACTACAAACACTGGAGATCCAGTATTAGAAGACCTGATGGGGGACACTGAAGCTGCCATTCCTATCAAAGTTGGACATTTGCTAACTATGTGTGGTGTATTTACTGATGTTCACTGGCAAGGGTGGTCTGCCGCTGGATAGCAGTGGCCTAGGCCAACCCGGGGGCAGGCCGGGAGGGTGGCGCTGGGACATTGTAGATGTGTTTTGGTTCGGGGCGTGGATAACCCTTGGACATGCTGGTTCACCCAAGTGGGCCCCTTTTCTGGGGGTATGTGTTGGCTCCTTATGGTATGGAGGGTTTTTCCAAGGTTCTGTTGGGTCCTAGTTTTGGAGTTTATTTTCATCTCTTAGTTGTATATCACTTTTGTAATGTACTGCAGTTTGATGCAGTGTATCCTGTCCCATGAGCTCTCTTAAGTTTCTTTCACTGAATGTGAAGGGTATAAATAATCCCATTAAGCGCAAGAAGATCTTAATTTACTGTACTAAGGAGCGGGCAGACGTTGTGCTAATTCAGGAGACCCGTCTAACTCTTAAAGAAACCCAAAAGTTGGGGTTGGGGAAGTATATCGTGGTATCCCACTCCGCAGTGGTGAAAAATAAGAACGGGGTGGCAATCTTAGTCAGGAGGGCGCTCCTTCCAGCAATTGAGCTCTGCCACTCGGATGTGGAGGGCCGATGGGCGTCAGTGGTAATACGCATCAATGGGAGGAAGCTGGCTATTTTGAATTTATATGCCCCTAATATCAGTGATACTGCCTTCTTCCACGGGATTGCGGCTGAGCTTTCCCTGCTTGCTGCCCACGATATAGTGGTTGGGGGGGATTTTAATCTGGTGTTAGATCCTTTGCTTTACTGCACCTCTTATCGCTCTCACCGATCTCATTCGGCGGCCCCACTGGTCGCGTCCATTATGCAAGAAATAGGCCTAACAGATATCTGGAGGCTTTTGCATCCCGAGGAGAAGGATTATACCTTTTTCTCTCTCCCTCATAAATCGCATTCTCGGATTGACTACTTTCTCGTCTCTAAATCCCTCATCCCTGCCGTGGAGGGAGCCACTATAAATCCCATCCAGCTTTCTGATCATGCGGCAATTACATTCTCGGTGATGCTGGGAGAAAGGGAGGGCACCACTCGGGCTTTCTATTTTAACAAGGGGCTACTGGGTGATCCAGGGTTTTGTGAATCTATGCGTAAGGCCATTCAAGAGTATTTTTCCATAAATTTGCCTGGCGAGACCGCTGGTTGGGCCTGGTGGGAGGGATTTAAGGCAAACATTCGAGCCAAGATCACCAGTTATTCAATATCCCTGGCTAAATTGCAGCGAGGGATGCTTCGTGATCTGGACATGCAAATTAAGGCTGGTGAGCGCCTGCTGGCCACTAGGGCTGATCCTAGTATCCTGTTAAGGTTACAGAGGCTCAGATTTCAATACAATCAAATATTAACTTTGGAGGCTCAACAGCTGTTAAGCCAGCAGCAGACCAGGACTTATCTGGAATCCAACAAATCTGGTCATCTGTTGGCAAATACACTGCATCCAAAGCTGGAATTGAGGTGATCAAAGGGCAGAACCAGGCATCTTTCTTGAAGAATTCAGACATAGTGGAGGCGTTTCGTCTCTTTTATGAAAATCTATACTCCTCCGAAGGGGAGCTGAGAGAAACGGACTTCCAGGGTCTGCTGGGTCAGTTAGCTCACCCGAGGCTCACGGAGCGCCAGCAACGCGAGCTAGATGCAGTTATTACAGTAGGCGAGATCCAAGCGGCCATAAAGGCAGGGAAATCTGGGAAGGCAGTAGGGCCTGATGGAATCCCTTGTGAATTTTATCAAGTGTTCATGGCCGAACTAGTGCCTCAACTATTGGAGTATTACAGACTTCTCATGGCCCAATCTCCCTCAGTTGGCTCATTCAATGAAGCCACGGTAGTAGTTCTCCCCAAGCCAGGTAGGGATCCGCAAAAGGTGGAGAATTACCGCCCTATCTCCTTATTAAATGCGGACTACAAGATTTTTGCTGCTGTCCTGGCTCAAAGGCTTTCCAGGGTTGTAGTGGACTTGATTCACCCAACTCAATGTGGTTTTATCACCGGTAGGGCCACGTCGGATAATGCGCGGCTCCTTTTAGATATACTGGCGGTGGTGGAAGATCAGGAGAACCCGATGGTTGGCCTTGCCTTAGATGCAGAGAAAGCCTTTGACCGATTGGAGTGGGCCTTTTTGTCCCGTACCTTGCAGTGGTTTGGTTTTGGGGATCCCTTCTTGCGTCTTATTCATATTTTGTATGCCAACCCCTCTGTGCGTATCCTAGCTAATGGGGCCCTGTCCGCTTCTGTGGCTTTGCATAGGGGAACGAGACAGGGCTGCCCCCTATCACCTTTATTATTTGATTTGGCCCTCGAACCCCTCTTGCTTCTTGTTCGTTCTCACCCTGGGATTGGTGGAGTTCGGATCCGAGATCTAGAGGTTAAAATTACCGCATATGCCGATGATCTGTTGGTGTTTGTACGTCCTTCTTCGTTAGATTCCCTTTTGGAAATGATTGGTCAATACTCTGGTTTGTCAGGATATAAAATCAATTGGTCAAAATCGGTCGCTTTTCCACTAAATAAGTATGCCTTCAAGTCTTTGATAGAGCCCCACCCCTTTGTTTGGGCTACCGAGGATGTTAAATATCTTGGAGTTCGGTATATGAGAAATTTGGATGAAACCATTGCATTGAATGGGACAGTCCTCAGCGAGATGGTACAAGAGTTTACAAAGCGATGGTCTCCCTTGCACATATCCTGGTGGGGTAGAGTGGAATCAATCAAAATGGTGTTGGCCCCCAAGATTAATTATATCTTAGAAATGTTGCCATTGGGTTTCCCCCCCCAGGTATACCGTTCCCTGGAGAGATGTCTAATCAATTTTCTTTGGCAGGGCAAACCCCCCAGAATTGCTACGCGTAAGCTGAAGGCATCAAAGGAGGCAGGGGGAGTCCAATTTCCTGATTTTCAGAAATATCATATCGCCTTCCGTCTTAAGCAGGGGGCGCTATGGCTGACTGAGTTCGAGCAGATGGGATCTCCTGTGTGGCTAGAGGTGGAGAGGCAGATAGCCCATCCGATCCCAGCAGGATTGTTGCTGGGCATGAGGTGGCCTGATTCGTTCCCATCTGGTAGAATCATCGCTGCCACTCAGGATGCGGCCCACCTGTTTGAGCGGGTAGTATGCAAAGGTTCACCGCAATCCCGTGAGATCCCTATTTGGTACAACAGCAGGTTTCAAATTGGGCAGAAAGTTATTTCTTGGAAAGGGTGGCAAAATAAAGGGATTTGGATGTTGGGGCAACTAGCGATATCGCGGCGTTGGAAGACTTTCCAGGAACTGCAAAGTGAGTTCCAGCTTCCAGCTTCCTCCTTTTTTCAATGGCTGCAATTAATCCACTGTTTGTCCAAGGCAGGGGTGTATGTAGGAAATCTGACTGTGGAGTGGGACCTATTGAAACGGGTGGAATTTGGTGGTAGTGGGAAGGGAGTAGCCTCCTGCTTTTATGCTTTTCTGAGAGATGCCTCCCCGAACTATTTAGTGGGGCTTGAAAAGGTTTGGGAAACAGATTCAACCATTCCACTCCAACTGATAGATTGGAAACGACTCTGGCTTAAGACGAATAGAGCGGCGCATAGTGCTGCTATTCTATAATCCTTCTTTTTTTTGACCCACAGAGCTCATATCACCCCGGTAAAAGTATCAAAGTGGGATAAAGCTGTTATGAATGCATGTTGGACGTGTAATACTATCCCGGCCACTCTGAAACATATGTTATTTGAGTGCCCTCACGTTCGCGGTTATTGGGCGCGGATATGGGACAGGATACAATGTATTTTAAAGTTTCGGTCTCCCTTGCGCTGGCCGACAATTTTACTGCGGTCAGCTGATGAAACGGTTGGCTTAACTAATGACAAGTTTTATCTGTTTGATTTTATGATGGCTGTTGTGCTGAAGCTGATTTTCACCTGCTGGAAAGATCTCTCCAAGCTGGACTTCAACCTATGGTGGAATCTTTTGTGTGTATATATCGGATTTGAAAAAGGACAAGGTCGGTCCAGGACTGCCAGGACCTCTACCCACTGTCAACACATAAATGTTCGGGCAGCGAGGAGGGGACAGAATAATGTGAATAAATGGCAATGTATAGATGATTTTGTTGCTAGGTCCAAATGTTAACACGTGGTGGCTTACCATAAGGAGCCGGGAGGGGGGGGGGGTGTGGATTGGTGGGGGGTGGGACTAGTGGGAGGGACGGTTAGCTGGGTTATTGGGGTCAAGATAGCGTGACTGTATGCTTGTTGAGATGTTCTGTTGTATAAAATGAAAATAAACTTAAAAAAACAACAAAAAAAACATATCCCTGTCAATGCTAAGGGACCCTCAGAATAAGGGCACTCAACAGTGAAAACAGCACTAATGCATGCCCATAATGCACATTTTGTGGGACCAATAGTGTTGAGCATGTATAAGTGCTGTTTGCACTGCTGAATACCTATATTCTGAGGGTCCCTTATTGACAGGGATATGTTTTGACATTGAGCCATAGGGAACCTATGCTGATTCCTTCTGGATCAGTTTACATAGGGTACTCTTAATACTATTACCTAAGTTGAGCTACCTGTTATATGTAATACGGTGTTAACCCCCACCGTAAAATACCTCATGTTCTTTGTAAACCGCACTGATGTTGAAAAGCGCGGTATATAAGCGATTTAAATAAATAAAATAAATACTCTAAGAAGATCAGATATTGTTGGCAGTGTGATAGGGCAGCTATCCATCCATTGTGCCAGGCACTGGAATACACAACTGATGTGCCAACATTCCCCAGATTGTTCCATGTGGCCTACATCCCTATCCAGGCCAGGATCAATGAGAGCTGTGACAGTGGTGATATATCTGAAGTCTGGCTACTTGGTGTGATGGCACAGGAATTCCACACCCATGCCCACACAGCCCTGACCAGGAAGTAGTGGGAAGGCAGACAGAGATGTATACAGACTGACATATGCCATGATAGGACAAGTGTAGCTGCTGTGAGACATGCCAGTACCTAGATAGGTGTGCCTCAGATGCCATAGCCAGAAGGCCCTACTACGACTACTACTGATCATTTGTATAGCACTACAAGGTGCACGCAGCACTGCACAGACACACGTAAACGATGGTCCTGCTCAGCAGAGCTTACAATCTAGTTGAAACAGACAACACAGCAGCTGTGGACAGGATACATCCAGGGGGATTGGTCAGAAAACATAAGGAAGTTTAGGCAGATCTGATCCAACAGCGGCACTGATGAGGTGAATGCATAGCTTGGATTTGAGAGGGGCCAGGGACGAAGCCTGACATCCAGACAGGTTGTTTGTTTCAGGCATAAGGAGCCAGGTAAAAGGATCAAAGTCTGTATTTGGAAGTGGAAGAGAAAGGCACAGATAGAAGCAATCTGACAGAAGAACGGAGTTCCTGGGGAAGGGTGGAGGGAGAGATAAGCGCAGAGCAGCAGAATAGGCCATAGGCACAAAACAGACATACATTTGTTGCTCAGTAATATTATGCATCCTTTGGGGACCTGCAAGGTTAGTTTGTGGTTTTGTGAACTTGGTGAGGGTCCATTTCTAGCAGTTATAAGGTGTGTTTGTAAAGGAACAGGGCAGGAATCACCAGGACTGGATCCTAATGCCACTTACCATTTGGTACAAGGTATGTCCTGACATACATGTTCACATTTACATTCTGATATACCATATTGGGGTGCACTGAGCTCACCTAGCACTTTTTAGGGCATGTGGGGGACTGGTATATGGTCTAGGTTGCAGCAGCATTCATTTCTCACTGGTATTTAAGTCTACTGTGCATCAGCAAACTGTCTGTGATGAGCAGCTTAGGAGGTGTACATTTTTCCAGAGGGGCATGGCATCTGTGGGTACATCATGGGGATGGACAGGATCTGAAACATGTAACATTTCAGAATACGATGGGCGCGGGGATGTCCAAAATGTTTACCTGTGTCTGAGGCACGGGGCTGGCTGAATAGCGCTTTTACGTGCTCACTGAACACGTCTATCTCCCCGATTCTGGACCCGCAGGCACATCCAAACCCGCGGATGCGGAATTAGGTTCAAAGGGGGCCCATTTTTGATTTAGATGTGTACATGGGTCAAATGTACATGTTATGGAATCACGCTTCATATGTGTCATTATGTAACAATAATATGATGAAACATCAAATAGAAAATGTTGAGAATTATTTGAAATAAAGCTGGTTTCTCTAAAGCCATTTACTCTATTGACGTTATACCCTGGAAGCTGGTCATCCTGACAAAAACATTGTTGATGTCAGAATATATTCAAGAGGTGTCATAACAGCTTGTATTACTTGACTGAATCCTCAGGCTTTACTATGCCAGAGTTCTGCATTTATGAAATGATTAAACTATTTATTCACTTAATTAAAAGAGAAAAAAAGAAAAAAAGTTTTCTCCTTTGGACAAGTGGCAGTTTCACATATTTGGCATATGATGACATTGAAAGTATTGTAGCGCCCTCTACGGGTTAGGCGGTTGCCTATATGTAGTGAGCGTACCTCTTTATGTCCCTTATCACCTGAATTCCCAGTGCTGAGGCTTCTCAATAATGCAGTTGTGTGGTAAAAACCAAAACAGCCGAGGGTTTCAAAGGTAGCAGGAATTTTATTTACTACTTATCCACTGAACTTCTTTATCAGCAGTTCAGATATAACCAGAGCAAAAATGGGATACTTCTCCATTCAAAAGGAAAAATAAACTTTACAGCACTGTCTAGGCATTAGCCGTTTCAAACAGCTTGTTTTAAATGAAGCAATAAACCTTGCCTTCAGTCAAGATTACATTCTCAGGTCTCAGGCTTGGTACAGCATAAATCTGTATCACTCAGGGCTCTACACAGCACCTTGGCTTCTTGGTTACAAGCTGCTAAACCTTTGTATCATTCCTTTTTAAAGACATTGGCATTCTTCACTTTCAAGTTTCAAATATTGGCTTTTAACTTCCAGCATTCATAGCCTTCTTTGAGCCTGTCTGACTAGCTCAACATTAGTGCTTCAATTAACCAAATTTCTAGCAGGTCATAAACTTTCCAAAGCTTCTGGCTTTTCCACTACTTTTAAAAACCATACAGCTTTTACTTCTTCTGACTCACACAGTAAGAGCAATCCATTTCAACATCCGAACATACACTTTCTGAAAGGCATTCTTCTACTTCCATACTTTCCTCATTTGGTTCAATTAGCACCTGGCTGGCCTCAGCATCTCTAACGGCAGGTTTCAACTGCTCCAACAATTTCAAAACCTGTTCCCATTGGGAATCCTCACTACGCTGAGTTGCAGGGGAAAGATATTGGAGATCTTTCTTTTTTAATAAACCTTTTAAAACTTGCAAGGGGCTCACCTTGTTCCTAGCAACCTGTCTTCTCTCAGGCTGTGCCACAGGTAGAACCTTCTCCACAGACTCTCTCACAGAGATTCCTGTTCCTTGCCTTCCACCAGCATTTCCCCCAGAATCAACTCTCCTGCGTTCCAAGCCAGCTGTACTCTTCCTACCAGCTAGGCTGCCTTCCGGGCTTGAGTTGTCTGCTTGCTGCATGCAATAAGGATCTCCTTTGAGGCTTCTGATAGAGCACTTTTCTCTTACACGTGTCCTCCTAATCTCCTTACTTCCTGTAGTTTCAAGAGATTCTCTGCTAGTGTCCAGCCTGCTAGGGAACGTCTCCTCCTCAGTGGATTTCCCTCCTGGACTCCGCCCACGGACACGATCTCCTCCTGCCTTCCTTCTTCCTGGTCTCTCTCCTTTCACTCCTCCTACTCCTTTCACTCCCCTCACTCCTCCCTCTCTGGAAGACTCTCTCTGCTTATATGATTGGGGCCGCCCTATAGCCTCAGACTCCACCCCCAGGCTTTCCTCGTCACCTCCCCTGGTCACCATGGAGCTAGGGCGTGGCTCACTCTCTACATCTCTGTGCACAGAGTTTTTTTCTTTGGTTAGAGTTTTAACCCTTAAACTCCCTGAAGCTTTCTTCTGCCCAGAGGTAAAAGGCTGTTTTTTCACACTTTCTTTGGGCTCTATACCTGTCTCGCCACCACAGTATATAAGCTCTGGATCCCATGTATCCCATATGCTCTTCTGTGATACTCTGATGCCTACATCTTCCCTCTTTTTTTCTAAATTGTTGTGGTTTTGTAAACTGCATCATGTCCGTGTGGCTCTACGTACGTCTTGTAGCGCTATACAAACGTTCAGTAGTAGTTAAGTATTTGCACTTTTTCTTGAGTATTTTTGGGTTGGTAGTGTTTGTTGTATGACTCTCATTTATTGCATGGTTTTCCTTTTTCTTTTTAGTTTATTCATCATGTCTATGGCAATGTCTGATTGAGACCAGACTCTTATGGGTCAATAGTTGAACACCGCGGTCAGTGTTTTTTAAAATGCCAACTGTGATAGTTAAATGAATTATGTATATTCAGCACTGCTAAGCAGATAGTGAGCGGTGCTGGATGTACGTATAGAGTAGTAAGCACAGCTGCTATTCAGATAATGGGGATATACAGTCCACCATCCGGATAACTTTAATATAGTGTTTTTTTACTTTCCTAGATTTATCCAATAGTGAGGTTTCTGGAGTCCAGCAGATTACAGGATCCGAGGCAGCATGGATTCACCAGAGGCAGGTCTTGTCAGACAAATCTGATTGATTTCTTTGACTGGGTGACCAGGGAGTTGGACCGAGGGAGAGCTCTAGATGTGGTGTATTTAGATTTCAGTAAAGCCTTTGACACTGTTCCTCACAGGCGACTTATAAACAAACTGAGCACCCTAGGGATGGACCCTAAAGTTACTGCTTAGGTTAGAAATTGGTTGGGTGGGAGGCGACAAAGAGTACAAGTCAATGGAGCTCACTCTGAGGAGAAGGATGTTACCAGTGGTGTGCCCCAGGGATCTGTCCTTGGTCCGATTCTTTTTAACATCTTTGTTAGTGATATAGCAGAAGGGCTGTTGGGTAAGGTTTGCCTCTTTGCGGATGATACCAAAATCTGCAATAGAGTAGACACCCAGGAAGGTGTAGATAACATGAGGAGGGATCTAGCGAAGCTTGAAGAATGGTCTAGAATTTGGCAGCTGGGATTTAATGTTAAAAAATGTAAGGTCATGCATTTGGGCTGCAGCAATCCAAGGGAGCAATACAGTATAGGAGGTGAAGTACTTTTGTCCACTAAAGAAGAGCGGGGCCTAGGCGTGGTTGTGTCTGATGATCTTAAAGTAGCTAAACAGGTAGAAAAGGCGACGGCAAAAGCTAGAAGGATGCTTGGGTGCATACGGAGAGGAATGGCTAGCAGAAAAAAGGAGGTGATAATGCCTCTGTATAAGTCTTTGGTGCGACCTCATTTGGAGTATGGTGTGCAATTCTGGAGACCGCACCTTCAAAAGGATGTGAACAGGATGGAGTCGGTGCAGAGGGTTGCTACTAAAATGATTAATGGGCTTCATTATAAAGCATATGAGGACAGACTTAAGGATCTTAATATGTACACCTTAGAGGAAAGGCGGGATAGAGGTGACATGATTGAGATGTTTAAATACCTCCGTGGCATAAATGTTCAGGGAGAGAGCCTCTTTCAATTGAAAGCAAGTTCTGCTACGAGGGGACATGGGATGAGGGTGAAGGGAGATAGATTCAGGAGTGATATGCGGAAATATTTCTTTACGGAAAGAGTAGTGGATCCATGGAATAGTCTCCCAGTGGAGGTGGTAGAGATGAGGACAGAAACGGAATTCAAAAAAGCATGGGACCAACACAGAGGATCTCTAAAGGTAAAAAGTGAACTGTTGTAGTTGTTGTTATGGAAGGACAGACTAGATAGGCCATGTGGTCTTTTTCTGTCATCATGTTTCTATGTTTCTATGTTATCCGTATAGTGGATTATCTCGTTCATTTGGTGAACTGCCCATGCTTTGCTCTGGTTCCATCCGGATAGTGCTGGGGTGGTCTGTAATGCTTTTCAGCAGCACCATGGAGGGTATCTTAGAAGCCCTACTTGTGCTTTGGATGTCTGAAAACGGGTACAAAGATGTCCAAAGCACAGAGATGTCCCCAAAACCATTTTACAAAGCGGTTTTAAAGATGCCCCCAGCATGAGGACATTTAGATCAGGATGGTGCAGGCATGTCCAGGGTATTTCTAAGAAATGCTCTGCACATCCTGAGCCACATCAAAGTTTATAGCTGCTCCAGGAGTGAATAAGCATCGGAAAAGTGCTAGTTTTGCTAGTGAAAGATCCAGAAGGTGTGGAGAAGGAGGTACACTCATATGCCCTATATTGTTCATGTTGACAACAAACACTGATGGAGAATGATGGTTCTTGTTTTCACTTTGCCAAGCTGATGGATGTCCCCATATTCAAACTAGCATGTGATAGTGGCCCCTGCACCAAGTTTTTCTAACAGGGATGTCTATGTGGATGTCAGCACGGGTCTCCATGTTGGGGATGTGATAGGGTATCTCTGGCAGAATTCTGCCCCTTTTGCTCTAGATGTCCCAGATTGCACTTGGATGCCCTTTTTAAAGTGCCAGCTAGGGGAATTTTCCGTATAACAGCTACCGTTATGCAAATAATTGCTTTTAAATATTGGGCTCTTAGTTTCTCTAGAGAGCATTTGGAGAGTCTGCTTAAAACCACTCCACTTTTAGATAACTGGAAATCTACTCTGTTGCAAAAGTCTGATGTTGCTCAGTTGAATAAGATACTCAGGCAAACACAGTTGCATTTCATTACTCTCACTGAGTATTGTAGACTACAGCATATTCCTTAAGGTCTTTGGGTATTTAAAGAAAATAAACATTTAAAAGAATTTCTAAATCATGTGCTTTCTTGGAATAATAGTCTGAAGGTCTTGATTTAATGATCCTTATCGATCGAGCCAAGGCGTTTTTGCCCTACTATGTCAGGAAACTAGACAAGACCTTACCCTTATTGAGGACGTTTTTTGTAAAGAAGTAAAACAGAATCTATATATTCTTGGATACATGTCTCCAAGGAAAATTCATCTAAGAAGATATTTTTAGAGTACTGAATACTGCGAGACTACTGCTGAAGCTTTCTCTTGTCATTTTGAATGCTGCCAGAACTGAGGTAGGTGCACAGAGGGACCGCTCCTGGCTGATGCACCACTAGGACCACCAGGTAATACCAGGATGGAGTCAGAGAGGTGGGAGGAGGGTCCTGCTTGTGCTTTTTGATGGGGGGACTCATTGGGGGTGCAAGATCCTTGAGGGGGGAGGGGGAGGCCTGTGAATTGGGTTGCTTTCTGGGGTGGGTTTGATGCTGAAGGGGATTCTGAGGCGGAGAATGCAGGTCCATATGCATGCACCCCGAAGTGCTTCAGATATACTTTTCTTTTGACCTTACAATGATTTACCCAGCTCCAAAACAGCCACCCAAATAATTTCAAAATTATAGTTAGCAGGTCACTACAGTTCAAAATCAGAAAATACAGAAAAACCTGATATTCCACAATAGATGGGGCTAAGGTCATAATAGAGAAATTCAGTCACAGGAACAGCTGCTACCATATACCTGGTAGTTGTGGACGGAATTCTTCCATGCCTCTTTCCAGCAGCTACTTGTGGCTCACTGGACATCCTTGCTGTTTTCACTGACTCTCTCCCTTGACCCTGCTGTGTCATGCTAACTTCATCCGCCTGCATGCTCCAAGTCGGCAGTGCTTCTGCTCTGTGCTGTACCAGAGGCATATGCTGTTTTGGGTTGAAAGTGGCCTGTGGTACCAAATATAACTCCTGGTCCACATTTCCCTTGGGATAACGCATTGGGTATAATAGCACCAGAGATTGATTGCACTGCTGAAAACTAAACAAATTTGTCAATAAGTTCCAATAGAGGAGGTGCCCCAGACTCGGAGGAAAAGGTATGACACTTTCTTTTGCACTTTGTCATATCAAGCTAAGAAAAGAAGGAAAAATGATCTGTTCAGCCACTCTCTGTCATTTTGGATCTCCCAGATGCCTCTTAAAAAGACTTATGTGGTCAGCACCGGCATTGACCATATATGTTTTTTAAATATCGGGTCCCTTATGTTGAAGGATCAAAACCTTGTGTCCTCTGAGAGCCTCCTTTTTTAGATATTTCTTCTCCAGCATGATGAATGCATTCAAGAGACACGCTACTGCAGATGTGAGATGTGTACCACAGCACCTTTCACATCAGTGGGATGCCACTGGGGCAATTACCCAGCATCCAATAGGGCTGTGATTTCATTGTGTGCCTCTTGATCAAGTACCTCATCTCTGTACTATCACAATATTAGCAGATAAAAGAAGAGAAGCAATGCATGATGCTAGCTGAAATGCCCGGTTTTATGCAATAATTGAGAATTCAAAGCTGAGTACATGGTAGAGAATTTGGTAGAGAGAAATTTGCTGCTCCATTTTTAAATAAATTGAACACTTCTAATCATCCCTTAGTTGAAAATGACTTGCACACAAACTGCAGATAACTATGGTGGCTTATTTCTTGTTCTCATAAATATAATGCAGCATATCTATTTTTTTAAGACAGTAGTTGGGTATGGATATATACTTCTAGGCAATCAGTCTTTCTACATCATTTTTCATTTTTTATAAGGACTTTACAACTAAGTGTAATAATATATTTCTGTGCTCCTATTTTATAGCTCTGCTAGCCATTACTTTCCTAAACTACTTGCTGTCATTAGTTATTGCAGTTCTATGCTTAATATACCACACAATTCACAACTGCTCGGCCATAATAAATTCCTTCATCACTTTTAACATGATCATCTGCACCACAGCTTCAGGTCTGCAATGCTCCAATTGATTTAATATTTTCTTTAATTAATTTCTTATCTCAAATTAGAGTTCCTATCCCCCCTAAGTTCCTGCTGTATGAAAAGTTAAAAGGTTGCTGTCTGTGAGGTCCTTTAGCAGCATCAATTAAAAAATGGCTTAGTTTTAAGTTTCCACAGATATCCCTACTTTTGCTGACTCATTAATTTTTATCTGGCCAGCAAGAATGCAGGGCATCAAGCGTACTTGGGTCCAATGGTTTATGTGATGTTTTCGCACTGAAAATTATCCCATAAAGCACAGCAGCCTGTTCTGTTTTGATGAGTTTCTGCCTTCCAAATGCAAACAAATTGGCTACTGGCTATAAAGGCAGCGATGAGAATGTCAAAAAAGGGAAAAGTATAAAAAAACGATGCAATAAAAACTACGTGTCTAGCCTTCTTTCCTTCAGGGCAAAAGTGTGGTTGTGTGGTGTTTTGGGTGGGGGATCTATTGCATGCAGAGATGCTTTCATAGACTATCGGTGTTGTTGCTTTTTGCTCATGTTCTATCACCCATCCCTTCTCCCTTCAGCAATTCAGCAAGTCTAAATTTGCTTCTCTTTCTCCTACATGGTAGGGTTGTGAGTCATAGCTAGTCAGGGGAAAGAATTCACATAATTTTCTCTTGCTGGTTACTGTATGCACCTTTCCTGGAACTGATGTCAAAACATCACCAAATGTAATGCAAACAAGACAGATGTATTATGCACACCATGTTAATTTCTAAAATATGAAAACTTGCTCATTAACCTCTAATTTTTTTATATTTTATATATGATGCAATTCTTTTGTCTGTATGGGACTTTGTAACACCACGATATTCTTTCCATTATTTCTTGTGGAATACTTTGATATCAGTTGCAGAAAAAGGGCCGAGGGTTCCTAAAAAAGAAGACATCTTCAGGAGCGGGATATGACAATGTAGGAGAAAAAATGGACAACATAAAGAGCACATACAAGCATATATTGCTTTGCCTCTCTCCGGAAGACATCATGTTCTTTTCAGGGCCCCTCAGCCCTCTCTCTAATGAATGCTGACAATTTCATGAGAATAGTGAGGAGCTCAGCATTGAGCCAAAGCAAAGGTGTTGGACCCAAGAGTTTATTGTGAACAGAGCAGTGTTCCCATCAAGGGCCTTGGAATAAAAATTGTTCTTTGGCCCCAAAAATCTGCCACTAAAATGAGGTTTGCTGGGGGTTCTGCTACATATACTGTAGTGCTATTCCTTTTAAGTCTGTCCTTTCTGGTTTAATACCCGGCAAGATCTTTATTTTGAAATTTACATTTATTTCCTAACTTCCTCAGAGGCTTCCCAGGACATTCAGTGCAATAAGACTGGTCTCCGCTTGCTGGTTTGATTATGAGCTATCTTGTTGAAAAACCTAGTAATCCTGGAGGGAGCAGATAGGCAGACAAGAGAAAAGGGGAAGGGAGAGGAGAAGAATGGGGATGGGGGAGGGCAGGGAGAGGCACTAGAGACAGGGAGGAGAGAGGCAGAGTGGAGTCAAGGAGGAGGGGGAAGCCAGGGAGAGAAGAGGGGTAGAGGCGAACCCGTAGAAGGTAGTGGAAAGGGTCAGAAAATGTCCACAAGAGACAGAAGTAAGATGAAGAGAGGGCCACAGCTGGAAGAGAGTGCTGGTACAAGCTTATTGAGTATCCTAGACAAACCCCGCCTTGCAATGTCCCCCCTCCCTCCAAATTAACTTTCATGCCCCTGGTCATTCCCTTTAAGATTCTGATATTTTTTTTCGAGAGCTGTTTTGGTTATTCCACGTAATCTTTATGTTTTTTGGTGCACTGAATCCGAAAATGACCTCCATTTTGTCATAGGACATCACGTTTCCTGACAGTTTAGGTAACTATGTTAAATAAGGCAATACCTCAAAATAAATGGAAATAGACATAAAATTAACGTTTTATTACAATATTTTCATGAAAATTCTTTTTTGAACTGAAATGAGCTCACCTACACACACTAAACTTGATTCTTCTTCCTCGTGAGGCTCCTCTTGGTGCATTTACACTTGTGAGTAGCATCTGGAATGTCTCTCTGAAGCATCCAAGAGTAGTCTGCCATCATTGTAATGCTCCATTTTCCCTGGTATCTCCTTTCCATCTCTTTAATGTCTTGGTGGAATCGTTCACCTTGTTCCTCACTCACAGCTCCCAAATTTTCAGGAAAGTAGTCAAGGTGGGACTGGAGGAAATGCACTTTCAAACCCCTCAGGCAACCTAAAGCTTGAAATGCTCTCAGCATTCGTCCGACGACCTTTTTGTAGTGAGGATCTTTGTTATTGCCTAAAAATTTCTGTACGACTTCTTTAAATGCAATCCACCCTTCTTTTTGAGGATCCGTCATGGTATTGACAAACTCTTGATCAACTATAAGCCTTCTAATCTCTGGTCCGACGAACACACCTTCCTTCAGTTTTGCCTCTGACAGGCCTGGAAATTTGGTGACCAAGTATTTGAAGCATTCTCCATCTCTTGGAAGTGATTTTACGAATTGCTTCATCAATCCCAATTTTATGTGGAGAGGTGGTAGAAGAACTTTAAGGGAAGGTACCAAAGTTTCTCGGAGGACATTTTTTTCACCGACTGTTAGCACCCTCGGCTGCCAACTCTTCTTGGTCCAGTGATTTTGTCGGTCTCGACTGTCCCATAGACACAGAAAACAAGGATATTTGGTATACCCAGCTTGCTGCCTGAATAGCATGCACAAGACCTTCAAGTCCCCACACACTTGCCAACCATGGTCTTCATATTTAAGTTTACGAAGAACCTATTCCAAGTTCTCGTAGGTTTCCTTCAAGTGTACGGAATGACCTACAGGTATGGAAGCGTAAAAACTGTTGTGGAGTAAAACTGCTTTGAGACTTCTTTTTGAAGAATCTATAAAAAGATTCCATTGCTTTGAATCATATTGGATTTTAAATTGACCTATCAGACCTTCGACATCGATGCAATAAACCAACTTTTCTTCCTGGGCGAAGTAAGGAACAAACTCCTTTTCACGATATCTGAACCATGAAGATGACACTCCTGACAACAATAAATTCCTGCTTTTCAGCCTTGATCCGAGTAACTCAGCGGCATCTTTGGGAAGATTCAAGTCTCTTACCAAATCATTCATCTCCTCCTGAGAAAACAATTTTGGTCTTGTATCATCTTCAAAGTTAGAACTTGATTCGTCATCTGGTTCAGGTATGACTTCACCTTCATTGGAGCTAGATATCTCTTCCAAGGTAGCAGGGGGCTTGGGTACTGGTATATCCGTGCCATGGGGGATGGGACGAATTGCCGAGTGAAGATTGGGGTATGAAATGGAATGCTTCCATTTGGAATTAAACCCTTTCACATCGCATGAACAAAAGTAACAGTCATCACTATGGTTCTTTTGCTCTCGCCATACCATAGGAATCCCATAACGGAAAGATTTTTTCTTACCCTTGAACCAGTTTCGGAGGTCCTCAACACACCATTTGCACACTTTATGAGGCGCCCAGACTTTATCTTAATCTCCAATTTTTAGTCCAAAGTATGCAAAGTATACTTTTTTCACAAAGTCTGTAATATTCTGCTGTTGCTTCAACACTGTATATTCACCACAGATGAAACAGAAACTGTCTGGCGAATTAATACACTTTCACGGAGCCATAGCATAACGGTTAAAGAATGACGAGCTAACACGAATTGTGATGAAAAAGTGTGAACAGCTTAGAACCAAGAACCTGATGATGATTCGTGCACAAGTGTGGCATGCAGGAGAGAGCAGCTCTGTGTCTGTACACAAGATGTCACAGTGCTGGCCACGCCCCCCTGCACTGACCGGAGCTGCTGCTATCTGCCCTGTGTCTCCCTCCCACTGGATTCTTCAGGAAAGATTAACTCCTTCTACCATTAGAAGCACGGACTTAAAACTTGCTTAGCTTACGTATATAGCGCTGACCATCAGATTTACAGTGCTATATTTTTTTTTATATAACTCGGACAACCCCTTTAAGGTTTTTTTGGCATTTTATATCTTAAATGCACTTATGTGAATTAATTAATAGTAATTTGAAAAAATTTGATAAATTTGAAGACAATTTTGCATGTTGTGGCAAATCATGACGTCTAGTTTTTTCAATATTTTATTTGTTTTCAGCACACTAAAATACATGGAAATTAGATGAAAATAATCAAACAGCTTTTTAGTCGCAGACCTGTGTAATTAAACTTGACAATCATGATCACCCCCAGCTTCTCCCAGAATATTCCTGTAAAAACACATTTATTTATTGTATTCAGCTTACACCTTTCCAGTAGTAGTTGAAGATAAGTTACATTCAGCTACAGTTGATATTTCCCTGTTCTTGGAAGGCTTACAATGTATGGGTCCCTTTTACTAAAACTTGTTATGCTGTTAATGCAGGGCTGAAAGAACCCCAGGTACCTGGTCACCATGGTGCCTAAAATTGCAGTTTGGTGCCTGAGATTTATTTTTCCAAAATATCTTAAGGAATTTTTAGAAGTGCAAAAGAAAACACACTTGCTTTTCCACCGTGATCCACCTCTGTGCAAGTGTGAGCTGAATGGTGCAAGAGTTGAAAGCATGAGACTAGCTTGAACTTCCTTCATTGCATGACTCGTGCTTGCATAAAGGGTCCACAGGGGAGCACACACACTCGTAAAAATAAAAGGGAGTGAGCTGTACAGAAAGAAGTACTTCATTAAATAGAAACACCTCAACATGGCCGCATTGCGGCACACTGCCTTCTTCAGGAGAACCTCAAAGAATAAAAATGTAAATATAAATAAACCATATGGAATATGAATGCAGCTAAAATCAAAACAAATAAATACCAATAATATCAATAAACAATAATAAGATAGAATAACAATAATAATAAACTAATAAAAGCTTAAACAACAAAAGCGCTCATTGGACCTACTACTACTACTACTGCTGAGCATTTGTATAGTGCTACAAGACGTACACAGTGCTGCACAGACACATGTAAAAGATGCTCCCTGCTCACCAGAGCTTGCAATCTAGTCAAGACAGACAACACAGTAGTTGTAGACGGGGATACATTTAGGGGGAATGATAAGGGAACACAAAGGAGACCAGGCGAGTCAAGATCCGAAAGCGGCAGCGAAGAGGTGAGTTTTCAGCCTGGATTTGAAAAGGGTCAGAGAAGGCGCCTGACATACAGTCTCAGTTAGTTTGTTTCAGGCATAAGGAGCAGTAAGGTGAAAGGAGTGAAGTCTGTTGTTAGCAATAGAAGGGAAGGGCACAGATAGAAGCAATTTGCCAGAAGAGCGGAGTTCCCGAGGAGTGTAGAGAGAGATAAAAGAGGAAAGGTAGTGAGGAGCTGCAGCGTGAATGCACTTATAGGTCAACAGGAAAAGTTTGATCTGGATGTGGAAATGGATAGGGAGCCAGTGAAGTGACTTGAGAAGAGGGGTAATATGAGCATGACGAGGCTGGTGGAAGATTAGCTGTGCAGCAGAGTGTTGAACAGATTGAAGGGGAGAGAGATGACTCAGAGGGAGACCAGCAAGGAGTAAGTTACAATAATCAAGACGGGAGGTGACTAAAGAGTGTCTTAGTATTGTGTTCAGAAAGGAATGGGTGGATTTTGTTGATGTTCTAGAGAAAGAAATGACAGGTTTTAGCTATGAGATGGATATGTGTGGAGAAGGAGAGATAGGAGTCAAAGACGACCCCAAGGTTGTGAGCCGAGGAAACAGGGAGGAGTAGAGAGTTATCCACAGAGACTGAGAAAGGAAGAAGGGGAGAGGATGTTTTAGGGGGAAAAATAAGAAGCTCAGTTTTGGCCATGTTCAATTGCAAGCAGTGGTGAGACATCAAGCAGCAATGTCAGAAAGGCAGGCAGAGATCTGGGCCTGGATTGCTGGAGAGATTTCAGGTGTAGAGAAGCAGATTTCAGAGTCATCAGTGTAAAGATGGTACTGAAAGCCATGGGAAGAGATGAGTGCACCAGGGGACTGGGTATAGAGAGAGAAAAGGCATGGACCATCGCATCTAGACAAATAAGACATATAAAAATAGTAAAAATAGACAAAAGATAAAAGAAATATATATCAGTATATGTATTGTGACGCAGTGGCAGCGCTGGAAGCCATAGAAACTGATACTGACCCGCTGGTAGGTTCAGGTATTGCAGGAAAAGGCAAGGTTTTCCCTTCTCAGCACAAGCTGCACGGAGCTAATCAGCTAACACAGTTCACCTCAGGGGAGGAGAGAAGCAGAGCTGCTGATTGGGCACGCCCTAGTAGGAGGCGGGCTCCCCAGAGCAGGGGCACCTTGTTAAGCAGAGAGAAGGAAGACAGTAGTAGGATGAGTAGGAGGATGACGAGAAGGCAAAGGACGTTGGAAAAGCAACAAGGAAAGGAGAGTGACTTTGGAATAAGGCAAGAAGCTCTCTTTGATGCAGGATCCTTTGACCTAGCAAGCGAAACACTGCCCAGCCGTAATACAAGGAAAAGGGATTCAGAACCAGGAAGTAGGTACCAGGGATACTCAGTGCCTGAAAGAACCTTCTGGGAGCAACAGAGGTTAGAAGCACTGAGAGACCCAGGATTAAAGCCTAGGTTTCTGGAAGACACAGTTGACCCTTGGAGAGAAAGGCACCGTGGCAAGGCATTCTCAGACAAGCCTCATTTTAAGGTACTTGCTGTATTTAATTCATATGACAAGTTTTATGAGAAGCCAGAAAGAGTGCATGCTGACTTTAAAGCTCAGGACAGTTTCAGGCAGTGTGAGAGCCGTTGGCTACAGCCTGAAGTCTCTTTAAGCAAACCCAGCTTTTCTCACCAAACAGCTCAAGCTTTTAGCAAGCAGGCTGACATAAAGAATTCAGCTGAACTGTTCAGAAGAGAATTAAGCCAAGATAATTCAGGAGGTCCTACCTTTGAATCACTCTTTAAAAGCAGATCTCGTGCAGAGGAACTTGTTAACCCGACACCTGCATACAGAGATAAGTGGGGGAGGGGTAACTCCACTGCAGGCATTGATTGTTTAAACAGAGACGGCATTACTTGCTTTCCAGAAGTAAATAATCACTTACCCAAGGAAGGAGAATATCCTCAGTCTAGCCCAGCTAGAAGGCAGGCTGAACTTCTTCTCAGTGAGTTTAAACAGTTCTTAGATAAAAGAGTTGTTGCTGAACAAAACTCAGTCCAAGCAGGAAATAGTCCTGAGACAGGAATACCATTACCTGCTCCGTTGCCCATGATTGAAATTAATCAGCCAATGGACTGCTCAATTGGGCTGATTGACAAAGCTGACTAAAGCAAAGCTTGAATGGTCATTTTTCTACCTTATCCTGAATGGTATGCTGTTCAAATACCTGGATGAAAAGCTTATAAAAATGAGTAGTGTTTAAGTACCTGGATGAAGAGCTTATGAAGCACTAGAAAAATAAGCTAAGGTATAATCTGGTTACAACACATGAACATTATTGTTTCTCATTTGATTATTTATGAATACAAAGCAAAAGGACACATGATGTAATGTGCACTCCAGTGTGAAAGATAATTTAAGCACAGTATTGCAAAGCCTGGAATCCATTTTTTCCTTTGTTCCTGTTTTGGTAATCCTCACGCCTGTTCCATTCCACCAAGGAGCGGGGTAAATAAATCCTTACAAAATAAATATTCTTGTTCCCGACTATCATTTGGCCCCCACAACTACAAAAGGCCCATCCCTCCTTAACCCTCAAGGTTAGGGAGTGGGTGCAGGGTAACAGTATATACATGTAATATCGCTCAATGAGAGGGAGATGGGTATATGAAAACTATAAATACATTATAAGAACTATACATAGGAGAGATGCTAAAACAACCTAAACATATAGAAGTCAAAGACAGAGTAATACAATCAGACACAGGGAGGGAGGGGGAGGGTGCGGGAGAAGGGAGAAGGGGGGGGGGGGAAAAAGGAACAAAGGTGCGTAAGACAATTGTCAAAACCAACAGAGGACTTACTGTAATGTAGTGAGGGCTTTGTATAAACATGAGATACAGCATACAGGCTCCTGAGGTATCTGTGACTGTGACTATATGTATACAACAAAGGAAATGGAACAAGAATGAAAATAAAGAATATCATAACAAATTCAAATGGAGGATTAACCCCAAAGCCCCGCCAAAGCAGCCCATCCAAGAGTATATGAAAGAAAGAAGAATGGAAGCTGAGGCCAATAAAGAGACAAGAATCAAATAAAGTAGCAAACGCTGGGTTGAAAACACCAGCGTGTAAAAGGCAAATAAAAAGAATTTATTTATTTAACCAGATTTGTATACCACTTTATCCTTTAATTAAAGTGATTGATAACACAATTGTGGGTCTACATTGAACATTAGGGGGGGGGGGTGACGAGACATATATATAGACTTGGATAGTTTGGTTCTTCATTCTTTTTCTTGTGTGTCAGTGGGGGAGGGTTCTCTAGATTATTTGATCATAGAATTCTATGAATAAGAGTGTCTTGAGGGATTTGTGGAAATCTTTGAGGTCATTTATGGCTCTTAGTTCATCCAGAAGGGAGTTCCAGAGAGCTGGTGCTGAGAGTGATATGGCTCTTTTGGAGGTAGCTTGTTTTGGTCTTATGGTGTCCTGTGGGTAAGCGGATTCTGTTGTGCCCTTAGCTCGTCTGGGTCTGTTGGTTGTGTCCTTGATCAATATGTCGTGAAGAACATCTGCTGAGCATAGATGCATAATCTTGAATATGTTTATGGTTGTCTTGAATTTAGCCCGTGCAATTGGGTAGCCAGTGAAGTTGTTGGAGCATAGGTGTGATGTGTTCGTGTTTCACTGTGACTGTTATGATGCGTGCTGCGGTGTTCTGTACCAGTTGGAGTGGGTTGGTAGACTTTTTGGGCAGACCTTGGTACAAGGAGTTTCCATAGTCCAGTATTGGGGTAATGACTGCTTGGCATACGGTGCGGAGATGGTTCTGGCTGAGGATTTGTTGGAGTCCCTGATGAGCTTTAATCGGTGGTATGCTTTCGCCGCAGTTTTGTTTATATGTGTTTGCAGGTTTAAATTTTTGTCCAGAATAATGCCTAGGTATTTCACCTCCTCCCTTAGTGATATTGTTCTGTTTAGGATACTAATGGCTTGAGGTGGGTTGAAATTGGGGTTTCCAGTAATGAACATTGCCTCTGTTTTTTCAAAGTTAACTTTCAGGTCGTTGTTGGCGAGCCACTTGGTCATTTCTTCAAGGCACTGAGTCAAAGGAGCCATATCAGGTTCGAGTGTCTCTATTGGGGCATATACATAATGTCATCAGCATATAGGTGGTAATGCATTCCATGACTTTTGATAATGTCACAGATAGGTTGGATGTATATATTGAATAGGATGGATGAGAGTGCTGATTCTTGGGGTATGCTCTGAGTGATGGGGAACTGTATTGATCTTTTTTGGTCACATTTAACTTGCTGTGTTCTATTTCTCAGATAGGATGTGAACCACTTTATAGTATTGTTGCGTAGTCCGATCTCTTGTAGGCGATTCAACATTATGGAGAGGGACACCGTGTTGAAAGCTGCAGATATGTCCATGAAAACTAGCAAGAATCCATTTCTTATATTGTCTAGGACCCTCAGTAGGTTGTCAAAGAGGGATGTGAGTAGGGTCTCCACATTGTGTTGTGGCTTGAAGCCATGCTGATGGGTTTCTAATGGGGCATGCAGATTGATGTGATCCTGTAGTTGTCTTTGTACTACTTTTTCAATGAACTTTGATATGAATGGGAAACTTGATATGGGGCTGTAAGATTTTGGGTCAGTGGTGCTTAGCTTTGCATTCTTGAGGACAGGTCGTATCATGGCATGTTTGAGTGCTTGTGGCATGTGTCCTTGCTGTAGGGACTCCTTCACCATTTTGTGGAGGTGCTGACTTAATTAGTTCTTGGCATCTTTGATCCACGCCACTGGGCACAGGTCAGCCGTAGATGTCGTCGTGTTTAGGGTGTCCACAATGTCCACTATGTGCTGGGCTGTTGGCATACTAAATTCATTCCATGTTTTATGGGTTTCTGCCCAATTAGGGTAGCATGTCGCAAGTGGGTGAGTGAGGGTTTGGCTGGCGTGCTTGCTTATTATGCAGTTTGGGTATTCTAGGGGGTCAAGCTGATGGGTGCTGTGTTGAGTTTTGGCTTTGGTGAGTTTTTGCACAACATTGAAAAATTCCCTAGGTTTATTTGCAGCTCTCATGATGAGGTTGGTGTGATGATGTTGTTTATGATCGTTGATCAGGTTGTTGTACTTTTGTTGCTCAACTCTGTATTGGTGCAAAGTTTCTTGCGACTTGTTTGATCTCCATTTCCTTTCTAATCATCTGAGTGAGCGCTTTGCTTCTCTGATTGAGTTGGTGTACCAAGGGGCATTGGTTTTTCTGTTGAGTGTATGATTTCTCTTTACTTGGAGCTGATGCAGCTTTGGATATGGCGCGGTTCCATTTTTCTATGGTTTCGTCTAGGTTTTCACATTCTTGTGGAATTTGTGGCATTATTTCCTTTAGGAAAGAATGCATATGAGCCCAAATATGAGAGCCCTCTGAAACCCCTTAGCCAATAAAAAAGCAAAATTAACCTGAAAACATTAAAAACCACTAAAAAACATGATCTACAGATCTCTGCATATCAGATAAAACAAAGACATAAAAATCAAAAATAGAAATCGTAGACCGAGCTAGCAACACTAAAGTCTTAGAGAAGTGTATAAAAAATATAAGGTAAGTTCAGTGTTTATTGGCCCGGGTCTTGTGTTGTGATCATAAAAGGGGCAGATGATTTATGGCTAAGGAGAACCTATAGGGCTCTCCATTTAAATAAAAATACAAGAAATATAAAATATAAATAAAAGGACCTGTAAAAAAACAATGAAACAGTCATCTGGATGTCCCTTACTGATTAGAGGTCATGGACAAGAATATATGACTCAAGAAAGAGAGACATTGAGGTAGAGGGAGGAGATATATCGACTCACTAACCATCACATTTTAATCATTTTTATTAATTTTCAAAAGAATTTTTTTTTATTAATTAGCTTAATATTAAAAATTTTTATGTACTTATCTCAAAGCACAAAGAGCAACAGGAAGTCCCAATCGCAAAGTGGCACTTTTTGAGTCCAAACGTATGGTACTCTGCTTCAGGCTTTAATGGAAGAACTTCCCATAAGTCAAATAAGCTCTTCAAAATCAAATTTGCACCTTAAATCAAAGATTGGCGTCTGACGTCACAAATCAATCTCCAATCCAAACAATAGAGCAAGAGACCATGCAAAAGGAAAACCCCTCTCAGGATTGGTTCAGCTAAAAAAGACTTGGCCAATCAATTTCCTGATTTAAACCAAATGGGACTAAAGAGCCAAGTTTAAAAATCCATTCCTGCTCCCTCCACTATAATTTAAACAAGCGATTTCCCCCGCGCGGATCATGAAGCACAAAATCAATCACCCACCATAATAGCTGATCAGATGAATGGTGATGTTGAAGGCAGTAGTCCATCAAAGGGGCAGAAACCATAGAAGTACGTAAACGGGAAGCAAGGTCTCTCATCCGGGTTTTAATCATGCAGGTTGTCCGTCCCACGTACACTAGATCACATGGGCAAACAATCAAGTATAAAACAAAGGATGACACACAGGATGTGTTCCAGCATGATATGATCCAATAGTCCTTTTTGAGATAGTGCCAGTGATGGCTCTCCAAAGTGTATGCGCAGTATTGGCAGCCACTAATGATGGTTTTTAGTCACCTTTCACTAGAGGCCTTATAGTATTTAGATCACAATTTTGGCTTTTCTAGTTTTATTGGGGTTTTTCTTTATTCAAGAAAGAGAGTCATTCAACTAATGCCCGGGAATACACATTCCTAATGAATACCTAAAAACAAGTAGGAATTTGGGGATGGTAATTTGGAGGAGTAGCCTAATGGTTAGGGCACTGGCTTGGTAGCCAAGAGACTAGCATTCAATTCCCACTAGCACTCCTTGTGGCTTTGGGAAAATCACTTAACCCACTTGTCTATCCCCCTAAACACATCTCCTCCCTTCCTCCCTTCCCTATTTCTGTGGATAAAACTATACTCTTCCCTTTTTCCTCAGCTTACAACCTTGGGGTCATCTTTGACTCCACACTCTCCTCTTCTGCACACATTCAACAGATAGTTAAAACCTGTTGGTCCTTTCTCTATAACAATGGCAAACGTCATCTCTTCCTTTCTATACACAGCACTAAGACATATATCCACCCTTAGGTCACCTCCCGTCTTGACTATTGCAATCTCCTCCTTGCTGGCCTCCCACTGAGTCATGTCTCTCCCCTTGGTCTGTTCAAAACTCAGCAGCATGGCTAATCATCCGCCAGCCAAGATTTGCTCATATAACCCCTCAATCCATGTTCCCTCACTGGTTCCCTATCTGCTTCTGTATCCAGGTCAAACTTCCCAACTGACCCATAAGTGCACTCATTCTGCTGCACCTCACTACCTGGCCCCCTTATCTCTCTCCACACCCCTTCATGGGATCTCTGCTCATCTGGAAAATCCCTGCTATCTGTGCCCTCCCTGTCTACTGGCAACTCCAGACCATGATTCTGGCACCTTGCTGCTCCAAATGCTTGGAACATACTAGCAGAGTCTGTGCGTCAGGCTGTATCTCAGACCATTTCAGATCCAGACTGAAAACTCACCTCTTCGAGACCACTTAGACACATATGTGTCTCTGTACCATTCCCCTTGATATGTCTGTGTCCTCAGCTGCTGTGTTTTTTGTCCTGACTAGATTGTAAGCTCTGATTAGCAGTGACTGTCCCTTACATGTGCCTTTTCATCTCTGCGTACACATTGTAGTGCTATTCAATAATGTAGTAGCAGCAGCTCTGCTCCTCACTGTACCTCCCAAGACAAACAGCTGTTACAAACAGAGCTCTGCTGGGCTGCAGTATAGCATCAATCCCTGAGGCACCACTTGTGTAGCCGCTGTACATGACAAGACTGTGAGCCGCTGTACATGACAAGACTGTGCAAAGGTTCCTTACTCCAAACATATACCTCACTCACAACCTATGAGGTCTGTCCCAGACCAGCCTGCCCCTCGTGGTGGAGGGTATGCACACTCACCTCGGTGTCATACAAGACAAGTGGGCACTAGGCAATGTGGCAGTAATCAGGGCTGCCAAATTGGTTCCATTTTGGCTTATGTCTGCTGTTATAGGCCTGCCTCAGTATTTCCCAGGATGTACTCACATTCAAAATATCCCCCAATGTAGAATGCCACAATCCCTCACATCTGCTCCTGAATGTGCATGCACATTGTGTTCCTCATGGATGTTTTAGAGTAGGAAACCTGTGCATGGAATGTGGCTGTTGTGTCAGCACATAGACATGTGAATGGCCCATAGCTATTTATGAGACTGTTTGGTGTGCCGCACAGCATGTTAACATCTGTTCATTCACTATGCATGTCCCATGGCATTAGGGTGATAGTACTAAGTTGGAATAAAGGTTGCCAGGTCAGAAATTCCCATGTGTATCTCAGTGATCCAGGACCAGTCATGTGGTGGGGGGCTGGTGTGGATGCTCTCTGTTGTTAAGTGCCATTGAGTCGGTGTCAACTGTATGGAACCAGGGGAGGGGGCAGTCCGTTGGCCAGGCGAATTGCCACCCATCCTTCTTCATGCAAGAGGGGAACAAAACTTTACATACAGGGAGGGCCTACCTCCTGCTCCCAATAAACCACACCTCATGCAGATTATACTCGTATCTGGCACAAAATTCTCACAGATTCTTCTTACAAATAAAATCCTTTATTTCTTTCTTATCATAGAAACAAGCATACAGGAAGCACAACCAAAACTAGCTAAATACAAAGTAACTTGGAGAATGTGCTCAGCCACTTCTTACAAGTTTACAGCTGTAAAGTAATTAAGAGATTTCCTGTCCATCGACAGATCCTAGCACAGTGAAAGAGAAGGATATATGATTTCTAGCTACACTCAAAGATAAACTAAGGAAACTCACATAGACAATCAAAATCATACCCACTCACTCATTAGCAGACATGCAGTGGAAATTTACAAACCACCCTCTTCAGAAAATGGGGTGTAAATTCCCAATCTTTAAAAGTTCTGTCCTGTTATATAGTTTTCTTTTACAGATAGTCCCTTTGTTTTCGATTCCAGGCATCTGGATTCTCTCTTTCATTCCTTTCTTTGTCCTGTCATATCTGCACTCCCATTCCTGCTGACCTGTGACCCTTATGGCCTTGTGCATAAACATGTGCTCAGGTCTTTGTCAGATTTATTCCTTGGTATCTGACCCTTTTCCCACTTATCCAACCTTCTACCCGGTCTGTTTTTCCATCCTCTATTTTTAAGAAGTATAGAAAATTTATCTTATTAGTTCTCTGATATTCTGACAGTTTCCATACTAGGCCTCAGGAGGCCCCCATGCCAAACTGGCATAACCATGCTAATGATGCCTTCTCTCTCCTGTGCTCTGTAGATAAGTGTGTTTTTTCTCACATTTTTTCCATCTGATGTCACCTAATACCCATAGCATCCCACAATGCACATGCAGTACAAATGCCAGCAATTTGGACTGTTAACTCCTTCCCTTCTGGCTCTCACACTCCTCCCTCTTCAGGAGTAGAATGTGGGAGCACATTCACCCTCCTGATTCGGAAAGGCTCATGGGAAACACTGAGTCCAACACTGTCACAAATGGGCAAAACCTGATTGTGCTGTGGCTTATGAGGCTGGTGAACATGGAACATGGTGGACTTACGCTGGGGGCACAGGAGAGCTGGCACCGTGTACAGCACAGCATAAGGGGAACAATAATACAAAACAAGAGGACTAGTAGAATAACAATGAGAAAAAAGTTCCTGATGCCTTGACCTAAACCAGAAAACCGGCTTAAAGGCTCAAGCAAACCAGTCACCTTCAACTGGATCTCCCTCCTTTTTCATTTCATCAGCCAACTCCTGTAAGTGTTTAATAACTTCTGTAATATTATAATGTGATGGATCAGGAGGAATATAAGTGCAGCATGAAGGACCAAATAAAACACAAACACCACTTGTAGAAGCCAGCACATAATCTAGAGCTAAACGATTCTGATATGACATTAAATCAACAATATGAAGTTCTTCAGACATGATTTCAAAACCTGCAATTGTGTAATTTAACATTCACATTGTATCATACCTAATCTTCTGTATCCATTGAGAATTAGTACTAATTTGAAGCCATGGTGTAAAGAATGTAACTGCAGCAACAGAACTACGACTAAACAATTGAAATTCTTCAGGGATATCAATTTTTTTCAAATTTGAGCGTTTTCTTCTTACTAAACCTGGGGCAGGGGGAAGGGGGCGGAACAAAAGATCAATAGCATCTGGGATATCATTAGTCAATGGAGGATTCTGATCTGTGTAGTTAGGGGAGGGAAAATGGTCATGCTCTGAAGCAACCATTTTAAGGGGAAAGGTGGCTATCAGGTGATGTAGGCGAACAAGCCCACAAACAGCAGAAAACCATACAGATAAATAAGCACACGAGAACCACATTGGTTATGCACATCCATGAAAGAGGGAGAAAAATTAGAAAAAGGTAAATAATATTGACATAAGGGAGAAATTCCCAAAGACTTCATGTTCCCTGAACCCTTGTAACAAAATATAAAATTTGCTGGTGCAGCAAGGGAGAATTTTAGGGGTTCTGGTCTAACCCTACCAGAATGATATGGAAATACAATAGAAGCTAAATGTGTAGAACATCGATTCAAACATTTTGATAAACAGAGTTTTTAGAAAAAACTCTAACCGCTGGGTCAAGGGGATGTTTAAACCACATACCTAAATCCTGATTACCATTAGCATTTAACTGCTGAACTAATATATTCAAAAAATCACAATAGTGAGGCATCTTAGACAGGAGTCTCACTCTCCGGATGCATAGTTGTATACAAACATAAGACATCACTAGCAGGCACAGGTTCAGCCGCCAAGTACTCTCCGGAGAGAGCAGAAGGGGGCGAAGGTCTGCATACTATGCTATTTGTGGTATTGCTCAAAAGCTTAGTTTCCTGATACCATATGTTAGAATACAATGATGGAGTATAAGAATGCAACAATGTCCGTACCACCCCAAAGAGTCCCACAAAAGTCCAGAGACTTCATGCGTCTCAATGTAAGGAGCTGGCCGCACTCTGGTAATGTGATGCCACTGGAAGATCCTTCCACCCGCAAAGCCAAGGGGTTGACCACAGTAACCTTGTAAGGACCAACAAAGAATGGCTCAGTCCAACAGGACCGAGTAGAGTTCTTTAGATACACATAGTCCCCTGGGCTGTACGAGAGATGTTTCTCAGTGTTCGTATTAGGTGGAAGGCGATCAGCAGCTTTTCGTATCACTGCCCATGCTGCCTGGAGAGCTGTCCAGTAGGTGTCACTATTGTCTGCTGGAACAGCTGAGGCTATCTGAAGCACTGGGGAGGACAGTGATCGACCAGTAACAAGCTGGTGGGATGTCAGATGAGAGGCCTTCAGTGGGGAATTCCTGAGAGAAAACAAAGCAAAAGGTAAAGCTGTTAGCCAAATCAAATTAGTAGAATGTAAAATCTTACGAAGTGTTCTCTTTAGTAATCCATTAACTCTCTCCACTAGTCCATTTGCTTGTGGCCTGTAAACACAAACAAAAGAATATTGCACCCCCAAACCTTCAGTAAATTTTTGAATTAATTTCCTGGGAAGCCTTGGCTGGAGTAATCTCTGCAGAGGATGGCCAAGTTGACAGCAGGACCCATGGTAATGGGTCCCCACCCTTATCACACAGCTCTGCAGGAGTGGTATCACTCCCAGGAGGGGGGCCCTTCTGCAGTCCCCATTCAGAAGAGGAAGAAGAGGGTGGTGCCAGTTGATAAATGCCAGAGGGCATAGAGTTTTGGTGACAAGGCCAATGAGCTCATAATGGAGATGGTTGGTGACAGGTATGAGGAGCTGTTGGGCAGGCAGAGCAGCAAAATCCCTGTGGCAGCACATCAGGCAATCTGGCAGGAGATTGCAAAGGTGGTTACAGACCGTGGCGCACCAGTATGTGATGCTGAGCAGATTAAAAAGTGATTTCTTGACATCAAATGGGCCATATGTGCAAAGATGTCAGCACAGAGGGTCCATGCGCGTGTCACAGGTGGGGGAGGGCAGAACCACTCATGATGATCCCCATGGAGGACTGCCTGGCACATTGTTGTAAATAATTGCCCCGGTTATCCAAGTTATTGTTCCTTTTATATGTAAAACCAGATAAATGTAACTTGTCTGAAGTTTTCTTGTTCTCTGTAAACCGCGCTGATAATGAATAGTGCGGTATATAAAAGATGTTAATAAATAAATAAATAAATCGCCTTGGTGGAATATACATTCTGGGCCTCCAGGATTACCTTGACAGCAGCCATGCGGACGCAGGTATGTTAGACACCTGTATGTATGTGATGGTCACATTGGTTTCCAGCATCTGTGATGTCATCACCAGTGTGGGGGGGTCAGACATGGGAGCCATCAGCACTGCACTACATACAGAATATGCACATTGGTTATCATGGGGGTGTCATCCGCTGTGAGCTATACTGGGTCATCACATGGGCCTGTGACATATACATGCTAATTGGTGCCTGATCATTGGCATCCACATCCCTAGAGAGTTGGGGCACACTGTGATGTCAGTGAGGTATGCTCCCAGCAGGGGTACACACCTCCACTGTCAGGAGCCCCTGACAGTGTGCTGGCAGGCAAAACTATGCAGCTGCCACAACCACATCATACATGCATGCATCCCCATGACATGTACATGACCCATTCCCCCTGTGCAACTGCTGCACTGTGGGCACATGCCAGGCATCCCTACACTGTGCTAACTGGGATCTGATCCCAACTCTGGAGCATGGTGTAACCTGAGGGCACCTCAATCCCCCTCCACCTGTGTGACATTTCAGCTGCCCCCAGCCACCTGGGAATGTGCCTCAGAGCCTCAGACTGTACACCTTTTCCTCTGTCTCAGCTTTTCCATACATTTACGTCCCCATACGCATGCACCACAGGATGATGTCAGCAGCTGAGCCCTGCCAAGTCCCACACAGCCCTCATACAACTCTGTACACGAGTTCTCATGTGCACTCATCTCACCGACAACCACACACCAAGTTCCTGTCTCTGCTTCATCACATCTCAGCACCTCTGTGCCTCTTCAACACCTGCCGACAGTCTCTATTACACATCCTAACAAGGAGTGGCTGCTGTTCATACAGTGCTTGACATCCCCCACAGGGTCTGGGTGCACACCCAGTCACTGTGATGTGCGCCCACCTCTTGGGGACCATTCACCTTCGGGAGGGACAATGCAGAATGTGCATGTGATTTGCAACCCACATGGAGAGGAGTGACACTCCTGTGGTGGCGTGACTGTGCATGGCACTGATTGTGCACAAATCCATTACAGAGGCCATGTTGCCGAGACAATCCCCAGCATTGCGTCAGCAAAGTATATCTTAGATCCTCTATGAGCTCCAGTTCTGCAGTACAGTTGGCAGGATATGTATGTGGACTGGCCACCAATGAGGGTGGGCAGTTAGGCCTTATAACTGGTTAGCACAGCATGACATCTCCAGTGGTATGGGTATGGGGCCTGCCAACATTGTAGCCTTGCGGGATAGTAACATAGTAAATGACGGCAGATAAAGACCAGCATACCAGCCTGGAGAGCTGTCCAGTAGGTGTCACTATTGTCTGCTGGAACAGCTGAGGCTATCTGAAGCACTGGGGAGGACAGTGATCGACCAGTAACAAGCTGGTGGGATGTCAGATGAGAGTCTGCCCAGTAAGATGGCAAGAGTAGGTGCACCTGTCGCTCTGTGTAGGCCACCCCTCCCCATGTCTTTGTTTAGGGGTAAACCCACCACTCCATGTAGGACACCCCTATTTGTTGAGACGTCATATGGTTCAGAAGTTAGATGGTACTGTTTATCTTGGTTTTATCCTATTGCTGTAAAGGGATCCACTGTGTTTGTCCCATGCCTTTTTGAATTCCGTCACCGTGTTTGCCCCCACCACTTCCATCGGGAGGACATTCCAAGCATCCACCACCCTTTCAGTGAAAAAATATTTCCTGACATTGCCTTTCAATTTACCACCTTGCAGCTTCATGTTATGCCCTCTAGTTTTACAGCTTCCTCGTCTTTGGAAGAGGTTTGTTTGTTCATCATTTCTCTTTAAGTATTTAAAGGTCTGAATCATATCTCCCCTGTCCCTCCTCTCCTCCAAAGTGTACATATTTAGGTCTTCAAGTCTCTTCTCATAAGGCTTCTGACGCAGGCTCCAAATCATTTTGGTCGCTTTCCTCTGAACAGTTTCCAGTCTTTTTACATCTTTTGCAAGATATGGTCTCCAAAACTGAACACAGTATTCCAAGTGAGGCCTCACCAGTGACTTATACAGTGGCATAAGTACCTCTTCCTTTCTGCTGGTAATCCCTCTTTGTCTGCAACCCAACATCCTCCTGGCTTTTGCCACCGCCTTGTCGTACTGTTTTGCCACCTTGAGATCATCAGAGATAATCACACCAAGGTCTTTCTCCTGAACCGTGCATACCAACCTCTCGCCCCCTATCGCGTACATTTCCCTTGGATTTCTGCTACCCAACTGCATGACACTGCACTTTTTCGCATTAAATCGTAGTTGCCAAGCATTAGACCAGTCTTCCAGCTTTTGTAGATCTTTCCTCATGTTAACCACTCCCTCGGGGGAGTCCACTCTGTTGCAAATTTTTGTGTCGCCTGCAAAAAGACAGACTTTTCCATTCAGTCCTTCAGCAATATCACTCACAAATACATTGAACAGTGCCGGGCCAAGGACCGAACCCTGGGACACCCCGCTAATCACCTTCCTCTCATCCGAGTGAGCTCCATGTACATTCACCTTCTGTCGTCTGTCAGTCAACCAATTTCTAATCCAGTTTACCATCTTGGGACCCTATGAGGAACAGTATCAAAGGCTTTGCGGCAATCCAGGTAGATGATATCCATTGCATGCCCCTGATCTAGTTCCTTAGTCACCCAGTCAAAGAACTCAATCAGATTTGTTTGGCAAGACCGTCCTTCGGTAAAACCATGTTGCCTCCGATCTTGCATCCTGTTGGTTTTGAGAAAGTTCACTATTCGCTCTTTCAGGAGCACCTCCATTACTTTTCCCACCACCGAGGTAAGGCTCACGGGCCTGTAGTTTGACACTTCTTCACTGTCACCACTTTTGTGCAGTGGAACGACATGAGCCATTCTCCAGTCCTGAGGATCCAAGGATCTGTTGAAGACATCCTTTAATGGTCCTGCAAGAACCTCTCTGAGCTCTTTCAGTATCCTGGGATGTATCCCATCCGGTCCCATGGCTTTGTCCACTTTCAGTTTAGCAAGTTCTAACACCTCGTCTTCTGTGAATGGTGTGGTATCTACTTCATTCCCATTTTTATATTTGGGAGTGTCAGCTGGTCCATCTCCAGGATTTTCTTTAGTAAAAACAGAGCAGAAGTGTTTGTTTAGCAATTTTGCTTTTTCAGTGTCACTTTCCACGAGTCCTTTCCCAGCACTTTTGAGTCCTGCAATTCCAACTCTGATCTTCTTCCTTTCCCGAATATACCTGAAGAAAGTTTGTTGCTACCCTTAACATCTTTAGCCATCCTTTCCTCTGCCTTTGATTTTGCTATCCTTATTACTCTTTTAGACTCTTTGAGTTGGATCCTGTATTCATTTCTGTGTTCTTCTGTTTGCAAGCTTTTGAATTTTGCGAAAGTTGTGTTTTTTGCCTTTATTTGAGCAGCCACCTCTTTGGAAAACCAAATAGGTTTCCTTCTCCTCTTGTTTTTATTTACTTTTCTTACATATTTATCTGTTGCCCCTTTTATTGCCTTCTTTAGTTTAGCCCATTGCAATTTCACTTCCTTTATCTCCTTCCACCCCGTCATCTCCTCCTTTAAGTACTCTGCCATTTTATTGAAGTCAGTGTATTTGAAGTTTAGGACTTTGAGCTTGCTATGATTGGCCTGTACCATGGCTTTTATCTCAAACCACACCACGTGATGGTCGCTGTTGCTCACAGGGACACTCATGCAGACATTCGACACACTATCACTGTTGGTGAGCACTACATCCAGCGTTGAGCTTTCCCTGGTTGGTTCCATCACCATTTGTCTAAATAATGCATCTTGGAGAGCATCCACAATTTTTTTGCTTCTTTCCAGATGTGCAGAAGGAGCAATCCAATCCATATCAGGTAGATTAAAGTCACCCAATATGATCACTTCCCCCTTTGTTGCTATCTTGGCAATATCTTTAATCAATTCGTTATCTCTCTCTTCAATTTGAGTCGGAGGTCTGTAGACTACAGCAATATGGATGACAGTGCCATCTCCTCTTTCCAACTCAATCCAGAGCGCTTCTTCTTTTCCCCATGTCCCCTGCATTTCAGTAGCTTTAATATTGCTTTTGACATACACGGCTACTCCTCCTCCTTTTCCATTTTCTTTGTCTCTTCTGAATAGATTATAGCCAGCTATGGCTATATCCCAATCATGCGATTCATTAAACCATGTTTCTGTAATGGCCACAATGTCCAAATTCTTTTCCACCATTAGGGCTTCCAGGTCTGGAATTTTGTTGGCTAAGCTTCGAGCATTTGTGCTCATTGCTTTCCAGCATTTTCCTGGCTTGTGTGTATTTTGCATTGATTTTGTTCTGCCTACTTCTTCCCACATGTTTTTGATGTGTGGTTTAAAAGTGTGGCTGTTTCTGATGGTGTTTTGCTTTTGCTGGGGGTGGCATGCAGATGTTGACCTTCCACATCCGTCACCCCCTCTTCCTGGTTTAAATGCATATCCACATACTGCCTGAATTTTTCACTTAGGATTCTTTTCCCTGTGACAGAGAGATGTAGTCCATCAGCACAGTATAGTCTCTTGTTGGTCCATCTGTTGTCCCAGTTACCAGTAAATCTGAATCCTTCTTGTTTGCATCCACACCACTAGAGAGTTGGGGGATGATATGTGTCCCCCAATGACACCGATAGAATACTGGTTGGGAGACATATCACTGGACATCTGAGGGCTACCTGGCATCTTTGACCCAACACTATACATTGAGGGGCTGGTGGGCAATATCAGCGTGCATGACCCCATCACAGTGATGGCGCTATGCCAATGGGCCTTCCCACAGATGACACACCAGCCAATAGGGTGCACAGCAGTAGATGCATAGTTTTATGCCCAGCTGCATTGTGGTGATGTATGTTGTGCCACCACATTCCCTGACTTGTCCAGGTCCCTTCCACAGTCAGCTACATTTTCATAACATCCACCTTCATAATGCACATATGCATGGTACCACATATGCATGGTACTTCAATGGTGATGATGTGAGCAGGTGTATCTATGATTGCAGTTTTGTATACCCGCTGTTTCCTCAACTGGCTGTGAGGCCACTCTGCAGACCCCTGTCAGTGATAGTACAGGTGTGTGGTGACTGCTGACTAATGGGTGTGATCTGCATTTCTGTCTCTTCCCCCTTCCAGGTTGCATTGATGCAGCATCAGATGCTGCAACTGCAGCTAGCTATGATATGCTGGCAGGGGCAGGGACACCAGTCACTGGACTCATAGAGCCTGGATGCTATGCAGGCCATATGACAAGGGACAATCAGGAGGACACAGAGTTTGACTCATCGTAGTAGTCTGCTGGGGATAGCACACTGCAGCCAGACCTGCACCTTACCCTCTCTGAGGAATCTGATGATGTGGTGCCTTTGTCTCGCTCACCATTGGTGGAGGCCAGTAGATCCTGGGAGATACTGGCAGCACTGCAGGAAGATGTTCAGGAGGCCCATCATAATGCAGATATGGATGCTACTGAGTGCCGTCCTGTGTCTGTGCTCAGGACTAGGATCCTTCAGGGCATCCAGGAGGACCTGTCAGCACACAGCAGTGGCATTGAGGCACAGCTGACAGGTGTGTTCTGCATGTATGTGTGCACAGTGTTGGTGTTGCTACTTGGTGTGGGAGGGCATATGCAGGTTGGTGATGGCCGCACATTGGACCAGTGCTGCCTTGATGATAGCCAGGTGGTGCACTTTGAGACATTCCAGGTGCCTTGATGGACCTATGCCTCCTCACATTGTCCACATATGCACTGGGCACAATTGGGATCTCATATTGCTCAGGCTCATTCTGTCCTTTCAAGCAACATATGTCTTTGTGTGAGTACATGCCTACTACATTGGCCATTACTCTAGGCCTGCAGCTGGACACATGCTCCTGTTCATGGCAGCTACCCACAACTGACCATTTCCCCTACGGTTGCTCCCAGTGGCACTCACATGTCCACAGATGTGCCGGTGATGCATGTCTTGAGGTTCTCCCCATCGGAGTCACATACTGTGTTCTGCAGACAAGGAGGCAGTGGATGGCTGTTGGAGGCATCTGTACAGGAGGAGAGGCAGCACATGGTTTGTTACACATGCTATTGTCAGGAGATGCCTCTGAGGGTGGTCAGAACTACCTGGGGAACCATTGAGGGCCAGGCGCACCATGGTGGTTATATTCACCATGGTGCAGGAGGGTGAGCCTCCAAAGGTGTGCCACTGGGACATATGACAGGGGTGTCTGCCCATGCTCAGCTATGGTTTCTGCACCCTACCTTTGCACTCCTTACCTACATGGCTGTCGCCAGTCTTGCTATCTGTGTCAGGACTATAGCTCCTCACATTGTCCACATATGCACTGGACACAATTGGGATTTCACATTGCTCAGGTTCACTCTGTCCTTTCAATCAACACATTCTTTGTGTGAGCATCTTCCCATGAGGGGACTGTTCATATGGATCAACAGCATGACCAGGTTGTTCTCCACCATGTGCACAGATCTGCACCAGTCCATGATGTGTGTGGAACAGAGGCTGGAGCAGATGCAGGGAGGCATTGAACAACAGCTGGGAGACCCTTGTGGATATGGTGAGAGGTGGCTTTACCACAATGAATCAGAATCTACAAGTCATCCTAGCTGCCTGCTTCCTGTAGACTGAGCAGCAGTCCTGGAGGGAGGTATAAGCAGGTCCTAGCTACCAACAACCAACAGCTGTCCCACCAGACCCGAGGAGGGGTTGTGGCAGACCCAGGAAGACAAAGGCCATGGACCAGTAGACAGCCACCGGCTGGACACAATGACACCTTCCATGGTACACTTCCCTCATCTCAGTATGGTTGTTGTATACTGCTGGTCACAAACTGTTTGACTGACTCCACAACTATAGTCCTGGCAAATCATGAGAAATTCATGCATTCAGGAACCAGGACATGGATGCTCACATTGTGCATTCTAGCTGGTATTGGACAGCTGGGAATGCATCAGTGGTCTAGGCATCCTCAAGGGTTACCCAGACATACAGCATATATCATTGGGAAGGGGGAGGTGGGTTGATAGATCATCAGCTTGGTAGCAAACACTAAAAGCTATGGGTTTGCAAATATCTATTTTTATTTACTCAACATATTCTCCCCTGAGCTCCACACACTTATTGCCTCATTGCTCCCACTTCTCCCAGCGTTCCAAGATACAACTCTGCTAGAAATAGATGAATAGGGAGGTCCCACTACTTCTATGCCCACCCCTCAATTTACAGCTGTGGGACAATATGTACAGATGGGAGCCACCTGTCCCTAGGAACTGAGCTGCATCCGATGATGATGGCAGTGACTGAGTGGACCTATGTCCTCCTTTGGGGCAATCCAGCATGATATTCTGTAACCATTGTTAACCTTTGGTTACCATCAGCACAGTGATATCATGTAAGACACATCCTGCAGACCACTGTGGAACTCTTGTCCCTCATTGTTGCCACCTATGATAATTTAACACCATACTTGGACATGTAGGAATGCCACATATGGTGGTCACACCAGCATTAGTTGGTGCTGACTCACATCACGTGGTATCCATTGATTGTATACTTAGACTGCCAGGTGACTATTCCTCTGCACATCCCACTTTGTGCTGTGGACTCTGGCATGAGACAGTTTCCTCTCATACGCACATACTATTGCTATGTTTCCATGTTCATCACTGGATTCCATCAACACAATACCTGCACATGTTGGGTCTGTATCCTGTTTACTTCCAGTGTACTGTGTGAGACAGCCATGAGTGTGTTGTTGGCTGTAATATGTGAACAAAAACACAACCCGGAAAAACAAAAACACCGGTGAATAAAGCAAAAATTATTTTTGTTGGAATAGCCAACCCAGTAAAGAGGAAGACATCCTCATACCGCCGTGGCAGTTTCCATTTTAATAAAGTATTTCAAGTATTTCATTTAAAAATCAGTGAACACTTAACTGAAAGTATTAGCAGTCCATCTTTATCCAGTCAGCAATGTAGCAGATACGACGTGGCACGTTTCGGGGTAAAAACAGTGTGTACCCCTGCTTCAGGTCAAAGACATTGCTCGATGAACTTATGTAATGTGACAATGCTCATAAAAGCCGGTTTATATCATGGCGGTAGCAACGTGAATCCGGCTGCTCAGCGTCAAGCCGTGAGGAACGTCAGACCAAAAGCCAATCAGAACCAGAAGGGGAGAGGTCACTGTACAAAGACCAAACCCTAAGTCTGAAAGAAGGCTGTCAAATTAGAATTAAATTAAATGATAGTATACCAGTCCTGTTGTAAGTTGAGACCATGAGGTGAAACAGAGTTCAGTCGGAAAATCCATCGTTGCTCTCGATATTGTAAAGTTTGTAAACGATTGCCTCCACGTGGATTCTGAGGTATGAAATCCAAAATCCTCCAGGTGAGTGAATCAAAAGTGTGGGAATTAGTAATACAATGCTCTACTATTGGTGCTGATAGTGTCTTCGTACGCAATCTTGATGCATGCTCACTCAAACGAACTTTAAAAGGTCGAGAAGTGCATCCAATATAATATAAACCACATGGGCAAATAATAAGATAAACCACAAAAGATGTGGTACAGCAAGTGTGCCATCGAGCATGGTATACAAAGTGAGTATGGGTATCCTGCCAAGATGGATCCGAAAAGGTATTAGGGCAAAAAACACAATTGCCACAAGGGAAATGTCCCGCGTTTTCATGAGACGACTGCGGATGATCCTGAACCACCGTCGTGTGTACTATCATGTTTACACCCATTTGATCACCTTGGACGTCCAGTCTCTTTATACGAATATCGATCAACGGGAGGTATTAACTGGATTGTCTTCTTGCTCTTTACCTTTACCTGAACGGATTCCTCAACATTTCTTACTGGAACTTTTGGATCTGGTATTAAACAATAATTATTTCATTTATCGACAACAATATTATCTCCAGGTTTATGGCATCGCGATGGGGGCCACAGTAGTGCCTTCTATCGCTACCCTTTACATGGGGTGGTTTGAGGAGCAATACATCTATCCCCATCCCCTGTTCAAGTTTATACCTTTTTGGCGACGCTTCCTGGATGACATCTTTTTTCTTTGGACTGGCACGAAATTAGCATTGGATGAGTTTCTTCAAACCTTGAATTCATTTAAAACCAATATACAATTCACTGCACAGATTGAGACTCAGAGCATTCAATTTCTTGACATCACTGTGACGCTCATGGAACATGGTTTTGAGACATCCCTTTATCGTAAAAAGGTTCAACGGAATACTCTTCTGCGTTTCGACAGCTTTCATCCACCTTCCTTGAAACGAGGATTACCGTTTGGTCAATTTCTCCGCCTTCGAAGAAACTGTACTCATCTAGCGGATTTTAAGCATCATGCTGCTGATTTGTGTTCTCACCTAATAGCGAGGAGTTACCCTTCGTATTTAGTACATAGGGCTTATAAGCGAACATGTCACATTCATAGGGAATGGCTCTTGCAGGGTTCTTCCCCTTCTCATCCGTCTGATGATGTCACGGCAGTATTCCCCTATATGAGGGGTTCCTCTAAGATAGTAGCGATTTTACACCAATACTGGCCTATTTTAGGGCTGCATCCCTGT